>CM056050.1:386335067-386935067 GCA_029574335.1 Rana kukunoris | reverse complement strand
TTCCTATTACAAGGAATGTAAACATCCCTTGTAATAGGAATATAGCATGACAAGTCCTCTTTACAGTGAGATATGGGGTCAATAAGACCCCACATCTTGCCTCTAGGCTGGGAAGCCTGAAAAAAAAATGATCGCAGAGTATTGCGCATGGAGTATTGTGCAGGGAGTATTGCAGAGTATTGTGTGGGGGTATTGCAGAGTATTGTTCAGAGTATTGCGCAGGGGGTACTGCAGAGTATTGTTCAGAGTATTGCGCAGGGGGTACTGCAGAGTATTGTTCAGAGTATTGCGCAGGGGGTACTGCAGGGTATTGTTCAGAGTATTGCGGGGGGTACTGCAGAGTATTGTTCAGAGTATTGCGCAGGGGGTACTGCAGAGTATTGTTTAGAGTATTGCGCAGGGGGTACTTCAGAGTATTGTTCAGAGTATTGCGCTGGGGTACTGCAGAGTTTTGTTCAGAGTATTGCGCGGGGGTACTGCAGAGTATTGTGCGGGGGTACTGCAGAGTATTGTTCAGAGTATTGCGCTGAGGTACTGCAGAGTTTTGTTCAGAGTATTGCGCGGGGGTACTGCAGAGTATTGTGCGGGGGTACTGCAGAGTATTGTTCAGAGTATTGTGCGGGAGTACTGCAGAGTAGTGTGCGGGGGTACTGCAGAGTATTGTGCGGGGGTACTGCAGAGTATTGCGCGGGGGTATTGCAGAGTATTGCGTGGAGGTATTGCGGAGTCATGCGCAGGATATGCAGAGTATTGCAGAGTATTGCTCAGGGGGGTATGCAGACTATTGCTCAGGGGGGTATGCAGACTATTGCTCAGGGGGTATTGCAGAGTATTGCGCAGGGAAGGAAGTATATTGTGCAGGGGGTATGCAGAGTAATGCACAGGGAAGGAAGGGGTTAATGTAGGGATGGCTGAGCAGGGATGGATGGATCTGTGACTGCAATAGTCACAGATCCATCCCACAGCGCTGCTGCCATCCGCGCTCTCCTCTCATACTGTACCGATCGGTACAGAGAGAGGAGGGAGGAACCGGCGTCATCAAATTACGCCAGTTTGTTTACATGTGATCGCTCCGTCATTGGACGAGCATGTGGTAAACCGCCGCTATTTACCGTGATCCCAGAGTTAAGCAACCACCTTGCCGCCGTTATTTGATGGCGGCTGGTTGCTAAGTGGTTAAAAAAATGACATTTAAAATGATCGCGTGTGGGCTTCACATCATTTTTCGGGTTCTGAAAAACGACACATTTTTTTTTCCGAACATGCTGCATGTATTAAAGACGTTTTAAACAATGATCGTGTGTGGGCTAAAACGACGTTAAAAACCTGCGCATGATCAGAATCAAGTTACTATTTGTAATGAAGTAAGCACATTCATCACGCTGTAATTCCGTGTACACGCGATCGGTTAAACCGATGAGAACGGTCTGATGGACCGTTTTCATCGGTCCAAACCGATCGTGTGTGGGTCCCATCGGTTAAAAAAAAGCCAAAAAAACGATTGTTTGTAGGCACGACCATCGGTTAAAAATTCACGCATTCTCAGAATCAAGTCGACGCATGCTTGGAAGCATTGAACTTTTCAGCACGTCGTTGTGTTTTATGTCACCGTTCTGACACGATCGTTTTTTTAAACCGATGGTGTGTAGGCGCGATGGACCATCAGTCAGCTTCATCGGTTAACCAATGAAAACGGTCCATCAGACCGTTCTCATCGGATGGACTGATCGTGCGTATGCGGCATAACAGACAGAAAAGCGCAAATCGTCTTTTACTAGCACGGAATCAGCTAAAGCAGCCTCAAGGGTGGCGTCATCTGCATGGAACTTCCCCTTTATAGTGCCGTTGTACATGTTGTACGTCACCACGCTTTGCTAGAGCATTTTTTTAAAACGATGGTGTGTGGGCAACGTCCTTTTAATGATGAAGTTGGAAAAACGTTGTTTATGCCGAAAAATTATTGTGTGTACGCGGCATAAGAGTGTCAAAAACATTCCCTGTAGAGTATGATGATAGTTTTATGCAGTACCCTAGGCTGAGCAACAGGATTGGTTGCCCTACAGGAAAAAAACAGTAAGGCCTTGTACACACGATGTAATATATCCGATGGAAATGGTCAGACGGACCGTTTCCATCGGATATGTCCGCCTGGCTGTTTGATCCGGTGGCTGTACACACCATCGGATCAAATTCCCCGCCGGCGGACAGCGCGGTGATGCGGCGGTTACGTTGACGCCGCCACGTCACCGCCACGTCACCGCACCAGGAAGTAAACACTTCCGCGCGCATGCGTCGGATCCATTCACAGGATACGACGCATGTGCGGGCAGATATGTCCACTGGTTTGCCGTACTAACCAGCGGACATATCCGACGGGCAGCTATTCAGCGGAAAAATTTCAAAGCATGCTTTGAAATTTTTCCGCCGGAGGAATCCGGCCAAAACGGTCCGTTTGCCCCTTACAGACGAACGGATTTTTCGGCTGAAATGGTCCGTCGGACCATTTTCAGCGGAAAAATTCTCTCGTGTGTACGAGGCCTAAGAGCCATCCACCTACACATGGTAGCTGGGTGGCACCCCTTTTACCTGGTAATTGTTTTTGGAGAGTGGGAAGTAATAATGTGGAGATCCAGCTAATTTATCAGTGATTCTTAGCCTAAAATGGTCACTCAGAGATGGATGTTAAAAGAAATCTAATAATATACTTTTAATAATAATGTCTAAACCTACCTTTTATCTTATAGAATGTAATGGAAACTGTTATTGAACTCCATCATGTGTAGCAGTTGAGCAGCAGATTGTATTCATGTATACAGTAGTGACATCAACAGCCTAGACCAATGACTGATGCAAATTAGATGCAATCACGATGAATATATACATTAATCTAAAGTACTATGCTCACTTACAATTTATTAGAGGGTGCCTGATTCTAATTTAAGCTTAGAATTAGGTGTTATTACTTTAAACAAGCAAACTCCATTTTATGGCATACATTAGAGGAAGTAATTAAGAAAAGCAATATTTTAAATTATGATGTGGGTGGTCATAAATTATCTCCTGCTAATCACGAGTAGCAGAAAACACATTGCATTTAATCAAGGGAGGTTTATCCTTCATATGTTGACCCTGCATCATACTTTCAGGCTGTTCATTGTAAAAAGACAGTAGTGCTATAGTAAAACTGATAGAAGGGTTTTAATTTTAACATGCAAAATTGTACCCAATAGCATATGTTATATCACTGTGCATTAAAGTGTTATTAAGCCCAAATATTAAAAACTACCATCACATAGCCATGATTACATGTAAGCTTCTTTGATATTCCATGTTGACCTCACTGTCTTTTACTTTGCACTAGGGATGAGCTTAAGGTTGGGTTCAGACAAATGTTCGAAACTTTACCCAGTCAGTGAGAGCAGAACATCAGTGATGTCTGGATTCCCCCCTTAATTGCTTAAGCAATGAGATTTGTTTTTCTTTTGTCATGTTGGTGGTCATTGGGCATTGTGATTGATGTCGATCTGCAATGTGGAGGATGATGGATGTACATTGAGAGACATTTTGGGGTTTATAGGGGCAGTATTGGGGTACCCTCCTATTATGGAAAACAATATAAACAGCACTTGGAAAACTTGAATGAATACAATTAATACACCATAATATACATGATTTGCATTCATAACAATGTAAATAAAGTGGTAAGTGCTCAAAAGGGTGCTCAAAAAGTGTGTAAGTGCTTTAATGTTATTGCTGGTGCTTCACAATTGAACGGTGCCATGTGCCACACCCCCCAGTTGTGACCCCACTCACCAAATGGCAAGGAGCCACAGATTTGCAGTCTGAGGTCAAAAAGGCTTGGAACCAATTGAATAAATTAGGATACAAACGTTTTCTCTGGAGACTCTGGCTGTGCTGATTTTCATAAGTAATGTATTGAAAGGTAAAATTTCCGCTGGCTAGGCGCTACTTACCAGAGACTAAAACACAACAGGCATCAGCATGGAGCTTCGGGTGCGCTGCTGGTCGGCGTGAGTTCCACGGAGGGTGGAAATGATGTCAAGGGTTCGGGCCCCCGGAAGTGCGTCAATGGATCCCCCCCCGAACAGGGTATCATCAAGTATCAGGGAACCCCCTTATTGTTAAAGGGAACAGGATTCCTATAAGCCCCCCACCCACAGAATGGGACAGGGTTGTTGGGAAGAGGCATTTGTCCTCAATTGTATGTAAATAAGAGGCTTTGCCAGGAGGTTCCTCCACCTGGCAAGGTACCCCCCCATGCCCAAAAAAGTTTACTCTGATATGGCAACTATGGTTAGATGATTCAGTGTCACAAGATATTGATATGTTTTTTCTCAGTAGGCTATCTAATATAGCTTTTCTACTTATTTTGGTGTTTTCTCTAGGGCAGCTGGTCTCTATCGACTTGTGTACTAATGCTGACCATAGAATTTGCACACCTTAACCCCTTACTGCCAGGAGTATGGTAATATGACGTCCGCAGGGACCTCTTGCCCCTCCTTGACGTCCGAGCATTCCCGACAATCTAGGGGGCCCTCCGCATTGCTCGGGCAACCACGATCACGGCAGGAACATGGATCTGTGTGTGTAAACACACAGATCCACGATCCTGTCAGAGGTGAGGAGACCGATGTGTGTTGCCAGTACAGAGGAACACAGATCTGTCACCTCCCCTTGTGAGTCCCCCTCCCCTACAGTTAGAATCACTTCCAGGGAACATATTAACCCTTCAGTGCCCCCTGGTGTTAACCCCTTCCCTGACAGTCACATTTACACAGTAAACGGTGCAGTTTTATTGCACTATTCGCTGTATAAATGTGAATGGTCCCAAAAATGTGTCAAAGGTGTCCGATATGTCCACGGCAATGACACGGTCACAATACAAAAAAAAATTGCAGATTGCCGTCATTACTAGTAAAAAAAAAAAAAAAAAAAATATGCCATAATTCTATTCCCTATTTTGTAGATGCTATAACTTTTGTGCAAACCAATTAAATACGCTTATTGCGTTTTTTTTTTTTTTTTTTTATTGATATTTATTAAATTAAAAAGTAAAAGATAGTGTGTTTTTAAAAAAATTGTCGCTCTTCTATTGTTTATAGCGCAAAAAAAAAATCCGCAGAGGTGATTAAATACCAACAAACGAAAGCTCAATTTGTGTAAAAAAAAAGGACGTCATGTTGCATGACCGCTCAATTGTCATTCAAAGTGTGACAGCGCTGAAAACGAAAAATTGGTCTGGGCAGGAAAGAGGTGAGAATGCCCTGTATTGAAGTTGTTAAATTCTTGCCTGAGGCAGGAATGAGAAAAGAGAGAGTGTGTGTGGTGACATTTTTTGAGGGGGTCCCCCAGTAAAATGTACACCAAATCTTCGAATAAGGATCTGTCATAGATTAACTGAATCATCTGCTGCTTTGTTTATAAACAGAACAAAGCTGTACATTTTCAGAAAATGTGAACATACTTTTTTCATTGTAAATATCAGTTTTGCTGTACTAGGTTGTACTGTATACATCACACAGATGCACCTCTTGAAAAGCAAGGTCAGAAGTCTTTCCCCCTGGTATGTAATTTAATAGAATTTTACCTTTTTTAATGTTTCACTTTTTCACTTTACACATTACTAAACTCGCTGTTCCACACCAAAGGTAATTAAAAAAAAAAAGTTTTTGCTTTGATACATGTTCCCTGGGGCAGTGACCAGCCTCCCCCCTATGTAATGTGTTTGACAATCCTTTTCCTATTAGTCTCGACAATAGCTTTTACTATTTTTTTACCATTACGCCCCCAGTGACTTCTGTGGGGTTCGGATCCAGCAGTAAAACTTTAGTAATATTTACCAAATCTGGCTCATCACTACTCAGTACAGGACTTTTTATTATTTTTTTTGCTAGCCAGTACTTTATTTTCATTAGGTGTCAGGAAAGCCCTGCATAACATATTTGTCTGATCAACAGCTTATGGTACATAACAGGGCCCTCTTTAATGTTGATAAATATCAGCTAGACTTAAAGGAACACTAAAGTTTTTTTTTTTTTTTTAGATCAATTGATTGCTGTAAACTAGAGCATTTAAATATCACTTACCTCGTTTTTCCTTTTGACCTCCAAAATACAGCAATCCAGGTTTGAAAATGCCATTTCCTGTCTCTCCTCTTCTTGCTTTCCACCAGCATCTGAGCCGTTTTGCATGGTGGAAAGCAGAATGTGCTCACCCCCTCCCTATGACTACAGCCCTGCGTGAAGATGCTCTCTTATCCCTCACAGGCATGGAGGCTAAGCTTAATGGAAACTGTAGTTCCCATTAGGTCATGATGTAGTAAGAATGAATGCGCCCCGCAAACGAGGAAGTCAGTGAGAATAACGATTCAGGAGTGACGGAGGTGAATAAAACAGCTCAATTTCAACAGGTATCAAACTAGTTATAAAGCAAAACATTGCTTTTTACTTTATCAGCTACTGTCAGACTTTAATTTAAGAGGAAAATATTTTAGTCTTAACAACCCCTTTAAAATCAGTTTACTGTATCAAATCAGGCACTGATTGTCAGAGGTTACAGCATATCATTACTACTTCCTGACTGGATGCTAGAGGTTACAGCACACATTACGGCTCACTGATTAGTTGCTAGAGATTACAGTGCATGATTTCCTATTGTTGATTGGTTGCTAGAGATTACTGTACAGTAATACTGCTTACTGATTGGTTGCTAGAGGTTACAGAACATCATCTCTTCACTGCAGAGGAGCATAATATGCATATGAATGTTGCCTTTATTTACATATGAATGCCACTGATCTTATATATTTACATATGAAAGTCACCACTATTTACATATGAATGCTTCCATTATTTACATATGAATGACGGTTATTTATGTGTAAACACAGGGTCTGCAGGTGAGTCATCTGTACACAACAAGGCACTCCCCACAAAGGCACCAATAACTCCTCCTTTTTTACAAAAATTGGTCCAAATTTTTTCACCTGTCGTTTTTTTCTTTTGGATGCTGTATGGTGTATGGCAGGGGTGCCCAACTAGTGGCCCGGGTGCCACATGTGGCCCGTGGAGCCTTTTGATGTGGCCTGTGGAGCCCTCTGATGTGGCCCATTACCTCCTTGCTCTGGGATGGAATTGAATATAATACTGTTATTAAAGGATTGTTTACTACTAAAATCACAGGGCCAGATTCTGGTAGATCCTGCGGCGGTGCCTCATAAGCTATTTACACTACGCCGCTGCAACTTACAGAAGCAAGTGCCATATTCTCCAAGCACTTGCTCCATAATTATCCGGCGGCGTAGTGTAAATGGCCCCGGCGTAAGGCTGCGTAATTCAAAGGGGGCGGCTTGTATTTAAATTAAGCGCGCCCCCGTGCCGAACTAACTGCGCATGCTCCATAGCACGCCACAAATACATTGATTAAGACGGCAACGTAATTAACATACAGGCCTATTCCTGAACGAGTTACGTAAACCACGGAAAAACATGACGCTGTCCCGAGTCCATACTTAACATGGCATATGGCGGACTGACCTAAGGTTACCCCTCATATAGCAGGGGTAACCTTACGCTTACGGAACTGACGTAAACTACGGCGAATCGGCGCAAAAACGTTCGGAAATCGGGGTAACATGCTCATTTGCATATTCAATGCTGAAATCGACGGGAACGCCACCTAGCGGCCAGCGTACAATTACATCTAAGATCCGACGCTGTAAGTGACTTACACCAGTCGGATCTACGCCGTATCTATGCGTAAATGATTCTAGGAATCAGACGCATAGATACCCGGGGACAAAAACAGAGATATGACGGTGTATCTCTTATGAGAATCTGGCCCACAGTGTATATATGGGCATATCTGTTCTGCAGTGGTTACTGGGCTGCTTTCAAACTGACCCACAGATGAAAAACAGCACATCTGTGACTTACCTGCACTGAGCCATAGACTTCTGTTACTACCTGCAAGTTTGGTGAGCTTTCTGAAAGTCCACCAAACCTGCACAATATATTACAAGTCTATTGCAAAGTGCAGGAAAGCCAAAGGTACACTGCATTGCACCCACAGTGCAGGGTAAACTACAGCGCATCAGTGTGAAAGCAGTTTGACCCAATTGGACCCTCTGTTTGCCTCTAAAGGAGTGGCAGATGTAAACCGACTTGTGTCCTTCCTCCAATCCGACCTGCTTAAGAAAAAAAAAAGAAGTATAGTGAGTTGTGTCTGTATCTACTCTGCATATTCGTTCGATCTGCTCACTGTGGCCCGAGACCGGTTACCAAGTCGCTTAAGTGGCCCTCGTGCTTCAAAACGTTGGGCACCCCTGGTGTATGGACTAAAAGCTGATTATATTTTTTGGTGTAGGGGTCATTCACAAAGCAATGTGTGTGTTGAGTGCTGGTAAACACACATGCATTATAATGCATTGGCATGCTACATTGTGGTGTGTTGCATTTAAACATGCACTTTTCTTCTCACTTCCTGGGACATTTAAAGGGTCTACAGCATAGTAGAGGTGCCAAACTTGCGCTGGCCTGCTTTTTTTCCTGTCCGTTTATCTACATTGCATTGGCATGCATTACCATGCATTGTGCTGAATTAAAATAGGGCTTGCTCTACATTTTTCCACTGCAAACTTAGTGCATGTGAGTACAAAATTGTGCGAATTGTCCCATTCACATTATTTTTTTAGAGGTCCTTGTATAAATATTGATATGAATTTTCACATAGGTGAGATACATACTATAGGTGTCATTGTCAGTAAAAGAGCTTCAAGCTGCATCTCTTTATTTACTATACAACAAGCTACAAAACTACTTTTTGCCTGCCACTGTGGCCCTTTGTTTTATAAGGCATGGTTTGGTATGGTTTTTGAAAAGTATGAGTATGACTAAAAGGGTATGAAACCCAAATACAAAAATTTATCAAATTGCAGCTCACAAAATTCTTATATGTTGTGGCAACATATGTTTTCTTTTTAATGTGTTTCCATTTATTTTAACCTGGTGATCCTGCCAGTAAGTCTATTTATTTATTTTTACTTATTTCAACAAATAATGCTGTCCAGACAAAGTGGTGGTTAAAGGTTTGAGACAACTCAAAAATCTGAAATAATAATTAACTAAAAATTACTAACTATTCTAAATTCCAAAATTCGAAAATCCAAAATTCACATTCCGAATTTTCAAAAAAAAAGCAAAAATAAATAAATTAAACAAAAACGAAAACGAACAAATTTTCCAGCAGTGCTTCACTGGCAGCAGAAAAAATGGCAGCTGTTGCCATTTGTCCTGCTGCCAGTGAAGGGTTTACTAACTGCTCAAAAAGGGTTATTCCCTTCAATTGGATCAACTTTAATGCTGATCTCCCAGTTAAATGGGTGTTTTATTGACACTGAATTAAGGAACAGAGGCAATTCAAAGTTAAGGAAGCACTTAGATTGCATAAGCACTTTGAAATGTGCTGTTACTGTCTCAAGCTCCCACTAGAAAAAGGATACTGACTGATTAAATCTGTTAAGCACCCTTCTCTAAGACAAACAGGCTCAACTTTAAGGTATTTGTTCTTCCCTCCTGTGTTTGGGACAGACATCCCTGATCAGACCTCCTGGAGGTGTTTAGGGATTATTTGGAAACCATAATCATTAAGGGTGATATTGTATGTAAAGGTACTACAGAAGCTCCAGACAAAGCCACACTTGTGGTGAAACATGTAGAGGCAACCATTCTTCTGTATTGTAACCACAGGGCTGTCCTTGCCCGAATATTTTATAGTAATTTTATAATGTAATATATATATATTTTTTTTTTGACAATTTGATGTTGATCAATTTTAGGAGGTGGTGTGTTTATATCACCAAGCTCGAATATTAACATAATATTTTGTTCTTTGCAGGTCTTCGGATCCCCAGTGCTTCCATCTTGGCTGTGGGAAGCTGGCTGTGACTTCCTGCTGTTTGACATCTGGCTCCACCCTGCACTTGCAGACTGGTATTGCTGCATCCTCCTGGGATGTGTGACATGTTCCAAGAAATTGCATTGCAGATGGGGAGGTGAAGCAATTGGGGAGGAGAAAAAGTGCTAGCAAGTACTGTACCTGTCAGAGAAAGGTACCCATTCTTAGAAAAATAAAAAAAATCCAATAATGGCAGAGGAAGAGGGAGCAGCAGGATGAGCAGAACCTTTAATATTACGTTCCACTGTAACTAAATATTTAAATTGATATTTTAAAACAATACTAAGATTACATTTGCTCCAGCATGATTACAAAACACACTTGATCTTAGATTACATTTGCTCCAGCATGATTACACTTGATCTTAGTGGCTGTAGCAGGTCCCTGCTCGGGATGACCTGCATTCACTGTATAAGCAAGTGCAATGTCATTTGCAATCTCTGTGATTGCAAACCTGTGAAACTATACCATTGTGCTAATTTGTGTGCACAAACACGGTTTGCTAATATCTTTTTTTTGTTTTCAAAGCGTTTTTATTATAAACAAAATGAAGATTTACCAAGTACATGGATAATTGAATAAACATAAGATAACAGGTAAGAGATCAAAGAAATAGCACCCAGCAGTCAGCTATAGGGATGAGCCGAACATACCCGCGTTCGGTTCGCACCAGAACGTTCGAACAGACCGCGGGTTCGCGCAAACATTTAAAACCCCATTGAAGTCTATGGGACTCGAACGTTCGAATTCAAAAACGCTAATTTTAAAGACCAATATTCAATTTAACCACTTGAGGCCCGGCATATGCTCAATTGACGGCAGCTTTGGGGATCTGAATTTCCAAGCTGCCGTCAATTGACGGCATAGTTTTTTTCGGCCACTGGGGGATGGCGGGGGGCGCGCACCCGGCGCGCCCCCGAGATGCTGATGCGCGTGCCTGGCGGTCGCGATGTCCGCCAGGTACCCGCTGATCGGCAGTTTTAGAGCAGGGACGTGAAGCTCTGTGTGTAAACACAGAGCTCCACGTCCTGTCAGGGAGAGGTGACAGATGCTGTTTCTCTTGTACATAGGGAGACAGCATCGGTCACCTCCCCCAGTCACCCCCCTCCCCCCACACAGTTAGAACACTCATAGGACACACATTTAACCCCTTCCTCACCCCCTAGTGTTAACCCCTTCACTGCCAGTCACATTTATGCAGTAATTAGTGCGTTTTTATAGCACTGATCGCTGTATAAATGTGAATGGTCCCAAAAATGTGTCAAAAGTGTCCGATGTGTCCGTCGCAATATCGCAGTCCTGACAAAATTCGCAGATCGCCGTATTACTAGTAAAAAAAAAAAAAATGTCAGAATTCTATCCCTTATTTCCTAGCCACTATAATCTTTGCGCAAACCAATTACTATACGCTTATTGCGATTGTTTTTTTTTACCAAAAATATGTAGAATACATATCGGCCTAAACTGAGAAAAAAAATATATTGAAAAAAAATTGGATTTTTATTATAGCAAAAAGTAAAAAATATTCTGTGTTTTTTTTCAAAATTGTTGCTCTTTTTTGTTTATAGCGCAAAAAAAAAACGCAGAGGCGATCAAATACCACCAAAAGAAAGCTCTATTTGTGGGGAAAAAAAGGACGTCAATTTTGTTTGTAAGGCACGTCGCACGACCGCGCAATTTTAATTTAAAGCGACGCAGTGCTGAAAGCTGAAATTTCGCCTGGGCAGGAAGGGGGTATATGTGCCCAGTAAGCAAGTGGTTAATGTTGTAAAACGTCTTTCAGAACCCGGGTCTTGCCCCAGGGAACATGTATCAATGGAAAAAAAAGTTTTAAAATCGGTTGTTTTTTCCAGAGCAGCCATTTTAATGATGCTTAAAGTGAAAAAAAAATCAAAAATTACACAGCAAACTTGCACTTTTAGTAAATCCGTTTACGTGCGATTAAACAGCAAACGTGCACTTACAGTAAATGTGCTTACGTGCGATTACACAGCAAATGTTCACTTACAGTAAATGCGTTTACGTGCTATTACACAGCAAACGTGCACTTAAAGCAAATGCTATTAAAGAGTAGTGTTGCTCACGAATATTTGCATTGTGAATATTCGTTACGAATATTGCATATTTGAGTATTCGCGAATAAATCGAATATCGCGGTGAATATTCGCTATTGCGAATATTCGTATTTTTTCAAATTTATTTTTAAAACAGATCACATCCTAGTGATCTCCATCAACGTCTAAAAGCATTGCTGGTATGATTAGAGACCCTGGGCCGAGTAGCTGAGGCGATCCTTTTATGTTGCCGAATATTCGCAATGATCTCCGTTTTCGCGTGTTGACGAGAATTTCGCAATTAATTTCGCATTCGCATTAGCGAAATTTTGCAATTTTTTTTTTTATAAAATATCACAAATATTCTATATTAACGAATATTTTGTGAATATTCTTCTATATATTCGTGAAACATCGCAAAATCGAATATGGCGTATTCCGCTCATCACTATTAACCACTTCAAACCCGCATCACGTCCAAAGACGTGAACAGCGCAGACCTGAGGCGCCGGGTTGACGTCTTTGGACGTGATTTGCTTGTAATTCCCCGCGCGCGCCACAGGGTGGCGCGCGGCGGGGAAAAACAGTCCCGACGCATCACCGAGGATACGATGCGTGTACCCGGCGGCCGCGATGTCCGTCAGGTACACGCGATCGTCGGTGAGACAGCAGGGACGTGGAGCTCTGAGTGTAAACACAGAGCTTCACGTCCTGTCAGTGAGGTGACAGATGCTGTGTCTCTTGTACATAGGGAGACAGCATCGGTCACCTCCCCCAGTCACCCCCCTCCCCCCATACAGTTAGAACACACCCAGGCAATACATTTAACCCCTTCCTCACCCCCTAGTGTTAACCCCTTCAATGCCAGTCACATTTATACAGTAATTAGTGCATTTTTATAGCACTGGTCGCTGTATAAATGTGAATGGCGCCAAAAATGTGTCAAAAGTGTCCGATGTGTCCGTCGCAATATCGCAGTCCCAATAAAAATCGCAGATCGCCGCCATTACTAGTAAAAAAAAAATATAAAAAAAAAATCATAATTATGTCCCCTATTTTGTAGGTGCTATAACTTTTGCGCAAAGCAGTCACTTATTGTGATTTTTTTTTTTTTTTTTTTACAAAAATACGTAGAAGAATACGTATCGGCCTTAACTGAGAAAAAAAAAATATAAAAAAAAAAAAAAAATGGGATATTTATTATAGCAACAAGTAAAAAATATATATATATTTTTAAATTGTCGCTCTTTTTTTCATTATAACGCAAAAAATAAAAACCGCACGGGCGATCAAATACCACCAAAAGAAAGCTCTATTTGTGGGGAAAAAAGGGACGCCAATTTTGTTTGGGTGCCACGTCGCACTACCGCGCAATTGTCAGTTAAAGCGACGCAGTGCCGGAAGCTGAAATTTCGCCTGGGCACGAAGGGGGTTTATGTGCCCAGTAAGCAAGTGGTTAAAGAGCAAACGTGCACTTACAGTAAATGCGCTTACATGCTACTAAAGAGCAAACTTGCACTTACAGTAAATGCGTTTACGTGCGATTACACAGCAAACGTGCACTTACAGTAAATGCGTTTACGTGCGATTACACAGCAAACGTGCACTTACAGTAAATGCGCTTACATGCGATTACACAGCAAACTTGCACTTACAGTAAATGCGCTTATGTGCGATTACACAGCAAACTTGCACTTACGATAAATGTGTTTGCGTGCTATTACACAGCAAACTTGCACTTAAAGCAAATGCGCTTAGGTGCAAATGAACAGGACAATTGCAGTAACACCCAGTACGTTTAGGTGTAAACTAAACACAGCACACAGCCACAGGCAATACAACACGTTAGAGCACTGCAGCTATGCACAATCTCCTGCTTGCACAATCTCCTGCCAGACAAATACTAATGGCAGATCTAGCTAAGCTATACAGTGTATACATATATGTACAACTCCTAAGGATGTATATATATTCTCTCTACACTGTAATAAAGCTAAACTGACTAGCCTGCTCTATCTAGCTAGCTAAAAATATAATCTCTCTGTCTCTCTGACTGCTCTCTTTAACAAAGCCGGAACACACTACACGAGGCCGCCCAGAAGGCGGCCTTTTATAGTGTGGGGCGTGTGCTAAAGCCCTGAGCCATAATTGGCCAAAGCACCCAGGCTTTGGCCAATTACGGCTCTTCGTTTTTTGGGCGCTGTGATTGGCCAAGCATACAGGGTCATGGTGCATGCTTGGCCAATCATGAGCGCGCAACGCCGCAGTGAATTATGGGCCGACGCGTGTCAACTCGAATTTGGCGCAAACGACCAGTTTTGTTCGAAATTCGTCGAACGATCGAACAGGCAATGTTCGAGTTGAACATACGTCCGTATCAAACGCGAAGCTCATCCCTAGTCAGCTAGCATTACAAATTCTAGCTATAACCAAAGAAAGAATCTACGAGCCAATGCCAGCATGATGTGATGACTGTAACTTAAACAAACCATGAAAGGTAAATCACCATCATAACAGAAAAAACTCAAATAAAACTAAAAATTAATGTGCAGGTCAGTCTTGGAGTCTGAACAGAAACCAAGTGTTCCATTTGACATTGATAAATATAGAAAACAGTCCAAAATAAATCAAATACTGTATAATAAGTGGATGGTATGATGACTCCAAAACTTATTTTAGAAATCTTCACCCAAGTGACATATAGCACACCAAACTTGTGAGAAATCCCTTCACCAAGTGCGGATGGCTACTCTCACCTTAGCAAATGACCACTGTGTTACCAGATGGTCGGACAAGCAGGTATGACAATCAAAGAAAACCAGGGAGCAGGATGGTAATCACTTCCTCATAGTTTAGCTATATAATGAATCCGGACATGAAAAGGAGAGACCACAGATCTAAGTGCTATCCGCTGGGTAAAAAACGATTTATTTAGCATAAAAAAAGGGGGCTACTCACATTTAGCTAAAGGGTTTCAGGCATATAAGGTTACAGGCATCTAAACTTGGAGGCTCTCAGGACAGCAGCGAGCGACACGCTGTAGACACCTATCCCCTGGACACGTTGCGTTATTCAACTTCCTCAGCAGGGCGGAGCCTACCATATCGCACGCTGGCCTTTAAATACACAATCGTTTCGTAGGTGACCTTCCGGAAACAAGACGTGGATACGCAGAGCGGCACGTCCCGCGTCATCCAGATACACGATCGTTTCCTAGGTGATCTTCCTGGAACAAGACGTGGATACGCAGAGAGGCACGTCCCGCGTCATTCACAGAACTAAAACATCTTTATTGTTCACAGGCAACGGTCACACAATAACAACTAGAAACAACTCTCGCCATCTTGTGGACAAAAAGTATATTGCACGCAAATTAATGGAATTAAATAGAAAAGTGTCTCTCGATGTCATCCTCGAGCCGCCAACTTATATTACAATTACAAAAAACATGCCCACAGTTAAAATAAATCAATAAAACAATAAATAGTCAATTAGAACCATAATCAACCGACATGACTTCATGATTATAGTAGGAGACTCAGTTAATCAGTATATAAAAGGTAAAAATATATATAGAAAAAGTGCAGCGCAAATATAAATACTGTGACCAGTATATGAACTAAAAAGTGCATAGAAAATAAATAATCGTGATAATAAGGTCCATGTGTGAAAAAAAGTCCATAAATCAATCAATCCACAGCAAGACCCAGCAGACAAAGGATTCCAGAATGGAAGTGAAAAAGATGACACCAAAAGATATCCTCCACCAGTGACAGATGGACTCTCACCTCATTACTTTGACCCGTATGGATCTTAATCTGTGTAATCAGAGCTTAAGCTGCCAGCTCCCATAGGAAACGAATGGATGGAAATGACACCTTAGATCCGGACCCAATGGCTTAAACCAATCATAACATCATATGGAAAAAGAAAGGGAAAAATCTAGTGCTCTCCGGTTGAAAAAGACTTTTAATCAAGCAATAAAAAAGTTGCACTCACATGTAAGGACACTCTGTAAGCCGAGTGTCAGCATAACAGCATGTAACAGCGTGTGTACAGGACCGTCTCTCTGTACTCTGCAGCGATCGTAGGTGACGTTCTGCGTGGCTCCTCGATCGTCACCCACGAGCTGAAAGATATAAGAAATTGTGTGAAAGGGAAAACTACTGGATTTTTACCTTAGATTGTTTGTCGCCCCGAGGGTTAAATGAGGGCCTTGAAATCAATATTCTACTCTAATTTTTTACTTTTCAATATTTTAATATTTTAATATTCTGAACCGACATTGTGTCCTAATATTTATTAGGAGTGGGATAAAGATATTTCGATATCTTTTATCTTTAATATCTTTTTAAACACTTATTCTAAGAATTATTTTCTATATAATAATTCACGTTTGATTTATCCCAACTCTGCAGTATGTTCCACATGCAGGTAGGTTCCCTTAGGATTTTTAATTTTTAATTTTTAATTCTATTCTTATTTCCATTTATTTTGCACATTCCCTATGAGGTTTTAGTGCATTAGACTAAGCATCTATATAGATCTTTTTCACTATCTATATCGCCAAAATATGCTTTCTAACCTGGCTTCCGAACCTGGCCTCCCCTCCAGCTTCCAGCGTCCGGTTTCCAGCCTCTCTCCAGCATTCCTCCCCTCCTTTGGAAGGTTAGCTCTACCTGTCTCCCTGGCACTGTGGGCGGCCGTCCTTTTCAGGACAAGCCGCAGCACTCGATCCCAGGAGGCAGACAAGGGCCCCCTCCCGCCACCTCCCGCCACCACCTCGCGGAAATTTCCGCCGTTTTCAGGGCTCATTCGGGAGCACCGCGCCAGGCCGTCCTGAATCGCGGGGCCGCGGTCTAGGAAAGACCGCGGCTTCACTTGCGGCCTAACGGCGCGCCGCTCCACACGTTTCAGGGTCCTCACCCTGCTCCCAGGCAAACCCCCCCCTGATCCCTGAAGGACAGTTACCCGGCCCTGTTGCTCACCCTTCACCCATACAGCCCAGATTATTCAGTAAACCCCCTGCCAGCCCTCATCCCTGAGCAGGCAGCCACCAGACCAGCAACTAGTTCTCCCTCTCAGCCCCAGCCCCCCCCCTCTTCGTCCCAACACACAGTAGCTTGATCCAGGGGTTAACCGATCGCCTCTTACAGGGGTCAGGAAGGAATTTTTTTCCCTACCGGAGCATATTGGCCGAGCTCTGACAGGGTTTTTTTGCCTTCCTCTGGACCAAGCTCCCCACTGCCCCAAACCCCCCCCCCCCCCCCGGTGTAGTGGCGATCATGGTATGTCGGCAATATTCTGCCGATACCATTTGGAGTTTGAGGCAATATGCCGCAATACTGCCAGCCATCACCAAAAAGGCCCTAAGAACTGAGCGACTATTGAGAATCGATCTTAGATCGACGGTCAGACATTTCAGCCATTTACCCCAGCCCAAGCACATATCGTGTGCTCTGATCAACATAAGATCGGCAGTAAAACACCGACTAGAAATCCGCGACTTTATTCAACAAAAGGATCTAGACTGCCTCTTTATTACAGAGAGCTGGCTCACAGCCGACTGTAACACCATTCTAGGAGAATTGGTGCCAGAAAACTACCGTATTTTAACGGAAAACAGAATAGGGCAAAGAGGAGGCGGCCTGGCGGTGATCCACAAGACTCATCTTAGGATCACCAAACCAGTCCACCAAAACCCTCTTCCATTCATGGAAACCCTTACTCTGCAACTGCAAGCAAATACAAAGGAGACCATCCACGTTCTGCTCTGCTATAGGCCGCCCGGCCCAAAATCGCAGCTGCTAGCATCTTGGACGGATTTTTTCTCCACTTATACCCTCATCAGCAAACATCTTTTGCTGCTCGGGGATTTCAATCTCTGGGCCAACTCCTCACTAGACCCCATTGCCGACGCCTGTATTGACCACCTGGAAGGTTTGGGATTGCAGCAATTAGTATGTGGGCCCACACATGCTTCAGGTCACACACTTGATCTTATCTTCAGACAAGCTCTGGAAATAAAGATTTGGGAAAATGAAAAGTTGCCATGGACAGATCACCATGCAATTATATTCAGGATTTCCACCATCCCCCCTGCAACAAAAACATCAAATCCAGTGACAATACACTGGACTAGATGCCAGAAGAAGCTCCACTCGGAACTCTTCAAAACAACTTTAAGGAAAAAGATAGAAACAACTCAGCCGCATCAAACGGCCGTTGAAACATTGGAAGCCATTAACTCGGCCATGCTACAGTCAGCTGACTTGGTAGCGTCAAAACGAAGTACCCGCATCCGGAAAAACAACCGCAGCTGGTTTAACAACCAGCTGTCGTTACTGAAGCAAGAACGCAGAAGGGCAGAATCTGCCTGGAAAAGATGTTCTTCAGACCTAAACCTATCCATCTACAAGGCGACCACAAGAAAATACCACAAAGGAATTTTCCAAGCCAAGAAAAATTATTTTTCGGAGGCTATCAACGGTGCCATTAACCGCCCCCGCGAACTCTTCAAGATGGTCACTCAGACCATGGAACCAGAATGCATCAAAGCCCCCAGTTCGGACACACAAGAATTTTGCAATGAACTATCGGATTACTTCATTAATAAAATCGAAGCAATCCGTGAAAGCATTCAGCAAAACAATTCCCCCCTCAGCCCTCCCTGTAGCCTCTCACACAGCACCCTTAGTAATGCTCCGTTATCAGGTAAGTTTACCCTGGAACCCATCTCCATCGAGACCACTAAGAATGTCATTTGTACTCTGCGTAATGGCACAGCGCCGAATGACATTATTCCCACAAAACTGCTGAAGGAATGCGCCTACATCCTGGCTCCTCCCATCACGCAGTTTATCAACCAGTCTTTTCTGGAGGGCAAAGTGCCCACACAGTTGAAAGAGGGTATAATCCAACCCATCCTGAAGAAACCCTCCCTGGACCCCAAGGACCCACTCCACCGCCGTCCCATAACAAGCCTCAATGTACTCTCTAAGATAATGGAGAAAGTAGTGGTACAACAGCTGCAACAGCATCTAGATACCTACAAGCTACTTGACCCATTGCAATCAGGTTTCCGTCCCGGTCACGGGACGGAAACAGCATTGCTGAAAGTATGGGACGATGTTCTCCAGTCCGCAGACGAAGGAGAATCTTGTCTTCTAGTTCTGTTGGACCTAAGTGCAGCTTTCGACACTGTAGACCACAAACTGTTACTGACTCGGCTTGCTGAAGTAGCCAGAGTCGCAGAAGGCGATTTATCTTGGTTCTCCTCTTTTCTGGAAAACCGATCGCAAACAGTAAAGTTAGGACCTTTTACGTCAGAAAAACGCACAGTAACATGCGGAGTCCCTCAAGGATCGCCTCTGTCACCAGTGCTGTTTAACATCTACCTTCGTCCTCTTTTTGAGATTATCAGCAGCCAAAAACTGCTCTACCACTCATATGCAGATGATACGCAACTGTATTTCCGCATCTGCAACAGACAGGATCACCACCTCAATCTAGAGACATGTCTCTCTTTGATAGAGGACTGGATGACAAAGAGTTACCTTAAACTCAATGGAGCGAAAACAGAACTTCTTCTGTTTCACGCCAAGCGTAGGAATCAACCTTCAACCTTCAACAGTATGGACCCCCCCGCCTATTCTGGGCAAGCTCATCACCCCTAGCGCCAAAGTCAAAAGCCTAGGGGTAATTTTTGACTCCTTTATGACAATGGACGCACAAATAGGGTCAGTAGTCAGCGGATCTCACCATCTGCTGCGCCTACTACGCAGACTCACTCCGTTCATCCCTAAAGAAGATTTAGCGGTCGTGGTGGGAGCAATTGTAAACTCCAGGCTGGATTACGCAAATGCCCTTTACCTCGGCCTCCCCAAGTACCAAATCGCTCGCCTGCAAGTCGTTCAGAATACGGCCGCCAGACTTGTGACTGGGAAAAAACCCTGGGAATCCATCTCACCTTCACTGAGAGCCCTTCATTGGCTACCAGTTAAAGACAGAATTGCTTTTAAAGCTCTCTGTCTTACGCATAGATGTGTCCATGGGAATGCCCCCCTTTACTTATGCGAATTAATAAAAGCGCATAATCCCAATCGCGTTTTGCGATCCACAAATCAGAACCTACTCCAGGTTCCGAAAGCCAACTTCAAGTCCAAAGGAGAAAGAAGATTTGCGGTCCAAGGTCCCAGACTATGGAACGCTTTACCAACCAGCATTCGGTTGGAGGAGAACCACCTAGCATTTAGGAAAAAGGTCAAGACTTTTCTCTTTTGATATCAAAGGAGACAGGAACAACAAGCGCCCAGAGGCGATTCAGTTCGCATGTGCCGCGCTATATAAGATCTTTTTCACTATCTATTCATTGCCAAAATATGCTTTCTAATATCACCCAGTTCCAACTATTATCTTCTTTTTATATTTCATTCAATTAATCATTTTAAGCTTAGAAGTGTGTCTTTTTATCCTGTCCGAGCTGTACTTATGTCCCTTAACCAACATGGCCCCCATAGAGCCTGACGAAGAGGCACGCATGCCTTCGAATGCGTGCACCGCCCCGTGACCCATCCCGGAAGTGACGTTCCTGCCGTTTTTGCGTTCCTACGGCTGCGTTCCTCTGCTACTACACGGCTGTTACATGGCTTCCTTGTCGTTCCCTGGTCCAGCAGCGTCGATGACCATCCAGGGACCCTCACATAGGTCGTGACTTGTATGTGCCGGAGGAATAACCTGCTGAGTGCTTCTCCTTGCAAAGAGAATTACTACCATCCTACCATCACTTCCAGCGGACCTCACCTATCCGGGATCCCATACACGGATGACTTTGTATTGATACGCCCCAAAATTATGCATGTTTGTGAGTACCAATCTCATATGAATTCATTTGTTTATTCATTCTTAATAAATGTAATACTACGCTTAGAGGGCTCCGCTTTCTTTGTTCTTTCTTCTTTGTAGTGCATAAAGCACTGATTCAAGCGCACTTCCGCGTTCCACGCTGGAACGCACGCGGCGCCGGGTGATGATGTCATTGCGTGGTCGCCGTATGCGCTCCAGCGTGGAACGCAATACGGTGACGAGCGCCGTTTACACCGAGTGGATCAACTCCATAAGGGGTTTAGGGGTGTCAGGTAAACTTTCATATAAGAGACAGTGAGTGTGTGTAAGAGCCATGGGTCCACCTGCCAAACTATCAATCAAACCCAGGGCCTCCCACCAGGTCTATTGTAACTTTTCACACTCCCAGAATAGGTGTAAGAAGGAGCCCTGGAGGGCACAACCTCTAAAACAAAAGGGGGAAGCCAGTGGGTATATCTTACTGAGGTGTAGAGGGGTTTAATACCAATGAGTTAACAATTTGATAGCTGTTTCCCTGATTGACAGGGATTTGGTGCATTTTCACATGTTTTACCAGCCCGTCGCCCAATCCAAGTCATCCCCATTAAGGTTAAGCTCCTATTCCCATTGGGATCTATATTTCAGTATGGGACTTTCGTTTACCAATTCCAACAATTTATATATTCCCGAGATTAGACCCTTTTGTCGAGGGGCTGTATGACATATGCCTTCAAAAAAGGCATTGGAGTCTGAGAAGGGACCGCCATAGTGGTGTTGAAAGAAGTGTCAGATTTGAAGGTAGTAGTAAAACTCTCCAGCTGAAATGCTAGCCTGTAGGTTGGAAAACATTACAAACTTTGAGTCCTGTAACAAGTCCTTGAGTCTGGTCAGGGCCCTGGTCCACCCCGAGTCGGAAAAACCCTGGATGATCATAGGCCGGGGGAAATTTCACAAATATGAGGCCCCTAAGGGGATCTGTGAGATAAGGTTATAATTTACCTTGTAGAGATCCCATAGCTTCAGGCCTGCAGCCACTAGTAGTTTCTTAGAGCTCAATTTTGCTTTTGATGGGTTAGATGACCATAAAAGGCCCGGGAGGTAGAGGTGCGTAATCGAGTCCTGCTCAAACCTAACTCATGGGTCTTTGGAGTTCTTAAAATTCCATTGGGCTTGTTGGGAAAATCTACTGGCTAAATAGTAAAGCCATATTTGGGAGACCCCCAGTCCACCTCGTTTAGAGGGGTACAGAATTTCCTTAGTGAATCTGGGAGCTTATTCTTCCATATAAATTTATTAAAGAGGGCTTGAATCTTGAGTAAGTATGATTTGGATAATCTAAGTGGTAAGGCACGGAACAAATAGAGCAGTTTGGGAAGGCTAGTCATCTTGAGGTCGGTTATTCTACCCATAAATAAAATATGAAGTAGGGCCCAAAGTTTGAGGCAGTTGCTTTAGTTTGGAAACCATTGGGGGGTAGTTAGCCTCAAATAACATACGGAAGTCCCCTGTCAGGTTAATCCCCAAATATGGAAGAGATGGACCGGCCCAGGTGAACGAGAAGGAATTTTTAAGTTGTTGCAGCTCCGTTGGAGAGTACCCCACTGGAAGGGCCATCGATTTTGAAATATTTACTGAGAGGCCAGCGATGCTAGTGTGCAAAAGATTCGGTAATGTGATTAAGGCATTGGTGATGAACATTAGCACGTCATCAGTGTACATGCAGAGCTTATAATTAGAGGGGCCCTTACAAAATCCTGAAATGTCTGGATTTTGTAGTATTGCGATGGCAAGGGTTCTAATGCCAGAGCAAAAATAAGTGGGGAGAGCGAGCACCCTTGCCTTGTGACCCTACCCAGTGTGAAGAAGTCTGAACTACACCCTGGGATTCCATGTTTTGGGGTTCTTATACAGAGTAAGGAAAGCATATAGGAATTCCCCTTCAAAGTCTATGCATTGTAACAGAGTGGACACATAGCTCCAAGACACACTGTCAAAAGCTTCATGAATATCTAATTTCAACAGAAACAATTTCCTGGAAAACAGGTTAGCATCCACTTCATGGTATCCACAGCAGGGGGGCTCTACCATAACCCAACATGAGGCAATGCTAAGCCAATGCATAATAGACCAGAGAACCAGGTAAAATAATGAGAATATACAGTCTCCATAAAGATGAATCAGGTGGAAGGAGATACTTAACCTAGAAGAGAACCGACCTAAACATTTTTTTGACAAAAAGAAAAAGTCCAGTAAAAAAAAAAAAAAAGAACTGGATCGGGTGATGGCATACAACCTTATAAAAGGAACAACTATATGAGACATCCAGGTCTCGTACCCAGCCATGTGAGAAACTTGGCTCTCAGACCCGGTAGGGAGTCGGGATGACAAAATCTTGCTGAAAGCAGAAGTCGATGAAAAAAAAAAAAGTTAAGTCAGTTGGCAGCTGGGTGGGGAAATTATGCAGCGGCTCCAAAGGACAAACACCAGAGCCCCTGTGATAAAAAAAAGTATATGAGACACATTGTCATAGTCTGTCCAAGTCTGTTGTTAGTCAATGTCTCTATCTCCAATGTCGTAGCGGATCCTTTACCCGTTGTGACGGGGTGGAGGTGTATGCCAGATAGAAGATGGTCTGGGGGTTGAAGGGGGGCGGTGAATCGCTTCAGCATCCAGGAGGCCCAATTTCACCAGGATGTCTTGCCCTTCAAGTAGTGTGGTAGCCAAGTAAGTGGTTCCGTTGTGAGGAACCACCAATTTGAAGGGAAAGCTCCATCTGTATCGGATGTGAGTCAATTTGGAGAGCAGTGGTAATCTCAGTTTTGGACTCGGGGATCCAATGCAGGAGCAAATTATTGCGTCTATTTCTATTATCAAGGTCCTCGACCTGGGACTATATCTAAGAAAAGGTAGACACTAGAGCAGAGATCCTCAAACTACGGCCCTCCAGCTGTTGCGGAACTACACATCCCATGAGGCATTGTAAAACTCTGACATTCACAGACATGACTAGGCATGATGGGAATTGTAGTTCCTGAACAACTGGAGGGCCATAGTTTGAAGACCCATGCACTAGAGCCTTATGTCCCTGGCTGAGATCACTGGAAGCTAAGGCCAACTCATCATGCTACGTCTCCAATCTATCTGTTCGAGTCCCCAGGGCCGCAATCTCCTGCGATAGGGTATGTGAGGTCTTGTAAAGCTCAGTCTGGAACTTTGCTGCTTGTTTGATATACATTGCTTCCAAACTAGCATCCAGATCTGCCTTGGAGAGAGAGGCAGAGTACTCACGACTGTGGTCCACTGGTGAGCAGAGAGCCAGAAGCTGGGAAGAGACAGTAAGATAGGACGAATCAGCGGAGCCATCTTGACCCATGTTGTACAGTTCCCTCGTGCGGAGGAGATAGTGTGTAAGTGACTTTTGAGCAGAGCCCCGTACCCCGTGGCCCTCTGGCAGCCGGTATCGTCCAGAATGGAGCTAAGCTAGTGCTTCAGACATCCATCACGTTCAGGGCCGTGCTTGCGCACCCAGTTTTGCTATTATCTTAATGTTATGCTATAGATGTTTGCAATTTTTTTTTGTGTGCCTAGGAGTTTAAATTCAAAAGCGTAAAAAAAATCTGTCCAAAATTAACAAGCCACATTTCACTTTGAGCTTTACCATTCTGCTACATTACATACAATTCACAGTTTGTCAATAATATTTTGCCTATTTCCTCCTAATTTAAACCTAGGAAGTGGCTTGGTCAAAAGCATGTGATGTGAACCCTTACCTTGTAAAACAATATCCTCAGTTCATTTATTTTAGTAATTTAATTCAAAAAATGAGACTCATGTATTGTATAGATTCATTGCACACAGAGTGATGTACATTTTGAGGTCATCCATGCTCGGTCCCTTTTTGACAATGTCATGAAGGGGGGAGGGGGGCTTAGTCATTATCACATAAAGCGAAGGCATGCAAAGGTTTGAGAAACCTGATGCAACTATCAAGCAACTAGCAACTTTGACAACCCCCAGGATCAGTGCCAGTTTCAGCAATAAAAATCCCCAGCTTTGCTGTCAGTTTCCGCAATAAAAATCGCCAGCATTGGTGTCAGTAGCAACAATAATAACCCCCCTCATCTGTGTCAGTTTCCGCACTAAAACCTCCCAGCATTTGGTGTCATTTTCTGCAATAATTGCCCCCAGCATAGATGGGAGGATATCAGGTTAGACACTTCCTAATGGCTCAGTCCCTAGAATAAGTAATGGATAATGGCCAACAGGCCCTCTTACCAAACCTGTTGAAACCGCAACAGTGAACCCTTTGGCTGGGCGTTCACTCACTCTGGGTTGCCTGGGGTGACTATAATCAGTAGTGTAGCATGCCTGTACCCTGGCAGTGGCTCGGTCTTTCTCCCTTTCTGGTGGTGCGGGTACAGCGTGGCTCCCTCTCTGGTTGTGTGGGTACAGCATGGCTCCCTCTCTGGTGGTGCGGGTACAGCGTGGCTCCCTCACTGGTGGTGCTTGTACAGTGTGTCTTTCTCTGGTGGTGCGGGTGTAGTGTTGCTCCCTCTCTGGTGGTGCAGATACAGCGTGGCTCCCTCTGGTCGTGTGGGTACAGCGGGGCTCTCTCTGGTGTTGCGTTTACAGCGTGACTCCCCCTCTGGTGGTGTGGGTACAGCGTGACTCCCTCTCTGGTGGTGTGGGTACATCGTGGCTCTCTGGTTGGTGTGGGTACAGCGTGGCTCTCTGGTTGGTGCGGGTACAGCGTGGCTCTCTGGTTGGTGCGGGTAAAGTGTGGCTCTCTCTCTGGCTTCCCCCAGCATGAGCACAGTATGGTGACCGCCTTTTTCAGGACCCTAGGGGGGGTGCATGTGCCCACGGCACAAAGCCAGAGCTGATGCATGTGGCTGGCAGCCGTGATGTCCATGAGTCAGAACGGGGATCTCTCTATGTAAACAGACAGATCCCCATTCTGTCAGTGAAGTAGAGAAAGATCTGCTGTTCCTAGTGATCAGGAACAGTGATCTCTCTCTACTCCCTGTCAGTACACTGCCCCCACAGTTAAGCCTTGTACACATGGTTCTATTGTTGTACAACTGAGTGTGCGATTTTTGTCAAAAGGGCGTGTGCCAGAATGTTTTCTTGCGTACTAACAGTACACAATTGTCATGCTACAAACACAAACATAGTGACATACTACAAGCAATTTCAGCTCTTGAGCACCACCCTTTGGGCCCCTTCTGCTAATTTTGTGTTTGGTGAGCATTGATTCCGAGCATGCGTGTTTGTACTTTCGACTTTTGTGTACTGACCATACAAAAATCAGACATAGAGCTGCTGTCCGCTAAAAATGTGCTAGCCTGTCATCTATAATAGCCTGAAAATTGGACAACAATTGTCAAAAGGAGCTTACTAACTGTAAATCCTCGTCCACACTACTGGTTTTCCCAGCAGGAAAACTGGCAGGAGAGCCCCGGCCGTGTGTATGCTCCCTAGCAGTTTTCCCATCAGGAAAACAGCCGGGAATCCCAGCTGGAAAATAGAGAACCCTGCTTTCTTGCCGAGAAAACAGGTCTGTATGCTTACCTGAGTGCAGAAAAACCGCACATGCTCGATAACATTTTGACGCATGCGCGGTAGCATACAAAGTTAGTGTGGGGTTTAGCAAGGTGGCGGTGATGGAATAGAATGTGATGAGACGCTGGCTCATCGCAGTTGATGGCGTCAATGCGTTCTTGCCATTCAAAAGAACAGCGGTTATTTTGAGTGGCTTTCTGTACAGGGTATACACGGCTTTGCAAGGCAAGCTTGCCTGGAAATTCGTCAGGAAAACTGACGTTTTTTCCTGACGGGATTCCCAGCTATGTGTACAGGTCTTAAGAGTTTAGGACAACAGTCTGTTGTAAGTCTTTAGGACAATCCCCTGCCAACAATCATACCATGTGTGCAAGACTTTAGTAACACCTCCCTAGAACACACTTAACCCTTTGATCGCCCCTAGTGTTAACTCCTTCCCTGCCAGTGACATTTATACAGTTATCATTGGCTATTTTTAGCTCTGATCACTGTTTAAATCTGTCCGTCGCAATGTTGCAGTGCCGCTAAAAGAAAATATATAATAAAAATGCTATAAATATATCCCCTATTTTGTAGACGCTATAACTTTAGGGCAAACCAATAAATATACACTTATTGCAATTTTTTTACCAAAAATATGTAGAATACATATTGTCCTAAACAAAAATTGACGATTTTTTATAGCGCAAACAATAAAAACCGCAGAGGTGATCAGATTCCACCAAAAGAACGCTCTTTTTGTGGGAAAGAAAGGACAGGGTCACACAAGTGCACAATTGTCAGTTAAAGCGATGCAGTACCATATTGCAAAAAATAGCCTGGTCATTAAGGGGACAAATCTTAAGGTCCTTAAGTGGTTAATATGAAAATCTGTGAGACTCGATCCACTGTAAGCAGGTACATTATAAAAAAAAGGCAACACCTATTCTTAACAGCACAGCAGTACAGAATGTGTAGACATTTAACCAGTTCAAGCATCAGGTGCCTAAAAAGATCACATGTTATTTTGTCAACATGGGGGTATGTAATTTAAAGGCACCTCTAAAATAACAAGTCAGGGTTATGGTCATTTTTTCATCCCAAAATTCTTTATGGAAATTGTCAGGAGTTCAGAAAAAGGAATGTCTGGTAGCCAATTAATATAGATTTGCGGTGTATATGAACAAAGGGATCAGCAAAAAGACTCCACAGATATGAAATACTGTGAAAGTTATAACTGAGCTGTAGAAAAAATGCAGTCAAAATTAGCTTTTTTTTGTTATCACTGGACTTCAGTTATTGGACTGTCCATCTATTTCAATAACATCTCCATTCTACTGATAACATTTCATGGAAATTTACTGATGCCATCAGTTTTTATTTGATTCACAGATAAAAAGAGAAAAATGATTGCTACAAAGAAATTAATCAATGTTTCTAACTCCCACCCTGCTACTGCACTGCCCCACTCTGTAATAATTTTTCACATCTTTCACTGTTGCAAGCTGAAACTGAAGCTAATAGTGTCAATATAAAGACCTAATAATGGTGACTGATGTCTGGTGGACCTTAGTGAAGAGACAAAGACTCAAATTATTTTGTCACTGTCACAAAAACAGTAATGCACTTAACAGGAGCAGGAGACTTTCAGGCATAATACTGTACATGGAGCTACCAAAAACAACATATTTTAAAGAATATTTTCTGTCTACACAATTTTTTATCTATCCTTTCAGAGAGCTTTCTCTTTGATTCTTCCCTAGGAGGTGCAACATGAGGTAAGAAGAAATCTTTCCAAAACCAGGGAAATTCCCCTCGAAGGCCGCGTACACACAATCAAATCTATTTGCTGAAAACGGTCTGACAGACCGTTTCAGCAGACAGATTCGATCGTGTGTACGGGCGGACAGACAGATTTGGCCAGCAGACAGATTTTAAAGCATGCTTTCAAATCTGTCTGCTGGGAATCCGTCCGTCCGACATGTCTGCTGGTTAGTACGCTAACCAGCAGACATATCTGCCGGCACATGCGTCGAATGGATTCGACGCATGCGCGGAAGTGTTTTACTTCCTGGTGCGGTGATGTGGCGGCGTCAACGTCACCGCCACGTCATTGCGATGTCTGCCGGCGGGGATTTTGGTTTGATCGTGTGTACAGCGATCAAACCAAAACAGCCCAGCAGACAAATCTGTTCAAATCGGTCTGCCAGACCGATTTGAACAGATGTATTTGGTCGTGTGTACGCGGCCTTAGACATTTGTCTCCAGAATAGGCTTCTCCATTGGAATATTCACTTAATCTCTTTCATGAGGAAAACTGTAAATTTATGGATTTCCTATCAAGGCTACCAGGACATATGAGTCTCCCCAATGAGATCCCAAATAACAATTAAAACCTCTCACGTTTCTCTGAGTAAAGTTGAAAAGAACAGATTACTTAGACAGATAAAGCCACTTGAATATCTAGGTTACTTAAACAAATAAATAGATATTTTTTATTGCATTTTCTAGACCTAGCCAACTGAATCTCTACTTGTCATTAAAGGGGTTGTAAAGGTTTGTTTTTTATTTTCTAAATAGGTTCCTTTAAACTAGTGCATTCTTGGTTCACTTACCTTTTCCTTCGATTTCCCTTCTAAATGTGTTTTTTTTTCTTTGTTTTCTTTGTCTGAATTTCTCACTTCCTTTTTCCCCTCAGTAAGGTGTTCAGTAAGCTCGGATGATGGTGGAAAGCTTACTGAGGAGAAACAGGAAGTGAGAAATTCAAACAAAGAAAAAAAAACATTTAGAAGGGAAATCGAAGGAAAAGGTAAGTGAACCAACAATGCACTAGCTTAAAGGAACCTATTTAGAAAATAAAAGACAAACCTTTACAACCCCTTTAAGTAATTGGAGGCTTTTTGCAATACATATTTTAGTAAGCAGTGTGTTGAGATTTTAACACACCAAAATCTCTAAATCTCTAAATCTAAAAATGCAATGTTTGTTTCTATTTTCTTTGATCTGAGACAAGAACCAAAACACTTATAGATAATAATTGGTTTATCTTATGGTAATATGGCAAAAAAAAACATATAAAGAAATAATAGATTGTAATAATGCAGTGGCAATATGTGTTGATTCTGAAAGGCCATCAGAGAACAAACACAGGCCTTGCTAACTTGCTGGAATTGTTTGTTTCAATATTTGCAGGACTACTTATTAGAATTGGATATAATAGCCCTTGACTGGTGTAAGGCTAGTGTGCTTGCTGGCCTAACAACCTACATTTCTCACTACTTAACCTTAACTCAACCACTTCAGCCCCAGAAGGTTTTACCCCCTTCCTGCCCAGGCAAAATTTCAGCTTCCGGCACTGCGTTGCTTTAACTAACAATTGCACGGTCGTGCGACGTGGCTCCCAAACAAAATTGATGTCCTTTTTTCCCCCACAAATAGAAATATTTTTTGTTTGTGGTATTTGATCGCCTGTGCGGTTTTTATTTTTTGTGCTATAAACAAAAAACAGTGTAATTTAAAAAAAAAACACAATATTTGTTACTTTTTGCTATAATAAATATCCCATAAAAACAAAAAAAAAAAAAAAACGTTTTTTTCTCAGTTTAGGCCGACACGTATTCTTCTACATATTTTTGGTAAAAAAAAAAAATTGCAATAAGCGTATAGTGACTAGTTTGCACAAACGTTATAGCACCTACAAAATAGGGGACATAATTATGATTTTTTTTTTATTATTATTTTTTTATTAGTAATGGTGGTGATCTGCGATTTTTTTATTGGGACTGCGACATTATGGCGGACACATTGGACACTTTTGACACATTAGTGACACATTAGTGAATAGTGCTATAAATATGCACTGATTACTGTATAAATGTGACTGGCAGGGAAGGGGTTAACCATTAGGGGGCAGGGAAGGTGTTAAATGTGTAGCCTAGAGAGTGTTATAACTGTAGGGGGAGGGGGGTGACTGGGGAAGGTGACCGATCTGTGTCCCTATGTACAAGGGACACAGCATCGGTCTCCTCTCCCTGACAGGACGTGGAGCTCTGTGTCCCTGCTCAGTTACTGGGCAATCGCGGGTGCCCAGCGGCGATCGTTGCCGCCGGGCACGCGCATCGAGTTCCTAGCAAAGCGGCGAGCGCACCCCCTGGCGGCTTTAAAAGACAAGGACGTCATATGACGTCTTGTCAGAACAACTGAGCTACCTTGCCACTATCAATTGACGGCGGCTGGTAGATAAGTGGTTAAATAAATTAAACACATGATACCTTCTGGATTAAATGGCAAACAAAGGCCCCTTTATTAATTCCAAAAGATAATTTTATAAAAATAACAACTTTAATAAATATATATATTTAACACATATAAACATATAACCCAAACATAAACATATAATCCAACTGCTGCGTCTGAGGTTCCTGAAAGAAGGTAAAATGCTATCTCATCGGCTGTCCACCATCACCACAGCATCCTGGCCTCTCCCACCAGCCATGATCCCACCAGCCCATATTACCAGATAGGGAAGGTCAGAGACAAATGTACCAATTTGATTATATATATATATATATTAATTAATTAAAACCTTCAGGAACCAGAGACCCCTGCCACAGACTTCACCATTGGGCGACCCGCCACAGCTAAGGCACGATGGAGCCCCAGGATCCACCAATGCCCACCACAGGCAAAGTACTCCATCACCCTTAAATAAATATCCCATACCATGGTGAACCACCAATAGGGACCACAAAAGGTCTTATTCACCTTCACTCTGCTTTATTGATCCATACAGACTGGGCCCCCGCCAAAAGACCTCCCAGGACCACACTACAATGGTTTCCAACCTGTAGTCGGAGGAAATCCAATTTTACATCCCTATAACAGCACAACCGGGGGCCTGTCCAAATAAGCAACCTCCGGCATATGGACCACAACATGATACCTATCCACCATATGGCATCCACCCGGGAGAAACCCATCTGTCTGCCTTCCGGCCTAACCAGAGCCTGCTTTGCCCCCTATATATATATCAGACACATGGGCCTGAAAAAAAGAGAACACAAAAATAAACATAATACAGAAGCCAAGAACCATACAAACCACCCACAAAACCGAAAAAACACCTAACACAAAACACAGATCAGGAACCAGAGACTCCCCCCCCACCACCCCAGAAGGTGCCACAGACTGGTGGGATTCCACCAGCAAAATTTCATCACTCAAACCCCAGCGGGAGCCTCTGTCTCTGCCCCTGAAGGAATGGGATTACTCGAACCCCCCTTGCCCCCAGGCATCCTTTGCGACAAATTGATACCGCAAAGTCACATCTTTGTGCGTAGGGGGCCCACAAGGTGGCCGTATCACCGCACGTTGCAACCGGGCACAACACCAGTCCGGGAACCCTCCCCAACACAACCAGTCCTTTTTCCTGGAGCCCCAGTTTCCAGACCGTTTCCACATACGGGCGGACAGACAGATCAATGCCCATCCGTCCGTCCCATGTCTGCTGGCAGGCAAATGTACTCCATCACCTCTTAAATAAAGGCTCAAACCAAAACAGCCCAGCAGACAAATTCTTCCCATACAGTTCGCAATGGTGAACCACCAATCCCCCATTGCGGACCACAAATTTAGAAAAATAATTTTATAAAAATAACAACTTTAATAAATATATATATTTAACACATATAAACATATAACCCAAACATAAACATATAATCCACTGTCTTATTCACCTTCACTCTGGCTTTATTGAACCTTCTTTCACCATCCATTCTACAGACTGGGCCCCTCGCCAAAACGACCTCCCAATGATGTCAGACCACACTACAATGGTTTCCGGGAAGGCGCACTGTAGTCTTATTCACCTTCACTCTCGGAGGAAATCCAATTTTACATCCCTATAACAGCACAACCGGGGGCCTGTCCAAATAAGCATACTGCTGTATTTCCGGCATGACTCTGGACCACAACATGCCTGGGATACCTATCCACCATACCGTGGCATCCACCTGGGAGAAACCCATCTGTCTAACCTAACCAGAGCCTGCTTTGCCCCCTAGTGCACATAGGAATGGCTCAGGATCCACATCAGACACACTGGGCCTGAAAAAAAGAGAACACAAAAATAAACATAGATACAGAAGCCAAGAACCATACAAACCACCCACAATGCACATCCAAAGAAAAAACAGCCCGCATAACACAAAACACAGATACTGAGGGGTAACACATAGGGAAGGACTCCCCCCCCACCACCCTACAGAAGGTGAGGGCAGACATACAGCCTGAACTGGTGGGATTCCCAACGTCCTATACGCTGCAAAATTTCATCACTCAAACCCCAGCGGGAAGCCTCTGTTGCTGCCACAATTCTGAAGGAATGGGATGAATAGACTGCGACATTGAACCCCCCTTGCCCCCAGGCATCCTTTGAACACTGCCACAAATTGATACCTGGACAAAGTCAACCCATCTTTGTGAACAAGTAGGGGGCCCACACCAGGTGGCCGTATCACCGTCCACTCCTGGAGTACTGCAACCGGGCACAACACCAGTCCGGGAACCCTCCCCAACACAACCCTAGTCCTTTTTCCCAATGGGTCAGTCTTAGGCCGCGTACACACCGTTTCCAGACCGTTTCAGCAGACAGATGCGATCGTGTGTACGGGCGGACAGACAGATTTGGCCAGCCGACCGATTTTAAAGCATGCTTTAAAATCTGTCTGCTGGGAATCCGTCCGTCCGACATGTCTGCTGGCTAGTACGCTAACCAGCAGACATATCTGCTCGCACATGCATCAAATGGATTCAACGCATTCGCGGAAGTGTTTTACTTCCAGGTTCGGTGACATGGCGGCGTCAACGTCACCGCGCTGTCTGCCAGCGGGGATTTTGGTTTGATCGTGTGTACAGCGATCAAACCAAAACAGCCCAGCAGACAAATCTGTTCAAATCGGTCTGCCAGACCGATTTAAACAGATTTATTTGGTCGTGTGTACGCGGCCTCAGACTTCTGTATAACCAACGTGACTGATTCCCCTTGCCCTGATACATCCAAGACATCCAATGCTCCTGCCACTGACTTTGAAGGACTGACCAATTGGCCCACTCTCAACACGCCAAAAAAGGCTACAATGAAAGCTGTCCGAAACAACTGAACTTCAAAGGAAAAATAATTTTATAAAAATAACAACTTTAATAAATATATATATTTAACACATATAAACATATAACCCAAACATAAACATATAATCCAACTGCTGCGTCTGAGGTTCCTGAAAGAAGGTAAAATGCTATCTCATCGGCTGTCCACCATCACCACAGCATCCTGGCCTCTAGCCATGATCCCACCAGCTCAGAGACAAATGATTTGAACCTTCTTTCACCATTCAGCTCGATGACCAATAGCCCATATTACCAGATAGGGAAGGTGCCCATTCCGAGACAGGCCCAACCTGTACCAACCTTATATGATTATATATATATATATATTAATTAATTAAACCGACCTTCAGGAACCAGAGACCCCTGCCACAGACTTCCACCAGTGACCCCTTACTCGTGGGCGACCCGCCACAGCCGTAAGGCACGTTGGAGACCATCCTGGAGCCCCAGGATCCACATATCAATGCCCACCGCAGGCAAATGTACTCCATCACCTCTTAAATAAAGGCTATTCTTCCCATACAGTTCGCAATGGTGAACCACCAATCCCCCATTGCGGACCACAAATTTAGCCACTGTCTTATTCACCTTCACTCTGGCTTTATTGATCCATTCTACAGACTGGGCCCCTCACCAAAACGACCTCCCAATGATGTCAGACCACACTACAATGGTTTCCGGGAAGGCGCACTGTAGTCGGAGGAAATCCAATTTTACATCCCTATGACAGCACAACTGGGGGCCTGTCCAAATAAGCATACTGCTGTATTTCCGGCATGACTCTGGACCACAACATGCCTGGGATACCTATCCACCATACCGTGGCATCCACCCGGGAGAAACCCATCTGTCTGCCTTCCGGCCTAACCAGAGCCTGCTTTGCCCCCTAGTGCACATAGGAATGGCTCAGGATCCACATCAGACACACTGGGCCTGAAAAAAAGAGAACACAAAAATAAACATAGATACAGAAGCCAAGAACCATACAAACCACCCACAATGCACATCCAAAGAAAAAACAGCCCGCATAACACAAAACACAGATACTGAGGGGTAACACATAGGGAAGGACTCCCCCCCCACCACCCTACAGAAGGTGAGGGCAGACATACAGCCTGAACTGGTGGGATTCCCAACGTCCTATACGCTGCAAAATTTCATCACTCAAACCCCAGCGGGAAGCCTCTGTCGCTGCCACAATTCTGAAGGAATGGGATGAATAGACTGCGACATTGAACCCCCCTTGCCCCCAGGCATCCTTTGAACACTGCCACAAATTGATACCTGGACAAAGTCAACCCATCTTTGTGAACAAGTAGGGGGCCCACACCAGGTGGCCGTATCACCGTCCACTCCTGGAGTACTGCAACCGGGCACAACACCAGTCCGGGAACCCTCCCCAACACAACCCTAGTCCTTTTTCCCAATGGGTCAGTCTTAGGCCGCGTACACACCGTTTCCAGACCGTTTCAGCAGACAGATGCGATCGTGTGTACGGGCGGACAGACAGATTTGGCCAGCCGACCGATTTTAAAGCATGCTTTAAAATCTGTCTGCTGGGAATCCGTCCGTCCGACATGTCTGCTGGCTAGTACGCTAACCAGCAGACATATCTGCTCGCACATGCATCAAATGGATTCAACGCATTCGCGGAAGTGTTTTACTTCCAGGTTCGGTGACATGGCGGCGTCAACGTCACCGCGCTGTCTGCCAGCGGGGATTTTGGTTTGATCGTGTGTACAGCGATCAAACCAAAACAGCCCAGCAGACAAATCTGTTCAAATCGGTCTGCCAGACCGATTTAAACAGATTTATTTGGTCGTGTGTACGCGGCCTCAGACTTCTGTATAACCAACGTGACTGATTCCCCTTGCCCTGATACATCCAAGACATCCAATGCTCCTGCCACTGACTTCGAAGGACTGACCAATTGGCCCACTCTCAACACGCCAAAAAAGGCTACAATGAAAGCTGTCCGAAACAACTGAACTTCAAAGGAAAAATAAAAAACCTGGAGTAAGACCCCCATTAACACCTCCAACATCCCCAGTGACACCGAACGCCTGGAATCAGGCCTAACTCGACCCTTCTGATAACCCCGCAAAGCATTGCACACTACAAATGCCTTTGTGACATCCTAAACCTCCCTAATTGAAACAAGAATGCCAAACCATCCAACTTGACATTCAATGAGGCGACAGACACCCCTTGCTCACAATTGCGGCCCAGAAAATACAGCAACGCATGGAGCCTGTCATCCACTATGGAACCAACCCCAAGATCACTCACCAGCTCGTGCCACTCCCGCCACACATGCTCATTAGACCACCAGGTAGATTCCGCTACAGACCGCCAAAACAAGGACATCACTGCTCCAACACGAGATCCCATAAAACACTGAGGCACGGAACACCGAGCCGCTCCGCCTCCGGAGCCAACCGTCGGAATCTGTCCCACTTCAAAGGAGAGGTGGCTGATGCGCTCTCATTTTCCACCCCGGGATATGCACAGCACACACCACAATGATCAATGTTAGACACCTTAACACAAAATGACCTAAGCAACGGCAAGGACGATGGCGACAATGAGTTAATCACATGCACTACCCCCAAGTTCTGAAGTTCCACCCCCAAAGTTCTACTGCCAGCACTATGGGGAACAATTCCAACAGCATCAAATTCCTAATCAACGTCGACCCCTCCACCTCCTTCCACCACTGGTCAGCGCACCATCGTACCTGAAAAGAAGCCGCAAAACGCACCAATCCCGCCGCGTCCGTAAAGAGCTCCAAGTCTCTCACCTGTATCGCAGGTCCCAGCGAAAACGACCTACCATTGTACTGTTCCAGAAACACCTCCCAAACCCGCAAATCTTCCTTGTGATCCCGACCCAACCGAACAAAATGATGCAGGGCCTTGACCCCAGACGTGGCAGCCGCCAATCGTCTGCAGAACACACGTGCAACCCATAAGCAACCCACCTAATAGTCCCCCTCAAAAATGGCACCCCAACAACCTGACACTATTCTGATGCCCCGGCAACAAACGAAACCCTGACTCAATGTTGGTCTTTGCCATAAGTGCACCCTTCCCAAAACGCTGAACCCACCGCACCGTCTCGTCAAAAGATGCATACAACACTGTGCAAAAGGCAGGATCAATTGCATCATTCACTGAACCGCCCTTCGGGTGGGAAAGGTGATGAATAAGCTGAAACTGATACAGCTCATGCTTAGGCACCACCCCACAATGGTGAAACCACCAATTCCCCCATCATCAGCTACAAAAACTGACCCGCCATCCTGCCCAAACTCACCTCCTTCCGCAGTTTACCAGAAACCACATCCGAATGATCACACGCCGACTGCAGGTTGGCTGAGACGGGGGGATGTTAGCCAATTCACTGGGAATCAGGAATCCCTCCTTAAAGCCCAACCACAACGTACGCGCTGCCCCCTGTTCGGATATCCCTACTTAGATACGGTGCTATTTTTCCACTTTCACCGGTGTCATCCCTTTTTCCAGCGTTGCTCATCTTTCTCCCTTTTTTAAAGCATTTGGTCAAGGGATGGGCCCCTCCACAGCCAGAACACTCATGGCGGAAAGAACAGGAGCCACGAACTTGCAAGGGCCCTCATTGAACTGCCAACAGAACCCCTTGCGCTTTCCGGCCAATGGCTAAGAGGCTCGGACACCCCCGGCCCCCCATGAAAAGGCTATGGCACGACCCTGGCTTGTGTCATGAGCTTCATCCACAAGCCAATTCCTTTTTGATCCCATCGCAAGGATGGTCTCACAGCCTTCCGTTGCCGGAACTGCTCGTCATAGCGCAGCCATGCCACCACCCCCCCCATATACCCTCTGTGCCTCACTAATGGAGTCAACATAACAAAATAACCCTGAACAATTCTCGGGTGCTTTTTCCCCAATAACACTCGCCAGGATGTAAAATGCATGTGACCAATTAGGAAATGTACGCAGAATAAGGCGATGCCACCGCTTCTCCTCCTCCTCCTCCTCCTCCTCCTTTTTAGCTCTCATTCAGCTTAACCTTGTCCAAATTAAACTTCTCAAGCGGCAGCAAAGAAAATATCTCCACATACTCACCCTTCCAAATCCTCTCCCTCACCTCTGGCTTCAGGTGTAAACCCAGGGGGCCCTCATAGCAAACAAAGACCTCACAGTGCCTTTAATCCTGCTGTTGAAAGGTCCACTGCTGTAAGAAGTGGTGAGGATATCCAGTATGTCCAGGGGACATCTGTAACTACTAGTGGAACTAATGTCCCTATAGAAAAACTGAATCAAAAAGGTCTGTAAACGTGTATGCTCGTGAATAAAAGTCCTTTATTGGTTACATGGGTACACAGGTACAGGCTATATGCTGTCGTGTTTCGGCTAAGAAGCCTTCATCAAAGCATACTTGTTTGATTTAAAAACTGATATTTATAAAGTAAGCACTCCAAATGGGGCGGTTGCATCCTAATCAGAAGCAATCAAAACAATTAAAAACACATGGAGAAAAGAAAGGAAGAAGCACAGCAGGCATATGAAGGACATATCTTAAACACATAAAACATGTTCAAAGTAGTACAATAAATGTATCAAACAATGTGATTATGTTATAAAAATATTTATGTTTATCCTATCATTAAAGCCATACAATTTTCTAGTATTGAGGGTATGGATCCACCACACTTCCCACTTAAGCAAAATACGATGAGTGTCACCTCCTCTTGTTTTTTTCTAACCTGTTCAGCACCAAAAAAGGAACAAGTATCAAGATTACTATGATGAAATTCCCAGAAATGTTTTGACACATTTGAGATATTTTAAGCATTAATATTTGTAGTGTCATTCACATATTCCGAGACTCTAAGGGTCCTTTCACACGGAGCGGACCGTTTTTCGGTCCGCTCCGTGTGTGTCCGTCGGCTCAGCGGGGATCCCCGCTGAGCTGTCGGGGGACAGGGCGGTCCCCGCACACTGTGCAGGGACCGCCCTGTCTCTCCTCCGCTCTCCCCTATGGGGAATCGGATGAATACGGACCGTGTGTCCGTATTCATCCGATCCGATCCGCCGGACGGAAGAAAAAAAGTAAATTTTCTAGATTTTCTTTTGAATACAAAAGTTGTTGCGATTCTTGCTGACAAGGATCTGTACAGTGCCATCCAGGGGGGTTGTAATTTCTCTAGTAGAGAGGCACCAAGTATAGGTAGCATGCTGTCACCTAGTTTATTTTGCTCACAGAAGCCAAACAAACCACAGACCTGGCTCTCCACTGTAGGTTCCCACATGTGTGGCCATAATACCTTCAGGCAGTGTCATAAACATTAAAAAAAAGCACCTCAGTTTTTTTTCTTTTTCTACTAAGAAAACATTTACCATGAAACAGTATATTAACTGCAATTCTAAATCTTTAGTTTATGTCATTCAGTGTAGTGCCTGCAGCCTGCAATACGTTGGGTGCACTATATGCAGTGGCGTATCTAGGGTGTGGCAGCCATGGCAAGTGCCATGGGCGCCATATGAAGGGGGCGCTGTTGAGTGGCTGGGCAGCAAGGCACTTACCAGGGTTTGAGGGTCTCTTCTTCCCTCCTCCCGAGCATAGGCAGGATCTCCCTTTCAGCACCTTTGCTAATGGACAATGAAGAAGGAGGAACATCAGTTTCTCCCTCTCCTCCTGTGAAAACTGTGGCCTTAGCTGATGAAGATGTCATTACTTCCAGTATTGGTGCTGCATTTACCTTGCCTTGGAGGGCAGAGAAGGGATCAGGGGTCTAATAAACCCCAGATTTCTTCATAAATAGGATATATCGCTACCCAAGGTATCACAAGGGATGATAAATATCACTAGTTTTGTTAGCTGTTTTTTTTCGTTAAGGTTATCTGAAAGATGAGTTTCAAATGTTTCGACAGGGGGCACAGTTTTAATGCTTGCCATAGGCGCTTTTTTCACTAGATACGCCTCTGACTATATGCCCGTTGAGAGTTAGGCCCCTTTTAGACGTCCGCCTCCGTTTGTCCATTTTTACAAGTCCGTAAACGGACTTGTAATAGGCCCTTATGGGATCACGTCCGTTAGCGGATGATGCATCCGCTAACGTCCGCAAAGATCCGCGTACTTCTGGATCCGGTTTTTCGGACGGAAGGAAACCCTATTTTTCTATTGAAATCACTGCACTGTTTGTTTTATTTGCACTACTATTCTGAATCATCTCCACCCGATCTCTGTGAAATTCTATATTTTTACTTCTAGCTATTGTTCGTGTATTGTAGCCCTTTTCTTTGAGTCGCTTTTGAATCGCTGTACATTTTTGCAAAAAATCCTTGTCTGTAGAGCAGTTCCCCCTGGCCCTGATGAATTCACCAGTGGGCAAAAACTTAATGGTATGACTGGAATGACAGCTATCAGCCAATAAAAGGAAATTCCCTGTACAGGGCTTCCTAAAAGTTCTGGAAGTCACTGTTTTGCTATCTAAATGCCCCATCAAGGTCAAATCCAAATAGTCTATTCGGGTTGGGTGGTGCACGCAGGTGAACTCCAAATTTAGAGAGTTAGTATCGATATATTTCATAAAATCACCTATGGCATCACCCGATCCATGCCATACTACAATCAGGTCATCAATGAAACGTCCATACCAGGCGATATTGGTTTTAAATGGATTACCATAGACAAATAAAATAGACTTTTCCCACCAGTCCATGTGGAGATTTGCCAAAGAGGGGGAAAATGTTGCCCCCATGAATGTACCTTGATTCTGAATGTAGTACCATTCATTAAACATAAAAAAAAGTTGTGTGTCAGGAGGAATTATATTGCTCTCCAAATTAACACATGTACATTAGGACTGTAAACACTGTAACATAAAAGATGGAGTTTGATGGCTGACAGTGCTAGGGAGTGAGAAATGCAGGAATACAAAGATTTGACATATATAGTCTATCTATGGTAATGACTAAACGCTGATATTTGCACGAAACAAGTCTACCTTTTTGTCCCCTGCTCCATTTGTCAACCATATGAAGCTTCAGTAAAAGGAATTTTGGAACTGCAGCCACCCAGAATTATTTTTTCACATCTGAGTAATCCAGATACATTCTGTAGACCAAAAAAATTCCTGCATGTGGGCTAACAAATGTCCAGTATAAACCCAGGTAAATAGACAACAAGCGGTTGGAGAAATTGGTCAACCCAGTCTCCTAATTTCTCCAATAGCGATCCTATGCCGGCAACTATTGGACGGCCTTTCACTGGATTGTCTTGCTTCTGTACTTTGGGGAGATGGTGAAAAAACAGAATAATGGGATGTGTGACCATGAGATAATCTACAGTTTTTTGAGCTAGAACACCCATCTCCTTACCTTCATTTAATAAGCCCTGGTTCACACTGATGCTACTTTGAAATCGTGCTACTTTACTTGAAGTAGCGCAATTTCAAAGTAGCATGGTCAACGCGATTTCAGGTGCTACTTGATAGACATTTGTGTGGCTTCATACACAGATGTCTATAGAAATCGCACCTGAAATCGGCAAAAGTAGTGCAGGAACTACTTTTGCAAATCGGTGCGGCGCTGCAAAATCTGTGTCGCACAGATTAGAAAAGTGCCATTGCCGCCAATAGGCTGTCACAAATTGTGTTGAATGGTTGCTGTAGGATCTGAACTGAGGGGGTGTATTGTAGTGTAATCTTCCAACTGCCTGAGTGCTTCATGTTTGTAACTAGCAGTATCTAATACCACTACAGTACCCCTTCCTTAGCTTCCTGGTGAATGAAGAATTGATATGATTTACAGTTTTTTTGGCTTTTTTTTATGTGTACACTGACTGCATAACATGCACAGCACAATGTTCACTCCATACTCATCTCTGGGACCTGTAGGGTGACAAGAATGGTGCTGGGCCTGATATGATGTTGGAGTAGAATGCATGCATCATCTGTTGCTGTCCAATGAAGTTACCCAGAAAGACAAAGGACCTAAAAAAATTCAGTGGCCATGGATGAATCAATGAGGGAGAGCATGAATGGCCAATCATTGTCGGAAGGCCAATTTCGGAAGAAAGATTTACACCACCCTCCAGGCTGTAGATTTTTGCTTTACTTAGTCTAATACAGTGCAGCTTTAGGGCATCAGATTCCTATGTCAGAATATAAAGGAATTATTACCAAGTACTAATAAGTTAGTCTATAGCCTCATACACACGATTGGACTTCCAACAGACTTTTCCGTGGATTTTGCTCTAAAGGGCGTTGTCCATGAACTTGGTATGCATACACACGGTAGCCAACAAACACAAACATAGTGACGTAATAGACCCACTACTCAGTTTTTCTGCTCTTTACCGCCACCCTTTGGGCAATTTCTGCTATTGTCTGATCTTTAGCATTGTTTTTGAGCATGCGTGTTTGTACTTTGGACTTTAGTCCGATGGACTTGTCTACACATGATTGGATTAGCCGTCGTAGGACATTTGTTGCTGGAAAGTTTGTCTGTTCACACAGCAAACTTTTGTCCGATGAAAAAGGAAAACAGTTTGTCCGATGGAGCGCACACACGGTCGGATTGTCTGCAAAAACAGGTCCGTCGGAGGTTTGTTGTAAAAAAGTCAGATTGTGTGTACGGGCCTTTAGTCTGACACATGCAGAAATTACTAAAAGTCTGTTTTGATTTGACATAAAAAAAGACAAGCTAGAATGTAAACACAGGAATGTAATTAATATCTGGAAAATTCCAAAAATGAGCAACTGTCTCTTATAATGTACAAAAATACCATCAAAGAAGAAAGATCATGAAAAATGTGTGTATTGAAAATGCAGGTGCTAAGAATACAGATTTTAAAGGTGTTACTCTTAAAACAGTTAAAACAAAACAAAAATAAAAAATTTGGCTTTGTCTCCAAAGGTATGACTATGTCACTCATACTAAAAAAATAAGCATTTTATTTCTTTTTATCTGTGTATATATTCTTTAAAGTCCTTGCTAATTATGTATTTATTTATATTGCACTACATCCAATTTATTTTGATTAATGTACAAAAGTATTCACTGTAATACCTGAGATGTCATTGACATATTTTGTAAGCTTGAATTTCTTCACTCATACTAGTTCATTCCTCCTTAGACTTCCTTTTTCTTATTTCAGGCTTGGCAATGTTTTCAATTTTTTAATAGCTGGCTGATGGTTTGCCAGCAAAATGTACGTATAGCTAAACTTTTTTTTAAATTTAGTTTTGGGCATAGTTGGAAAGGATTAAATGAAATGTCAGTTAGGGGAATTCTTGATTTCCTAGACAATTTATAGCATAAAAAAAATGGGACGTTTTAGGCCATGCACACTGTCTTAAAAAACATTGCTTCTACTCAATGTTATCCCATGTGTCCATGCACATTAGGAAGATTACAGGCATAGTTTGAGTTCAACGTTTAGAGGCAGAAAAAAAAACTTGTGGTTCACGTTTCTGATTGAAGCTTACTGGCATAAAAAAGTTTAACACTCTCCTTAACTCGCCAAAACTTTGTATAAAAAATGCTCTATATGAGCTTTTTACTGCGAAGAGAACAGACGTTTTTTTTTTTAAGCCCAATGTGTATGAAGCCTTAAAGTTAAACCCACTCACCCAGCATAAACTAATGGCACAATATTGATCTGTGCACATATACATGACTTCTGCATGTACCCCTACCTTTCCGCTGTATCCCCCTTCAGCTGTAGGAGCCCCGCAAAACTCTGGAATCAGTGGGTGGGTCTCTTTGCCAAAGCTCGGTGGGCAGAGTGACGAGTCGTAACATCACAAGACTCCAAGCCCACCTCTACACTCTCCTACTCTTTCTGCTGGCATCCTGGGAGATGACTGCACCATGAATATCCTCCTCAGTCACACTGATCTTCTGCTGATTGCGTCCCATGATGAGTAACATTCAGTCAAAACTGCTTGGAATCACAAACACCTACTGGATAACAGCTGGTACTACCATATGACGTAAACTATGATAATAATTTTCGACCTTGTTCCCAGGGTTCATATGCCCTAGGTCTCCTGCTTGATGTTCTGGGTTAAGAAGCACCCAACCAGCTTCCAGGCATTATAAGCAGGCACATGCCTGCTTGCCTGACAGCGGTTTGTGTGAGAGTCTGAGTTGCCGCCAGTGTATTTCCTTCATCGTGGTGGGTCCATGCTTGTTCCTTGCGCCTAGCCCCCAGTCCACTGAGATCACAGCTTGTTGTCTATACACCACATCAGCTCAGCTGTTTAGTGTAAGTTGTGGAGCCATCAGGTAACATTCAGCGAGACGCCTCCCAAGAGTTGAAGTAGTTTTGTTTTTTCCTGATCAGCAGGTGGCATGAATGATGATGGATTTACATCAAAGGAACACTAGCTTTTTTTTTTTTATATAGGATTTGTCAAAACTGTCTCTTGTGTTTATTTCTTTTGTACCCGATACTCATTCACATGGAGGAGTCGGGATCTGGACCAAGAACTCATATGAAGGTACAGACAGAAAGCCGGCAAGACAATATTCAGAAGCCACTGGGTGCAATTGCCAGTCCAATATTTTGCAGGCTCCTGTAGGAAAAAAATAATACATGGACATATTTTTTTCTGTAAAAATATGTGCATTTATTATTTAACACTAAGGGTAAATTTAGCCTTTAACAATTAATAGACAACAGATAAATCATTAGCATAAAAATTAGCAAGGGTTAGGACAGTTTTAACCACTTAAGACCCGGACCAATACGCTGGTAAATGACCCAAGGTGTTTTTGCGATTCGGCACTGCGTCGCTTTAACAGACAATTGCGCGGTCGTGCGACGTGGCTCCCAAACAAAATTTGCGTCCTTTTCTTCCCACAAATAGAGCTTTCTTCTGGTGGTATTTGATCACCTCTGCGATTTTTATTTTTTGCGCTATATACAAAAATAGAGCGACATTTTTGAAAAAAAAACACTATTTTTTACTTTTTGTTAAAAAAAAAATCAAATAAACTAAATTTTAGTCAAACATTTAGGCCAAAAATTTATTTAGCCACATGTCTTTAGTAAAAAAAAAAAATCGCAATAAAAAAAAATAGCTACCTAGCGGGAACAGCGACACTAATACAGCGATCAGAAAAATGATCGCTTAGTGACGCTGGCAATAGGGAGTGAAAGGGTTAACTAGGGCGGTGATCAGGGGGTTAAAACTTTATTAGGGGGGGTGGGGGGGCTATCCTGAACCTAACACTAACTGTTTTTTACACTGCCTGTCACACTGACACTAAATGCAGTGATTAGATCACTGCATTCAGTGACACTGTGACAGGGTGGTGGGGGGGGCGATCACAAGGGGTTAATATGCCTATGTGAGTGTGTGTCAGTGTTGTGTTGGTGCACACTTACTTGTGATGTCTTCTCTCATCAGCAGCGCTGGGAAACAGCGCTGCGATGAGAGAATACATCATTTCCTCCTTCCTGTGTAAACACAGGAGGAGGAAGTGTCAGGTTGGGAGCGCGCTCCCATTGGCTGGGAGCGATCGCGGGGGGGCGGGTATTCGCCGACATCCGCCCCCAGATCCCGGATCGCTCCCGGAGCCAGGGGGACCCCCGCACGCCGCGGAGGGGGTCCCGATGGGACCCCCGAACCGCACTTAGGCGGGGACATAAATTTACGCCCTTGTGCCTGTACGTGCCATTCTGTGGCCGTATATGTGCGTGCGGGGGTCCTTAAGTGGTTAATGAGTGAGACTATACTGTAATGTATCAACAAACAGGCAGGTTCTCTCTTTCATCAATTAAAAAAATCACCAATGAAAAATCTGAGCAAAAATGGGCCATTGGCAGGGCAGTTAAATGTGAGCAGAACTAAGCTGAAATGTGCAAAGGCAACCTAAATTTTAACTATATAGATGGAAGATGATAAAGCACAATGGAAGCCAGACAGTTTCCTGGACATGACCAGGCTGCAATGTAGAGACAGCAGGTGTCTGTATAAAAAAACATGAATGCTAGAAAATAGGTTTAGAGCTGTTTAAAATTGGTTAGTAATATGACAGTTTAATGCCGGGGTCCGGTGTGTCACTGTTTTCCATCTCAAGTGCGAATTAGGTCAGAATTTTTGCCTGAAATGCACTTGAAAACTGAGCAACAGAACCCTTTTTCCAGTGCAGAATGTGGCCACCCTGGAGCTGTGTGAACCGGGTCCATTGAGAGCTGGTCACAGTCTTCCGTCATGCAAATTGCATGCGAGGAACCCAGCCTGAGTCAAGGAGAATATACCTAATTAATGTATGTCCAACCTTAATTTTACTATTGGCATAGAAGGGAAGGATACAGTGAATGTGAGAGATATATATAGTTAGTTGTTTGAAAGAAAACCACTAAGCTTAAAGACAATGTGCAACAATAGAAAAGAGTGCAATCAGCGCAAAAATAACACAAAGATCAAATTATGAATGGTAATATACTAATGTGCTAATAAAAGTAAGAATGAAAAACAACTCCCCGAGTGGATTTCATATGGATGCAAGCTGAACACCAAAAAAGGACAATCACAAAATCCCAAAAGTACATAAAATAAAGAGAACAGTGCAGCGCAAACCTAAATTGAAATGGTAATAAATATGCTCATACAAGTGAAAGTGAACACAAAAAAAGGAAAATATGAAAAAAATTGTCCAAATTTGCAATAAGCAAGCAACATAAAAAATAAATCCTGCGACCAGGTAATAAGAGTATCTTCACCACGTGACTGGAAAACTAACACAGATTGTGATCCCTTCACCAGTAAAGATGGGTACTCTCACCTCACAGAAAGACCTTTGTTTTACCAAAGGTCTAATAGGCTTAGATCAATGGTGGAAATCCAGATGGCTCAGAGATGTATACTGTTCAGCCGTAGGACCCGGAGATAAGCAAGGACTCCGCCCTGCTGAGGAAGATACTCTTATTACCTGGTCGCAGGATTTATTTTTCATGTTGCTTGCTTATTGCAAATTTGGACAATTTTTTTCATATTTTCCTTTTTTTGTGTTCACTTTCACTTGTATGAGCATATTTATTACCATTTCAATTTAGGCTTGCGCTGCACTGTTCTCTTTATTTTATTTAAAGACAATGTGCACCTCAAACAATGCAGCAGTGTCAGGTAGATACAAAATTGCTCCAAGAACAGATATGAGTGAATGGTAAGCTTGGAATACCCCAAACCTAAAATAATGCCTAAAATGTAATACAAACCAATATACCTGCATATAAAAATAAAAAATACCAACAAACTAAATTAAAAAAGCTCTTTTATTGGCGCTTCTAAATGTGGATACAGAAAAATCGAAATGTGGCTGGTTCAATAAATTTTGAATCCATGCGTATGACAAAAAAAAGGATTTTTAATAGCAGCTTACCTGTAAAATCCTTTTCTTGAAGTACATCACGGGACACAGAGCGCATAGCCATTACATATGGGTTATATGGGTACCTTCAGGTGTGGACACTGGTGTAATCAACTTCACAGGAAGTTCCTCCCTATATAACCCCCTCCCACTGAGAGTGCTTCAGTTTTGTAGCAAGCAATTTCTCCGAGGTTACACAATGTTCCCCAAAAGAGGGGTGGGAGCTCTGTGTCCCGTGATGTACTTCAAGAAAGGGATTTTACAGGTAAGCTGTTATTAAAAATCCTTTTTTCTTTATCGTACATCACGGGACACAGAGCGCATAGCCATTACATATGGGATGTCCCAAAGCAATGCTCCATGAAGGGAGGGAGACCGTAAGGCCAAAAATAGCCAAACAAAAAACATTATCAGGAGGTAAAATAGCTCCACCAACAGACAAAAAGGGGGCGTGAACCGGGCCAGAGGATTCTATACTGCTGCCCGTAGGACCGCCTGCCCAAATGCTGCGTCCGTAGCCTTTGCGACGTCCAACTTATAAAATGTAGTAAACGTATGTACGGAAGACCAGGTTGCCGCTTTGCAAACCTGTGCCATAGAGATCTGATGGTGTGCCGCCCAAGAGGCACTCATGGCCCTCGTAGAATGGGCCTTAACTGATAAGGGAGGTGGCACGCGCTTCAGACCATAGGCCTGAAAAATCAGCTGCTTAATCCACCTAGCCAAGGAAGACTTGGCAGCCGGCTGACCCTTTTTGGGGCCATCCGGAAGAACGAAAAGCACATCTGTTTTCCGAATCTTCTCTGTAGCCTTGAGATAAACCCTCATGGCTCGGACCACGTCCAAAGTATGAAGCAGTCTTTCCTCTCTGGACTGGGGAGTAGGAAAGAAGGATGGTAGGACTAGGTCCTGATTCAAGTGAAAACTGGATATGACCTTAGGAAGGAAAGAAGGATGAGGCCGCAGAACCACTCTGTCCTTATGCAGAATCAGGTACGGTTCCCTGCAAGACAAGGCTGCCAGCTCGGAGACCCTTCTGGCCGAAGCCATAGCCACCAAGAAAACCAACTTTCGGGTTAGCAGCACAAGAGGGATTTCTGTCAGAGGTTCAAACGGCTGCCTTTGTAAAGCTGACAAGACCAGATTTAAATTCCAGGGGCAGAGGGGAGCTCTAATAGGGGGATTTACATGCAAGACCCCCTGCAAGAAGGTTTTCACAAGCGAATGCGTGGCCAAAGGCCTTTGAAACCATATCGATAAGGCAGACACCTGCCCCTTTAGAGTACTAAGAGCCAACCCCTTGTCAACGCCAACCTGGAGGAATCGCAAGATCCTGTCAATAAAAAACTTGCGAGGATGCCCTCCTAGAGACTCGCACCACTCCACATAGGTCCTCCAGACTCTGTAATAGATATTTCTAGAGACTGGTTTTCTAGCCTGAATTAACGTAGATATGACCTGGGCTGAGAGGCCTCTGCCCTTAAGAATTAGGGATTCAGCCGCCAAGCCATCAAATTTAGCTGCTGTGAAGCAGGGTGGTAGATCGGGCCCTGAGACAGCAGATCTGGGCGCAGGGGGAATGGCCACGGTGCCCCTACTGACATCCTCACGATGAGTGCGTACCAAGCCCTTCTGGGCCAGGCTGGGCCACCAGGATCACCGGCCTGCGCTCCACCCTGATCCTTCGTAGAAGGCGGGGAATCATCTGTAGTGGAGGGAACGCATATAGGAGAGAAAACTGGTGCCAGGGGCAAACCAACGCATCGGTCCCGTAGGCCGAGTGATCCCTGGCTCGGGATACGAATTTGTCCAATTTCTTGTTGAATCTTGTTGCCATGATGTCCACATCGGGAACTCCGAATCTTTGGCAAATCTCTTGGAATACCTGGGGGTGAAGAGACCACCCTCCCGGGAGTAACTGTTGACGACTCAAAAATCTGCTTGAGAATTGTCTATCCCTGGGATGAACACTGCTGAGATGCAGGGTACATGGGCTTCGGCCCATGAGAAAATCAGGTTTACTTCCCTTTGAGCCGCTAGGCTCCTTGTGCCCCCCTGGTGGTTTATGTATGCCACCGCCGTGGCATTGTTGGACTGTATCCTTACTGGCAGACCCTGCAGGGGGAGAGTCCAGGCGACCAGGGCCAACCGAGCAGCTCTGATCTCTAGGACATTGATGGGAAGCAGACTTTCTGCCTCTGACCACTGTCCCTGCTGGGTCCGTTTTCCTAAGATTGCCCCCCAACCTGTTAGGCTGGCATCTGTGGTTACTATTTTCCACGTGATGGGGCAAAAGGTTTTCCCTTTTGACAATTTTTGAGGGACCAGCCACCAGTACAGGCTGCGCCTGACCCCTGGGGAAAGACCTAATGGACGGTCTAATGCCTGTATGGACCTGTTCCAAGCAGAGAGAATAGCTGCCTGGAGAACTCTGGTATGGATCTGGGCATAGGGCACTGCTTCAAAGGCGGCTACCATCTTTCCCAGCAGTCGCATGCATAGGCGAATAGTCGGCCTCTTTTTGCCTAGGACTATTTGAATTGTTTGAGTCAATGACCTGATCTTTTCTTGAGGTAAAAATATCCTCTGGCATTCTGTATCTAACCGAAGGCCTAGATATTCCAACTGTCTTGTGGGTTGCAACCTCGATTTTCCTTGGTTCACAACCCACCCGAATTCTTGTAGATGCCGAACTGTGCGGACTACTGCATGATTGAGGTTGGAAGCTGATCTGTCGATAACCAGGAGATCGTCCAGGTATGCCAGGACCAAAATGCCTTCTGTCCTTAGGACGGCTAGCACCGGGGCTAACACCTTTGTGAATACCCGCGGAGCTGTTGCCAACCCGAAAGGGAGGGCTACGAACTGGAAATGACTTTGATCTTTCATAAAACAAAGAAACTTGTGATGTGCTGGGTAGATCGGCACATGCAGATATGCATCCTTTATGTCTATAGATGCTAGAAAGTCGCCTTGATGCAGGCTGGCTGTCACTGAACGTATGGAATCCATACGAAAGGTCTGAATCTTTAGAAAGCGATTTAGGCGTTTGAGGTCTAGGATAGGCCTGACGTCGCAATTGGGTTTTGGTATTATAAACAGGTTGGAGTAGAATCCCAGACCCCATTCTTGGGTTGGTACTTCTACAATTACTCCTTGGAGCAAGAGGCGATCCAACGCCTTTACGAGAGAGGCCCTGTTTAATGGGTCGCTTGGAAGACTTGACCCCTGAAAATGAGGAGGGAGGATTTCTCGAAACTCTAGTTTGTAGCCTGTGGCTACCACGGACCGAACCCAAGAGTCGGGAATTCTGGTCTTCCAGACTTCGGAGAAAACTGAAGTCTTCCCCCCACCCAAGAGAGTGGGGGCGCCCCTTCATGAACCTGACTTGATGACTGGTTTAGCCGGCTTGCGAGACCAGGGCCTCTTGTTTGCCGCGGCTTGTCCCTGTGGGCGGCTATTATCTGCTGAACGCCCGGGAGGCCGTCGATACTGACGGGAAGTCGAAGGGGCCGAGCCTGCAAAGGCCTGTCGTTTAAACGCGGGCCCACGCGGTCTTTTCTTGACCGGTAAGGAAGAACTTTTACCACTTGATATGGTTTGGATATATTTATCTAGGTCTTCACCGAATAGTCTTCCCCCATGAAAGGGAAACCCTGCTAAAAGCTTTTTGCAGGGTGCCTCTGCTGACCAGTTCTTTAGCCACAAAAGACGACGCATGTGAACCACCAGCAGAGATAAACGGGATGCCTGTTGGATGGAGTCCTTAATAGCATCTACTGCAAAGCAGAGAGCCCTAGGGAAATCTGCTAATTCACGAGTTTGCTGAGCCGGCATGTCCTTTACTATCTGTTTTGCCTGATCCTTTAAGGCCTGACAAACGCCAATGGCTGCCACCGCTGGCTGAACCATGGCACCTACTGTGGTGAAAGAAGCCTTCAGTAGGGTCTCTAATTTTTTGTCGACCGGATCCTTGAACATCTGGACATTTTCAACCGGACAGGTCAGGGATTTATTCACGCAGGAAATGTCCGCGTCCACTGTGGGGAGTGCCCATTTCTTTAAAAATTCCTCTTCCATAGGATAGAGAATAGAGAACCTCTTAGGAGGGATAAAGATCCTATCAGGTCGAGCCCAATCCTGGTAAATCACGCTCCGCAGAAGGGGGTGAATCGGAAAAGACACACAAGTTAATGGAGCCTTTAAAGAACCCAAAGAGGATACCACAGGGGCTACTAGTTCTGGCACTGGAAGTTTAAAAGCAGTGCAAACCATATCTGTCAAAGACTGGATCCACAGGCTCTCCGCTTGAGAGGCCGAAAAATATTCATCTACAGTGGAACCCTCCATGTCTGAACCGTCGGGACTTGGGTCCGCTTGATCCCCTTGTGGGTCCCGTTCCTCCGAAGAGGAGACCTCCGCATCTGAAAACACCAAACTAGGTGAGGGGGATCTAGCCCGTTTGCTACTTGGCAAAGGGCGGGCAAACAAAGCAGTTAACCTTTTCTCTAGCCCACCCAGGGTGGTCGCTAGCATTTCTTCCGTTACGTAAACGGGAATGGGTGGATCGGGGGCCGCCTCTGCCCCCAGCACCCCCAATGGCTCTTGTACTATGCTACTCGGTGGTCTAACTGGTGAGGGTGGGGCCGTTGAAGCCTGGCCCAAATCCTCTGACCCCGATGGAGACCCCTTTTGTTTCTTGGCACCTTTTGCAGCCTTGGCTGGTCCTGATCCCTTTGGAGCCATTGCACAACCTTGAGTCACCCCTATAGCCAACACCTGACTGTTGTAGCTAGGAGTAATTAATATGAGAACAGGCTGAGGAAAATGAAAAATTTTGTATATATATATATATATTTTTTTTTACCCGCCTGGGAGGTGGCAATACTGAGGAAAACCTGTGAGTATTGCAACACCAATGCCCGTTAGCCGGAGTCCAAGGTTGACTCAGATACTGCTGGATCTAAGGCTGAGTCCCTTTAAGCAAAAAAACTCTTTTTTTTTTTTTTTTTTTCTGGTCAATAGTGGAACTGAGTCCTAGACCTGAAGATCCACAAACCGCCACTGGGTGTCACTGTGTGGCCAAAAGACCCAGCTGCGCGCTCTGTGTCCTTCTTCCTCTGCTTCCAGGAGGGAAAAGACCAGCCAGAGAAATGTTTTACTTTTAACTGACCCTGACGCTGCTGGCCCGCCCCCTCAATGCACGCCGACGCTATAAAAGGCGGCGTGCACGCGCCCACGCGCGCGCACCCCCCCCCACGCTGAAACCACATGGAGGAAGCAGAGAGCAGAGGAAAAGCATGGACCAGCGCCAGCAGCACCAACAGACACCAGGTAAGCACTAATCCTTACTGTAGTGCACACAGAGAGGAAGCTGTCCCCATAGGCTTCCTAAGAAACAGGAGTTTTCACCAACAATTCCCTCTTTACAGTACGTGGGGCTGCAGTATCAATGCTAACAGGCAGACCTGGGGTGAGTAGCAAATATATATCTTAAACAAGTATACATATATCTACATGTTATCTGGGTAAACATTAGTACATCCCATCCTGCCTAAAAAGACATAGTGGAGATAGTGGCTGATGCACAAGCATACCATTAGCCAACCCAGAACCCCCAGGGGGATACCTACTGTCGAACCAAGTCCCGCAGGTTCCCTCTTACCTGCTCCACGCCGCAGGGTATTGCAAACTGCAAGAGGCCCAATCTTCTCCCATCTCCGTGGGTATTGTCTCGGACCTTCAGGGACCGGGGTCCTATGTTTAAGGAACCCACACCCCTGGACCTATATAGCATCCTGGCATCAGTAGCGTTTAGTCCTGGGAGAGACCAAGGCACTGGAGCCCAGAATCCTGCCCTCCAAGGAGAGGCATTATAGGCAACACCCCACGCAGGCAGGGCCCGGGTACCGTACTCCTTGGCTTTGAAGCACTTCGGACAGATCCGGCTAGCTATCCTGGGTCCCGAGACCTCCGAGGGACAGCTAGACATGACCAACACCTAAGACACTGGCGAAAAAACTGAAGCACTCTCAGTGGGAGGGGGTTATATAGGGAGGAACTTCCTGTGAAGTTGATTACACCAGTGTCCACACCTGAAGGTACCCATATAACCCATATGTAATGGCTATGCGCTCTGTGTCCCGTGATGTACGATAAAGAAAGTAATTTGGTAGATCAACTTCTGTGACTATGGTTATGCTAGAAAACGCTTAATTGACGGCTGCAGCACTGATCAGTATATTCTGTCAGCAGAGGAGTCCCGCTGTAAGAATTCAATTGCACAGCAGGGAGGATTTCTCCATCCACCTTACATGTGTGGATGAGGAAATCTTTCTTTTTTCTTTTTTTTTACCCAGCTTTAGCCTGCTGGCCATGGTTCAAACACAATGCAATGCATAGGAGTTAAAAAAAAAATGTACATACATTTGACAGTATAGCGAACTTTGAGCCCACAGGATTTGCTGCAAATCTACAGTCATGTTGAATCTGTATCTCAGCCCTAGTTATGGGAATAGATTCACAAGCTTAAGTTTTAACCCACATTAGACTCTGGTAGAATCAAGGTGTTGTAGCTACAAAGTAATAGTGTAAACATTTTTTTGAACATTCAGGTTTTATTGAAGAGACACATGAAAAAGGGATTACATAACATATTAAACAGCATGTCACATGCAAGTAAATTACAGCCAAAGTCAAAGTTATACAATGTGGAAATAAAACTGTGAGGCCTTTAAGGTGTTCCTCTTATCTAAGGCGATAGTCTGAGGCTGAGACCCAGCCTACAGAGGTAAGTCCTACAGAGAACAGTTATTCGGGAAATGGTTCCGCCTCGAGCCGGCAGCGTAAATCAACTACTGCGGATGGCGGGAATAGACACAAGTTATCAGCCTAGAATTTCTATGGATCATCGACATACATTGCAAGTGAGTCTGTATATTAAAGAAGGTTAGGTGGGGGGGAAGGAGAGGCAGAAGAGGAGAAGGAAACTAGAAGAGGAAAGTGGACAGCAGGCGGATGATGGGCGTGGTCCCAGGGGGGGAAGGGATTGGCGAGGCGACGACGCCCGGCAGCTGGTCAGTTGAATCTAACATGGGGAGAGGAAAAGGGAAAGACTACAGATTGACAGTTGTGGGCCAACGGCCGCGCAGGGTCTCACACAGCCAGCCAGTCATCAGTGAGGATTTAGCATGATGTCATCATATTCCTGTGAATAACGGAAAATGAACCATGGTATCCAAGTAATCTGGAAGGCCTCTACTCTGCAGTTGTCCTGTGCTATGGTGTCCTCCATCTCACAGGTGTCCCTGATTTTCTTTAGCCAATCTGCCACGGAGGGCACCCTGGACGACCTCCAGTGAATAGGGACCAAGGACCTCGCTGCATTAATCAAGTGCTTGGTTAATGGATGACTATATCTCGGGAGTGCTAAATGGTTGACATGCAACAGGCAACAAGCTGCATCTAGCACTAGACTAGTCTCTGTTATCTTTTTGATCAGAGCAATAATTTTGTCCCAAAAGGGAGTAATCAACGGGCATTTCCACCAAATGTGGAGCAGTGTGCCCCTTTCTGTCTGGCATCTCCAGCATGTTGAAGGCAATTGAGGGTTCCACGTATGGAGTTTGTCAGGAGTGTTATACCAGTGTGTCAGCAGCTTGTATCCCGTTTCCTGGACCATTGTACTTATAGAACTTTTGTGCGCTAAAATGCAGGCATACCTCCATTGTTTGTCCGTGAGCTCCACCTCTAGTTCTGCCGACCATCTCCTCCTGTACCCATCCGCTCCATCTCCGTCAGCCAGCTGCAACCAGGCATATGAGACCGACGTGGCCCTAGCCAAAGGTGCGCCGTCCAGACATGTTGATTCTAAGTCAGTCTGGGGTCTGTGAAAATACTGTATGCGTCCTTGTCTGGTTATGTAACTACGTAGTTGAAAGTACGACCACTATTTCAGTCGTGGAAGATCACCACCGTCCCTCAGCGTTGAGAAGTCCTTAAACCTGTTCCCTGCGAAACAGTCTCCTGCAAGCAAGGGGTTATCTTTATGTGCCGATTGGAACAGGACGTTGCCAACTTCGGGAGGGAAGTCAGCATTGTCCCTTAAGGGAGTCAATGGACTGGTGGGGGTGGTGATCGTACCCCGATCAGCAATGCGGCGCAGAATTTCCAACGTGCAACTCGTGAGTGGGTGCGTGATTGAAGTAGTGGAGTTGTCAGAATTCGCGGTCCAAGGAGAGAACCTCAGCGGTTTTGCGTAGAGGGTTTCCTCTAGAGTCACCCATTCCTTTGATTGTCTGTGGCAGTGCCAGTCAATCACCCTAGCAAGGTGGGATGCGTAATAATAGTATTTGAAATTCGGTAACCCAATCCCACCTGTATCTTTGGGTCTAGTCAGCCAAGCCAGTTTGATTCTAGGCTTACGCCGGTTCCAGATGAACCTCCGTATAACAGAGTTCAGCATCTGGAAGAAACGTGCCGGAATTTTTATGGGTAACGTCCTCAGGAGATACAGGAGTCTGGGTAAGATAACCATTTTGACATTTGACACCCGCCCGAACCAATGCCACCGTTCAATGTCAGCCGTGCAACACTTTAGCAGGGGAGGGAAGTTTCAGTCAAAAATATCCCGCAAGTGCGGCGTTAGGTAGGTGCCAAGATATTTGATTGTGCGATCGTCCCATCTAAAACTGGAATCCGCCTTAATTCGAGTTAATTGCTTAGGGGGCAATGTGAGGTTCATGGCCTCAGATTTGGAGTAGTTGATTTTTAGATTGGATAAGTATCCATATACTGCGAATTCCATCAAAAGATTGGGGATACTGACTGTGGGGTTGGATAAAAAGAAAAGGAGGTCGTCCGCGTAAGCTGCGACCTTGAACTCACTGCACCGCACCCCGAACCCAACTATTGCCTCGTTTAGTTTCACAGTTCTAATGAAGGGCTCAAGGGCCAGGATGAACAGCAGCGGGGAGAGGGGGCAGCCCTGTCTGGTGCCATTTTTAATGTATACAGTTTCAGACAGCGTTCCATTCATTTTTAGTTTCGCCGTGGGACTATGGTACAGGGCAAAAATCCACGAGAGCATACGCGGGCCCATTCCGACGTGTCTGCACACTGCTCTCAAGAGATCCCACGCCACTCTATCAAAGGCCTTCTCCGCGTCCGTGGACAGGAGAAGGCCTTCGATGTTCCCAACCTGTGCTGACTGAATGAGAAGCAGGGCTTTGGTGACATTATCCTTCGCCTCTCTACCCGGGACGAAGCCCACCTGCTCCAGGCCTATCAGACCCAGCAACAGTGGGCTCAAACGCATCGCGAGAATTTTTTCAAAAATGTTGGCGTCTATGTTGAGAAGGGAGATGGGCCTATAACTGGCGCAGTCCGAGGGGTCTTTCCTGGCTTGGGGATCAGCGCAACGTGGGCTGACAAAAAATCCGATGGGATGTCCCTAGGTGAGGACATGGAGTTCAAGGCGGCAGCAAGCGGAGTGGTTAGTATGTCAGTAAAGGTTTTGTAATAGATGGCTGTGTAGCCATCCGGACCCAGGCTCTTCCCATTTTTCAGAAGTTTAATCACTTGGGCAATTTCTCCAGGGGTTATTGGAGCTTCCAAAAGTGATGCGTCTATGTCTGTCAGGCTGGGCAGTCCACTGTTGGTCAGGTAGTCCTGTATAAGTTGGTTTCTATCTCCACACACACCCTTGGGTCTGTGCTGAGGGGGCAAGTCATAAAGTTAGGTGTAATATTTGTGGAAATGGGCAGCAATGGCCCCAGTGGTCACGTCCACTGATCCCTTACTTCCCCTGATTCCAGCAATGTCATTGGCATAAGTGTGTTCCCTCAGTGCCCTGGCTAAAAGTTTGCCTGATTTATTGCCCGACTCATAATACATTTTTGTTTTAAAGAACAGCATACGCCTCGACTTAGAGTCGAAGATGTGTTGCAATTCCTTCCTGGCCTCCAGCAACTCCCCGGCTGACTGCACCGAAAGCGAGTGTTTATGGAGAGATTCCAGGGAGTGGATCAATGTTGCCAGTCTGGAAATTTCTCTATCTCTGTCTTTCTTGCATTTTGAGCCCATTCTGATCAATTCCCCCCTGACTGTACACTTGTGTGCCTCCCAAATTATAAGGGGGTCCATGTCAGGAATAGAATTGTGGGCAAAGAATTCCTTCAGTGAGGAGGAACCCTTGGCAAAGCCCTGCAATTCCGCGGATAGCTGGTTACAAAACGTGACATGAGCTTTATTTGGGAAGTAAACGTTTACTAACGTCACTGGGGTAGTCCCATATTTCCCCTTCAGAAATATAAATCTACCATTAGGGTCACTTTTCTGTTCCAGCAGTTGAAAAGGGGCGTCTCTTCTCACCAAGATGGACACCCCCTTGGACTTGGAGTCATTATTGGTGGCATGGAAGGCCCTGGTGAAATAAGCGTCAGTCAGTTTGGGTGCGTGTTGAGTCTTAAAGTGCGTTTCCTGAATGAATACAAAGTGGGGCCTACCTTTTTTTAGCTCACGTAGGAGTGTGGAGCGTCGTTCTGGGATATTCAAGCCCCTGATACTGTGTGAGATCACCGACAGTGCCCGTCCTAAGGAGGAGTAGGCCATCGGTACGGTACAAGAGGAGATGTTCCAGACGGACAACTGCAATATTAAAGTCAGACAAAAGCAGGTTAGTACAGATATAACATACAACGGCATACAGGCGTCTGTCACCCGAACCCACAAACCCCCGCCCAGGGGCCCTTGATATGGAAGAGAAGGGTAGAGAAGGAAAAAGGACGACAGGTGGGAAAGAGTGGGAAGGGGAAGTTGGGGTGGCTACTGAGGGACAGGTGGAAGAAGATGCTGTAAAGACACAGCAAAGAGTAAGATATGGGGATCCCTCCCGAGTGAGAGCAGCCCACCCAGGAGTTGATACCCCCTGCGTAGGTAGTGTACCCTGTGTCCCAAAATCAGGAGCACCAGGCCACTTTATGGGGATGTGGGGAGGCACTAGATTACAGCAGTTCACCCGTGTCACAATCCAGCTAAGGATCGAAACTCATATCCATGATTTTAGAGAGAAAAAATAGCTGCAACGCAGACAGCCGTACATAAGAAAGCTTCCAACTGTGAGTCTGAGGTCCATGTGTGGGATCAAACGAGCGTGATCAACATAGTCAGTACAGAGTCACTAGGACCTACAGACTGGCAATGCAGTTAACCCGACCTGGGTAATGGAAAAAGTGCATCGGTAATAAAAAGGCAAAAACAGAGTCAAGAACTTTTCAGCAACAGAACAACAAAAATAAAACAAAAAAGAAAGGGCGAAAAGAAGGAGGAGTAAGTCCCGGGTAGTGGGAGCCGTCTCAGCGGTCTAGTATGGCGGAGTGGGAATAACATGAGCCCACCAGAGTCCAATTCACTGCTTAGGGCTCCAACAGCAGGACCTCCCAGGACTAGAGGAGAATGATACTCAACCCGTGTCGCCCGGCACAAAACAGAAAGTCATGATGGAGAGAGGCTAGTCATCATCGAAATCCACATCAGGTGCAGGCCGAGGTCCCGGGGTCCCCCCCTTGGAACTTACAGCGCGACTCTGCCGTTGTTTCTTAGATTGCCGCTTCTCAGGCATGGAGCAAGAGGACCTGAGGAGGTTCTGGGACAAAGCAGGTTGCAGGAATTCGGCATACCAGTCAGGGAGGTCCGTTTGCTCCAAATCCAGCGCTGAGCAGAAATCTATACTAGCAGAAATCTATACTGCTTATACTCTATACTGAGCAGAAATCTATACTGCTTATACTGCTTAGGTCAGCAGGGGTGCGGAGAACATGTTGCTGTCCGTTGTGAGAGACAGTCAAAGCAAATAGGAAACGCCAAGAGTAACGAATGTCTTTATTCCGTAGCTTCTCCAGCAGAGGGCGTAGGGCACGCCTGTTTCTAAGGGTGATTTGGGAGAGATCTTGGAATAGCATAATGGTTTCTCCATTAAATGCAATGAGGTCATTTCTCCTTGCCTTACGCATGAGCTCATCCTTTAAGGCAAAACTCTGGAAGCAACATATTATGTCTCTGGGTGGTGCCGAGTCTGGTCCCTTCGTTCTGAGGGTCCTGTGCACTCTCACAAAGTCTATGGGGGAGTCTTCCTGTCTCTCAAGCAGGCTGTTAAAGACTCGTTGTAATGCCGGTACTATTTGGTCATGTCCCACTGATTCTGGGATCCCTCTCACGCGCACGTTACACCTGCGTCCCCTGTTATCTAAATCTTCGATGTGTCTGTTTATTTCTATCAGGTGCATGGCTTGAGCGAGCGAATTCCTCTCTAGCTTGCGGATGGCCTTGTCCCTCTGTTTCCCTGCGGTTTCTGCGGACGCCATTTTGTCATTCAGCACCAGCAGATTCGACTTCAAGTCAGTGATCGCTGCTGAGAAGGTGGATTTAATGTCTGCAGCAAACACTGACATGTCAGCAAAGGTCAGGGGAAGATCAGATTTATTCTTACCCCTGCCCACGTCCTCTGTGGCTGACTGGGAGTCCTCGCTGAAATCCTCCTCGTGGTGCGGCGGTGCCATCTTGGATTGCAAGCCGCTGCGCTGAGACGTTGGTATGTTTTTAAAAAGTTCGGTGATGTTCCTCGCCGGGTGAGATGTTGATCCGCGGCGTGCACGAGTACGCGGGGTGATGTAGAGCTTCTTCCCGGGCATCGGAATGCTGTAGGTCGGGTGTAGGGCTGTGCACGGCTGTCTGTATCAGCGGAGCTCTCTCAGTGTGCTGCCGTCCTCATCGCGCGCCAGGCCACGCCCCTAGTGTAAACATTTTATGTTATAATATTAATAACTGTGTTCCATTTGCAATGTAGCATAGTGACCTATACTGCTTATTTTAGCTTTTATATAAAACTTTCTTACTTCCCAGTGACAATTTTAAATAAATATCATTTTACAATTGAATACATTTAATGTACTAAACAGCAGAAGACATGATGAGCTGTGATCTACTTATTGAATTATGAGACACAATTCTGCTTGCTTTTCCATCTGCCTACTTTGAAATATGTTGTCAGTAATATTACTTTTCTTGTTTCATGAATCCTTCTCTATGCCAGCATTTGTTCATACACAATCTGCTGCCATCACATATGAATTCTTTTGATACTGTATATAGTGTGTCATGTTTCATCAAAGCAACAATTGTTTTTTTAGGAACAAAATTAAATAAAAACCGTTGGCATTAATAATGTCTTATTTTGGGAATGGTCACATTTTTTTATATTGCAGAAGACATCATTGGGGTTCATTCTCTTAAACCAAGATTTGACTTGGATTTGATCCATATAACTTTTGGCCCTGTACCTTAACAGGGGGTCATAATTTTCACATTTATCTAAGCAGTAAATATCAGAGTATTATAGATACCCCAGTAGTTGTCTGTGTGATTTAATATTCAAAATCTTCTCTGTGGAAAGAGCAAAAATTACTCATTGTAATAGCCACTGTAGTGTGTGCAATAGTCGGGTCAGATATCACAGCCAACCAATGCATAGCTTAAAAAAAAAACTTTTGAACACCTAAACTTGTGTAAGAAATATAGGGCCAGATTCACGTACATTGGCGCATATTTTGACCGGCGTAGCGCACCTCCTTTACGTTAGACCGGCACAATGTAGAGGCGCAATCACCGTATCCTCATAGTATTTGCGCAGAAATTTGCGCCGGTGTAGCGTAAATTCCGAGGCGTAAGGCGGAGTAATTCAAATTGGGACGGACGTGGGCGCGTTACATTGAAATGAGCCGTGACCCCATGCAAATGAAGGGCCGGCCTGATCGCGCATGCGCACATGAAGCAGACCATGGTCAGCACCTCTGTGCGCATGCTCACAACTCGAACGCCACAATCAGTGAAACTGGAAGTGGACCCGGGCAACTTAGTGAACTACGCAGACAGCATAAATAGACAGAGACAAACGCCCTTCCTTTGCAAAAGTACATCCCTTTGTATGCCTTCCTATACAGCAAGGTGCTTTTGTTCTGTTGTTTATTAGTGTTTGTTTGTTTGTTTGTGACGTGTCTTTGAGATATTTGGCTACTGTTTTGCAAAGTGATTTTTGTCTTTTCTGTTTTAATTTATTTTAATTATATTTTTGCCGGGCAATTTTTTTTTTGGCTGGTCATTTTTTTTTTTTTATGGTTCTGTTTGTGAATGATTTTGGAATGTGGGGGTGTCACCCTCATTTGTGGTGGAGAAGTGATCCCCAGGTCCGTGTGAATGGTGTATGAATGTACAGTGACATAATTGGAGCCGTGGCATGGCGTTGCTGCTCACAAGTCCTGCATGGTGGGCTTGTGCCAATCCAATGTGATGAGGATGTGATGTGTCTGTGCTAGGGACCACAGTGGTGTGCATGCATGCATTCTCATTGTGCCATGATTAATGTGTGTGTTTAACATGCAAAGATGCCTAATGTGAGCTGTCTCCTGGCTGCTCTTACCTCAGAAGATGGGGTATCCTCGGTTAGGGGGGGGGATTGTCTGGTTCAGGGGTCAGGTCATCACGTATGTCAATCTCCAGGCCCTTTCTCACTGCGAAGTTGTGCAGCATGCAACATGCACCGATGATCTGGCATACAAAGTTTGGGGAATACAACAGGGTACCATGGGGGGTTCCGTATAGGAGTCATGAGATGGGGTCCCAGTGCATATGCAGAGTCACCCTGAAGGGATAAGACAGGAGGATGTTAGTAGTGCATGTGCCCCTTGTGATGTGTGCATCATGGGGGGGACAGTCATGCCATGTCACTCACCAACCAGCCAGCTGTCCCCATACATGTTCTGTTCGAAATCTGTGGGGATGGGGCTAGGATTGTATATGTAGCTGTCATGGGTGTCATGGGTGGTGTCATGTGTTGGGCTGGTGATGTCCTTCTGCAGGGTTGTGGTTAATTCCAGGGTGGCATGAGGGGTGAATCTGAAGATGCGAGACACCTACGAATCACTCATGCCAAAGATGTCTATGCGTGTGTGATATATCAAGTGAAGAGTGAGGGGCTTGTATCAGATTAGATTATTATATCCATCAAGGTTTTAAAGGGCTATTGAAAGATAGTGAGACCGTGTTTGTAATCTGTATGTATGTTATGTATTGATGTATATATGTATGTATATTTTTGGTAAAAATGTTTCTAAAAGCAAAGAAAACGTTTTTGGAAAAAAAAATCCTCTCCCGTGCCCTCCTCCATACCCTCCTCCTTCTTTGCTCATCTAAAGTCATTAGTATAGCTATGAGCATGGATGCCCCTGGCCTGTTGGCATACAGTTTGTTGTGCAGCAAGTGTGACTGCTTAGCTAGATTTCTTGCGTATCTCGTTTTGGGGATGCGGCCCATCGAAATAAATGCGCAAATTTAGACTTACGCCGCGCATCTCCTGTAACACCGGTGTAATCGCTCTGTGAATCTGGCCCATACTGTATATGTACTGTAAGGCCAGATACAAAAAGCGATGCAAATATATACATGTATTATAGGTACACAGAGATAAAGTAGACTCCATAAATACTGTAGATGTGACTCATATGTAGGTAACCATATATGTAGAAAAACCTAGAAATAAAAGATTAAAAAGAAACCCCACTTTTGTTAAGAATAAAACTTTCCCCTCTGTGTTATCTATGTATATTGCAAGGATTTTAACAAACTTTGTTGCTGATTCCTATCTTTTGTTATTCTGAAGAAATCGCTGTGTGTTTGTCTGTGTCCATGTGGGAAAATAAATCTAATGGGGAGGTTTCATAATTATCAATCAGCTGCACCACCTGCAGGGCACTAATGAGGAAAGCTGCTGGGCCTGAATCCCTTTAGACTTTTGATTTCCTTTTAAAAAGTATCTCACCAAAAATTACATTTTTGTTGCAGGGGATGTCTGAAACCTAACTTGTATTTTAGGCAGACTTCTGGGAAAATCGGTGAGCCAATTACAAAAGCAGGAAATTATGTTTCTGGGGGGCATTCTGTGTAAAATAAAAACACCTCCAGGTAGCCATATTGCATTGCATTTTCAGTTGTAGATTGAAAAGAAAGGTCATTTTTATTAACATTTAATTACAATATGACTTGTGTCACAATTGTATAACCTTTAGTATTATTTCTTTGTTTGCTATTTTTTTCCCCATGAAAGTGGAGTTACCCTTTAACACATAAATAGCACACATGTGGGCAGGTCTATGTATGGAAAATAGTATAACATAATCCCAATACACAGTCCTGTGCATTCAGGGGACACGCAACCAGGGAACCCCACCTACCATGTGATGAACAACCTATATTAGCACAGTGAAGAAAGACTTGTTGACATGGAAAAGCTGTACTTTCTGACACACAAATTGCTGCTTTTTGGTTTTGCTGGTGCTACCGACAGTAGAGCTGCTGTAGTTAAAGGCAATGGTGCAGGAGACAGTAGTAGAAGCTGGGGACTCCCAGGTGCTCACCCTTGGCATGGATCTAGTATCCAGGGACACCCATTTGGAACAGTGACTGCTGCTAGGAAAGGCTAATTTCCCCAGTAGGGTCCAGTCAAACCAATTAGAGATTTTTATGCTTACCACCATTGATGTCAGTGCAGTTGGCCATCTGTCAGTTTAGAACTACAACTATGCTCCATAAAATTATGTAGAATTCTTGGAGGTTAATTTCAGCACAAAAATAGCCAGCCTATTTTGCTGAGAATCTCGAGACTTCTCGCTGCAGTTTTACACCCTTTAAGCCTGCTCGATTTAATGTACTCATTCTCAAAAGTAACCAGTGTGAGACAAAAAGAAAAAGCATAAAAAATACCGGTAAGTTCATATTTTGTAATTTCCTGCCACAGTCTTACTAAAATTTGAAATTACCTTTTGTCCTTCACATTATTAAATCTGGATTAAATTATTGGTTAATTTTCCTAAATAATCAGGGGGTTATTTAATGGCTTCCATGCATACTTACTGTATACTGTAAGTATTCAAAAAATTCAAGAAATGTACAGCCTTTCTTATCCATACCTTTTTATAAGTTAATAACTAACACATTTTGTTGAAAAAGCTGAATAGTCAAGCATTGAATGACTCAAATGGCTACACTTTGTATAAAAACTAACATTATAATCAATCCATTATATTTTGGGTTATAGCTCCTTACATTTCTTTGTGCCATATTACTAATAATTATCTTTTATCTAGTGGACAAACTCTCTTATAACTTTTTTAAAGAAATCTCAGCCTGAAACATTTCTGTAATGTAGTGCAAGGATCAGAATCCTGTCATGGTCAAGAACATTAAAACTGTCAGCAATTTCATTCTGCAGTCCATCCTAATTATATATTATCTTGCCTCTTATAAAAACACAGCTTTCTTTATTATACGTTTAATTAAAATTGTATTATTTACCAAGTTTTCAAAGCAGCACTTTTCAGACTTTTCACATCACTCTATGCAGTTCAATAACCATGAAAACAATTATTATCATGTATCGTATATCAATCTTAATTTATACTGTGTTGTATCATAAATCAAATTATGATATGAACCGAAGAAAGATGGGCCAAATAGTTTTTTTCACTGAAATGTTCTATTTATTTATAACACTTTTTCTACTACATTGGCAACGCTTTGCCAATTATTATCAGAAGTTTATTTGTAACTTCTCGTCTCTGGTCAAAACTCCTGAGGCCTCGTACACACAAACAAATCTGTCCGCTGGAAACGGTCCGCTGGACCGTTTCAGCAGACAGATTCGATCGTGTGTACGGCCGAGCCGACGGATTTGGCCACCCGACAGATTTCAAAGCATGCTTTGAAATCTATCGGGTGGGAATCCGTCCGCCCGACATGTCTGCTGGTTAGTACACTTACCAGCAGACATGTCGTCCCGCACCGCCGCCGAATGGATTCAGCGCATGCGCGGAAGTGTTTTACTTCCTGGTGCGGTGACGTGGCGGCGTCAACGTCATCGCCACGTCACCGACACGTCAGCGCGCCGTCTGCTGGCGGGGATTTTGGTTTGCTCGTGTGTACACGCGAGCAAACCAAAATCCCAGCAGACAGATTTGTTCAAATCTGTCGGACGGACAGATTTGAACAAATCTGTCTGCTCGTGTGTACGAGGCCTGACTGATATGACCAGAAGGAAGATAACCCACAGAATTGGTCTCCGGATTCCAATAATGCCTTTGAAGCCGCGTACACACAATTGGTCCGACCCGATGAGAATGGTCCGACGGACTGTTTTCATCGGGTCACCACTGAAGTGGCCTGATGGTCTAATGTTACGTACACACAATCAGTTCAAAAACCGATCCTGTCAGAACGCGGTGACGTAAAACACAACGACGTGCTGAAAAAATAAAGTTCCAAGCATAATTCGACCCATCTTGAAGAAACCCACCCTGGACCCCAAGGACCCACTCCACCGCCATCCAAAAACAGGCCTAAATGTACTCTCAAAAGTAATGGAAAAAGTAGTGGTACAACAGCTGCAACACCATCTAGATACCCACTAGATACCCACAACCTACTTGATCCATTTCAATCGGGATTCCGGCCCGGACACGGGACGGAAACAGCATTGCTCAAGATTTGGGACGACGCTCTCAAGTAGTGTTGCTCACGAATATTTGTATTGCGAATATTCGGCTCGAATATGGCATATTCGAGGATTCGCGATATATTCCAAATTTCGCGGTGAATATTCGCTATTTCGAATATTCCTATTTTTTTAATTTTTTTTTTAGAACAGATCACATCCTAGAGATCCCCATCGACGTCTAAAAGCATTGCTGGTATGATTAGAGACCTTGGGCCGAGTAGCTGCAGCGATCAATTTATATTGCCGATAAATCGCAATGCGATTATTCGGCAATAGCGATATTGTGCGATTATTTTCGAGAAATTCGCAATATTGTTTTTAGCTAAAATAACACATATATTCGATTTCAGAGTGTTACTGTCGAAATTCCGCAATAAATTTCTCATTCGCATTTTTGCGAAAGTACGATAAAATATCAAGAATATTCTGAGCCAATGAGAGTGCTCCTTCCGCATTTGCCGAATATTCGCAATTATTTTGTATTGTAATATATCACGAATATTCTGAGCCAATCAGAGTGCTCCTTCCGCATTTGCCGAATATTCGCAATTATTTTGTATTGTAATATATCACAAATATTCTGAGCCAATCAGAGTGCTCCATTCCGCATTTCTCGAATATTCGCAATTATTTTGTATTGTAATATATCACGAATATTCTGAGCCAATCAGAGTGCTCCATTCCGCATTTCTCGAATATTCGCAATTATTTTGTATTGTAATATATCACGAATATTCTGAGCCAATCAGAGTGCTCCTTCCGCATTTCTCGAAATTTCGCATTCGCATTTGCAATTCACATTCGCATTCGCGAAATTTCGCAATCATTTCATTTCCAAAAAATATCACGAATATTCGTATTTAGCGAATATATCTCGAATATTCGACTATATATTCGAGATATATCGCGAAATCGAATATGGCATATTCTGCTCAACACTACTCTCAAGGCCGCAGACGAAGGAGAATCTTGTCTTCTGGTTCTGTTGGACCTAAGCGCAGCCTTTGACACAGTAGACCACAAGCTTTTATTGACTCGACTAGCTGAAGTAGCCAAAGTCGCAGAAAGCGATTTATCTTGCTTCTCCTCTTTTGGAAAACCGATCGCAAATAGTGAAGTTAGGACCTTTCACTTCTGGAAAACGCACATTATCGTGTGGAGTCCCTCAAGGATCCCCTCTGTCGCCGGTGTTATTCAACATCTATCTTCGTCCTCTTTTTGAAATCATCAGCAGCCAAAAACTGCTCTATCACTCATATGCAGACGACACACAACTGTATTTCTGCATTTGCAATAAAAAGGATCACCACCTCAATCTAGAGATATGCCTCTCTTTGATAGAGGACTGGACTCAACGGAGCGAAAACAGAACTTCTCCTGTTTCACGCCAAGCGTATGAATCAACCTGCAAGAACTTAGACCCCCCCGCCCATTCTGGGCAAAATCATCACCCCTAGCGCCAAAGTCAAAAGTCTCAGGGTCATCTTCGACTCCTACATGACAATGGACGCACAAATAGGGTCAGTAGTCAGCGGATCTCACCATCTGCTGCGCCTACTATGCAGACTTACTCCTTTTATTCCCAAAGAAGACATAGCGGTCGTGGTGGGAGCAATTGTAAACTCAAGATTGGACTATGCAAATGCCCTTTACCTCGGACTCTCCAAGTACCATAATCGCTTGTCTACAAGTCGTTCAAAATACAGCCGCTAGACTTGTGACTGGGAAAAAACCTTGGGAATCAATTTCACCTTTGCTGAGAACCCTTCATTGGTTGCCAGTAAAAGACAGAATCACTTTTAAAGCACTCTGTCTAACGCATAGATGTATCCATGGGAATGGTCCCCATTATTTATGCGAAAAAATAAAAGCTCATAATCCCAATTGCGTTCTGCGATCCACCAATCAAAATCTACTCCAGATACCGAAAACCAACTACAAGTCCAAAGGAGATAGAAGATTCGCGGTCCAAGGTCCCAGACTATGGAATGCTTTGCCAACCAGCATTCGGTTGGAGGAGAACCACTTAGCATTCAGGAGAAAGATTAGGACTCACCTCTTTTGATACCAAAAGAGACAGGAACAACAAGCGCCCAGAGGCGATTTAGTTTGCATGTGCCGCGCTATATAAGTTTTCATTCATTCATTCATTCATTAGTGTCAGTGGGAGAAATAGTGCTGCATCATTGGTAGGAATAGTCTCCCATCATTGGGAGGAATAGTGTCCCATCATTAATGTCAGTGGGAGAAATAGTGCCGCATCATTGGTATCAGTGGGAGGATTAGTGTCCCATAATTGGTATCATTGGCAGGAATAGTGTCCCATCATTAGTGTCAGCGGGATAAATAGTGCCCCATCATTAGTGTCAGTGGGAGAAATAGAGCCCCATCATTGGTATCAGTGGGAGGAATAGTCTACCATCATTGGTATCAATGGAAAGGAATAGTGTCCCATCATTTGTGTCAGTGGGAGAAATAGTGCCCCATCATTGGTATCAGTGGGAGGAATAGTGTCCCATCATAGGGGAAGGTTCCTGCTTGTCAAGATTTTTTTTTATTATTATTATTTATGTATTTTGTTATTTTAAGTTATTTCCCTAACCACATTTGATTGCAGAGTACTTCCCATGCTCTTACCAACATTGTGCTGCCATTTGCAGCCCTCTAGCCCTTTCCCTTTGTTTTTTAGAGACATTTTAGTAGTCAAAAATGTGAGTCCCCATTGACTTCATTGGGGTTCGGGTCAAGTTCGGGTCCCGAACCTGGACTTTTTTCCAAAGTTTGGCCGAACCTGAACATCCAGATGTCCGCTCAACTCCACTGGTATGGTCTTTTGCTGGCAGGCGAATAACCAGAGAGAGAGGTGTTCTCTCTTTAAAGAGGAGCTCCAGCCGCGGAAATTTTTTTTTTTAAAGTCAGCAGCTACTAACAGTGTAGCTGCTGACTTTAAATAAGGACACTTACCTGTCCTACTTGCCCGCGCTGACGGCCCCCCCCCCCCGATGCCAGTCCCACGATCGCTCCGGGTCCCGCGCTGCCATTCACACTATGGAAAAACAGGCAGTGAAGCCGTACGGCTTCACTGCCCATTTCCTACTGCGCCTGCGTGAGTCTCACGCTGGCTTGTGAATGGGCGCGCTGCTCTCTGAGAACACACACAGTTCCCAGGAAGCAGCGCGCCCCATTCACAAGGAGAAGAAGAAGAAGAAAACACACCGCGGTTCAGGAAGAGGCAGATTACGGACTTCCACATAGCAACAGCTATTTCGGGTGAGTATTTATTTTTTATTTTTTTCAGGTTATTTTATTTTTTTTTTTTCAAACAACATTGTAAAATGTTGTTATCCTGGGTGGAGCTCCGCTTTAACTACCTTGGTGCCAGGAGTAAGAGCTTTCCTGGAAGGTTTAATAAAAATCATCTTTCCACTCCTTCCACTGCACAGTGCATATTGGGATATGTAGTGTAACCATTATATGGCTGACATCTCAAACTATCACTCCCAGGATCCTCAGCGTACTTCACTGAAGTCTATGTTCTTGCTTGGCTTTACCTCTCCCCCGCTAGCCAGAGGAGAATAGTGTAGCATAACATCAGTATCTCAATAGCGGGAGAGAAGAATAAAGGACAATATCTTCATCTCCATATTGCTATATTCCAGCACCTGGCTACAACTCTAGGATGTATACATTTTTCTGCCAAGCATCCCTTATCCAAAATAAACTCTAACTGGCATAATGTTTAATAGAAAAACTTTCTGCAATACTGAATTAAGTAAAAAGAAATGCACTATGGATATACAGTATGCATTGTATTAAAGGACTGTCTCTTTAGATCTCTTCTTTCCCTTCCATTTACTCCCCTTTTTTTCCATTTCATAACAATTTTTCTTTTCTACTTTTCTTCTTGTATTACTGCCCAGTCTTTCCCTTCATTATGCCCTCTTGTCCATATCACACACACCAATTCTTTGTAACAGCTGCCCTCGTATGGCTTAAGGCATCCTTAGAACAAGCTGCTGATATGCAAACCTGCCACTTGAAAGGTATATCATTTTTTAGTAGCCAGCAAAGTGTCAACTACAGATGTTGCCTGTCAAATCTTGCCCTGGTTTAATTGGCAATAATGTCTAATCTATTATATCTTTGGCCTACAGCCTCTCTTATCTCATATTGTAAATAAAACTACATTTGAAAATGTGTTTGTTTACTGGAGCAATTGCAGTTTGGAATGCAATATTCGTTATTTATATTTATACTGAAAGTCTCTGTTGCAATAGCGGCACATACCTGTATATTTATACTTTTCTGTATTGCTGCAGAAAATTGTAAGGAAAAAAAAAATCAGGTGTGAAATATTTGCAGAAATTATAGCAATATTTACTGGGCTTTAATGTATGGTGCTTTTTCTATGGTGCTTTTGCGTTTGTCCATTTACCTGCAAAAAGTTGCATGCAATTTATAACCATTCAATTGGAAACCAAATCTTTGTGACTATCCCCTTCCATATAAGAAAAGCTGCATCTTGGCCTAGGCCAGCACTTTGCAGGAGAGTGGCAAAAAAACAAAAACCCCCTGATCAAAAAAAAAAAAAACGGCCTCCTCTTGGTTCCTGCATGTTGGCTTGCGCTACACTTTTAGTTTAGCAGCAGTCTAAGGCCGCGTACACATGAAGAGACATGTCCGCAGACCAGTTTCCGCGGACATGTCCGATCATCTGTATGGCCTAGCGGACAGGTTTCCAGTGGACAAAAGTTTCTAAGCATGCGTCAAATTGACCGAAATCCCGTGCATGCGTCAAATTGATTCGACGCACTCGTGGAAGCATTAAATTTCCTGGTTAGAGGACGTTGGTGTCTTCTACATCAGTGTTTCTCAACTCCAGTCCTCAAGGCGCCCCAACAGGTCATGTTTTCAGGATTTCCCTCAGATGAAACTGTGGTAATTACAAGGCAGTAAAACTGATCAAATCACCTGTGCAAAAAAATGGAAAGCCTGAAAACATGACCTGTTGGGGCGCCTTGAGGACTGGAGTTGAGAAACCCTGTTCTACATCACCGCGTTCTCTGTCTGCTGGGATTTTTTGTCCGTTTTCATCGGACATGTCTCCTCGTGTGTACAGGGCCTTATGGGAAGGACTGGACCAGGGGGCAGGATCTAAGAGCCAAACCCCATAAAGTGGCCGCACTGATGCCAGTATGATAATCCCCATGAATATGCTTCGGGGGATGGAGTGAAACGCATTGATGGTATCACAAGTCCAGGCTGAATTTGCCACACTATTCACCCTTCCAGGAAACCGTAGATGTGCAACTTTTAGGGGCTCCCCCTTTTTTCTTTGCATCTCCACAGGAGCCAGGATGGGTTCCATCTAGGGTTGCCACCTCATCCCTTTAAAACTGAACACCTATTAATTACACAGGTTTTGTGGCAGATTAAGGCTGTAATTAAACTAAAGTAGTGCCTTATTTGCATTAAATTACCCACAGAACCTGTGTAATTAATAGGTGTTCAGTTTTAAAGGGATGAGGTGGTAACCCTAGTTCCATCCCCTGTCAGTACTCCAGCAACAGCTACTGATATAACTACATACCCCCCTCACCACCAAGCCTAAGCAGCGTACACACATTTCCTAGGTCACAATTATAATACCAGCTGGTGGACAGACCGGTGATGGTGTAAAATGTGTCTGCACTGCACTGACTTTTGTTGTAGAAAATTATCAAAGTTCATGTAATAGCAGAAGCAAGGGCAAAAAGACAGCAGAGTGCAGCTGTCCAGATTTTATTTTTTCACTACTATGGCCTGAACAAATCATTCATATAATATATTTTATATCAGACTGGAACAATCTGTTTAGTAGTTTGTCTTGGAGACAGACATCATATTTGTTTGTGGATATTTAAACAAATGCTGTTGTATACAATGGGAACAATAAACTATTATATTTCAGTAGGCATGAGCCGAACACCCCCCATTTCGGTTCGCAGAAGAACATGCGAATATGCAAAAATTTGTTCGAACACGTGAACACCGTTAAAGTCTGTAGGATACAAACATGAAAAATCATAAGTGCTAATTTAAAAAAAAAAACGTGTGCATTTTCTATGCATTGTGGTGTAGCTCAGGTGCAAATTCAAGCCCATTATCTTCTATGGGCAAGCATCTGATTCGCAGATGTGTTCATTTCTCTTCATGATTTCTCTCATTCAGCTCAATACACTTCCCCCCTCCCAGGTCTTCAAATTCACAGCTAAAACGGAGCTGATCTGCTGAACAGTTCTCTTATCTCTCTGCAGAAATAAGAGAGCTGAAATTCACACCGCACTAATGTGAATCTGGCCTAAAGAAAAAGAAGTAAGTTAAAGGTATAATGAATTGTCAGGTCCCCAAGTCATTGAACAAAAACAAAATGCATGGGGGTCCCCCTAAATTCCATTACCAGGCCCTTCAGGTCTGGTATAAATATTAAGAGGAAACCTGTGCCAAAAAAAAAAAGTCTGGTATGTATTTTAAGGTTAACTCCAAAAATCCATACAAGATCCTTATCCGAGAACTCAATCTGACAGGCCGCAGGAAAAGAGGGGGGCAAGAGAGTGCCCCCCTCCTGAACCGTACCAGGCCACATACCCTTGCCTGGTGTTTGTGGGGGTCTGCGAGCGGGGGGGCTTATCAGAATCTGGAAGCCCCTTTTAACAAAGAGGAACTCCATTGTACATTGTACCCCTACCATTTCACAAAAAAGTGTGAGAATGTTAAAAACGACAGGAGTGCTTGGGACAAGTCCTTTATTAAAAATACAAATAAATGATTCCAGAGATGTAATCCAGTCTCGATATCCAGCGTGGTAATCCATTCTCGATCTCCAGCGATGATCCATTCTCCAGCAAAGATCTCCAGTGAGCATCGACACACACGATACTGCCTCCACTGGAGGCAATCGGCCGAAGGATGCGCAAGCTGTTTCACAGCTCTTTTATAACCGAGGGTGGGGCCCCTCTTGGGGTAGACATGTGACCCCCCCCCCCTCTGGTGCAACAGGGTTTTTCTGTGACACGTCAGAGGGGGTGGGATCACCCAAAGAAGGTCCCTATTTGGGGCACTAATTATACCAGAGAAATACCATTTGATTGTAACTGTTTGTTATTATGTTTCAATATTTTTTTCTTTTGTTGTTCTTGTCTTTTTCATTTATTTTTATTCGTATATAATCATGTAATGAATCCATCTAATTGATCTGTATGGACAGGTTGTATATATGTTCCCCCTTTTTTTCTTCCCCTCCTTCTTTCCCTCTCTTGTGATTGTTTTAGACGTTGAAGGTCTGTTCTGCCTGTGATACATGATATAAGAAATATTTTGTTTTGTTTTAATGACATTGTCTTCTTAACCGCTGACCATATCTGTAATTGAAATGTTGCTATATTCCTCATGTATTTTGTATATTAGCAGCTGACCTGATGCAGCCTGTCGGTGGAGACCATTCTAGCTCCCAGGCGGCCGTTCTGCCTTGAGCTGCTTTCCCCTCTCTCCCTCCTATTGAATCAATGGCTCACTCTAATCCGTCCCATGGGCGGGGGCTCCAGCTTGAGTCCCCTCCTTGCGACTGACGACCTGGCTCTGCCATTGGGTCCTCAGATCGCACACCCACGTCCATCATGCGTGGGATGTCTTGGGACGGATGATCACATTACGCCGCGCCAGCGACGTCATACGGCCGCCGCCGTCACCTGACACCCCATGTGACCGGGGAAGCCTCACATAAGCAGCGTTACGATTGCCTATGGTAAGACACGACAAGCTCTCCCTGGGGATGCACACCGGCCATCACGATAAGGTATGATACCTCTAGCACGTTACCTCGTCTGATTACCTTTAGCCTTGCTAGCACTTTGTTAGCCGGTTTGGTTTAAACTGTCCTTACATCCTATTTTGCAGCTGTCTGCTTACCAGCGTTACCAGCTTTTCCCATACCATACTAGGCTTCTACCTGCGCCTATTACTTTGTGATGCTACCGCCTTTCATGCCCCCAGTGTACTCAATTAACCCTTACTATTGTGGTAAGAACTACTAGACTACCCCCTCCTTTTATTATTATTCTTTGGTGTATCCTGGGTTCCCTATATCTTCACTACCTACCCCCCTTCTGGCCACACATATCACTGCCCCCTCTTCTCATGGTTCGTTATTCACACATTCCTTCCTCCCTCATCTTCCCACTCTTATCTTTCCCCTCTTATTCCCCCCTTCTCTCCGACCTGCCCTTTCCTTCTTTCTCTTTCCCCCCTCCCCCTTCTGTTTCCCCTCTTTCCCCATTAGTAAACCCCCCCCCCCTTCACCAAATTAACACCCCCCCCTTTTCCCTCTTCTTTTGTCCTCCTTTTTCTACTAGTCCCTTCTTTCTTTCTCTTTTTTATTTTTCCCTCTCCCCTTTTCCCTCATCGTTTTCCCCCTCTGTCTTTTCACCTCCCCGTTTCTTGGTTCTTTCTTCTTTCTTTCTCCCCTTTTTTCTTCTTTCTTGCTTTCCCTCACCTCTTTACCTCCTTCCCTTCTCTTCCCCTCTTTTTTTACCTCCCCCCTCCTTTTCTCCCCCTCCCTCTACTTCTCCATGCCCTCCTTTCCTTGTTCCATTGCTCTCTTCTTTTTCCCAGTCTTCCCCCCCCTCCTCTTTCCCTCTTCCCTCCCCCTTCTCTCATTATGTTCCTTTCCTTCACACTCGCCCTTCCCTCTGGTGTCCCCCACTAGTTTCCGGTATTGGTAAACCTAAATTGTTTTTGTAAACTTTTACCCTTCAGAGCTATTGTCAGCTTCCCCGGCGTGAGCCATTTATGTTCTTTTTGGGGGGGCGCGACCGATAGTGGTTCATTCCAGGCCATCTGCCGCCATAGGTGAGTGTGTCTTTGCCTCCAGGCTAGCATAATGTTTGCTGTTTTCTAAATGTTTTATTTAAAATTGTTTAAACCATGCTTGTTCTCTTCTACAAATAATGCATATGTATATAGATCCTCCTGAAGAAGCGGTACAACACCGCGAAATGGTCGAGGTCGCAGATCGGCTCCACGCATCTGACCCATACGGTTTTGTTTTTGTTTTAGCAAATACCTGACACTGTGTCCGAATTGTGGGGCCTGTCCCATTGTTTTATTTTTGTATTGTTTTATATGTAATAAATATACTTTTTTACCTGATACATGCCTTCTTATCAGTACCTTAAAAATCCCAATCAACCAAATTTTGATCGATATAATTTAGACACATAGTGTCAAGTAGGGATGAGCTTCGAGTTCGAGTAGAACTCATGTTCGACTCGAACATTGCCTGTTCGTCGAACAGCAAACTATTTGGGGTGTTTGCGGCAAGTTTGTGTAAACTTTAGAACCCTGTTAAAGTCTATGGGACTCGAACGTTTGAAATTTAAAGTGCTAATTTTAAAGGCTAATATGCAAGTTATTGTTATAAAAAGTGTTCGGGGACCTCGAAAAACTGCAGTTTTTTTGGCAGCAGTGATTTTAATAATTCCTTTAAGTGAAACAATAAATGTGAAATATTCCTTGAAATTTCGTACCTGGGGGGTGTATAGTATGCCTGTAAAGTAGCGCTTGTTTCTCATGCTTAGAACTGTCCCTGCACAAAGTGTCATTTCTGAAGGAAAAAAAGTAATTTAAAATCACTCGCGGCTATAATGAATTGTGTGGGGGTCCACAGCATTTTTTTTTAAATTTGGGGTGGAGTTCCCCTTAAAATCCATACCAGACCCAAAGGGTCTGGAATGGATATTTGGGGGGAACCCCACATCATTTTTTTTTTATGTGACGCAGGGTTCCCCTGAATATCCATACCAGACCCTGAGTGATTTTAAATGACTTTTTTCCTTCAGAAATTACATTTTGTGCAGGGACAGTTCTAAGCACAGGAAACAAGAGCTACTTTACAGGCATACTATACAACCCCCTAGATACAAAATTTAAAGGAATATGTAAATGTTATTGTTTCACTTTAAGCATTATTAAAATCACTGCTCCTGAAAAAACTGCAATTTTTTAAAACTTTTTTTGCATTGTTACATGTCCCCTGGGGCAGGACACAGGTCCCCAAATACTTTTTAGGACAATAGCTTACATATTAGCCTTTAAAATTAGTACTTTAGATTTCAAACGTTTGAGTCCCATAGACTTTAACAGGTTTCTAAAGTTCACATGAACTTTTGGTCTGTTCTTAGGTTTTGGTGCGAACCGAACCCAGGGGTGTTCGGCTCATCCCTAGTGTCAAGCAGCTTGTTGTCTCTAATTATATGGTCCCCCTTCTTCTAATCATCCCGGGATGCTGGTACATTATAATTATATTTCCCATTTAAGTAATTGAGGCCATACTCTTCCTTTTTCACTAAATACCATACTGGTGACCCCACAATATGATAAAACGTGTTTTGCAGAAGGGAGTTTAACAAGACACATGCCTACACATTAAAATGAGAAGAAAGAAGGTTTAACCTTAAACTGCGTAGAGGGTTCTTTACTGTAATAGCAGAAAGGATGTGGAATTCCCTTCCACAGGCGGTGATCTCAGTGGGGGGCATTAATAGTTTCAAAAAACTATTGAATAAACACCTGAACGACCACAACATACAGGGTTATACAAGGTAATACTGACATATAATCACACACATAGGTTGGACTTGATGGACTTATGTCTCTTTTTCAACCTTACCTACTATGGGCCAGATTCAGGTAGATGGGCGCATCTTTGTGCTGGCGTAGCGCAGCGCATATACGTTACGCCGACGCAACCTAGAGAGGCAAGTGCAGTATTCACAAAGCACTTGCTCCCAACGTTGCGCCGGCATAACGTAAATGTGAAGGCGCAAGTCGGCATAAGTGGATGTGGGTGTGACCTTATGTAAATGATGGCCTGAGCCTGGAGCAGAGACTTACGCCCGGCGTATAATCCACGGAGCATGCGTAGTGACATCGACGTATATCAGCTTTCCTGCATTCTCACAACTACGCCGGCCCAACTTCCTGGGATACGGCGAGCGCATAAATACGCCCGTCCGACGCAAAAGTACATCCTGCTCCCCCCCCCCTGAGCAAGGTACTTTTTGCTGTGAGGTGGCTGCTCCCGTTCCCCGGAAGGAGAGGAAGAAGAAAAAAATTCACCCCAGGAAATGGCAGTCCTCATCTGTGGCATGGAGAGGTATGACGCCTTCCTCCATGGTTCCCAAAGTCGGGATACCAGTAGGGCCAGGAAACAGGCCATCCTGGAGACCATCGCCACTAAAGTCAATATCCAAGGCAATGAGACCCGGACAGCCACGGATATTAATAAAAAAAATTATGATGTCAGGCGCAAGGTCCGGGAGAAGGTGACCGCCATCAGGAGGCACCAGGGGGGCACGGGGGTGGACCCCCATGTGCAGTGATCTTGACTCCGGAGGAGGAGGTGGTCGCCCGGTGCCTGGAGAGGGAGCATTTGGAGGGCGTGGAGGGCTTTGATTCCGTTGCTAAAGCCTCAAGGACAGGTAAGTGTTGTTTATCCCCCATCCAGTTTGTAGCATGTGAGGGGGTGGAAGGGGACATGTGACAAGTGTGTGGGTCCACCAACATGTGTATGCTTTGTGTCATCCACAGATGTGCAGGATGGAGTGGGGCCATCTGCTGCTGGTGCCCATCCCACATCATCCCCAGAACATCAGCCTGATCCTGACCCCCTAGGAAGCCAGGATCCAGCGGTGGAGGGGAGTGGCCACACCTCTCCTCTGGAGGTGGTTGAGGAGGAGATGGTGAATTTAGATAAAGATTCCCTCTACTTTGAGGAGTCCTCGGTTTTGCCTTGGCCCTCTCACACCTCCTCCCCCATCAGGGGAAGCCCCTTTGGTTATGCCACCAGCAGGGTAAGCCCCTCAAGGGCGACACCTTACACCCAGGTCCAATCCTCCTCTTTCACCAGGAAGGCGAAACGGAAGACCAGGGGTGTTTCTGATGCTGTCCACGATGTAATGGCACGGGACCAGGCTCGGCAGACCCGGCATATGGGGGAAATAGCCGGACACCTGCACCGGGTGGCTGACAACCTGGCCTCCGTGGCACAGATGATGACTGATGGAATGCAGGATCTAAGCGCCAACTGTGCTGCAGTGGTCACCACCTTGGGGGAGCTGCAGGCAGAGGTACACACCCTTACTGGGGCGGTCCATGCCAACACGGCTGCCATTTGGGAAGAGGGGAGGCAGAGGCAGCGCAACCAGCGTCATAATCAGAACCGCCAGCTGAGGATGCAGGCCCAGACAAATAATTTCCTCAGCCGTATTGCCGTGGCCTTGGAGGACAGGCAGCCATCACCTGCCAAGAGTAGTCCACCCGGGGATGAGCCACCTTCAGATGCCCCACCCCCCCACCCAAGGCTCCCTCCAGGCAGCTGAGGAGCCAGAGAGGTGGCACCAGACGGAGCCCCCGTGTCAGGGACTTACCTCCTCCATGCAGCCGTCCTCCTCCATGTCCCTGGATCACCGCCGCACGTCCCGCGCTCGTGCACGTGCTCGGCGGGCGGGAGCGCGCGCGTGCACGTGAACGGTCCTGGCGCCAAACGGACACTTTAAAACCCTGTTTTTGTTTGCAGCTCATTGCTGCCTGATCTGCAGTTTGTGGCTGATCCCTACCTGAGACCTGTACCCTGATTACCTGTTTGGAATACCTGATTTTACTCTGACTTTGGCTTGCCCGACCATCCGTACCTCTCCAACCCTTTGACCCTGCACCTGTTTGACCATCCGCCTGATTGAACTCTCGTTACCAGACCTACCTGCTTGCTTCACCGACTACTCTCCAGCCATCTGCCTGCATCTCTCCTGCCTATCCGTTATGACCCGGCTTGTCTGACCCTGCTGTTCCAGTTGATGTCCATTCCACCAACTTACCTTCCCAGCTTGTGCCGCAATAGTCGCAGCTTCCGTGCGGGTCGCTGACCCATCCTCCGCTTCAGCGTCTTTAGCATCTTCTACGTCTCCACATCAGAGGTATTCACCCATCTGCTTCTACTCTACATCACCCCGGCACTCCTACCCCCCTGTGCTCCGAGTCCGCTGTCTCCACTTCAGTGGCTCGCGAACCAGGGTCGTAAGAGAGGCTACCCTGCATCAGACTCTGGTATCCAGGTATGTAACAGTATCAGGCAGCCATGACAGAGTCTGCAGGAGTGGCCCCAGCAATGAAGGAGATTTGCAAGCATTTATCATCCCTCATCCTATCCGTTAAAAACCTGCAAGATGGCTACCTGAGATTGAAAGGACAGGTCCAGAACCTTGCCGCCCCTGGAGAAGCCTCTACATCTGCTACTAGGTCTTCATCTACCGCTGCTACTCCATCTGTGGTAATGCTACCACCCGAACCCAGGGTTCCTATGCCTGAGCGATTCACGGGGTATCGCTCTAAATTCCAGGACTTTCGTAATGCCTGCCAATTATACTTTGCTCTGCAACCCAGCACATTCTCATTAGAGACCACAAAAATGGGCACATCGGTTACTAGAGGAGAATGCCCTCCGACACAGACTTTGCTAAACTTCTTCCAGGCCATGGCCCAACTTTATGACGACCCTCAAAGGACTGCCACAGCCTAAACCGCTCTACTTACACTCCAACAGGGCCGTTGAGCGGTCGAGGATTATGTAACCTATTTTCGTCGATGGAGTGCAAACACCCAATGGAACAGCGCGGCTCTGCACCACCAATTCCGCTTAGGCCTATCAGAATCCCTGAAAGATGAACTAGCCCGCATTGGGGTGCCTGAGACCCTAGAGGATCTAATCACTAAGGCTGTGCAAATTGATTGACGACTAAGGGAACGCCGGGCAGAGCGTTCTTCCCAACAAGGCAGCCCAGTATGGGTCACTACTCTCGTTTCCAACCATCTACTTCTCCGAGTTCTGCTGTTCCATCTATGGACACTTCTGAACCAATGCAATTAGGAGTGATGCGACCATCCCTGACTCCGGAAGAACGCACACGCCGCCGTCAGTTGAACCTGTGTCTCTACTGTGGCGAGGCCGGCCATTACATGAACAATTGTCCTGACAAGACATGTAAGTTCAGATCTTTTGCTCCTAATAACGTCTCATCCATCTCTGCCAACACCACCCACCTTGTTCTCTCCCTCTCCTTACAGCTTCCGGAAAAGATGCTGTTGGTCAACGCTATCGTTGATTCGGGCGCATGCAGCTGTTTTATTGATTCCTCTTTTGTTAATCTTCATAGCATACCTTTATGTAGAAAAGACTTTAAACTTTCCGTTTTCTTGGCTGACGGCTCACACATCAAGTCTGGTCAGGTAACACAAGAGACGCTTCCACTACCTGCTAGTTCTTCTCTCCAACACAGGAAACCCTTTAATTTTGGACGTTATTTCACCCCCTTTGTTTCCAATAATCTTAGACCTACCTTGGCTCCGGGCACACAACCCCCAAGTTGATTGGATATCTGGAAGAATCACCTTCCCTTCTTACTACTGTCAGGAACACTGACCGCCCAGACCGTCCAACCCGTCTCCTACCCTGATGTCTTTGAACGCTGATCCCAACCTGCTTCAGTCTGTCCCAAAATCGTATCATGGATTCCTTGACGTGTTTAGCAAGAAAGGAGTTGATTCTCTTCCACCACATCGGCCATATGACTGTCCGATTGAACTCCTTCCTGGAGCTGAAATACCCTTTGGGCAAATTTTCCCACTCTCTGAGAAGAAACAGGACGCATTAAAAATCTATATTGATGAGAATTTGGCCAAAGGATTCATCCGTCCGTCTACCTTGCCAGCAGGCGCCGGAATTTTCTTTGTCACAAAGAAAGACCAGACTCTCCGCCCCTGCGTTGACTATAGGGAATTAAACAACATCACGGTGAAGAATCACTACCCTCTGCCCCTAATACCCGAACTTTTTCGAAAATTACTATCGGCTGTTATTTTCACTAAACTGGACCTGAGGGGAGCGTATAACTTGATACGCATCAGAGATGGTGATGAATGTAAAACAGCGTTCCGCACCAGGTATGGACACTGTGGGCCAGATTCAGGTAGATGGGAGCATCTTTAAGCTGGAGTAACGTTTCTCATTTACGTTACTCTGGCGAAATTTTAGGAGCAAGTGCTGTTATTCATGAAGGGCGGCAAATTGGGCGGGTACGGGGCATGTATTATTTAAACTAAGTGCGATACCGCGGCGAACGTACTGCGCATGCGTCGACTGTCAATGCATCCCAGTGCGCATGCTCCAAATTCTGTCAGTGAACGTCAATGACGTCAAATCCCCATTCATGGACGTTTTACGCAAGCGACGCAAATTTTTTTTTTCGATGCGATGACGACGGCTATACTTAACATAGGATACTCCACTAGGGGGCTGCTTTATCTTTACGCCGCGTATCGCTTACGGAAACATCGGAAAGTCACTGCGTCGCGCCCGAATACGATCGTGAATTGCCGATTCCCGCTGATTAACATATTTTTTCGGCGTAAATCAGCGGGAACGCCCCCGGCGCCATTTTTAAATTAAAGTTGCGATGCGATGGCAAAATTCAATTACGCCGCTCGCATCGGAACTCCAAACCGGCGTTTCTTGTTTTCTGGTTACAGAAAACAAAAACGCCGGCTTAAAGTGACAGTTAGGCTGGAGTATCACTGATACTCCAGCCTAACTCTACCTGAATCTGGCCCTATGAGTGTTTAGTAATGCCCTTTGGTTTATGTAATGCACCTGCTACATTTCAACACTTTGTCAAGACATATTTAGAGACTTCTTAGACATTTTTGTTATTGTTTATTTGGATGATATCCTGGTCTTTTCCTGTTCTCTAGAAGAGCACCGAGTGCATGTCTGCAAGGTCCTAAACCGTCTCCGTTTGCACCGCCTATACGCAAAAGCGGAAAAATGCGAGTTCGAACAATCAACTATTCAATTCTTAGGCCTAGTGATTTCCCCAGCTGGAATTGAAATGGATCCGAAAAAAGTATCTGCCATCCTGGACTGGCCAGCGCCCCTGGATACAAAAGGGGTGCAACGCTTTATCGGATTCGCAAATTTCTATAGACAATTCATCAAGAACTTCTCCACGATAGTGGCCCCAATTACTCAACTCACCAAACAAAATCTTTGTTTCCGATGGAATCAGGAAGCTCAAAAAGCCTTTTTACACCCTGAAGGGGTCACATCCGCTCCGAAGTAGATGCCTCCGAAGTAGCGGTAGGGGCTGTCATCTCCCAGCGTTCAGGAGACAAAGATTTAATGCACCCAGTGGGATTCTTCTCCCGTAAACTCTCTCCTGCTGAAAGGAATTACGACGTGGGGGATCGAGAACTGTTAGCCATCAAGACTGCTTTAGAGGAGTGGAGATACTTACTCGAAGGCGCTGCTCACCCTGTATTGATCTACACAGATCACAAGAATCTAGAGTATCTAAGGACAGAAAAATGGTTAAAGCCACGACAAGCCCGTTGGGCTCTTTTCTTTTCTCGTTTTTGTTTCCATATCACCTACCGACCTGGATCCAAGAATGTCAAACCAGACGCTTTATCCCGGATGCATGAAAATCCGAAGGACACATCCGTTCCAGACACCATTCTTCCAGATGACAACTTCCTACTTTTGCATATGGACCTGCTATTCACAATCAGGGAAGCATCTTCCGAATCTTCCAACCCCCCCAACATCTCGCTAACTTCCAGAGACGGTCTATTCTGGAGAGGAAGTCAAGTCTTTGTACCGGAAAATGTCAGAGTGTAAGTTTTAAAACTTCTCCATGACCACCCATTAGCGGGGCACTTTGGAGTCCACAAGACGCTCGAATTAGTGCAACGCACTTTCTGGTGGCCTGATCTAGAGGACTTTGGTTAAACTTATGTCAACTCTTGTCCCATCTGCAATCGGAACAAAACATCCAGGAAACAAGCCTGGGGCCTGTTAAAACCTTTACTCGTACCCAATAGACCTTGGGAAATGATTGCAATGGACTTTATTGTAGAACTTCCCTGTTCCGAAGGGTGTACAGCAATCTTTGTGATCGTAGATCGTTTTACTAAAATGGCTCACTTCCTTCCTTTTAAGAAAACACCTTCTGCTGCCGAAACTGCTCGTGTTTTCATTAAAGAGATCATCAGGTTACATGGAGTACCCTCCAATATTGTCTCCGACAGAGGGGTCTAGTTCACTTCTCGGTTTTGCAAAGTCCTTTGTGAAAAGTTGCAGATTAAACTTTCCCTGTCCTCGGCCTACCATCCCCAAACCAATGGGCAAACCGAAAGAACAAACCAAACCTTGGAGCAATACATCAGATGCTTTACAACTTTTTCTCAAAACGATTGGGTCTCGTTGCTTCCACTAGCAGAATTTGCATATAACAATGCCAAACATTCAGCCACGGGGCAATCCCCTTTCTTCTCTAATTATGGTTTTAATTCAACATTTTTACCAGATTTCTTTTCAGAATCAACCAGCCCAGCAGTTCAAGATATCTTGGAGTTTCTTCAACGTAACAACCAGATACTACATGAAGCGATAATCAAGGCTCAAGCTGACGGCAAAAGGTTCTTTGACAAAAAGAGGAGGGGGGAGTTGGATCTCAAACCAGATGATCAGGTATGGTTGTCCATGAATAACTTAAGACTACCTTGCCCATCTAAGAAGTTGGCACCTACGTTTTTGGGACCCTTCCCGGTTAAGAGAAAGATTAATTTAGCATCATATGAACTGTCTCTACCTAATACCTTGAAGATACACCATGGGCCAGATTCATGAAGAGTTAGGCTGGCAGATCCAGTGATCTGCCAGCCTAACTGTCACTTTAAGCCGGCGTTTCTGTTTTCTATAACCAGAAAACAAGAAACGCCGGGTTGGAGTTCCGATGCGATCGGCGTAATTGAATTTCGCCATCGCATCGTTACTTCAACTTAAAAATGGCGCCGGGGGCGTTCCCGCCGATTTACGCTCAAAAAATATGTTAATGAGCGGAAATCGGCAATTCACGATCTTTTTCGGGCGCGACGCAGTGACTTTACGACGTTTCCGGAAGCGATACGCGGCGTATAGATAAAGCAGCCCCCTAGTGGAGTATCCTATGTTAGGTATAGCCGTCGTCATCGCGTCGGAAAAAAAAACAAATCGCGTCGTTTGCGTAAAACATTCATGAATGGGGACGTGACGTCATTGACGTTCACTGACAGAACTTGGAGCATGCGCACTGGGATGCATTGACACTCGACGCATGCGCAGTGCGTTCGCCGCGGGATCGCGCATAGTTAGAATACTACACGCACCGTACCCGCCCAATTTGAATTCCGCTGGCTCATTTGCGGTGCGCTGACGCAACTTTAGGAGCAAGTGCTTCATGAATAACAGCACTTGCTCCTAAAATTTCTGCAGCGTAACGCAAATGAGATGCATTACTCCAGAGCAAAGATGCTCTGATCTACCTGAATCTGGCCCCCTGTATTTAATGTTTCTTTACTCAAACCTGCAGTTCCTGATCCCTTCCCTAACAGAGGATCCAAGCCTCCTGAACCTGTCCAGATCGATGGTTATGAAGAGTACGTAGTGGAAGCCATATTGGACTGCAGGAAGCGACAAGGACAAGATCAGTTTCTGGTCAAATGGAAGGGGTATGGTCCAGAGGATAATTCTTGGGAGCCTGAAGGTAACATTCATGCTAAAAGATTGCTACATGCCTTTTTACTCGCTCACCCTGACAAAGTAGCCCAACTAGGCATCCGGAGGCTGCCCCTTGGGGGGGGGGGGGGGCAATGTCAGGGACTTACCTCCTCCATGCAGCCGTCCTCCTCCATGTCCCTGGATCACCGCTGCGCGTCACATGCTCGTGCACGCGCTCCAACAGCGTGTACGCCGGGCAGGGCGCACGTGGGAGCGTGCACGTGAACGGTCCTGGCGCCAAACGGACACTTTAAAACCCTGTTTTTGTTTGCAGCTCATTGTGGCTGATCCCTACCTGAGACCTGTACCCTGATTACCTGTTTGGAATACCTGATTGAACTCTGACTTTGGCTTGCCTGACCATCCGTACCTCTCTAACCCTTTGACCCGGCTCCTGTTTGACCATCCGCCTGATTGAACTCTTGTTACCAGACCGACCTGCTTGCTTCACCGACTACTCTCCAGCCATCTGCCTGCATCTCTCCTGCCTATCCGTTATGACCCGGCTTGTCTGACCCTGCTGTTCCAGTTGATGTCCATTCCACCAACTTACCTTCCCAGCTTGTGCCGCAGTAGTCGCAGCTTCCGTGCGGGTCGCTGACCCATCCTCTGCTTCAGCGTCTTTTACGTCTCCACATCAGAGGTATTCGCCCATCTGCTTCTACTCTACTTCACCCCGGCACTCCTACCCCCCTGTGCTCCGAGTCCGCTGTCTCCACTTCAGTGGCTCGCGAACCAGGGTCGTAAGAGAGGCTACCCTGCATCAGACTCTGGTATCCACCCCGTCAGGCCAAATGAGTGGCTTTTTTTTCCGGCTCTGGATATGATTTTTTTCTTTTCATTTATGCTCAGGATATGAGCCTTTTTTTTTATTTATGCTCAGGTCATGAGCCTTCTTTTTTTTTTTAATGACTGCAGACTACAGTTTGAATGGTGTGTGAATGTGGGGGTGACACTCCTGCCTTTAAGGGGTGTTACCCTCGGTCGTTGGGGAGAACTTATCCCCATGGCCGTGTGAATGTGGTATGAATGGACAGCGACACCATTGGGGCCATGGTGCGGCATTGCTGCTCCCAAGTCCTGCATGCCGCTAATCCAATGTGATGTGGATGTGGTGTGTGTGATCTAGGGACCACAGTGGTGTGCATGCGTGCATTGTCAGTGTGCCATGCTGAAAGTGTGTGTTTAACGTCCAAAGATGCCTACCGCGAGGACCCTCCTGACTGCTCTTCCCTCAGCAGACGGGGTAGCCTCGGGCAGGTGGGGACTGTGTGGGTCGTGGGTCAGGTCATCACATATGTCAATCTGCAGGCCCTTGCCCTTGTGCAGCATGCAACATGCACCGATGATCTGACACACAAAGTTTGGGGAATACAACAGGGCCCCCCCAGACTTATCCAGGCATCGGAAACGGAACTTCAGGAGGCCAAATGTTTGTTCCACCACTGAACGGGTACGTACGTTGTAGTTTCTCTCTCCTCTGGTTTTGGGATACCGGAGCAATGAGATGGGGCCCAAGTGCATATGCCGAGTCACCTGGAAGGGAAAAGACAGGAGGATGTTAGTCGTGCATGTGCCCCTCGTGATGTCTGCATCATGGGGTCAGACAGTCATGCCTGACTCCAATGTCACTCACCAACCAGCCAGCTGTCCTTGTACATGTTCTGTTCGAATTCTGTTGGGATGGGGTTTTGACGGTATATGTAGCTGTTGTGGCTGGACCCTTGGCGTTTGGCACGGACGTGCCATATGAGGCATTGGGCATCGGCTATCACCTGTACGTTGATGGAATGCCAGTGGTTCCAATTGCAATATATGTGCTCTGTGGCAGGGGGGGGGGGGGCTGTAGTGCCACATGTGTGCAATCAATGGCCCGATGGTGCGTGGGAATCCTGCAATTCTGTAGAAATCCAGCATTGCCTTCTGCCGCAGGTGCTCATTGGTGGGTCTGATGATGTGGTGGGACATGCGTCTGAGGATTGCGGGGACAACCTGGTGCACACATCTGCTCATGGTGGATTGTGACATCCCAGCCACGACTCCACTTGTACGCTGGAAAGATCCACTGGCAAGGAAATGGAGTGTGGCCAGTACCTTGACCAGTGGCTGCACTGCTTGTGAGCGGTGTGTCTTGCTGGTGATGTCATCTTTTAGGGCTGTGGTTATTTCCAGGATGGCATCAGGGCTGAATCTGAAGATGCAATACACCTCCTCATCACCCATGCCAAAGAGGCTCATGCGCGTGCAGTATATCCTCTCACGTGCCCTCCTCCTCCGTACCGGTGGACCCATTAGTAGCGCTAGGACCACGGCTGCCCCTGGCATGTTGGCAGATGTGTTGTCCTGCAAGTGGGGTTGCTCAGCTTGCTAAGTTCGTCCGTAACGGTGCTGCTGTAGCTGCTCTCCAGCTGACCTGTGCACGTCTAGTGCAAAGATAAACCAGCTATTTGTTGGAATAACTTTACGCCGGACGTACGACTTACGCGCACCACGCGTAGCCTGCGCTGGCCACGCGTACATTCGCGAATCGGCGTATCTCCCTCATTTGCATATTTAAATAGGAAATCAATGGGAGCGCCAGATGCGTCCAGCGTAAATATGCGCCTACGATACGCCAGCGTAGGAAAGTTAGGTCGGTCGGAGGAAGCCTAGTTTCAGGCGTATCTAGTTTTGTGGGTATGGCGCATAGATACGACGGTGCATATTTAAACTTACGCGGCGTATCTCGAGATACGCCGGCGTAAGTCTTTCTGAATCTGGCCCTATGTAACTATGTAACCTTCTGAAAAATACAAATTGATTTGGAACAACAAATACACAAAATTAATCAGAATATATGAAATGCTTTTTGAAAATGAATCATTCTAATTACGATGAAGCAAAATAGTTTTGGATTAATTTGTTAAGTAAATCAAACAAAACAAATGTTTCTGTCGTGCACATTTCTAATGATGGGCTGGTTTTAAGTTTTAAGAATTAATTTTAAGGCTTAATCTAAACTATATCTAATTACAAGAATGCAAATGCAAATGCAAGTTATCTGTCCATAGATATGGTAGTTGCATTTTTTTGCTTTTTTTAGACTTAGTACAGAAAATTCCTGTTGATCATACCATAAATCCAGTGAAACTCCCTGTGCACTAAACTAAAAATCTCCAAAAATGTTATGAGCTCCTCTTCTAATGACCACAGAACACCTTCCAGTTGTGTTATAGAGATGACAAGGGAAGGAGATGTTTGTAGTCCATTATCTGGAGAACAGCCTTGGGTGACAATGCTGCTTCTCCATAGGAAATGGTACAGTGAGTTATCACATTAGAAAAAGTAATTATGTTACTGACAGAATCATCAGACAAAAATAAAGAGAAAAAAAGAAAGAAAATGAATGCAGTCACTGCATCTAAGCAGCAATTTGTTATTTATTTTTTTCCGGCTTAGCTAAACTTTATGTGGCAAGGTTAATTTTTTTGGGTTATAGTTGAAGGTGGTTACATGAGGTTGGGTGTATGGGTACACACAATTTTCTTTCAGCCATTAAAAGTATCTGGCATTTACCACCACAGGCCATATTTAGAAAATTACATTGATCGAATATGGTCATGGAATCATGATTGACATTAGGTTTACATTGAGACACTGTTTAAAAAATAAAAAATAAAATACCCAAGACAAACACTTGTAAATCATTTGGGTGTCTTTATTTCTATTGTATACCTTTTTTTGTGAATGAATAGGGATATTATGAGGTTAATTTACCAAAACAGGAGAGTGAAAAATGAAGTGCAGCTGTACATAGTAACCAATCAGGCCTCTTTCACACGGAGCGGTCCATTTTTCGGTCCGCTCCGTGTGTGTCCGTCGGCTCAGCGGGGGGTCCCGCTCAGCTGTCGGTGGACAGGGCGGTTCCCGCACACTGTGCAGGGACCGCCCTGTCTCTCCTCCGCTGTCGCCTATGGGGAATCGGATGGAAACGGACCGTCTGTCCGTTTGCATCCGATCCACCGGACGGAAGAAAAATAGGGTTTTCTTTCGTCCGCAAAACAGATCCAGACTGACGCGGATCGTAGGCGGACGTTAGCGGATGCATCATCCGCTAACGGATCCGCTCCCATAGGGACACATTACAAGTCCGTAAACGGACTTGTAATTAGCGGACCGTTCGTCCGCTCATGTGAAAGGGGCCTTAGTTTTGACAAAAAAATGAAAGCTGATTGGTTTCTGTGCAAAGCTGTGCCAAATTTTTCATGCTTTGGTTTTACTAAATTAACCCCTATGTGACCCAAACTCGCTTACAGATTCCAATAAGCCCCCATCCCAAAGACTCGCTGACAAAATTGAACAAAGTCAGCATTTGTCAGTTGACTGTCCATGACTAATTAGTATATTAAGATTTTCACACATTATATATATATATATATATATATATATATATATATATATATATATATACATACATACACACGGGTGAAAAAAATTGAATATCATCAAAAAAGATAACTTATTTCAGCAATTCAATTCAATTCAATTCTATATAAAATATACGAGTATCAAACATAGAGTGATATATTTCCAGGATTCCTTTTATGTTTTTATTTTAATATTTATGGCTTACAGCTAGTAAAAACCCACAATTGGACCAACACCAGCAGATGACATGGCTCCAAAAAGTCATCTTCACTTTTTGAATTGAATTACTGAAATAAATTAACATTTTGCTGATATTCTATCACATATATATATATATATATATATATATATATATATATATATATATATATATACACATATATATGTATATATTGTAATAGTTAGAGGTTCTGTCCCTATGAAATTGGAGGTAAAAGGGACACCGGGTTTGCATATCAGCGGACTGCAGAACTACAGAGCATAGCTTTGAAACTGAGAAAACTGTTTTGGCAGCTTTCGCAAGGTTTTGCTAAGTTCGAGTGGGGCTGTGTAGTTTGGAGATCACGCAGAGACTAGAGTGGGATGGGATCTCCAACCCTGTGTCCAGGTCTTATGAATAGCCAGCAGGTTGTGTTCCTAGGTGCACACAGCCCATATAATGAGGAGCTAGTGAGAGCAGAGAGTGGAGGAAGGTGGAGTGTGTGCAGCTGGCTGCTGTTTCAGGACACTGTGTGTGGAAAGCTGTCTGCCCTGTGGGAGACTACATCCCTGGTGAGGGGACTTCGTGCCTGACGGACTGGGAGGCTGGTAGACCTGAGGTGACTAGCAAGTCCAAGGGGGTTAAAGGAAGTCCTGTGTAACAGGCTCTTTCGGCGCCGTAATGCGTTCTATGCTGGAATGCATACGGCGCCCGCGCAATGACGTCATCGTCTGGCGCTGTGTGCGTTCCAGCCTGGAGCACAGAAGTGCGCTGTGAATTATGGGTGTTTCTCCATACACCTACACCTACCATCCATTCCTGAGCTGGAGACCATCCCACTCCTGGAGCTGCACTGCTAAACTTGCTAGAGTTGCTGCGGACACCCCAAGCTATCCCCCACCAGGTGACCCTCCATAGAAGAATCCCATTGCTGCTGCAATACTCTGCAAAAACACTCATCCCTGCAAAACGAATAAGTACAATTTCTGCTTAGAGTTACTTGCTTCATATATCACCCTTATGAAGTACTGTATTTAAATCTGGATTATTAAATACTATTTTGCTGCCTGGGATTACTTAGTGTGTCTTCAGCTTTCCGCTATAGAGTATCTTAAAGGGACATACATACTCAACTTAGCTATATTTGCCTCTCTTACGCAACTATTAGTTGCCTTCATACTTCCTATTTACTATGTGTTTGACATAAGTTGTTATGTGTTTATGGGCCCATGCCCTAAGTTACTGAACATGTTGCCTTAACTTTTCTATGCTAAGGGTTGAGGATATTTCATACCAACACCCTTAGTGGCCTAATGCATTTCTGTATGTTAAAGGTGATATTATTTAGAGAACCCTCTAACTTCTGTTCTCTGATTGGAGTGACACCTGGGGTCCCATAGTGATAATCACTTGCATACAGAAGTATATTGGAATCTATACGTGCATCGTGCATCTCTAGAGAGATGATGTAGAGAACCCCCCAAACTCCAGTTCTGATTGGAGTGACGCCTGGGGTCCAATACTGAATTCTCACATAACAGAGAAGTGCATTAAAATCCTTGCTATCCGCAGTTGTGGTTTACTCTTGTTCACCAGAGCTGTTACATCCTGGGAGTGCGCTGGAGAATCCTGTTGAGGCCAATAGTGGGCCAGCTTTAGCAGGTAACTGCAAGGCAAAGTAAGCCTAGGAGCCAGGAACCTTGGCATTTTCTGTTAAGTGAACTTTACTGAAGAAGAACCCTTGCATAGGGAAAACCTATGTGTGAACTGTTATTTTTTTTCCTTTTAATAAAAATGGGCTGCCATGCCCTCAAACCTGACAACTGACTGCTGTGGACTCGCTGAAAAACACATTTACTACTTGAGTTAAACACCCCCATTTCACAATATATATATATATATATATATATATATATATATATATATATATATATATATATATATATACACACACACACATTGTGCTTTTAATACTGGCATACTTATGCCCCAAATTACATTTCCCAGCAGCTGAATGTAAACAAAGTGTGAAGGATCTTGAGTAACGTCATTGACCAAATATTTTCATAATCTGTTGCCCTTGGTACATTTCACACATCTGAATCTTTCTAAAGACTCCCATTCTCTGTTTGGGGGTGCTCTTGTCACATAGGAGCAGCCTTCCCAAAGCAATTCAGCTTAATAAATAGAAGGACCACTCACAATTTAATAGTAGGAGATTTAGCATGTACCTCAAACTAATTATACAACATGACTGTGTCATTTCTAGGTCAGCATTTCAGTTTAGAAGGCAGATAATGACACTGGATAATGTATAGAGAGTCATCCACCTGAAAGGAAAAGTAGATGGGGATTTTGTCAATGGGAGCACTGTGATCTCTGTGAGATGTAATAAATACTTGAAAGTGTTATATTCAAACATTGCTGTAGGCACTCACAAGGGCTGGACTGGGACAAAAACTTGGCCATGGACTTCACCCAGACCGGCCCACTTTAATTTTGCAAACATGCACAAAAACAGTATATAAAACGATACGCAATTGCGCAATATGGATACTTATTGAGTGTGGGAAGGATCTGAGGGAAGCGGTGCAGCCTTTGTATGGGGCATCAGAGCGGCCCAGGGGAAAATTGCCACCTTGCCCCCCGATAGGGTGACCACATTTCCAGACTGCCATTCAAGGACAATTTTGCCAAGGACCAGGGGGGAATGTAGTCTCAGGGTTGACGGGGAATTCATCGGTGGGGGTGATTTGATGGGTGAATGGTTGGTGTTAGCACTGAAAACATCCCTACACCATATTTAATATGGTGTCAGGATGATCAAATCACATTATTTCTAGTACTACATTATATCATATAATGAAATAGTTCAACTCACCAGAATGCAGAATCAGTGGGAACCCTAAGCTTGTTACTTTCCAGCAGGTGTTACCATTGCCTGCAACCAGATGCAGCAAGTTATTTACCATCGCCGCCTGCCACCAGATGCAGTGTCACTTGCCACCAGATGCAGCATGTCACTTGCAACCAGATGCAGCGTGTCACTTGCCACCGTCAGCTGCCACCAGATGCAGTGTGTCACTTGCTACCACCACCTGCCACCAGATGCAGCTTTTCACTTGCCACCGTCACCTGCCACTAGATGCAGAGTTTCACTTGCCACCATTGCCTGCTGCCAGAGGGGGCAGGGGGAGAGAGAGAAAAAATATATGTTACACAAGGGGGGAAAAGAAAGCCCCGGAATAAAAACGAGACCTAAAAGCAACACGGACTCAACCCTTTTGATAAGCGAAGATATAGAGGAGGAAGGGGGCATGAAAACTAGACAAAATAAACAACCATTAACAAAAGGCGAAATGGTGGAAATGCTAGGATGGAATCAAGGCTGGAGACATCTATAAAAGGGGAAATAACAAGCCTACGCCAGGATATGAAACGCATGTTAAAAAGAGTTGAGTAAGTGGAAGAAAGGTTGGACAATAATGGGTCTGAAATAAAAGGACTGAAGGAACAGATGGATGAAATACGTAAGGAACAAAGAAACATGATGTATAAAATTGAAGATCAAGAAAACAGGAATAGAAGGAAAAATATAAGGATCAGAGGGTTACCGGAACAGCGAGGCGAAGAGGAGAATCTACAGGAACAAATGAATAAGATATTCGGTCACATGACGAGAACAACAGAAGCAAAGATAAAAATTAAGTTTGAAAGGATCAATAGGATCAGAAAGCCTCCCGAAGTTCCCAGAGATGTGCCAAGAAATGTTATAGCTAGATTTCACAATTATCATGATAAAGAACAAATAAGGACATACATAAAATCTAATCAACCTGCTAAATATGGCGATACAACTTTGCAGGCATTTCCAGACTTGTCAGCAGAAACTCTTGCCCGGAGAACAATATTAAAACCATTGCTGGAGCAGCGTAAGTCGTTGAATATTCAATATACATGGGGATTCCCAGCATGTTTAAATGGACGCAAAGAGGGTCGATAAGCAACGTTTTAAGATTCCCAGAAGATACCCCGAATTTCTGTAGGAGATTGAATGTACCACTAATGGAGATCCCGGGCTGGTGGGAAAAACACGAGCCAGTAGATAAGAATTACAGTCCTGGCAGCTGGCGTGGAAGAAAAAAACACTGGGAGTTAAGAAGAAATGGTAAAGAGGACATGATAATGAATAACTAAATGATTAGGAGGAAAAGGGAAGGGAAGAAGAAGGAAGACAGAGGATATTCGATGATAAGGAGGAAAAAGGAAGGGGATAAAAGGGGAAGAAAGAGGAGGAGGAGAAAGAAAGAAAAACAGGAGGAGGAAAGAGGGAGGGGAGAGGAAGAGAAAAAGAAAAAGGAAAGAAAAAAAAGGAAAAGGGGAGAAGGGGAAGGGGGTAGACTTTGTAGAAAGCTGAAGATGGGATTGGGGGGATGGGGGGGTAAGGGAGGGAGGGAGGGTGGATACGGGTGGGCATCGCTCCAGTGTGTCAACACAGAGCTCAACCTCAAGGGGCAGGAAATGGGGGCCAGGACGTCTGAGGAGGGCCATGGTTCATAGGGCCACGGGGAGGCCAGTTTTCCCTCAAAGGTGTGGAGGCCAGGTCGGGAGGGGACAGGTGGGAGAGGGAGGGGGAGGGGCGTGAGGGAGGGGGTGGGTTTAAGTTTGGGTGGGAATGGAGAACCCCAGGATACGCTAGAGTTAATAGAGGTTACTATCAGCAAATATGTGCGATTTAAATATAATTGCATATAAAATTAGAGGGTTAAATGCTCCCAACTGAGCTTATTGAAGGCGAACGTAGTCATGTTGCAGACACATTTCTCCACAGTTTCAAACCGTAAAATTATTGCTCAGACCTATCCCCTTTGGTACTATGGAGATTCATCCATTAGTAGAGCTAAGGGGGTGGCATAGGGTTTGCCTAGGAGATAAGGTTTATATTAGACGAAAGAAGGTCAGATCCAGATGGGAGATATCTGTTCCTGAGAGGGAAAATAAATGGAACCGAAGTCTCATTGGCAAACATATATGGTCCAAATAAAAACTCTGTTATTTAATGGGGGTTATAACAGATTTCATGGAGTTTAAAAGGGGAGGTGCTATAACAGCAGGAGACTTTAATTTCTGTAAAGATCCTGAGATAGATAGTATGTCTCGTGCACAGGGGTCCGGAATGGCCTGGAGGAATAAATTAAAAAAGAAAATGCAGCAATATCAGTTAGTAGATGTATGGAGGACGCAACATATAATAAGCAGCGGGACTATACATTCTGCTCCCCTGTACACGACACGTACTCTAGGATAGATTTTTTCCAGATTGAGCATAGACTGTTAGACATTGTAAGTGGTACTAATATTGAAATAGTGACCTTCTCTGACCATGCGCCAGTATCACTGCAATTAAAGATAGGGGAGACACAACAGAAAAAGATTAATTGGAGGCCTAATGAAGAACTCTTACAAGATAAAGCAATAGAAACTAGAATAGTAGAGGAATTAGAAGAATTTTTTAAGATTAATATGACGGAAGATATGTCCGAGGCCGTAATCTGGGACACCCACACGGCATACGTATGGGGATTATTAATCAAGGAGGGAGCTGAGAAAAAAAAAAGAAACAAGGTGAATAAAATAACCCTAATAAAATAGGAGCAGTAGTCAGCGGTTCTCACCACTTTCTCTGCATGCTACGTAGACTCATCCCCTTCATCTCGGAAGCGGATAAAGCAGTAGTGGTTGGTACAATCATCAATTCCCGACTCAACTACGCAAACTCCCTCTACTTAGGACTACCCAAATACCAGATTTTGCGTCTTCAAGTCGTCCAGAACACGGCGGCCAGACTGATAACAGGTAAAAAACCTTGGGAGTCCATCGCCCCGGTCTTGCGGTCCCTCCACTGGCTAGCCGTAAAGGATTGGATCACATTCAAGACACTCTGCCTCACTCACAAATGCGCACAAGGAAGCGCTCAACAATACTTAAACGAGAAAATTAAACCCTACGTCACCAATCGGGTGCTCTGATCAACTAACCAAAAAATTCTGGAAATCCCCACAGCCCGCTACAAATCTAACGGAGAACGTAGATTTTCACTCCAAGGACATCGGCTTTAAAATGCTCTACCCACTTCCATTCGCATGGAAGAAAACCATCAGGCTTTTAGGAAAAAACTGAAGACCCATCTCTTCTGAAGAATCAGCACGACTCCGGATACTAAGCGCCTTGAGGCGTTTCGGTTCGCATTTGTCAGCGCTATACAAGTTACTCACTCACTCAGAAGAAATATATTATCTGGAACAACAACATAAAAAAAAAACTAGAAAAAATGATTCCCTATTAAAATGAAATATTAAAAGAGAAGCGCTGAGAGAACTAATAGAGCAGGAAACTCAAGTAATATATAATCAAGTAAAGAAAGAGAGGTATCAATGGGGCAATAAGCCCGGGAAACACTTAGTCACAGCCCCCTTCACGTACGACTTACGTAAACGACGTAAAAACGGCGGCTGTTCCGATGTCCATACCTTGCATGGGATGTGCCACCTTTTTGGTGGTTTATCTTTATGCCGGAAAAACGCCTTATGTAAACGTCATAGATTACTGCGTCGGGCGTACGTACGTTCGTGAATCGGCGTAGCTTGCTCATTTGCATATTTATAATGGGAACTCCGAATGCGTCCAGTGTAAATATGCACCCAAGATACGAAAGCGTAGGAGACTTACGCCGGTCGTATCTTGGCAAAATTCAGGCGTATCTGATTTAAAGAATCAGCGCATAGATACAGCGGCGCACATTTGGACTTACGACGGTGTATCAGTAGTTACGTCGGCGTAAGTCTTTGTGAATCTGGGCCAGAATATTTAAGGCTCAGTGACATAGATGGGAATTGAAATTTTCAGAAATGATGGAAGCATAAGAAAGTAAGAAACCAAGTAAGCAAGACTGACTGGAGTTGAGGAATGAAAAAGGCCTGTGGGTTCTGGGTTGGATGAGGGGGAGGGTTGTTACTATAATGATTAATGTTTTTTTATATTTATACGTAAGTTATAAATTGTAAGTGATAATTGGGAAATTATAAAATGTCCTTCATGAAAATCAAATAAAGAAAATATAATGAAAAAAAAGAGAGAGAGAGAGAGGGGGACAGGGAGAGAGAGAGGGACAGGGGTGGCAAGAGAGAGAGAGAGGGGACAGAGATAGAGGGGGTCAGAGAGGGGGAGAGATAGAGAGAAGGGATATTGAGAGAGAGAGATGGGAGGGGGTGCAGAGAAGGGTGACCTTTCAGGACACCTATCACAGCGGCAGAGCCAAAGGAAGTGCTCCAAAAGCCTTTCGGCTCTGGTGGGCGGGGCAACTACAATACTGAAGCACCCAGCCCAGTCCACCCCTGTGTACAGCAGTATTCAAAATAATGGCTGCTCGGGGCATGCATCTATTATTTTGACAGGCTGAATGTCACTTAAACTGGCCCACTGAGCCGATCGGCCCACCGGGAATCTCCCGTTAGTCCCGATGGCCAGTCCATCCCTGGCACTTACCACAAACAAACACATCTAATGCTAGGGCCATTCAGTCAAATCATGTGGGTTACTAGACTAGGTTATTTGTATTCAAAGGGCTAACTGGGATGTTTAAGTGACACATGATGATTATTTTATTTTGCATATTTATTCTAGGGCACTATCTCAGAAAGCTTCAAAACCATGCATTAAGATAAAAAGGAAAGTGGCATTCCTAGAAGGAGGTCAGCAATGATTGCTTTTATATTTATCTCACAACTAGTTTTCTTGACAGAAAATCTGTATCTTTACATAAATTTGCTCTAACTTTACCACCAGTGGAGGCTGGTGCTCAAAATGTTTGGGGGGGTGCAAACAAACGAAAAAAACAAAAAAAATTGCATCCTCACTGTGCACATCAAACACATCCTTTGGCTGTGTTTAACATCCGCCTTTAGGGCGTTACCAGATGACGCCCCTTGGGCTTTTCCCTTATTAGTGGGTTATTATCCGCCTTTTGGGGCGGTACTAGAGCAGTGTCAGGCAATGTGGATATACCTGCCTGGGGCTGGAGGAGGGGTGGAGATGTGGGTGGTTATCACTGCATGTTCTCTCCTCCTACCATGCTTTGGCGGGACTTTTTTGATTTAATTGTGGCCACCCCCGGGAATTATGGGAGTGGTTTTCAGTTGTGTCACATCATTGGTCCATTCTTGGAGGCTGAGAGTCCAGCAGGTCATGTGCTGGCTCTCTTCCAATCATGCACCTTGATTAGGAGATTGGCCCGATTGGTTCTTTCTTGGTCAAGTTAGCAGTGTTTTTATATTTATATGTGTGCAATATGGGGGAACAGGTTGAAGTCCCTCTAGGACGAAATGCGTAGGGCTTTGGTTTTCACCTTTCCTCATATTGCCCCTTTTATATATTTTGTGATCACTTAATGTATACCTGTGGTTTTATTACAATAAAACCTTATTTTTTTGACCTGCACCATTGGGGCTGTGTTTTCCTTTCTCCCCCACATGCTGTTTGGAATCTTCCATTTCCACCCTGTCCCATTCCCCAAGGCATGGGTCTTCAAACTACGGCCCTCCAGTTGTTCAGGAACTACAATTCCCATCATGCCTAGTCATGCCTATGAATGTCAGAGTTTTACAATGCCTCATGGGATGTGTAGTTCCACAACAGCTGGAGGGCCGTAGTTTGAGGATCCCTGCCCAGATCCAGTTTGAGGAGGCCGAGTAGATTGTGCCTTAAGAGTGTTCATGCCTTATTGATCAGCTGTTGCTAAACAGGCAGATCCACGCCTTCTGGTAAGCGCATTCATATCTTCATTGAGTTTAAGAAAGTGAGTGTTTGGTTTTTGAGGATCTACGTGGTCATTTTTCCATCCATTCATTCACAGGTTTTTTGATGGACTTAAAATTGTTATTATTTGGTTGTGTTTGTTTATAGCACTAGTTCATTCATTCACTTCACCATTGTTTGTTTTTGGTACTTTATCACTTTTGTTATTAATTTGTTTTCACAGTGCTACATTTTTTACTCACATTGGTTTGCAGGACCATGGTCTCCAGAGACACTCTTAATCCCAGAGTTTACCCGGACTTCCTCCGTGTTCGAACAATTCCTGATCGTGGCAGCCGCTCGGCTCTGGGGTCATATCTGGACAGGATGAACCGTGGCCTTCACCACCAACAACCAGGCCACGGCCGACATTATTAGTAAAGGCAAGTCTAAGTTATGTCCTTCCTACGCAGGCCCATACAACTATCCCAGCAACTATCAGCACCAGTTAATGTCCACTATCTTGGCTAGTTCCCCATTTGGCTTTCTCCCCAGCCTGGTCATTCAAGCAACCATCTACCTGGCCTACCACAGGTTCTTGCGGCCTAGCGAGTTCACCCGCAGCTACCCCGCCGGCCAAGTTCTACATAGACCTCACTTGGCTCGCTACCACGACCACTTCATTCTCCACCTGGCACTATCCAAAACCCAGCGATCAGGCACTGATGAGACATCCAAATCTAAAGCAAACAATGTCCAGTGTGCAGTAACCATACTCGATTGCCTTTTGTCACTCCTACCTGAACAGTCAAATTCTTATCCCCTAATACCTTTCCCGATCAAACCCTTGAGTGCCTGCCAGTTCGTCAAACATGTCAGAATTCATCGGGGCACAACCAACCATAGGAAGTTGATCCAGGGTTCACCCGATCGCCTCTCTGGGAAATCAGGAAGGAATTTTCTCCCCTGCTGTAGCAATTGGCCTAGGCTCGGCTGGGGCAGTTAGGTCAATTTGGGTCCTGTCACCTTCACACTTGCTCACTTACTCTTCCACGCTACCTACACCTCAACCCCAGTGAGTGCTCCAGTCGCTCCTATAGTATTGGAGTGGCCTCGGCCACATCCCGGTGTTGGATCCAAGATCATGACAATTAAGAGACTTGACGGGTGGAAGTCTGCCTGCTTCGCCAAGCACACCCCCCCCCCAATCCTCAGGTGGAAATGGCACACTGTTCACCAAACTTGCTCAATGAATAAAGCTAAAACCAATAAAACTACACCACCTACCTGAATGTTTTTGCCCCCTTATCTTGGCTTACTGTCCATCACATCAGGGCACACTTCAGGTCTCTTTCATGTGGTAAGTCTTATGTTAAGTCTATCTATCTTGTTCATATCCGTATCGGACATACCCCATAACAAACAATACCCCAGAATGATGTGAAAGACGTTTTTTTTTTTATATTTGCATCCTTTAAATGTTTATATAACTTGATTACAGTTTGCCTGTGGTAAATTCAGTTGATTAGACATGATTTGGAAAGACACACACCTGTCTATAAATAGCCCCACAGGTAACAGGGCATGTCAGAGCACAAACCAAGCCATGAAGTCCATGTCCATGAAGTCCAAGGAATTGTCTGTAGACTTCTGAGACAGGATTGTATTGAGCCATAGATTTGGGGAAGGGTACAGATTTTTTTGGGCAGCAATGAGCAACATAGTCTCCATCGTACATTAATGGAAGAAGTTTGGAACCACCAGGACTCCTGAAGCAGGCTGCCCGGACAAACTAAGTGATCAGGGGAGAAGTGCCTTAGTCAGGGAGGTGACCAAGAACCCAATGATCAATGTGACAGAGCTCCAGCATTTCTCTGTGGAGAGAGGAGAACCTTCCAGAAGAATGACCATCTCTGCAGCACTCCACCAATCAGGCCTGTATGGTAGAATAGCCAGACGGAAGCCACTTCTCTGTAAAAGGTACATGACAGCCCACCTGGAGTTTGCCAAAAGGCACCTGAAGGAATCCCAAACAATGAGAAACAAAATTCTCTGGTTTGATGAAACAAAGATTGAACTCTTTGGCCTGAATGGCAAGTGTCATGTCTAAAGGAAACCAGGCACTGCTCATCTCCTGGCCAATTCCACCCCTACATTGAAGCATGGTGGTGGCAGCATCATGCTGGGGGATGTTTTTTTAGCAGGAGGAAATGGGAGACTAGTTGGGATTGAGGGAAAGATAAATTCAGCAATGTACAGAGACATCTTTGATGAAAACCTGCTCCAGAGTGCTCTGGACCTCAGACTGGAGCAAAGGTTCATCTTCCAATAGGGCAATTACCATAAGCACACAGCCAAGATAACAAAGGTGTGGCTATAGGACAAAGCTGTTAATGTCCTCAAGTGGCCCATCCAGAGTTCAGACTTGAACCCGATTGAACATCTCTGGAGAGATATGAAAATGGTTTTGCACCGACTCTCCCCATTCAACCTGATGGAGCGTGAGAGACCCTGCAAAGAAAAATGGGAGAAACTGCCCAAAAATAGATGTGTCAAGCTTGTAGCATCATACTCACTTAAGGTCTGTAATTGGTGCTAAAGGTTATTCAACAAAGTATTGAGCAAAGGCTGTAAATACCTATGTATGTGTTTTTTTGTTTTTTTTATATAGATTTGCAAAGACTTCAAACAAAATTCTTTCTTGTTGCCATTACAGGGTATTGTTTGTTGAATTTTAAGGAAAATTATGAATTGAATCCATTTTGGAATAAGGGCCCTTTCACACCAGCGGACTGTATGTCTGATTTTTTTTTTTCATCCATCCGTTTACGGATGAAAAAGAGACATACACTGTACATTTATCCCTATGGGATAGCGGGTGTCAGCGGATGAACATCCTATGGGACACTCGGTCTCATCGGTATCGTCTATGCCCTGATTCTGCAGACGGAGAAACATATTCCTACTCCCTGTGGCAGCAATAGGATTTTAAAAAAAAGCCTCATTCAGTGTCTCAGCATCACAGTAACTAATTTCTGATAACATGTGCCAAACAATTGTCTTTGTAACATTTGCACAGTGGGCCTGATACATCATCTCCGTGACTCATTCATCACTTCATTCTTGTCTATACAATCTGCCAAATGAGGTGGGTGAGCTATTATTATGTCTTAATGAAACTGCATATAAAGAAAGCCAGAGTAAAAAAAATATAAGAAAAACCTACATTTTTGTAACATATAAATTGCTGGAATTAAAATGACTTGGTTTGCTTTTTAGTTTGAAACTAGCTGAATACCCGGCGTTGCCCGGTCTTCCTATCTTAACCTTTTGGGGAGGAAAATCATAGTTATATAAATATAAATAAATAAATAATAAATAACGCAATGTTTAATTTTAGAAATTTGACAGATAAAAATATGAATATTTACTATTTGATTAAAGAGTATTGTATTTCATAACTTGTATAACATTTTCCTTTTCAGTTTGTGAATGTTGAAACAGAGCAAAATATGGTACAATGAAGCAGATTAGTACCAACTCACAGACCTTTAAAAAGTGCGTTTAACTCAACTGACATATTATTGCAATACTTGTTTGTATACTATATTCTTAGTTTCTCCCGCATTTGCTAAAATGAACAAATGATTTGGGGAACCCACACTGGAGCACGCTACATAAAGTTGCCCATGTGAAAAACATGGTGATCTTAAATCAACTCCGCAGTACCAAATGGACTGCCCTTGTGACTTGTTGATGCAAGCGTCACTGGGAGTTGTAGTCTCTTGAAACTAAAAGGCAGATCTGTTGGAATAAGAGGTATTCGTGGAATAAAAACTGTTTCTCCCTTTCCTGTCAAAATAGTAGCTTCCAACACATTAGGCAACATGTTTTTCACACACAGCCTTGTTCCATTGCACAGTTTTGGTGGGTCAAGGTTTCGTAATAAAATAATAGGACATCCAACTTTAAGTGATAGGCGATGTTGTGGCAATCCAGCTGGATCAAGGGAATTCAGGAATTCTGGTGGGAAATTCACAGCCTCATCGGCATCTACTACGGTATTAAAAGATTTGTACTCAGTAACTGCTCCTGGTATCATAGAAAGTATTTGATTGTTAATTTCACGGACATCCTCATTTTTAGCAGCAAGAATAGCCCTCTCACACAACCAGTTTAGATTGCCTAAGTTGTCTGAAATATTATGGTATACTGCATCTATTAGTTCTGCAACTGACGTTACCAGTTTGCAAAAATCAGAGGGAAGTTTTACGTTTCCTGAAGATTCAACTGGTAGTCTACCCTCTCCAATTTCAAGAAGTGTGTTTGAAAAAAATTGCGCAACCTAATGCATATTCCATTGCTTCGTTCTTAGACTCTGTGTCCTTGCCGTCTTTGACTGCAGATGACCTAATCTCATTGAATGCCCCGATCCATGAGAAAGAAATTATAGACACCATTAAGGCACTACCTAAAAATAAATCCCCTGGTGCTGACGGGTTCACGTCTGAATATTACAAGGTATTTTCACAGTCTTTGGTCCCTTACCTGTGCTCTCTGTTCAACGGTGTTACCTCCTCCGCCTCCCTCTCTGAAGAAATGCTACAGGCTAGTATTGTCACGCTGCCCAAGCGAGGTAAGAAGCCGGACTCCCCTCAGAATTTTAGACCCATCTCACTCTTGAACACTGATTTAAAAATTTACGCAAACATTTTGGCAAACAGATTAGCAAGAATTACCCCTTCTTTGATTAAATCTGATCAAGTGGGCTTTGTCAGGGGCCGCCAGGCGCCTGACGGCACTAGAAGATTGTTAAATCTTCTGCATATAGTGGAAAATAGGAAAGTGCCTTCGGTGATATTGGCCTTAGACGCTGAAAAGGCCTTTGACAGGGTCCACTGGGGTTATCTCCGAGCAACGTTGCAAAAATTTGGCCTGCAAGGGAATATTCTGTCAGCTATCCTAGCATTGTATTCTGTTCCGTCGGCAAGGGTCTTCACATCTAATGCACTTTCTGAAAATGTTTATATTACGAATGGCACACGTCAGGGATGTCTGATATCTCCCATCATTTTTACATTAATGATGGAACCCCTGGCGGAGGCCATTAGGTCTGATGATAACATTTCAGGGATCAAAGTTGGCGAACGCACCCATAAAATTGGCCTTTTTGCAGACGATGTGGTCTTAACGCTCACGAATCCGGCTTCTTCCCTGCTTAAAGTGTTTTCAGTGTTGCAAAACTATGGCGATGTCTCTTATTATAAGCTGAATGTCCAAAAGTCCTGTATATTACCTATTAATTTATCATATAAACAAATCTCCTTTCTAAAGGCCCACTATCAATTTCAATGGATGTCAAAAGCGATCCCCTATGTAGGTATTAAGCTGTCCTTCCCTTCCTCATCCACATATGAGAACAATTTCCCTGCCTTAATTGAGATGGTAAAAAGTGATCTACACCATATTGCCTCTTATGAATTATCCTGGCTGGGTAGGGTTGCAGCCTTGAAGATGGTTGTGCTTCCCAAATTGATATAATATTTCAGGACTATTCCTATCTGTTTGCCAGAATCCTTCTTCAACCTTATTGATAAACTTTTTAGACAATTTGTGTGGAACAGTAGGATGTCTAAAATCCCTTTTGCTATAGTTCGAAAGCATAGATCACATGGAGGGGCGTGTTTCCCTAATATCCGTAACTATCAAAGGGCTGCAATACTAGACCAAGCTAAGGCATGGTTTGAACCGGAGTCTTTGAAAATTCGGTGTTAGCAAATAGGGACCTTCCGTCCTTATTATTGGCCAAACTAACCAACCTACCCTTGTCCTATCCCAACTTCCCTTCTATTGTGGCAACTCTTATGGCTTGGGAAAAACTTCATGGGAGCATACCCCCTGATTCTTGCTCAAACCAAACCCTATCTAGTCTTAAATTTTTTGAATTTCTAATCCCAAATATTGACATACGTCAATGGGCTAAGGAGGATATCTATGCATACGATGACCTGCTAACCAAAAATCGAACCACCCACCTATTTTCGAAAGTACAGATCCATTCTTTCTTGACTTGGCACCAGAATATAACATATAGTCTAAATAATAAAGTCTGGGAATATTATTTGTCCAACTATGACAAACCGAAAGGTTTATCCAAGTTTTACACTATTTTGCAAAACTATGCCACGTTTAATAAGACCTCCAGTATGTTGAACTGGGAAAAAGATCTGGGCTTCACCTATTCTCCAGAGGATTGGTCCAATGCTATCAAGTCCTGCTATAGATACTCTCATTGTACCAACCATTGGGACCAGATGATGAAAACTCTGCACAGGTCTTACCTGACTCCGGTTAGGTTGTCCATGATCTTTCCGTCTGAGTCCAATGTTTGTTGGAGACAATGTGGAGCAAGGGGAAATATATGTCCCATTTTGTGGGAATGTAAAAGTATACATAGTTTTTGGAACAAAGTGTTTAAAATAATCTCTTCGACCACAGGGTTTTTTGTTAAACCGTCCCTACAATTGGCCTTGCTTTTCCTCACCATCAGCAATATCCCTAAACAATTCAGAAGCATAGTGTGCCATACACTCATAGCGGCAAGATTGACAATTACATCTAAGTGGAGAACTAACATGATCCCCAACACAAAAGAAGTCATAGACAGAGTGAAAGTCCAATATTCCTATGAAAAACATTTTGCTACCCAATCCCACTCGGTCGTTCAGTTTAATAATCAATGGGAACCCTGGACTTCTAAGTTTGGAAGCTAACTGTGTGTATTCTCTTGTTTAAGTAATGTGATTCCATGTGATGAGACAATTTTTGTCGCTCAGTGGTACAAGCTTACGTCTTCTTTTCTATCCTTTCTTTCCCCTTCTTCTCCTCTCTACTCTTCCTTTTTCTTCACTCTGCTCCTACACTTTTTTCAAACTATCTAAATAATTATTTTATTTTTTTTATTTTTGTTTCATATGTTTTAGTTTTCATTTGTCTTGTATTCAGTTACATTCTTGAGATGCATCTAAACCCGTTATAAGGCTAGTGACCTATAGCCACTGTTGTTTTATTGAAATTGAGGTTTAATGGTGGATGTTTACTTTGTTTATACACGTACAGGTGGAGTGCCCCCTTGTCATGACCAATAATGGGGGTGCGGAGTCCACACATAGCAGTAGGACAAGTAGTCCCTTCTACTTACGCTATGTATATTGGGGTAGGCACTATCACTGTTGCTGTCGATCTGTAGTTCCACCTTTGTTGTATATCATTGTCGGTAATAGACCTTTTGTATTCAATGTAAGAATAATATCTTGTTTGAGATTGTAATTGTTTTTTCATTTGTGTTAATAAAAAATATTTGAAAAGAAAAAAATTGAGCATTCTCATCCCTTGGAAGTACTCTCATATTTTCTTTTAATTGGATTTTTCTGACTCTTTTCCACAAAACTGAATGCTTTAAACAGGCATATATTTCATCTGCTGGTGTTGATTTTGGAATGATAGGCAGGGTTTGTCTAAAGTCTCCACAGAGAAGCACCAGAGCTCCTCCCATAAAGTTATTATTCCCTCTCAAATCTTTAAGAGTTATGTCAAGGGCCTCCAGAGCTTTTCTGTGGAACCATGGTGCATTCATCCCAGATGATTAATTTGCATGTTTTAAGCACCTGCGCTTGACCACTTGCCTTGCTTATGTTGCATGAAGGATTTTGTTGCCTTGCGATGTCTAATGGCAATTTTAGTGCACAGTGGGCTGTTCTCCCTCCTTCCATAAGTGTAGCTGCAATTCCTGAGGAGGCAATAGCAAGAGCAACTTCTCCCTGAGCCCGAATCTCAGCCAACAGTAAATTAGTCAAAAATGTTTTTCCTGTACCCCCAGGGGCATCGAGAAAAAAAATCCCACCTTGTTGTCTTGTTATATGATCAATAATGATTTGGTATCCTTTTCTTTGATCTTGATTTAGAAGTGGTTTCTTATCTGCCACATATGCACGCAGCTCTTCCATGTTGTAGTTCTTCTCTCTCATGTAATCTGCATTCAGTACATCTTGTTGATCTCGTACTGGTGCTTGCAGGCCTAACTGCACTAATTTCGTATTGATCATGGCAATACACTTGTCCTTTAAAATTATTAACGCCCTGTTGAAAATCTCGGGACAAAAAAGTAATTTCCAATGTTGGATTTTCCCTCCGAGTTTTGGCAAGTATATGCTCACTTAGTGCTTCCTTATACTTCTCCCATAAAGTGTTTGGATTTGAAGGACTGCATGTTGTTAGTATTATAGCAAACAGGTTTCTGATTTGGTCTGGTAAAGAAATTAATTCGGCTTCTCTTAATGTATTATCCCAGTGTTGGTCTCCTTCAAGCAAACCCAGCTTCTGACAGGCTTCTCTGTATGTTTGACACACCTCGCCATTTATTGTTCTCAGCGCTGAGAAAGAAGTTGGTCCTCGAACTGTGTGAAGAAGCATTCTTAGAAAAAAACATTCAGCATTGTTGGGGTGAACTGTATACACTCTACCTAAAGCATCACGTTCAACTATATTGTGTCCAGGGAGGTGATGTCCAACTTTTCTTCTACAGAAAACTTTCCTTGGGGCATTCAATGTATAGTATCGAGGAACCTCAGGATAAAGCAATGTTCTTGCAAAAGGATCCTCTTTACATAGTTTAAAGAATGCTGTTAAAGTTGTGTTTGGTGGCTGTTCAACTACTCTAGGAGCACTCTCTGTTGTGAAATGAACTCTCTGACCGTTTTCCAAATGAACACTCAGGTGAACAACTGTAGGGTGTCTTTCATGAATTGGAAACCCTAGGATCCGCCACACTGCTTCGCTGCTGCTTATGTATCTACCCAACTGATACTGGATGACTTCATTGTTTGTCTTCTCATTGTGTAGGCCAGGGGTCTGCAACCTTTAAGATATAAAGAGCCACTTGGACCCGTTTCCGAAGGAAAAAAAAAACTGGGAGCCGCAAAACCATTGCGACATTTAAAACAAATATAACACTGCATATATTGTTTCTTAACTTAATGCTATATACAGAATCGTGCAGTCAGCTGTCAATCTGAAGAAAAATAAGGACTGTGGATGTGGAATCTTATCTGATATTGTACAGTATTGCATTTGCTGGGCATGTGGAGGTGGAATCTTATCTGATATAATTGGTATTGTACAGTATTACCGCAAGGGTAAGAGAAATCAGGTAGATTACTCGTTAACCTCAAAAGGTGCATCGTTAGGTAACAGCGTTTATTTTAACGCCATTACTTACAACACTGGCCTCCTCCCCTCGTTAGCATCCGCCCCGGAGCCACGGCAAAGTTTCAAAAGAGCCGCATGCGGCTCTGGAGCCGCTGGTTGCAGACACCTGGTTTAGGCTGAACATAGCCATATCACTGCCTTTGTTTACATACTTGCACACATACTTGATTGATTTTACACTGTTGCAGTACTCAACGTTAATGTGTGCCTGGAACATTTTAGAAAGCAGGGGTGAAAATGGCACAACCCACCTGTTGTCTATTTCTATTTCTGTGCCATGTAACTTTACTTTCGCCGTGAACCCTCCATCTTGTGGAGCTCGTCGTCTATATTGAGGATAACCGTCATCTCCAGTTTGTGTTTCTTTAATCAATTCCCTTGGGTATCTCTTGCTGCACTTTCCATCCTTCATACATGGTGAATTGGGGTTTATATTTCCACAGGGTCCATGGATCATATTTTTTGTTACCACTGTATAAAGATTGGGATCCTCTCTTGGGTCTGGGAGTTCAGCAGATATAACCTCATCTATTTGTGTGGGCTGGATTTTGCCTGCCAACCAGATTAAATTGTGTGAGTGTGGTAATCCTCGCTTTTGATATTCAATTGTATACATCCAGCATCTTGGTGGTCCAAACACATGGGCCTTTGTTATAAGTTCGATCAATGTAAAATGTTTCTGTCTGAAGACTCTCGCAATTAAGTTGTGGCGGTCACTGGGTACTTGACCGTTTTTGAGCATTTCCTTTATCTCAGTCCAACCTGGATTGCATGTAAAGGTGATAAATAAATCTGGTCTACCATATGTCCTCACATATGTCATAGCATCTTGAGTATATTCATGCATGTGTCTGGGACTGCCTGTAAACGTTGCTGGTAGTATAACTAAGGTCCCAATGTCTTCAACGTTAGCGTCATTTGCCACAGCATCTCTCAGGTGAATATATTCTTCTACTCTTAGCTTACTCTGATTTAAACGAATAAATAGAAGACGCTCACTTTCAATTTTCGCATACATGTCAACGATGAACTGATGAAAAAACTGCCTACAGTTTAGTATGTGGTTCTGTTCATTTTCTCGAACCATTAGCCTGTATGCATAGAAATCCATTGCTGAAACCTTTTTCCTGGTTGTTTCACCTGTTGCTGGGTTGACCTGCCTTATATTAAAGTGATACCCATCTTCCCCTCTGGGAAATATCACTGGGTACTGTAGAACATCATAAGATCGATGAGTTTCTGAAATACGCTGCAATGACTCACCTCGTCGCTGAATTATAATATCTCGTTTATCAAATTCGTTGCCTGATATAACGACTGCTACTTCGTCTACTTGAGGAGCATTGAACCGTCGCTCATGTTCTCCTGCTGGTATTCGATCAGCTCTAATGACTACTTTATATTCATCCGTTGGTATACGTTCCAATGCTGTTTTAAATGTTTTAATTAGACAATTGTGCTCATGAAACATCCTTTGTAAGTTTAATACAATCTGATGCCTTGTTCCCAAAATGTAGTCACATCGTTGGTCGGCCTCCAATTGCTCGTCTCCCATAAAATATAGTTGTAGGAATTTCGGGGCTTGGTCAGGCAAGGGAAGCAATGATCCAGCCTTGTGGTAAATCTGACCTTGCACAGTGAATGTTGATGAAAAGCCAGGATGTTTAATTATTGATGTGGCACCAAAGGATGTCATTTGAAAATATGAATTGTACCTTCTGATGTTATTGAGAGAATGCTTTGACTCCAATGTATCTCCTGATGTGTAAGACAAAAGTTCATCTGGTGGTGATTCCAATTGAGATAGTTTAACTTTCCCATTTTTGCAGCACATTCCAGGTGACTCTGATTTGAATTTCTTGGCTTGACAGAAATGACAATTTATGTCCATTTTTCCAATGGTAACACTGGCATGTTGTGTGTAGACCTTTTGTCGGTCGTAGTTAAATCCTTCAAACAGTAAGCCAAAATTCTCTGCAGCCCTTGTCATTTTGGCTTTCCTTCTCTTATTCTGAAGTCGAATCTCACGCTGTTGCTCGGTTTCTGAAGCTCTAGAAGCATTAGCTCTCTCCCTCTTATCGTGAAGTCTAATGTCATGCTGTTGTTCGGTTTCTGAAGCTCTAGAAGCATTAGCTCTCTCCCTCTTATCCTGAAGTCTAATGTCACGCTGTTGTTCAGTTTCTGAAGCTCTAGAAGTAGTAGCTCTCTCCCTCATATCCAGAAGTCTAATGTCACGCTGTTGTTCAGTTTCTGAAGCTCTAGAAGTAGTAGCTCTCTCCCTCATATCCAGAAGTCTAATGTCACGCTGTTGTTCGGTTTCTGAAGCTCTTGAAGCTTGTGCTCTATTTCGCAGTGCTGTGAGTCTTGTACTGTGCTCCTCAGGCGTTTCTAGCCTACACTGTATTTTTTATTTTTTTGCCTTAGATTGCACTTGGCCTATAGCTTTACTTTTTCTTCGAGGCATTTTCACACTTTAAAATAATCCACAAACAAAAATGTTAATAAACTTGCAAGTCACAATTGAAATGTACTGTATCACATTTTTCAACATAAAATTGAAAAAGTTACTGAGGTAGCCCTCATAAAAAAAGGGCAGAAATTAGAAGGGGTGTGGCTTGTGGGAGGGTGTGGAGAGGGCATGGTTAGTGGCATGAGCATGGTTTGCAAGCCAGCCCACATACTGACCTGAAGATGCAGTGCAGAGCTTGTGGAGTAAGGTGTAGCTGAGCTGTGATAAAAAAAAAACTGTGGTTAAAGGACCTGTGATGACATTAGTAGGTGTGGCTAAGCTGTGATGAAGAGATAGGTGTGGCTTAGCTGTGATGAAGAGATTGTGGTAAAAGGACCTGTGATGAAATCGGTAGGTGTGTCTGAGCTGTGATGAAAAGATTGTGGTTAAAGGACCTGTGATGACATCAGCAGCTGTGGCTGAGCTGTGATGAAGAGACCACAGTCCCATATACTTGCATGGGACTTGAAACAAAAACCGCCGTTTGGAAGTTATGAAGTAACATGTATTTCCCATAGAGTTGAATGGGACTTTAAAGAAAAACCCAGACCATGGCAAATGGGGGTGGGTAAGGGTTAAACCACCTATCCTATGTTTGTTGCTGACAAACAAAAACCGCCGTTTAGAAGTTATGAAGTAACATGTATTTCCCATTGAGTTGAATGGGACTTTAAAGAAAAACCCTTTCCCATAGAGTTGAATGGGACTTTAAAGAAAAACCCCGACCATGGCAAATGGGGGTGGGTAAGGGTTAAACCACCTATCCTATGTTTGTTGCTGACATATAAGTAACATGTGTGCCAAGTTTCATGTTAATATCTTTAGCCGTTTGGACGTGATGCTGGAACATACATGCATACACACACACACACACACACACACGTTGAGTTTTATATATATAGATTATCAACATACCTAATAATAAAAGTTTCTGAAAACAGAAGTTGAGGATTCTAAGATTTGTAACTTACTCATCTTCATTGCCTTTCTCATTATAATGTGAATGTGCCCATTCCTGTCCTGCCCTTCAATCTTTCTTGGTTGGTGAGCAACCACTAATGCCGCAATACACACGACCATTTTTAAAGTCCTAGAAAAACAATGTTTTTCTCAATGTGATTCTTGTCAAGCCTGCCTTGCATACACACGATTGTGAAAAAAAAAAATGCTTGAGCAAAGAGCGGTGACTAACAACACGTACGACGGCACTATAAAGGGGAAGTTCCATTCGAATGGTGCCACCCTTGGGGCTGATTTTGTGTGACCGCGTGTTTGTAAAAGTTTAAGAGATGATTCGCGCTTTTCAGTCTTTGTGCTTTAAAAATAATTTTCTGGTGTTCAGTTTGTGCTTGTGGGTTCATATCTGTCTACAGTGCTTGTAGTCAGTTCCTATCTGTTTTTGCAGTGCGTTGTTGTCCTCTTGTTACTGCTTTTCAGGTTGTTCTTTAAAAGCCTTTCTGTTCTTCAGTGCGTTATTTTAGTTCATTCTAATTAGACGACCATTTATAGCCATGTTGTGGGTACGTTCTCATCGCCGAGATCATGCTGTGCTTGGTGCTGGGATTTCTGCTTTATCCCAGCTCCGGTCCATAAACAGGGTGAGGAGGAGTTCATGGGCCAAGAATTAGTTGCTCCAGTGGGACCAATTCTGTCACATGCCTCTGCTGTGGGAGATCCAGGAGAATAACCCTGATGACTTCAGGAATTTTCTTAGGATGTCTGACCCTATTTTTCAGCATCTCTTGGCTTTGGTGTCCCCCTATATCACCAGGCAGGACACTGTTATGGGGGAAGCCATCACTGCTGAACAGAGGCTAGTTGCTATGTTGTGCTACCTGGCAACAGGGAGAAGCTTGCAGGACTTCAAGTTCTCGACAGGCACCCCCCCCCCTACCCAGGCTCTGGGCCTCATAATCCCAGACACCTGTTCTGCCATAATCCAAGTCCTGCAGGAGGACTATATTAAGGTAAGTTTGTTCTTTTAACCTCACATTCTATGTATTTAAAGCTTGCTAATGTATAGTAGTTTTTGAATCAGTCCCTAATTACCATGATTGTAATATGCTGTGAATGTCCTCTTTGTCCCCATGCATTCTGTAAGCTTATGGTGCTCCTTTTTAGGCCTACATATTTTCAAAAGCCAACCTCTCCAGCATTCTATCCTGGGCTCAAACACACCTAGTCTAGTCACTTCCCAATGTATTTTGTCTGCTCCATTGTAGTGATTTTTTTTTATTCAGACATAGTGCTAGAGCTTTTATTTCTGAGGTCCCCAACTAATTTTGAACCCCACCCATAAAATAATTTTATTGGGCCATCAGAGGGGGTGAGGAATCTGATTAGTGATCCTTTTTGTTTTGTCTTAAAATACTCCTTCATATTAATGATATACTGATGTTTTGGCAAGAATGTTTTTGGATAATCTGCTTGCAATGTTTATGTCTCAAAGGTGTTGTTTTTTTTTTGTTTTGTTTTTTACTCCACAGTTCCCTTCTATGCCACAGGAATGGCAGAATGTGGCATCTGAGTTTTCAAAGAGTTGGAACTTTCCCAACTGTCGAGGAGCCATTGATGGCAAGCACGTTCGCATTGTGCCACCACCCCGTTCGGGATACTATCTTAATTATAAAGGGTTCCACGGTATCGTGCTGATGGCTGTGGTGTCTGCCATTTATGAATTTATTTTTGTAGATGTGGGGAAAAATGGGTGGATGTCTGACGGCGGAATGTTTGCCCAGACGGAGTTCGCTCCACGGCTCCAATCGTGGACAGAGACACAGCAAAGCCAGGATGAGGGGGGAGCAAATGTGAGCCAGATATCTCCTCTCCGCATTCCAGCAAAAAGGGCCAGGAGGCTTATACTGATGGAGGAGAGACAGGGCCTAATTAGGGAGGCTACTGCAGCCCTCAGAGAGCCCCCCCACTGCTTTAGAGGGATTCTCTGCCCTTATTGGTCACAAGCTTTTAACAATGGAGATGGGCTAGCGTCTCAGATGCCAAACACTAATTTTGAAGGTGGTCAACATAGGCATGATGGGGAAGCTCACCGATTATACCGACCTTGTGCAGATCGCTCCTCCTGTTCCTGCTCCTGCTCCTGCCACAAGCTCTCCAAAGACTCGGTTATCGAAGGCTGCAGGGAAGGCTACAAATAAACAAGAAAATGATGATATATGTGCTTCATGGTCCCAATTTTGTTCTTGACATCCTTGGTTGTTTGCTGTGGGGATCTGTGTCTGCACAAATTCAAACAGGGTCTCCAGGGCTGCCTTCCTGGCTTCTTTGCTTTTATTACCTGTGTTTTTGGTTTGCCTCCACATTTATTTTATTTTGAACCAGAATAAATGGATTTGTGGTTTTCTGTCAAGACTTGACTATGTGTTTTTATTAAAAATAGAGAGTTTGCTAGTGAGTAGGCAGGGACATTTCTAAAAAACATTTTCAAATTAACACGTGACACTAACTTCCTTGTGGGTAAATAATACTAAATATAAATGTTGTTGTGGTACTTGACACACTCAAAAATTAAAAATGGAAAGCAGTCTAAAATATTATCCAATTAATAACTAAAAGAAGAAGATCTTCATTAAAAGATTGAAAAAATTAATACTTTTTTTTTTTTGGGAGATCTGGCTTACAAAAAATAAAGATTATTCATGAGATCACAATAAATAATACACCAACACACTGACAATTATACTACGCTGAGCACTATATTACACTGACCACTACACTGAGTCAAATTACTCTGTAATATCTGTCCAATAATGGATACACATTGGCACATCTTGAAGACTAATCCACTATAGAAGAAAAAACATTTAACCGGGTCCAAACTAATATCCCGCAGGACCAAGACACTTAGAAATCTCTTATACATGCTCATGGAGACCTCTCTAAAACGACTTAAACAAAGAAGGCTAGATGCTTTGAGCAGTCTGCTGTGTCCCACATTTAAGGAGCATGCAGAGCCAATGAAATTGTATTTGCTGTGACCAATTCCAGCATCACAAAAAAATAAACCAAGAGTATGGTTTGCAGCATAGCTCTTTATTTGCCATCACACACCAATTGGCTTTGAAAGAAAAGCAAGACCTTTAATTCCACATCAGTTGCAACATCACAACTAGTGCCACCTAACATCACCTACCAGTGTCGTGATCCAGTACTAGTGTCACCATTATAAGTGTAAGTCGGCACCAGTCCCCTGATCACTAGCAAAACTAGTACCAATGTCAGCTAGCACCAGAGTAAGCCAGAACCAATCTCTTTATGCCCTCCAGCACTATTACTATCATAACAAGGATCAGTATCTTGATCGCCATCAGTACCAGTGTCATCTTGTACCAGTGTAATCCGATGTCAGTGTCTTGAATGTTACCAGCACCAGTGTTATCAGCTAATAGTGTAAGCCAGCACCAGTCTCTTGCTTACCACCAGTACCAGTGACACCTAGTGCTAGTTTAAGCCATCACCAGTGTCCTGATCATTAATGTACCAGTACCACAGTGTAATCCAACACCAGTACAAGTGTAACCCGTCAACAACAGTCTTCTGATCATTGATGAACCAGTGACAACTAGTACCAATATAAGCCAGTGCAAGTCTTCTGCTTGTCCCCAGGCCTAGTGTCATCTAGCACCACTGTAACACAGTACCAGTGTTTTTATTGCCAGGCACACAAGTACCAGTTCCACCTTGTACCAACATAAGCCAGCACCAGTATCCTGATCACCAGCTACTCCAGCATATTGTCATCTAGTACCAGTAAAAGCTAGCACCAGTGACCTGATTGCCAACCACACCAGTACAGTGTCATGTAATACCAGTGTTTGACTTGATTACCAGCTATTATAATACAGTATTATCTAGTACCAGTATCTGATGTGATTAAGAGCCACAAAGAGCCAATTCATCAACGTAAAATGTTAATTGTGAGGTAAAAACCGCCCCCAAAAAAAGGAGGAATTATTAAAGTAAATTTACTAAAGAACACACACATTTGTTAATTATCACCTGCCTGTAGGCAGTCGATATTTAAGCAATTTACAAAATAACAATGAGGCCAGGTTTACACTGCTCCGACATTAAAGTCGTGGGATTTTGCCAGGCAACTTTGATGCGATTTTCAAAGCAACTTCCAGAAATGACTGTGGAATCTTCCTGTAATGTTGGATCCAAGTCACATCAATTAAGATTTACACCATTTGGAGCGTGTAAAGGCATTTCCAAACACTTGGGGCCGGATTCAGATACAAATGTGTATCTTTCCGGCGGTATAGCATTTCCTTTTCCTCTTTACACTACGCCGCCGCAAATATTATGGGCAAGTGCCTTATTCAGAAAGCACTTGCTCCATAATATGTGGTGGCATAGCGTAAAGTGCACAGCTGAAGGCAACGCAATTCAAATTGCTGAAGTGGGGGCGTGATTCATGTAAATGAATCATGACCCCATGTGATTCATGTTTTTTTGGACGGCGCATGTGCTGTCCGTGGACGTTCCCAGTGCGCATGCGCGAGATCACGTCGCTTTTTCTCAATGTAAACTACGTGAACGTAACTAACGTCGAGCCCCATTCCCGAACGCTTTACGCAAACGACATAACCGACGTTCAATTCAACGCTGTCCCGACGTCCATACTTAACATTGGCTATGCCTCCTATAACAGGGGTAACCTTACGCCGCTCTAACGCGTACGCAAACGGCGTAAAATATGACGCGCCGCCGCAAGTACGTTCGGGAATCGCCGTAAATAGCAAATTTGCATATTTTACGCATAAACCGCCGTAAGCGCCACCTAGCGGCCAGCGTAAATATGCAACTAAGATACGACAGTGTAAGTGAATTACGCCGCTTGTATCTTAGAAGAAAGCCGGCGTATCTTCTTTTCTGAATAGCAAAAAAAGATATGCAGGCTATTCTTAGTATTTACAAAGCGTATCGCTAGATACGCTGACGTAAATGCTTTCTGAATCCAGCCCATGGACTTTAAAGCTGCAAAATTTTGTGTTTTTTATATTGTTTTTAACTGTTTTTTTTTTTCTGAATAAAACCGTGACATACTTCACCATGGATGCCCTTTCTTTTACTCTTTCCCACTAACCACTGGACAACTTTTTTCAAATCGTTTTTCTGGGGACATATCAACAAACATTTTGGATTCACTCAGTAGGGGTGTCCTTGAGGTCGGATGTTCGTTGGGACTACCATTGGGATCGTGTAATTTCCTGCTGGAACATTTACAAGTGCTTTGTGACCACCTGTAATAGGGGTCATGGAATTTGAAGATCCTAATACATTGTTTGAACACTTATTACTTAATCTCAACGGATAATTTAATATCATTTTTATACACATTGGGCCAGATTCAGGTAGATGTGCGCATCTTTTCGCCAGCGTATCGCATCGCATATACGCTGCGCTGACGCAAACTAGCGAGTGAAGTACAGTATTCACCAAGCGCCTGTTCGTTACTTTGCGCCGGAGTAACGGAAATGCGCTGGCGTAACCCGACGCAAGTGGAAGTGGGTGTGATCATATGTAAATGATGGGCGGAGCCCAGCGCAGAGGCTTACGTTCAGCGCATCATCCACGGAGCATGCGCAGTGAGTGAGGCTTCACTCGGCCCCCTCTGCGCATGCTCACAACTTCCGTCGGCACCACTTCACGGGAAACGTCAGCGCAATGTGTTCCGTTGCGCGTATAAAAGCGCCAGCGGAAGCGCCATTCCGGCGCAAAAGTATTTCCGTTTCCCCCCACCCCAGGGAAGTTACTTTGGCAAAGAGATGGCTGCTCCCGCTCCCCCCAAAGAGAGGAGGAACCTCAATTTCAATTCCCAGGAGGTCTCTGTTATAATCTCGGCTATGGAGACTTTTAATGACTTCCTCCATGGCAAAAAAAGTCGGAAGACCAGCCGGGAGAGGAAGCAAGCCATCCTGGAGACCATTGCTGGCAGGGTGAATGTTTTGGGGTACTCCACCCGGACTGCTGGCGATATTCAAGAAAAAAAATGACCTGCGGCGCAAGGTCCGTGGCAAGGTGGCCACCATCAGCAGGCATGAGAGGGGCACGGGGGGTGGACCCCCATGTGCGGTCAGCCTGACCACAGAGGAGGAGGTGGTCGCCCGCTGCCTGGAGAGGGAGCAGTTGGGGGGAGTACCAGGCTATGATTCTATGGAGGAAGGCTCCAGGACAGGTAAGTGTTTTTTATCCCCAATTTGGTGTGTTGCATGTGGGGGGGGAGGGTACATGTGCCAAGTGTGTGGGACCACCAACATGTGTCTGCTTTGTGTCATCCACAGATGACGGAGCTGGGCCATCATCTGTTGGCGGCCAGTCCACCCCATCCTCCCAACGGGATCCTGAGGCCGAGCCCCTGGGTGTTGAAGAGACCGAGGTGGAGGAGAGTGCCCACACCTCACCTGCAGAGGTGGTTGAGGAGGAGCCTGTTATTCCTGAGCAGGACTTTATTTTGTTTTTGGAGGAGTCCTCCCCTTCTGCAGGGCCCTCTGTAATACCCTCCCCCATCCTCGGAAGCCCCTCAAGGGCGACTCCATCCCCACGGGGACAACCATCTCCTGGCCCCAGGAAGGCGACCCGGAAGACCAGGGGGGTGTCTGATCTGGTCCAGGACCAGGTGGCGATGGACCACGCCAGGCAGACCCAGCAGATGGGGGAGATTGCTGGGCACCTGGACCGGGTCACTGACAGCCTGGGCTCCGTGTCGCAGCTGACCAGTGCTGTGCATGACGTCGTGACCAGGCTGGGGGAGGTGAAGGCTGATGTTAAACACCTCACTGCAGCCGTCCACGCCAACACAGCTGCCATCCGGGAAGAGGGGAGGCAGAGGCAGCGTGACCAGCGGCATCATGTCACCCGCCAGCTGAGGATGCAGGCCCAGACTAATCACTTTTTGAGCCGGATTGCCGTGGCCTTGGAGGGCATGCAGCCAAGAGCTGCCAGGAGTGGCCCACCCGGGGATCAGCCTCCTCCAGATGCCCCCCCACCCCCACCCACTCCCTCCAGGCAGCTGAGGAGCCCGAGAGTGCCCACAAGAAGGAGCCCCCGTCAGCCCAGATGAGGTTTTTTTTTGTTTTTGTTTATTGCTCAGGTTATGAGTATTTTATTATTTTTGTTTATTGCTCAGGTTATGAGTATTTTATTTTATTTTTAACTGCACACGGTCAGGAGTGCAGGGGATAGTGTGAATGTGAGGGGGTGCCACTCCTGCCAGTAAGGGGTGTCGCCCTCGGCCGTGGTGGAGAAGTTATCCCCACGGCTGTGTGAATGACGTGTGAATGGTGAATGAATGGACAGCGACATCATTGGGGCCTTGACGCTGGCGTTGCTGCTCCCAAGTCCTACATGCTGGACTTGGGCTAATCCAATGTGATGTGGATGTGGTGTGTGTGATCTAGGGACATCAGTGGTGTACATGCGTGCATTGTCTGTGTGATTAATGATTTGGTTTAGTGTCCAAAGATGCCTACGGCGAGGACCCTTCTGACTGCTCTTCCATCAGCAGACTGGTTCTCCTCTGGCAGGTGGGGACTGTGTGGGTCGGGGGTCAGGTCATCACGTATGTCAATCTGCAGGCCCTTTCTCATGGCAACGTTGTGCAGAATGCAACATGCACCGATGATCTGACACACGAAGGTAGGGGATACCAATAGGGTCCCCCCGGACTTATCCAGGCATCGGAAACGGGACTTCAGGAGCCCAAATGTTTGCTCCACCACTGCACGAGTTTTGATATGTGCCGCATTGTATCTTCACTCTCCTCTGGTTTGGGGGTTCCGGAAAGGAGTCATTAGATGGGGTCCCAGTGCATATGCAGAGTCACCTGGAAGGGAAAAGACAGGAGGATGTTAGTAGTGCATGTGCCCCTTGTGATGTGTGCATCATGGGAGGGGATAGTCATGTCTGACTCCCATGTCACTCACCAATCAGCCAGCTGTCCCCATACATGTTCTGTTTGAATTCTGCTGGGATGGGGCTCTGATTGTAGATGTAGCTGTCATGACTGGACCCGGGGTGTTTGGCACGGACGTGCCATATGAGGCGTTGGGCATCAGCTATCACCTGTACGTTGATGGAATGCCAATGCTTCCGATTGCGGTATATGTGCTCTGTGGCACTGGGAGGCTGAAGGGCCACATGTGTGCAATCAATGGCAACCACTGTGCGTGGGAATCTGGCAATGCTGTAGAAATCTGTCATTGTCTTCAGCCGCAGCTCCTCAGTGGTTGGTCTGATGAACTGGTTGGACATGCGTCTGAGGATTGCGGGGACAACCTGGTGCACATATCTGCTCATGGAGGACTGTGACATCCCAGCCACCACTCCACTTGTACGCTGGAATGATCCACTTGCAAGGAAATGAAGTGTTGCCAGTACCTTCACCAGTGGCTGCACTGCTTGTGAGTGGTGTGTCTTGCTGGTGATGTCATCCTGCAGGGTTGTGGTTAGTTCAAGTATTGCATCAGGGCTGAATCTGCAGGGTTGTGGTTAGTTCAAGTATTGCATCAGGGCTGAATCTGAAGAGGCGATACACCTCCTCATCCCCCATGCCAAAGAGGCTCATGCGCGTGCGGTATATCCTTTCACGTGCCCGCCTACTTCGTTCCGGGGGACCCAGTACTAGTGCTAGGACCGCGACTGCCCCTGGCATGTTTGCACACAGAGGTGTTGTCCTTGCAAGTGTGGTTGTTCAGCTTGCTATTTTCGTCGGTAACGCTGCTGCTGTAGCTGCTCTCCTGCTGACCTGTGGCCGTCTGGAGTAAAGATAAAGCAGCTATTTGTAGAAATAACTTTGCGACGGACGGACGAGATACGCGCGGCGCATGTAACCAGTGTCTGGTGCTAATCTGTTCGCGAATCGGGAAATCTCCCTCATTTGCATATTTGCATGGCAAATCAATAGGCGCGACGGATGCGACAAGCGAAAATATGCGCTAGCGATACTCTGGCGAGGGAAAGTTAAGCCGATCGGAAATGGCCCGTTTTCTGGCGCATCTAGGTTGGTGGGTACGGCCACATAGATACTACTGCACATCTTTACAGTTACGCGGCGCATATCGATATACTCCAGCGCAAGTCTTGCTGAATCTGGCCCATTGATTTTTACATGTCATGCAACATGTGCTCTCGAAATAGAAGCGCATTTCGCTCCATTGTGAACTCGGCCTGAGGGGAAATCTGCACTGGCCAGTAAGTAAGAAGTATATAATGCATCAGTGTGGAAATGTTTTGCCCTGAGCTCAGGAATGAAAATAAATTGTAACAGTTCACCAGAGCTTATTCATTCTTACAACTTGTATACTGCTTGGAAATTTTAAGAAACAATTGAAAGGGTAATCACACACTAAAATGTTTTCATAGGTTCATAATATTTCTATGTGCATTTATTTACAGAACTATCTTCCTCTGGTGCAGAGTTAGTATGCAAAAAATAAATAAAAAATAAATGTGAAGAAACGTCAAAAATAACACTACATTTAAATTATTTATATTTAACAATTTTTATTTTTACCACATTCGATAAATAACACCTTTGTTTGTGAATTGACTACCTTTGAGATAAATACAGTATTGCATGAGTTATTTTAACTAAAAAAAATGTGTGATATTTATCTCTTATTGTGTTAAAACTTGATTCAGCTTTGCTATGCAGCTTTGCATAAACAGTCACTTCTAATAATGATCTATTTCTCACTTATGAGAAATGAAACCATTGAATACAAAGTGAACCATTTGTGGAACTCAAGCTACATAACTTTTAGAACGTTGTTGTTTATACAAAATACGGAAATGATGTTTTGTCGACTGTAGATATTGTAGTCTACAAACACTGCCCATTCTCCTATCTGCCATTTTTTTCTATTCAACCTACAGTATCAACCTACAGAAGGCCATGCATGGTTCTCGGATGGTTTAGCATTCAAACTGTGTATGGGCAGGCTAAATACTGCCAAGTTGATCAATTGATCAACTTGGGTACAACTAGCAGGCCGGGTTTTACCTGCAATTATTGGGGTATTAAGGGGTACTATAGTTGCTAGCAATAATAACTGTCTGTTCTCTGCGGGGTTGGTTTATTAAATTTAAGTTACATTTAAAAAAAAAATGTAAATAAATAAACTATTAATACTATACCATTCCATAATACAGGCAACAATCTTTACCCTACTGACACCGTCCTCTGCTCTGCTGACACCATCCACTGCCCTACAAACACTATTAATTATTAAATACATTTTAAAATGTTTGCTTACACTTATTTAAAAGAGTGTGTTTCTGTGTGTTTTGTGTGTTTATATTACAGGGAGTGCAGAATTATTAGGCAAATGAGTATTTTGACCACATCATCCTCTTTATGCATGTTGTCTTACTCCAAGCTGTATAGGCTCGAAAGCCTACTACCAATTAAGCATATTAGGTGATGTGCATCTCTGTAATGAGAAGGGGTGTGGTCTAATGACATCAACACCCTATATCAGGTGTGCATAATTATTGGTCAACTTCCTTTCCTTTGGCAAAATGGGTCAAAAGAAGAACTTGACAGGCTCAGAAAAGTCAAAAATAGTAAGATATCTTGCAGAGGGATGCAGCACTCTTAAAATTGCAAAGCTTCTGAAGCGTGATCATCGAACAATCAAGCGTTTCATTCAAAATAGTCAACAGGGTCGCAAGAAGCGTGTGGAAAAACCAAGGCGCAAAATAACTGCCCATGAACTGAGAAAAGACAAGCGTGCAGCTGCCAAGATGCCACTTGCCACCAGTTTGGCCATATTTCAGAGCTGCAACATCACTGGAGTGCCCAAAAGCACAAGGTGTGCAATACTCAGAGACATGGCCAAGGTAAGAACGGCTGAAAGACGACCACCACTGAACAAGACACACAAGCTGAAACGTCAAGACTGGACCAAAAAATATCTCAAGACTTATTTTTCTAAGGTTTTATGGACTGATGAAATGAGAGTGAGTCTTGATGGGCCAGATGGATGGGCCCGTGGCTGGATTGGTAAAGGGCAGAGAGCTCCAGTCCGACTCAGACGCCAGCAAGGTGGAGGTGGAGTACTGGTTTGGGCTGGTATCATCAAAGATGAGCTTGTGGGGCCTTTTCGGGTTGAGGATGGAGTCAAGCTCAACTCCCAGTCCTACTGCCAGTTTCTGGAAGACACCTTCTTCAAGCAGTGGTACAGGAAGTAGTCTGCATCCTTCAAGAAAAACATGATTTTCATGCAGGACAATGCTCCATCACACGCGTCCAAGTACTCCACAGTGTGGCTGGCAAGAAAGGGTATAAAAGAAGAAAAACTAATGACATGGCCTCCTTGTTCACCTGATCTGAACCCCATTGAAAACCTGTGGTCCATCATCAAATGTGAGATTTACAAGGAGGGAAAACAGTACACCTCTCTGAGCAGTGTCTGGGAGGCTGTGGTTGCTGCTGCACGCAACGTTAATGGTGAACAGATCAAAACACTGACAGAATCCATGGATGGCAGGCTTTTGAGTGTCCTTGCAAAGAAAGGTGGCTATATTGGTCACTGATTTGTTTTTGTTTTGTTTTTGAATGTCAGAAATGTATATTTGTGAATGTTGAGATGTTATATTGGTTTCACTGGCAAAAATAAATAATTGAAATGGGTATATATTTGTTTTTTGTTAATTTGCCTAATAATTATGCACAGTAATAGTCACCTGCACACACAGATATCCCCCTAAAATAGCTAAAACTAAAAACAAACTAAAAACTACTTCCAAAAATATTCAGCTTTGATATTAATGAGTTTTTTGGGTTCATTGAGAACATGGTTGTTGTTCAATAAAAAAAATAATCCTCTAAAAAAACAACTTGCCAAATAATTCTGCTCTCCCTGTATACACATGCATGTGTATTTCAGCTCTGGGGTGTACAAGCTAATGCAATAGGCTGTGCACACCTGTGTGAGGCGCAGCCTTGCCTTCTTATAAAATAAGGTATTTACATGCCCTCACTTTCAGCACAAAACTTAAAAACAAGGATCTCGATCTCTGCTTATGATTAAAAAGAGAAGGGTTAAAGAGGAAGTGCCGGTGAAATACTGTTTATCAGTCTCCTGTCCCTCTAGATTGAGATACAAGGAAGAAAATGAAAATTAAGTAGGTAAGAAGAAAGGTTAGAATAGAATATATTCCAGGGCAAGATGTAAAAGAAATAAAAGAACCTAGGGTAAAAAGGAAAGGTAGTGGAAACAGTAGCAATGGTATCCACAGCAACAGCAGTACAGTTACTGAAAGTTCTAAAGAACTGGTTTCTATAAATCATGATTCCATACACCTTTCTCAGCAAACACTGTAAAACAAATATTACAATAAAATATTAATAATGTTCTCTTGTGCAGTGAAGAACATCACAGAGTACAGCGATTCATTGAGAAAGTCACAGCACAGTGGATCTGCAAAGTCAGAGAGAATCCGGATGCTTCGGCTGCAAAATAAAGATGCCTTTACATACTGTATCTTGAAGTGTGTTGAACCAAGGAGCTGTATGACATTTCATAAAGGTTAAAATTGTAAATAGTAATTGCTATTTTCAGGAAACTTGCTGTAAAACAATGTCTAGAGATACAGAGATCTCTGTATTTGCTATGACCTACACTCTGTAAACATGTCCTTTAGTTAGAATTGTGCAGTGAACTGGACCGTCTGTGGCTGTATAAGAATTTTACCATTATTCAGCATTGTCAGGTGATAAGATTGACTATTTACAATGTATGGCCTTTGGTTTTTGATTACAATGAATGCATATAAGCTGTTGCTTAGAGTTGTTATTAACAGCTTGTCACTGCAGTTTGTTTTATGGGATACTTATCATTATTGTGCTCATTTCACCCTATTTCTGTTAGTGTTGAGTTTTTGCGCAAGACCCCTCTTTTAACATTCTTTCACCTGTGTATTGTAAACACTATTAGATTTTGCTGTATTCACATTTTTGTTACATATCATTATTAGCTCATAGTAGCGCGAAAGCTACTTTATATTATATTTACAAGAAGATACAAACAAGATGGTGGAATCGGAAACAACAAACCTGGAGGTGCAGGCCACACACATTTAGGGTTTTGAACACAGGGTGGGTGACTTGGATGCCACATGAATCACGCTCATAAAGCTGTAGAACACATATCTAATACATTGAAAGCTATCTCAGCTAAACTGGAGAACAGATCACATTGTACTTGTAACGGTCACCACCGCTTACGACTTTCCATCCAACCACGACAAGCTTATCTGACACACTCCGACAATATTGCATACACGATCCATATCCTCTCCCAGAATAAGACGAGACAGAGCTCCGTTCTTGCTTCCAAAGATATGACAATTTATTAGTATTTTCTCAGCTTCTTATATCCAGTACAGCATAATACAGTTTATCACAGGACAATGCAATCTCCACCCCCCTTCACACCATGGGGGGCTTCAATCACACTCTAAGGCCGCGTACACACGAGGGGATATGTCCGCTGAAAACGGTCCGATGGACCGTTTCAGCAGACATCTCCGCTCGTGTGTATGGGCTAGCGGACAGATTTCTCCACCCGACAGATTTCAAAGCAAGCTTTGAAATCTATCCGGTGGGAATCTGTCCGCCCGACATGTCTGCTGGTTAGTACACTTACCAGCAGACATGTCGGCTCCCACCACCGCCGCGCCGCTGCCGAATGGATTCGGCGCATGCGCGGAAGTGTTTTACTTCCTGGTGCGGTGACGTGGCGGTGACGCACCGGCGTCAACGTCACCGCCGCGTCACCACTACGTCACCGCGCCGTCCGGCGGCGGGGAATTTGATCCGATGGTGTGTACACGCCATCGGATCAAACTCCCGATCGGACATATCCGATGGAAATGGTCCGCGGACCGTTTTCATCGGATATATCCGATCGTGTGTACGCGGCCTTAAAGGCATTCAGGTAAGCTAACCATGTAGACCGGTCGGCACCGTATCTTCAATAGGGTTCAATTAACCTTTAATAATAACACAGACATCTAGTTGAATAAGTTCTCTAGTCAGCTTTATCACACAATGATTTTCCCTTTTGAATAATACACAATCACAGATAATCTTCACACACAGAAAGGAAACCTCAATCACATTACCTAGACAGACTTATCACACAATGGCAGAGTCTTGTGAGAGTGGGTGCAATCCACACCTTAAGATATTTCAATAGCCTATTATACAAAAGGTATGACTCACTGGCTGACCTGGTCATGTCATCATGACTCCTTGTGATATCTCAGTCCTGAAATATGAAGTATTATTAATGTCCCATCTCATGTAATATGAATTATGATTCTTTGTCACCCTATGTACAAAAGTGACTCCTGTTACAGTACTTTATGTGTCTTTGTATTTACTGGAATGTCTCATCAGCTTATCTTTCAAACCCCAGGGTTTTTAAGGTGTCTGCAAGATAAAACATGCCTATAGGGTTGGTCCCTCAGTAAAATAATAAAACCACCCTGCCCGCCCTGGTGATTTCAAGGTTCCTTGTTTGTTTTTTTTGGCAAGCACTTGATGCTATATGTGTACTAAGACAAATGCAACCTAATTGATGGAGGGCATAAAATATTGCTGTTTGAAAGGCGACAGTATGTAGTGGAGGCAGTTTGCAGTGAGGAGTATGTAGTGGGGCTATATGCATTGGGGGCAGTGAGCAATATGTAGTGGGGTAGTATACAGTGGAGGCAGTGAGCAATAAGTGGTGACTGGTGAGGGCAGTATGCAGTAGGTTCAATAAGCAGTATGTACTGGGGCAATATGCAGTGGGGCCAGTAATGAATATGTAGTGGAGCTGTATGAAGTCAGGGCAGTGAGAAGTATATAGTGGGCAGTATGTAGTGGTTGCAATGAGTAGTATACAGTAGTGGCAGGTAGCAGTATGTAGTGGAGCAGTGAGCAATATGTAGTGGGGGCAGTGAGTAGTATGTAGTGAGGCAGTATGCAGTAGGGGCAGTATATAGTAGGGCAGTATGTAGTGGGGGCAGTGTGTAGTGGAGGGGGGTAATATGCATTGGGGGGCAGTATGAAGTGGGACAGTATGTAGTAGCACTGCTGTAAGAAGTTCCCTTCCAAGCTGTTTGTGTTCAGTGTACTAAGCACGGGGTAGGGAGCTGAAGCATTACAGATGTAGGGAATTTGTTTAGGAGAAAAGCTTCTCCTCGTCAGTCATTTATCACATGGTTGGAGACTCAGTGGCTGCCATCTCTGCTCCTCCTTCTAGTCTTCTCTCATTTTCAGTACAGCGGCCACCTGTGTATGGTGAATGTAGGGGAGGTTGCCACACCTCTTTCCTGTCCACCATCTTGATCAACCCATTGAGAAGCATCTCTATGGGCTGCTAGCCGAAGCAGGCTAATGAAGCCTAATCTTGCAGTGAACAAATACCTATAATCTATAGGCAGCCCTGGTCACAAATATGGGGTACTAGCAATATTTTTGTTTTCAGCCACCTGGCACAACCCCTTTGCAAATTATTCTGCAGATCTTACCAGATGAAGGAAAGCCTTTACAGAGGTTTGTCAAGAATTAGTGAACAGAAGATTTATATTTGCACTCACTTTTTCCACTGTCCTATGTTTTCGTTGATGCAGCACCCTCCTAGTTAGGTTGCTAGGACATCAGGCGAAGTTAGTTATTTTTGGCTCCTCTGTAATCAGTGGTGCAGTTGATGATTGATTTTGGCTGTTCTTGATCTCACTTTCTGCAGGTTTTATTGCTCTCCCCTGCTTTTTAGAGGCTTCTGAAACAGAGGGTTTAACAAGACAAATAGGCAGCCTGAATATGTATTGTGCTCCGCCAATGCCTGGGGAGGTGTGTCCAGAAGTTAATGGAAGAGGCATGTAATAAGTATGAGCTTTAGAGCAGGGCTCTCTTCTCTCCTGGAGGAAGCCTACCCATTTGGGTGGGGGTGGCTACCTCCATCTGCAGCAGCTATCCTGATTCCAGCTATTATTTACTGAGGCCCCAGTTGTGGCATAGCTGGGGGCCCTATTAATATTGATCTACTTTTGAAGCTAGCCAAGGGAATCCCCAACTTGGGAGGAGGTCTTGAGAGCTCACTGAAGAGTGCCCAGTAGAATTTAAGAATAGTTTGGCTGTCCTGTGTCATTGTGAGCATCAACCTCGACCTCACTGAAGAGTGTCTGGTGGATACTAGAAGGAGGCATCCAGTGATCCTGTGAGTACCTGGGCTCAGTGTTCTAGTGCTGGTGCGCTGTACTACTTGGGTGGACAAGCCAATAATATTACTGCTGGCAATAGCTTTTAAAAAGTGTCTCAGTCTCTGCCATTTGTATTCGGTCCTGCATAGAGACTGCTCAGAAAGTCTTTGTCTTTGAAAAGTGAAGCATCCTCTTGTAAATGGTCAAAAAATCTGGAGTATCCCATATTACCATATACCTTATCCAAGATTTTCAACAATAAAAACCTAAAAAGACTTCCTAGACTGATTATTGAGCCAAATTAATGGACTGTTGCTGTTTGCCTTGCTGCACTAGTTTGGGAAAGAACCAGTTAAATAACAGTGGCTCCTTTGGGGGTAGTGCTACATTACCATGATGGCAAGATTATTGCATTTACATCCTCATGACAGACTAAGCGATTTGTCGCTTCACGGGGTGATAAACTCTTTACCGTCACCCACACCCAGCAAAAGCCTGCCTAGGTAAAACATTCTGTGGCTCCAACCTAATGTTACTGTTTCTTACATTTCTTTTTTTTTTTTTCCACAAATAATTTTATTGAAGCAAAAGAAATACACCAATAAGGGTACAGACGTTCCTAAAGACATACACATTACAGGCAAAAAGTTAAATTATCATGTTGCGATGCCAAGCTTACAACCAACATTGCAAAGTACTATTATATTTTACTCTAGGATGGACATCTAGGGAAAGGATAGGGGACCAGTGAATAACAGGTCTAACACGAAAAGTAGAGAGATCAAAAGAGGGAGAAGAAAGTTAAGAAAAGAGAAAGAAGAAAAAAAATAAGGGGGGGAAGGAGGGAGTCTATTGGGCTCCACTCCCCCAGCACAGCGCCACGCCGGTCTATAGTTTAAAAAAGAAAAAATAAATAAAAATAAATAAAGGGGGGAGCCACAATTGGTTCATAAAGCACAAAACGCATCTGTTTCATGGGGGAAAATACACTCAGTGGACTGTAGGCGTTCATGTGATGCATGAATTAATTCCTCCAGTTCGGCTATTTTGGTTATCCTAGCCAGCCATTCTCTAATAGTGGGAGCATTCGGTGAGCGCCAATGACAAGGTACACAGAGCCTTGCTGCATTTACCATATGCATGGCTAGGGATTTGTAGTAGTCGTGTTTGGGGAGGGATGAGTGATGGAGGAGGTACTGGGCCAGGCAATAGTCCAGCTCATATGTAGTGACCTTTTTAATGATAGAGTCTACCCCTGCCCAAATAGGCTGGTTGGAGCCACACTCCCACCATATGTGAATCATCAAACCCACTCCTGCGTTGCATCTCCAACATGTATTGGGAATGGATGGGGAGAATTTGTGTAGGCGTGTCGGAGTTCTATATCACTTGGTTATAATTTTGTATCCATTTTCTTGGATCGCTGCATTCAGGGAGCCCTTATGAATGGTTGTGTAAATGTTCTCCCAGTCCTCACCAGAATGAGTTATTCCCAAGTCCCTTTCCCAGGAATCGTGTACATTTTCGGTAGCTAGGGGAGACCCGTCATCCTGTAAGTAGTAATAGATGGAGGAGATCATATGTCTTTGTGGGCCAGGGCGTAAGCACAGGGATTCGAAGGGGGTGAGATGTCTAGACCAAGTTTCATTCAAAGCTTTAGCAGAAAGGTAATGTCTCATCTGTCTATAGGGCCATAATGGCAGTATCGGCATACGCGAGTTGGCCACTAAATCTTCATAAGACCGAAGAGTCCCCCTCAGAAATAGATGGTTAGCAAGGATATCTGAATGTGGCCATTCATCTCGTAGAAAAGAGGGTTCTCCTGGGGGGAAGTCAGGGTTCCCCCTCAATGTCGTCATTGGACCCAGGTGTGATGAAATCTTATGGTGGAATATCGCCCTGTTAAAGGCTGCTAGAGAGAGGTAAATTAAAGGGTGGGTTTTGATCACTTGGGGCCACAGGTTGGTAGGAAGCCAAGGCAGTATGTGTGTAGGAGTGTGTACAAAGTGCCTCTCCAGGAGGATGCAAGCCTTTTCCAGATAGTGGATCTTCCAATCCACGACTCTGGTCAGGTGGCAGGCTAGGTAATACATGTGTAGGTCTGGTAGACCAATTCCGCCTCTCGCCTTAGGGAGGGTAAGGCGGGAGTATTTTATGCGGGGCGGTTGGTTCTTCCACAGAAAAAGCGTACAGGCTTTCTTGTAGGCCGCAAAAAAGGAGGGTGGAATCTGAATTGGAATTGATTGCAGTAAATATAATAGGCGGGGAAGGACTATCATTTTAACCAAGGCCGCACGGCTAAACCAAGAGATGTTTAGGGATGTCCAATCTTTCAGGTCACTTTGAATTCTAGAAAGGGTCTTCAAAAAATTTAAGGCCTCGTACACACGAGGCAATCTATCTGTTCAAATCGGTCGGACCGACCAATTTGAACAGATCTGTCTGCTTGGATTTTTGTTTGCTCACGTGTACACACGAGCAAACCAAAATCCCCGCCAGCAGACAGCGCGCTGACGTGTCGGTGACGTGGCGGTGACGTTGACGCCGCCACGTCACCGCACCAGGAAGTAAAACACTTCCGCGCATGCGTCGAAATCATTCGGCGCGTGTGTGAGAAGACATGTCTGCTGGTTAGTATGCTAACATGTCGGGCGAACGGGATCCCAGCCGACAGATTTCAAAGCATGCTTTGAAATCTGTCGGGTGGCCAAATCCGTCTGTTTGCCCGTACACACGATCAAATCTGTCTGCTGAAACGGTCTAGCAGACCATTTCCAGCAGACAGATTTACTCGTGTGTACGAGGCCTAAGTTATACAATTCGTTCATGTCCATAGGAATCTGGACTCCAAGATAGGTGAGTGCTACCGCCTTCCACTGAAACGGGAAGGATTCCTGGCAGTGTGTGACTTCTTGTGGAGATAGGGATACGTTCAGGGCGTTTGATTTTGAGTAATTGATCTCAAGGTTCAAAATTTCACCAAACTGACCTATGTCCTTAAGTAAGTTGGGCAGAGAAATTCTGGGGGCCTGCAGGGAAAGCAGAATGTCATCCGCAAAGGCGGCCACTTTGAATTCCTTACCTGCGATGGTGATTCCTTTAATATCAGCATTGCTGCGAAGTCTATTTAACAGGGGTTCCAAAGACAAGACCAATATCAGGGGTGATAACGGGCAGCCCTGGCACGTACCGTTGCTGATAGAGAAGACGTTTGACAGGAAGCCGTTGGCCCTCACTCTGGCTGAAGGGTTGGAGTAAAGAGCATTTATGTAAGCGGCCATGCGAGGCAGAAGACCGATACCCTTCAAGACCTCTCGCATATAGTCCCATGCCACCCTGTCAAACGCCTTCTCAGCGTCAAGGGATAAGAAAAAGCCCTTGGAACCCGATGTCTGCATCCAATGCTGTAAGTTAAGGGCCCTTATGGAGTTATCCCTAGCCTCCCTGCCAGGGACAAACCCTACTTGGTCCAGAGTCACCAGTTCAGGGATAAGGGGGAGTAGACGATTGGCCAGAATTTTTGCGAAGACTTTAGTATCTACATTAAGCAGGGATATGGGTCTATAGTTTGAGGCTAATAGAGGGTCTTTACCCTCCTTAGGCAAAACTGTTATATGGGCTTCCAGGAGTCTGCCTGGGTGAGAATGTGGATCTGCTAGGGAGTTAAACATTTTAAGCATATCGCGGCTCCAGCGAGGACCTCGGCCGTGTGTACGGTCTCGGCGAGCTTCCCGTCGGGAAGCCCGTCGAGCCGAAATAGAGAGCACGCTCTCTATTTCCTCGACGGCCCACCTGAAAGAATGGCTGGTTGCCATTCCCGACGGGCGGGTCGCCGAATTCGACGGCCGGGAGAGAACCTCGACGGGCGGAACGATGTGTTCTGCCCGTCGAGGTTCTCTGCCGTGTGTACGGCGCCTTAGGACATCCTGGAAGGATTTGTAATAAATGAGCGGAAGGCTGTCCGGGCCAGGGCTTTTACCAACCTTCATCTGTTTAATGGCTAATACTAATTCCTCTGCAGAGAGAGGGGACTCCAAGGCCTCACCTTGTTGAGTGGAGACAATATTAAGCTAGGAACTCCTGTATTCGGGAGGCTCGATCTGAGGCATCAGAATTCTCTGGGTATGATTGGGGCAAGTTGTAAAGCTTTGAGTAAAAACTCTCAAAGTGGCCTGCTATATCCTCATTTTTGGAGAGGAGTGTACCGTGCTTGTCTCGAATTTGGTGGATCCTAGAGGAAAGGCGCGCCTTCTGGACTGTGCTAGCTAGCATTCTGCCGCTTTTGTTACCGTGTTCGTAAAACACTTTTTGCTGGAGGACATATCTCCTCCTTGTTCTTTTTCCTAGTTCCTCCAAGAGTGCAGATCTAGCGTGTAGTAGGTCTTGCAGAACCGCTTGAGAGGTTGATTGCTTGTGTGCTAATTCAAGCCTATTAACGGTCCTCAGAAGGGACCGAACGGTTTCCTGCTGTTGCTTTTTGGCGGCCGTAGAAAGAGCAATGAGTCCCCCCCCCCTTAGGACGCATTTATGCGCTTCCCATAGAGTGACAGGTGTGATTTCCGGGTTAGAGTTTTCTTGGAAATATGTCTGAATGTGGGCTTTGATTTGAGCTACCACCTCTGGGTCTATAAGTAGAGTAGGGTTCAGGCACCATGTCTTGGTGGACGAGTCCACTTCAGGGAAAGAAAGCGTCACAGTCACAGGGTGGCGATCGGACAAGAACATTGGTTCAATCGTGGCATGGGATAAGAATGACAAATCAGATTGGGACAGAAAAAAATAATCGATTCTCGAATATTTCTGGTGAGGAGGGGAAAAAAAGTGTAATCCTTGACATTGGGGAACAAAGTGCGCCAGGTATCATGCAGTGTCAAGGACTGTAGTTGCAATTTGATCTGTCGGAGAGCCCTATAAAGGAGGGTAGAGGAGCCCGTTGAGGAGTCCAAGGTGGGGTTCATTGGGACATTAAAATCCCCACCTAGGAGTAGCAACCCCTCTTGAAAGGTGGATAGAAGATCTCCTATTTTCCTAAAGAAAGTGACTTGATGTTCGTTCGGGCTATAGATGTTGGCCAGAGTAATTGGTTTCGACGCAAACATGCCTTTAAGGAAAATGTATCTGCCTTCTGGGTCAACCATCGACTCTGCAAGAGTAAAATCAGCATGTCTGGAAATGAGGATAGAAACCCCTTTGGTCTTAGAAACTGGGTTTGTGGAGTGTATTGCCTGTTTGTAAACGTGGTTCGTTAGCTTAGGGACAGCATCCGACCTAAAGTGGGTCTCCTGAAGCAACAAAAAGTGCGCCTTGTGTTTGGAAAGAGCGGCCAAAACCTGGGACCTTTTTTCAGGGGTATTCAGACCCTTCACATTGAGTGAGAGGCATTTAAACGAGAGAGGGGGTTCAGCTTATCCATTTTAGTGAGATACCATCCCAAACCCACTACGCTCAAGGACACGACCCAGATGGGTCACTCGTGACGGTAAAAGGACTCGGGGGTAGAGGTGTGGTGTATAGGATGCGGGGAGGAGTAGAACCCAAGGGAAGAGAGGAGAAGGGGAGAGAGAAGAGAAAGAAAAGAGAGAAAACAAAAAAGGGGGAAGGGGGGGATAGTGAGGAGAGAGTGAAATCAGTAGAAGAAAGAGAAGAGGGCCAAGAAATGGCTCACGACACAGAGAAAGAAGGGTACCAGAGGTGGGGATAGAGAATCGAATCCACCTGGAAACGAAAGGGCCGGAATGTCAGCAGGCTCTTCAGAGCACCACTGTGGGGGGACAGTAAGTTTGACTGGGAACATGTGTTCCTACAGGACAGAGGGACCAGCTAATGGTATCGTATAGGGGAACCTAGAACAAGAAAAGAGGGGTGGGGGGATGGGCACAGAGTAGAGAGGCGGGACACTGCGTGCAGGGATAGAGAGTAGCGAATGAGCGTGCTGTCCCCCACCCTGGAAAACGCAGAGGACGATCGTCCCCAAATTCTGAATAGTCGTAGGGATCTACAAATAGAAGTAGGTAAAGGGAAAATAATGAATATTCCATGGGGTGCAAGAGAGTAAACTAGTGTCAATACAAGAGGCCGTGAAAATAGTGCGGCCATTACTCACTTGTCAGACGGGGTAGTAAGTTGGCTCTTAAAGATAGCCGCCGACGGGGCTCTGTGGTGGGAGCACCCTTGGCTGCATGATTTATAAAGGGAATGGGGGGATCCACACTGGGCCTGCCTGGATGGCAACTCCACCCCCACGTCCCCCCTCCCCCCCTTCAAAATCGCCCCCCCCCGAACCCACCTATCCAGCAGCACGGGGACCCCGGCAGCCACAGAGGTGGATACCATAAAGCGGCTTCCCCGGCGTTCCGGAAGGACTGGAGTCCCCTGCTGCCTGCCGCCAGCGGCGGATGTTCTGAGCGGACCACCCTTTCCGAGTTATGGCGTTCACCTTGGTAATTATACATACATATATATATATATATATATATATATATATATATATATTTAATCAATTATTCCATTTTAAATAATTTATTGTCTGCACAATGGACTTTTTTTTTATATACTATATTTATATTAACATTAATATTATACAGTTATGTTGTCTTGGTTGATATAATTCGACAGTTTTCATCACTGTACCTATATTTCTTTATAGAACCTATGTCTGCAACCTCATTTCCCCCTGAAGATGACCCACAGCAACTCAAGGGTCAAAACGCGTTGGGGTCTTGCGCATAAGTTTATTTAATTCATACACTACTGTCTACAAATGTTTTTACATTGTTATGATTAGAGGTCATGTGTTTGACTTCTCATTGGAGGATCTCCTCTACTCTGTAACCCATTTTCTCCTCATTAAATTACACTATTATGTTAATTATATTTGATTTGTAATTGAGACATCTTTTTGATCATTGTTTGATAATTGTTTCTGCAACTCAAAGCCCCCCGGGGTACTTCTCCTTTTCTTCATACGTTAATCAGGGGTGTGCAGCACAGAACCCACCCTTAGTATTGCCTTTCCTTGCTAGGAAGGTGTAGGAAGGCGCAAGCCCTCATCCACCTCTCAATAGATCTTTCACCACCTAGAGGGTCCATGGCAGGGGTCCCAGCCGGCAAGGGGACAACAAAGTCCTCCCCTCCCCAAATGGGAGCCCGCCGAAGCCCGTACAAAAAAGGCAGGGAGCTCCCCTGAGACATCCAAAAATTAGCAGAGTAAGCAAGATAGGGCAAAACTTGACATATGAACCATATCAAGAAACATGTAGCTGGGGTAAACCTAGTTAGGGGGTAAGGCTTGGTGGCTCGGGTTCAGTGACCCTTCTGGTAAGGTCATCACCTTGTTACAGGCAGCGACCCCCCGGTAATCGGTCTCCCAGGCCCCTGGAGTGGAAATACGCCCCTGACCTAGGAGATACCGCCCGGCACCCCACCAGAAGGGCATAAAGTGCAGCTTACCAATCAACAGGTCACTTCGCAAAAAGACGGCCTATGTTGGCATTCATAGACGAGCAGGGGACATCCAGTACCTCCCTTCCCCAACCGGGAACCCACCCCAGCCTGCCCACCACGAATTATAAAGCCAAGGAAGGAAAAAAAAGGGGGGCCTATCCAAAAAAAAAAACATTCAAAATCAAATATGAATAAGTAAGCATATACACCAGACCATATGAATACGGGCAAGACTGACCATAAGAGGGGACAGGATGGGCGAGGGGAGGGCGGCACAGGAGGGTAGGAAGAAAGGGAAGCTGGGTGGGAGGAGTGGGGACAAGAAAAGGGGGGGAGGAAAAGAAGAGGGGGGAGGGAAAAGAAAGGGGGAAGGGAGGAGGGAAGGGAGGAGGGAGGGGGGAAGGAGGGGAAGGGAGGGAGGAGGGAAGGGAGGAGGGAGGGGGGAAGGAGGGGGAGGGAGGTAGGGAAGGAGGACGGGAAGGGGGAGGGAGGAAGGATAGCGGGAGCATCACAGTACAGGCAATAAAAGAAAAAAAGAAAAAAAAAGCCCAGAGTGCGTGGCACTGAGAGTTCGGAGGACAATGTAGGGACGACTGCATGAAATCCCTGGGACCAAGGAAGCACATAGCGAGATTAGGAGAAGACATAGAGTCTGTGTGTGGCATGGCAGAGGAGATTAGACCGGGTAGCAAAGTACAGTGTCGTGGAACTAGAAGACCCAGCCGACCTGCCAGTTCAGAACAGGTTCTGCATGTAGTCGGCTATGGGCATCCTCTGAAAACAATCGGGTGGGTGGGGAGCACACAAAACTAGTAACGCAGGCACCTACGGGTAACAGGAGTCTGTAGATGTAGAGGACTTAGGGGTCCTGTCGGTCTCTCCGCGGCGTGACAGGCGGATCGGGGCTGCGTCGGTCTTGTTCCCGGCGAAGCGCTTGAACTCCAGAAGTGGAGGGATCCGATCTCCGTCGGCTGGATCTCTGCCTCTGAGCCTTCGGGGAGGGGTGATGCGAAACTTGGCGCCAAGGCTCCGTGGGAAAATGGAAAACGCACCAATCCGAAAGCTCCACCATGGGGATATCCAGCTGTTCACAAAAATGCTGCAAGTCGTCCGGCGAGCGTAGGAGGGCCGAGCACCCCCTAACAGAGGCGGATAGGCAAAACGGGAATTTCCAGCGATAGATAATATTGCGGTTTCGCAGGATATCCAGCAGGGGCCTCAAGGCTCTCCTGTTCTGCAGTGTTATTTGGGAAAGGTCTTGGAATAATTTCACATCACTCCCATTATACAATATGCAACCTCTTTCCCTCGCCTTCCTCATGATCTCTTCTTTTAGCGGAAAGCTGACAATGCAGCAAATAACATCCCTCGGCGGGTCACCTTCACGAGGGGGGGTCTAAGGGGGTGGTGTAAGCGCTCCATCTCCACAGGTGAATCCACCGGGCGGCCCAATAAATCATTAAACATAGCACAGGTTGCTTGCATTAAAGCATCAGAATCAATCGTCTCCGGGACCCCCCTTACCCTGACATTGTGCCTGCGGCCTCTGTTATCGAGGTCCTCGACGTGGCGGTGAAGGTCGAACAAATAAGAGAGCTGGACGTCATGGGCCTGCTGTACTTGCCTGATGGCCGCCGAGTGTAATTGCGCCGTCTGCTCTACGTCGCCAAGGCGGGTCGCCACTGCTCGAAACTCTGACTTCAGACCCAGGATGGCCAGCGACAGGGTGGTGGTAATGTCCGACGCAACCCTGTTAAGGTCAGAGAGGCTCACCGAGCGGCCGGATTGGCCGGTTAGCATCCCCCTATCTTCCGAAGGTGAGTCTGATGCTGCGCTCGGGGATGTAGGCCCCGCAGCCTGCGAGGTCTCATGGCCATCAGAGAGGAGAAAGCGAAACAGCTCCGGGATATTGCGGCTGAGCTGTGTTGCGGTCTCCTTTGGTGCCCGGGAGGCCGAGACACTCCGATTAGGCTTGCCCATGGTCAGTGGGCTCTGTAATTCCCCGAAAAAGCAAATTAAAGTCCTCTGTCCGCAGGAGCTCTTGGTCTAGGCAGCCGTCTCCATGTCCAGCCAGGCCACGCCCCTTACATTTCTTAACCACTTAAGCCCCGGACCAATATGCAGCTAAAGGACCAAAGGTGTTTTTACAATTTGGCACTGCACTGCTTTAACTGGTAATTGTGTGGTCATGCAATGTTGTACCGAAACTAAATTTGCATCCTTTTCTTCCCACAAATAGAGCTTTCTTTTGATGGTATTTGATTACCTCTGCAATTTTTATTTTTTGCTATATAAATGGAAAAGGACCGTAAATTTTGAAAAAAAAAAAGATTTTCTTATAACACAAAGTAAAAAATATCGAATAAACAAAATTTTAGTCCAACATTTAGGCCAAAATGTATTCAGCCACATGTCTTTAGCAAAAACAAATCGCAATAAGCATATATTTATTGGTTTTCGCAAAAGTTATAGCGTTTACAAACTAGGGTACATTTTCTGTAATTTACACAGCTTTTATTTTATGACTGCCTATTTAATTTATTGAGGTGCTAAAAAGGCAGGGCAGTACAAAACCCCGCAAATTACCCCATTTTGGAAAGTAGACACCCCAAGGAAACTGCTGAGAGGCATGTTGAGTCCATTGAATATTTTTTTTTTTGTACCAAGTGATTTAATAATGACAAAAAAAAATTACCAAAAATTGTCACTAAATGATATTTTGCTCACACATGCCATGGTTATATGTGGAATTGCACCCCAAAATACATTCTGCTGCTTCTCCTATGGGGATACCACATATTTGGGACTTTTTGGGAGCCTAGCTACGTACGGGACCCAGAAAACCAATCACCGCCTTCAAGATTTGTGTGAGTGAAATCAAAAATGTATGTCCTTAGAAATCTTGAAGGTGGTGATTCGTTTTCGGGGTCCCATATGCGGCTAGGCTTCCAAAAAGTCCCACACATATGGTATCGCCATACTCAGGAGAAGCAGCAGAATGTATTTTGGAGTGTAATTCCACATATACCCATGGCATGTGTGAGAAATATATCATTTAGTGACAATGTTTTGTACATTTTTTTTTTTGGGTCATTATTCAATCACTTGGGGCAAAAAAATGTAATATTCGATGGACTCAACATGCCTCTCAGCAAATAGCTTGGGGTGTCTTCTTTCCAAAATTGGGTCATTTGGGGGGGTTGTGTGCCATCTTGGCATTTTATGGACTTCAAAACTGTGATAGGTAGTGATAGGTAGTGAGGAGTGAAATCAAAAATATATGCCCTTAGAAATCTTGAAGGCGGTGCTTGGTTTTCGGGTCCCGTACGTGGCTAGGCTCACAAAAAGTCCCACACATGTGGTATTCCCGTACTCAGAAGAAAGCAGCAGAATGTATTTTGGGGTGAAATTCCACATATAACCATGGCATGTGTGAGCAATATATCATTTAGTGACAACTTTGTGCAAAAAAAAAATCAGTTTTTCATATTCCCGCAACTTGTGTCAAAATATAAAATATTCAAATCTCCTGCGACGATCTAATGCCCTTGTTTAAACTCCTCTATGGCATCCAGGATCCCTTTAAAATATCTTTTGGGGTAACTATTGGGGCAGTAAACATTTACCAACGTATACCTAATTCCCTACAAGGTCCCTTTCAGGAACAAAAACCAGCCTTCTGGGGCTACTTTCCTCTCCTCCAGCTCAAAACTTATATTTTTCCCTATTCCAATAGCGACTCCTTTTGCCCTTTTATTTGGGGTTGTCATTACCGAATATAATAAAAGAAATTAAAGACTATGGCGAGCTTACAAATTTTAAGATAAATCCTACTAAAACTGTTATATTAAATTTAGGAATAGAGAAGAAAGAGGCAATAGCATTACAACAGGAATTCCCATTCTCCTGGGAGACCGAGGCATTAACCCATCTGGGAATAAAGCTGACCCCCACGTTGGAAAAAATATATAGTGCCAACTTTATCCCATTACTGAATGAAGTGAAAGAAGATGTAAAAAAAACTATCGAGGAGACAGATTTCCTGGATAGGAAGAATAAATCTGTTAAAAATGGTGATTCTACCATAAATCTTATATACATTTCATATGCTTCCAATAGAGATACCTCAATCCTTTTTTAAAGTCATAAAAACGATTATTTTGAAATATTTCTGGCATAATAAAAAAAACCTGAATAAGTAACATGCTCCTATCTAGGAAAAAAAAGAAAGGAGGGAAGGCGGTCCCCGATATTAAAAGATATCATACAGCGATAACAATGGAAAGGTTATTAGAATGGGCCATTATAAATTCATAATAAATAATGAGAAAAATAAAATGTATATAATGAGGGAGTAATCAATGACGATAGAACAATGATGTTAATGATAAGAATTGATAAAACATGAATGGAGGAATGGATGTGAAATAAAATGCAAAATAATTTATTAATTAATAAAAGACAGGATATAAGATAGATATAATAGATATGATATCTCAAAACAAGAGATAACGGACCAAAATTAGATTGTGAGTATTGAGTAGTAGCACATTTGATAAAAACCAAAACATTCCAAACTAAAAGGTGGACTAGGATTTCCTAACTTTGCTACATACTACCATGCAGCTCAAATGGCACTTTTTTCTAAATACCATGCAAACAGTGAGATTCCTCATTGGGTAGCACTTGAAGCAATTGATTGTGACCCATTCTCTATAACAAACCTATTATGGATCAACCCATCCGACCATAAAACTATCAAAAATAAGATCACCAAACATACAATATCCACATGGGATAAATTCAAATTATCATCTGGACTACAATCTCCACATGCTTCCCTCTTGTCATTTCTCAGAAACCCACTGTTCTACCCAGCTAGTATATTTCCAAAGTCTTTTACACAATGGAGCCCCTTGAATCTAACCCAACTATCTGATCTAATGACACCTACTTCCTTTAAATCATTCCCTGGACTTTGTGATAAACACAAACTCCCCAAGACTTTTTCGCACCATATATACAAGGCAAAAGTAATATTAATGAAATAACGCACTTGGAACGCATTTGCAAATAAGACTATATTATTCACTTATGACTTTTTTCCAAACACAGATCCACCGTCATATATGAAGCAATGGGAGAGGGACCTTGGACTTAGTTTAGAGACGTCTACCTGGGATAAAATTTGGACTGCAACCAAAACATCTTCGCAAATTATTATAGCTCAAGAGACAAATTATAAAGTACTTATCCACTGGTATCTGGTCTCCAATAGAGTTTCAAAATATGGTTCACAGTTCTCTCCGCTCTGCTTTAATTGCTGTGGTGAATTAGGATCCCATATACACATATTTTGGGAATGCCCAATTGCATTCCTAAACTTGAAGCATGCCAAGATTTCTCATACCCAATTTAGCCATTTTACTACAAATCACCACCGCTGCAAAGCAGGCAATCACCAAAGCTTGGGAGACAGCTAAAAAAAAATTTAATACGTTTTTATTCTATTCTTTCACATGTCTACATCCATCAAAATTATTATGTTTCTTCATTCAATTTTTTCCCATTTCATAAATACAACCAAATCAACAGAAAAAAGTATCATTTTACATTACATTCCACCTTGAAAAAGATAACAAAAAGGAAACAAAGACAAACTAACACATTACCCTGGTTGCAGCACCCCTCCCCCCTCTTTACTGACTTCCAATAATCAGAATATCCTTCTATTAGTGCCCCTCATCTACTTCTATTCACCACTAAGGCCTCGTACACACGAGCAGACAGATTTGTTCAAATCTATCTGTCCGACAGATTTGAACAAATCTGTCTGCTGGGATTTTGGTTTGCTCGCGTGTACACACGAGCAAACCAAAATCCCCGCCAGCAGACGGCGCGCTGACGTGTCGGTGACATGGTGGTGACGTTGACGCCGCCACGTCACCGCACCAGGAAGTAAAACACTTACGCGCATGCGCCGAATACATTCGGCGGCGGTGCGGCGGCGGTGCGGGACGACATGTCTGCTGGTAAGTGTACTAACCAGCAGACATGTCGGGCAGACGGATTCCCACCCGATAGATTTCAAAGCATGCTTTGAAATCTGTCGGGTGGCCAAATCCGTCGGCTCGGCCGTACACACGATCGAATCTGTCTGCTGAAATGGTCCAGCAGACCGTTTCCAGCGGACAGATTTGATCGTGTGTACGAGGCCTAAGAGTTGACCCTGAGTTCAACCACTCATTACAAATTCTATAATATTTCTGGGTGTTCCTCTATGCTTGTACAATAGTTTCTCATATGGAAGGATTTGATTTACCGCCCCAAGCCATTGTCCCTTCGAAGGAGGCGTAGTTGCATCCATCCAAGTACAATTTGTTTGTGGGCTATAAATAACGTTTCTTGTAAACAAGTCTTAGTATATACATTCCACCTCAATTAACCCCAATAGACATACTTCTGGAGTAAATGGGACGCATCCTCCCACGACTTCTGATAGTATATCCAAAAACTGTCTCCAATATCTACTGATGCCCGAACAAGACCACATCACGTGCTTGAAGTCGGCCCGTGGTAGGTGACATCTTGCACACTCCGTATTTACTACTCCCCATCAGGCTTAGTTTATACTGTGTAAGATAAACCTGGTGTATTATGTAAAACTGTATCAATTTATGCTTGCAGGTGATACTGTCAAATATGATTTGCAGGCTTCCCCCCAAATCTCATCCATCATAGATGGACATATGGACAGATGGACATATCATTTGCCACTTCCTCTTAATCTGAAGTGGAGTGTCCCGTATCTTGCATAAAATATGTGTACAACTTGGATACTAATTCCTTTGGTCCTTGAGTTCTCATAATTCCTATAAGGGGGAATCTAGATATATCTATACTTTTACTACCAAATTGGGCACTTAACGCATGTCTTAACTGTAAAAATCTATAAAAGAATGTATTGACTAGTTTATATTGTGTTTTCAAATAATCAAATGAGCATATATTCCCACTTTGGTATACCTGTTCCAGAGCTACTACAGGCATACCCCACTTTTAAGTACACAATGGGGTTTATTTACTAAAGATGAAAAGTGAAAAAACAGGCTCACTTCTGCAAAGAAACCAATGAGCTTCTAACCCCAGCTTGTTCAATTAAGCTTTGGTAATAAAAACAACTGGAAGCTCATTGGTTTCTGTGCAGAAGTGAGCCTGATTTTGCACTTTCCAGCTTTAGTAAATAAACCCCATTGTGTACTTAACCTCCTTAGCGGTAAAACCGAGTGTGACTCGGGGTGGATTTTCTATGCAAAAATCAGTAACCCCGAGTCATGCTCGGGGTAGATGTTCAGAGTGTGCAGCGCGTGCTGGCTTACCTTTTCCAGGCAGGTTACTGTACTTACCTTGTCCCTGGATCCAGTGATGCATCCGCGCTGTGTGAGTGAGTGGTGTCCTCCATTCGATTTACACAGTGCCCGCATGCCGCCGATCTCCGTTCCCTGCGACGTTGCGACGCACGGGGGCGGAGACCGGCGGCAAATTTAAAAATGTAAACAAACACATTACATACAGTATATTGTAATCTTATAGATTACAGTACTGTATGTAAAAAAGACACCCCCCTTGTCCCTAGTGGTCTGCCCAGTGCACTACATGTACTTTTATATAATAAAAACATTTTTTTTTGTGCCTGCAAACTGTAGATTGTCCATAGCAACCAAAAGTGTTCCTTTATGTCAAAAGTGATTTTAGAGCAGCTAGAAAACAGCGATAATAAATTATAATCACTTGCAGAATTGAGCGATAGCGATTTGTGGGGATATCTGTCATAAACAAACAAGTAATGACAGCGACAATTATTAGTTTTTTTATTATTAGTATTAGTTATTTATTATATTATAATTTTATGATTTTGTGTTTCAAACTTTATTATACCCGGGATGTCTACTAGACTCTGGTTTGGACAGATTTAAGTGAGTTATTCCTAAGAATTACAGGCCTAGGCTACAGTATAAAACGCCAAATTTTCATGCAAAATAATTGTACCGCTTTTGGTACGTAATTCCAGACAGAATCATACCGCCAGGGAGGTTAAAAGTGGGGTATGCCTGTATTCCTTTTTGCTTACAAAATATACTATCCTCGAATGTATATAGTTCTCCAAACAAGGGATTATCCCACATAGATAGCTCAGCAGGGATATCCCTGAAGCCCATTAATTTTTTGACCTCCCGCCATACTGATCGTACCAATGAGAGCATCGGGATCTTGACCCCTGGTGTATGTATACATTTTGTCTCTAATAATACCAAAAAGTTCACAACTTGTAATATATTTAACAAATACTTCTCTACTCCCGAGCTTTGTTCTTGTGTAAACCAGTTGCGCAAATGTCTCATTTGTACTGCCAAGTAATACAAATAGACATCTGGCAGCGCCAACCCTGCCTCTGTCTTTGGGCACTGTAATGTTGTCAGCTTTACTTTACATCTACGATTTGCCCATATACATTTTATAAATTGTGAATTCAACTTTTTAAATAACTTTTTAGGCACTACTACTGGGGAGTGTGAGATCATTTTTTGGTAGTAGGATCATTTTAATTAAATGTATTCTTCCCACCACTGACAAAGGGAGTTTACTTCAAATCCACAACTTGACTTTAATATACTCCATCAATGGATAAACATTGGACTCCAATGCTGCCTGGGATTATCTTGTTATATGGATCCCTAAATATTTAAAGGAGTCCACTATCTTAAGTCGGTATCCGTCATCTCCTCCATTTCCCCCTCTTGATGCATTGGCATTAGAAAAGACTTCTGCCAATTAATCTTAAGTCCTGAGTACCTACCAAATGTATCTATTATACTCATAGCATTCCTCAGGGTATCCTGTGTATCTCGCATTTACAATATAATGTCATCTGCATACAGTCCAATCTGTTCTGTGCTGTCGCCCATTTCTATCCCCTTATATTCTTCAGACTGACGGAATCGTAAAGCTAATGACTCAATTGTAATAGCAAATAGAAGAGGAGACAGCGGACACCCCTGCCTCATACCCCTAAATAATATCCCATTAATCAATAGTTTAGATCGCGGGGCTGCATATAGTATCCCCACCCATTGCTTAAATCTCTTCCCGAATTCAAACTTTCCCAGTGTTGCCTGCAAGAATCCAAAGCCTTTGACTCCGTAGAGTGAAGACAGCTACATTGACAGTTTCTGAAACCAAAAATAGAATTAACCAAGCTATGACTCACTCCAAATCAAAAGCCATATTCAATGATAAAATAGAAACATTTGAGAAAATTTGGAATCCTTGGGTGACTCATTTCCTCTCCGCCAACTTTGACCCCACTCTATTGGGACCTTGTTAACAAAGATGCAAATCTATACTTGGTATATATATACAAGTGTCTAATATTATAGTAACCCCGGGGACCTCTTCTATCCCCTTTCATTTTTCCTATCTTTATTTTTCTTATCTTTCTCTTTCCTTCAATCCTATTACTCTTCCTAAGTCTATGTTTTCTTTGATATCCATGATTGTTTATGAATTTAGCAGCGAGGTTCTTAAATCGACACTCCTTGTTTTTATATAATAACTATTGAGAACCATACCATTACTACACACCTGCTAGTTATGTAGTGAATATCTGTTTTTATTTCCTCATGCTATTATATATCTATTGGTGGTTAAATAACGTTATACATCTTTAGTGAGACTAAAAGTAGTAGAGATTCCTCTTTATATATTGTACTATGTATTGTATATATCTGTTCTGTAGATTATTATATTCAATTTCTAACACATTTTAATTTCATGACAAATTGACTATCACTTAACGTTTATCAATTCAGTTATAGATTGTACATCTTTATTTTCTATGCATGCTACTAATATTTTTGTTAATTTACGTGTCATCTATGGATATGTCTGTAATTCTTTTCAAACATGTAATAAACAAAATTGACAAGAAAAAACAAAAACATTGCATGTATTGATCTACATTTATTGGCTTCTATAGACACCTTATGAATAGATGTACATGCAAACAAGACAAATTCATTGGGCCATACTGCCATTGAAACGTTGTCACAGCAACCTAAAGCTTGCGGTCCACCACCTCACATAAGCTTCCCCTCCCCTTCACACCTGGAAGTAGCCCTGACGTCACCCAGCGTGTCCTGCTCCAGTGGCTTTGTTCGGCTTTTCTGGCATCATCCTCCAGCAGCAGATCCCACTGCCTGCAGCTCGGCAAGGTTGTTCACCAGCGCCAGCATTTCACAATAGCCAGCAGAGTATACTCCCAAAGTTCTGGTCTCCATCTTGGACACCAACGGAGCCTGATCTCCAGCCTGAGAGAGAGATACAGTGGGAGCTGCCTATCTTTCTTTTTCCATCGGGTTTCAAATGTGGTTCAGGTCGTCTATTTTCCACCTCCTTTTCACAAGCCACCCAGGTGATGTTAACCCCTTCCTACCTGGAAGTCAGTGTGGTACCATGTTTTGATTTTAATAAAATAACATTTAACAATTTTAAATGCATTCCGATAAGCCCCCTGCCCACAGACCCTGACAACCAATGGCCAGGGTTGTCGGGAAGAGACCCTGTCCTTATCAATATTGGGACAGGGTACTTTGGGGTAGGGGGGCCGCAGGGTGCCCCCCTGCCCCAGAGCACCCAACCCCCCATGTTGAGGGCATGCGGCCTGGCACGGCTCTGGAGGGGGGGGGCGCTCGCTCGTCCCCACTCCTTTCCTGACCGGTCGGGCGGCGTGCTTGGATACAGGTCTGGTATGGATTGTGGGGGAACCCCCACATCGTTTTTTCGGCGTAGGGGGTTTTCCTTACAATCCATACCAGACCTAAGGGCCTGGTATGCACCTGGGGGGGAACCCATGGCAGTTTTTTATTTAAAATTTGGCGTGGAGTCCCCCCTCATGATTCATACCAAATGCTGTGGCTAGAATTGGCGGGAATCCAAGTCTGATCCCCGTCGCTTCTATGACGGCTTTTTCCTATCGTGGCAAGCTGGCTCCCGCGACGGGGCTAGTAGGTGGTCAATCTTGCTGAGAAAGGGAGCGAGATTGACACACTATCGCGGTCACCTACTGTAGTTAGTTGGAATACTGCCCCAGGTACCAGGAACCTATAGAGAATCCAAGCTTCTCCTGACTTCCTCTTCAGGCTGCAATACCACTCTGGTCAAGTGTCACCTGCAGAGGAGAAAATAAACTGCACCTGCCAACAAACAGAGAGGGAGAGAGCGTAGAGGCCAAGTCAAGAGTTAATTAATGCAGAGAGAGCAAAGATCAGGTCAGGAGTAAGTATTGAAGAGAGAGCAGTGGTCAGATCAGGAGTAATTCATGCAGAGAGAGTGGAGGTCAGGACCATGTGACCATTTAAATCAGAGATATGCATCTAGCGGACCTCCATCTGTTAGGCCTCGTACAAACGAGGGGATATGTCCGCTGAAAACGGTCCGATGGACCGTTTCAGCAGACATCTCCGCTCGTGTGTATGGGCTAGCGGACAGATTTCTCCACCCGACAGATTTCAAAGCATGCTTTGAAATCCATCCGGTGGAATCTGTCCGCCCGACATGTCTGCTGGTTAGTACACTTACCAGCAGACATGTCGTGCCCCACCGCCGCCGCGCCGCCGCCGAATGGATTCGGCGCATGCGCGGAAGTGTTTAACTTCCTGGTGCGGTGACGTGGCGGTGACGTGGCGGCGTCAACGTCACCGCCGCGTCACCGCGCCGTCCGGCGGCGGGGAATTTGATCCGATGGTGTGTACACGCCATCGGATCAAACTCCCGATCGGACATATCCGATGGAAATGGTCCGCGGGCCGTTTTCATCGGATATGTCCGATCGTGTGTACGAGGCCTTAGAGAAATACAATTCCCATGAGGTATAGCAAGACTCTAACAGCCACAAGCGTGACACCCAGAGGCAGAGGCATGATGGGACTTGTAGTTTTGCAACAGCTTGAGGTCCGCTAATTGCATATCCCTGATTTAAATCCTCATGATCCATGCCCAACTCCAAGAGAAAGTTAATTATGAATGCAGAAGATAACTTGCACTACACACCCCAGCATATTGTCAGTACTTAGACCCCTAGTTCTTTGAAAAAACTGACAAAATAGTCATAAAATTATAACTATCTTTTTTTTTTTGATGATGATCTTGCTGTTTGATTGTTGGTTTATGTACTTTGTTTGCTGTGTTTTTATCACTATACATTAATATCTTAATTTACGAATTCCGGTTCCGGCGCCGAATGGAGTAGCTGACCCTCACATCAGCTCCCGCAGCCAGACTCCCTAAATCTGCTTACAAATCGGCAGACCCGGAGTAGTTCACCGCCAGAACCATCCGCCTCCCTTCCCCGACATGTGATGGACAAGTTCTTAGAAAAAAATGGCCAGCGGTCGTACGCGGCCGTCGCGGCGCGAATGGGGCAGCCGCAAATCGAGGCCCCGGCTTCGGCCTTCCCGGAACAGGCCGCGGATGCAGCTCCAGCGATGGAGGTAAGCGGCGCTTCGGCCCCCCCTCCTTCCCCACAGGCTGTCCCTGCTCCATCAGCCCCTCCACCTGCAGAGGACTCCAGCAGCATTGAGCTGATAGCTCAGGCAGTAGCAGCTTTACTGTCCCCCATGATCTCTGCCTCTGTGGAGAAAGCCATCTGTGCAGGCATGCAGAAGATCCAGACCCAGCTAGGGGAGCACCAATCCAGACTTAATGAGGCAGAACATCGCATTTCTAATATTGAGGAAGAACTATACCAGTCTCAAGCCACAGAACAGGCCCAGGACAAGACAAACAAATATATACTTGACAAACTCGATGATTTGGAGAATAGATCAAGGCGGAGTAATCTGCGTTTCGTGGGCGTCCCAGAGTCGCTGCAACCCTCGGCACTCTCAGAGCTATGCTCGAATCGCATACCTGAAGCCCTAGGCCTCCCAGGCCCCTGCACAGTTGAACGTGCCCATCGCATGGGACTTTTTAACTCTGAGCGCAAGACACCCCGCCCCGTCATAGCCAAGTACCTGAACTACTCAGAGAAGGCTCTCATCCTGCAGAAATTCCGACAGTCCAGGTCTCTCCAGGTCGACGGCATGAAGATCCTGATCTTTGCGGACTACTCTGTCGAGGTCTCTAAGAAGAGGAAGGCTTTTCAACACATCTGCTCAGAGCTCCATCGGCAGCAAGTCAAGTTCTCCCTGGCGTTCCCAGCTATCCTCCGACTCCAGGCTCCTAACGGCGAACAGATCTCCTTCCACGAACCATCTGCAGCGGAAGCCTTCCTGCGATCTCATCACCCGAGCATTCATACCAGTCCTTCCACCAGAGTGACCCCTACCAACCGTGTCCTGGAACATAGGAGCCCACGCAAGGACTCTCCAAAGAGGTTCAGAGCCTCTGGGCCTGACCATCAACAACGTCCTCCCTATTGATGGCCCTACAAGCCGACCTTGCTCTACGGCCCCTCCACCGGCATCCTTGCTTGATTGCTCTGGGCCACCCCAGGTTCAGCCCCTACTCCTGCTCCACACCCTCTCTCCCCTCAACTGCCTAGATTCCCGGTAGGCTGGAACATTTCATTTATTCTCTTTGTATTTTGTTTTCACTATGCTACTTCTTGAAGTTTTTTTTTTTCCGTATCTTTGAATTGTTGATTTTTGTCGCTCAGGCTGCCACATGTTACCTGTCATATGCTATTTGGTCTTTTCCCCCCTGGAGTCTCTGCTTGGACTTCTTTCACCCCGCGCTAGACTCATTTTTTCGCCTCCTACTCATATCTGGTCGACACGGGTACTATGGCGGCTCTTTGAGTTCTGCGCTGGGAGTTGGCTTCCTCAGTGGCTCCATGCGGGAAAAAGTGAAGTTCCTTGGTTGTGATTTTTTAGTTAGTGTTTTTGATCACCCCCCCCTCTCCCCCCCATCCTCACCTATCTCTCTATTGTACACCACTCATGCACCTACTATACTACTACTCACGGACCTAGTGGACTGTGGCCTCAGGCCCCTCACATGCGGACTGCTCTCTCACCATAGTTTGCATATTAGCACTACTGATCCTACACCGGCACATATCCTCCCTAAGATCCTCCCAGCATGAAAATAGTCTCTTGGAACGTAAAAGGGCTCCGCTCCCCCAATAAGAGAATGAAAATCTTGCGCCATCTTAAACGTCTTAAAACTGATATTGCCCTCCTTCAGGAAACCCACCTATCCGCTCCTGATTTTCAGCGCATGAGGAAACTTTGGGTGGGCACGGTTCTCGGCTCGGACTCTAATGGTCGCAGAGCGGGAGTTTTGATACTTATTAACAAGAACCTCCCATGCAAAGTCATCTCTATTGACACGGACCCCGAGGGTCGTTTTGTATCTGCTCAGGTCCAATTGGGGACCAGGGCCCTGACACTCACTAATGTTTATGCACCTAACAACCCCACTAATGCATTCTTCGGTGACCTCTCAACTTGGATCCTGCGCAATCCGTCACTTCCACATCTGTTAGGCGGGGACTTTAATTCTGTTATGCACCCGACGGATGACAGATCTACGCCCCGACACCTTCGGTCCCCCTCAACTGCCAATGGTCAGACCCTGTTGGCATCCACAATAGACTCCCTCCACCTTCACGACATATGGCGCCTCCACCACCCGGCGGACAGGGACTTCACCTTTTACTCTAACCCTCACAAAGTATTCACTAGACTGGACTACCTGTTCTGCTCCGACGCCCTCATCCCTATGATCTCTAACACCGAAATACATGACATTGTGATATCGGACCATGCGCCGGTATCAATCGCGATCGATATCCCCGACTTGCACACGAATCCCAAACTATGGCGCTTCCCATCCTACCTTCATAACAATTCGGACTTCCAGGACCACATAACAAAGGTTTGGTCTGACTATATGTCAACCAACGCGACGCACTCCGATAATCCCAACCTCCTTTGGGAAGCGGGCAAAGCAGTTCTTAGGGGCTCTATAATCTCCTATGCAGCTTCCTTAAAAAAAAACGCCCTTAGAAACTACAAACTGGCCAGTACACAACTGCATTGCGCCCAAAGGTCCCTTTATAGTGATGACACCCCGGCCAACAGGAAGACCTGGCTCACAGCCAAACAGTCCTTCGACGCATGGGCTACGACCCTCGAGCAAACTAAATCGGCTCGACTGGATGCCTCTCTCCACAAATTTGGCAACAAAGCAGGCAAGTTACTATCTAGGCTATGTAAGGGCCCAAACCTCCCAACCCACATTGCCTCCCTTAAAGACCAGTATGGCTCGGTGCGACATACACAAAAGGATATAAACGAGGCCATGCTCCACTTCTACACCTCCCTCTACGCCCCTGACCCCATTGACGTCCCGACTGCCCTTACCTTCCTTCAGAAAACGTCCCTGGACCGCATCTCTCATTCCCAACTCGAAGCCCTCAACGCTCCCATATCACACGCCGAAGTTCTCTCGGTGATCAAAAACCTCGCTCCATCCAAAGCCCCTGGCCCAGACGGCTTTACCGGGGAATTCTACAAAGCGTTCCACTCACTTCTGACCCCCACCCTACACGAAGTTTATCAACATATGTGGTCGGGTGGCCCCTACCTACCCACGGGACACCAAGCCACAATTAAACTCCTGGAAAAAAAGGGGAAAGACCCCCTAGAACCCGGATCATATAGGCCAATTTCTCTCTTAAATATTGATGTCAAAATCCTCTCCAAAATTGTAGCCACCAGATTAGCCGCCATCATACCCTCCCTGATACACCCTGCCCAATCGGGTTTCGTTAAGGGCAGGACGGCCACCATGAACATCAGGAAGGTGATAATGGCTCTGGAATATGCGAGGTGCAACCCAAAAGATGACCTAGCCATTATCACTCTAGATGCAGAAAAAGCATTTGATAACGTAAGTTTCGAATGGCTATCCCTAGTTATGGATAAAATGGGCTTCTCCGGTCCCTTCGCCCACCTTATCAAGGCCACGTACTCCGCTCCGGCAGCTAAATTGGTAGCAGCAGGCCTCCTGTCGGACGAATTCCGCCTCCATAAAGGAACGCGACAGGGCTGCCCCCTCTCCCCTCTTCTCTTTAATATTGCCCTGGAACCACTGTCTAGGTACCTGAACCAAGCTGCCCCTCTACATGGCATCAAAATAGGGGACCATGAACTACGCACGTCCCTCTTCGCTGACGATGTCCTTATCTTTACTGCCAACCCCTCCAGTGACATATCCACAATAAAAACGACTTTCGACATATTCAGGCAGTGCTCGGGGCTACGTATAAACTACGGCAAAAGTGAAATTCTCCCCATAGGCCCGACTCGCTCCCCCTCCTGGACTCGGACGTCAATATTTACTGTCGCAAAGACACATATCACATACTTAGGCATCAAGATAGGGAAACTACCCTCTTCTCTTTACCACCTCAACTATCCCCCCCTGTTCACGAAGATTTCCCAAGAATTGGTTAACTGGATGGATCTGCCTCTCTCGCTCCTGGGAAGGTGCCACCTAGTTAAGATGGTCAGCTTCGCCCGCCTACTATACCCGCTTCAGACAATTCCCCTGCTTCTATGTCATAAAGATGTTAAGATTCTTAATTCGGCAATTTCTAAATTCCTGTGGCGAGGCAGGCGGCCGCGAATAGCCTTCACCAAACTGTATCTTCCCAGGCGCGAGGGGGGTATCGCAATGCCCAATGTCAGGACGTACAACCTAGCTTGCTTATTGAGAACTGGCATGGACTGGGTGGCCGAAGCCTCTCGGTACTCCAACTTCCCCTTGGAAACAGCTATGGTCCACCCCCTTTCCTTGGCGTCCCTCCTCCACTGCCAGTGGAAATCTATCCCTCCTCCTCTCCAACACAACCTCTTAATACGTGACACAGTCATCGCTTGGAGAGAAGTTAGGAAAAGCCTCAAATTATCCCCCTTTATCTCTCGCCACCTTCCTATTTGGGGAAACCCAAATTTCCTCCCCGGCCTGGACAACCCCTCCTACCTCATCTGGAAGCAAAAGGGACTTGAAAACTTCTACTCACTTTGTGACCCGCAAACTGGTCGCCCCATTGGCTTTAAACCCCTGGCCGTCAAGTTTTCACTACCAGCAGCCCACGTTTTCCACTATGGGCAGTGTGTAAGCTTTCTGAAAACGGCCTGCAGAGAGGACAACAAGAGGTTTAAAACATCATTCATCGATTCCCTTCTTGCACTAAACTCCTACAAAATTTCGGACATCTATCTACCTCTCCTTCTAAGAACTACCTCCCCCCTGGAGAAATCATCCGTTGCCAACTGGTCCAAGGACTTTCGAGACCCCGAGATTGTGCAGAAGCTCCTCCATGGGCTCAACACCGTCCACAAATTGCTCCCCAACGAGATAAGGAGGGAAACGCAACTTAAAATCGTCCACCGGGCCCACATCCCCTTCACATATGGGAATCAAACCCATACATCGCCGGAATGCCCCCTGTGTCATCACGCCAAGCCTTCCCTGACCCATCGCTTTTGGTCTTGTTCTTTCATATCTGCTTTCTGGGACCAAGTCCTCTCTTACATCTTTAAAGTGACTTTGCTAAAGCTGCCCAAGGATCCCCTACTCCTCATTTTCGGTCACTGGGACCCCCAACTGCTCCCGTGGTCACTACTTTCGCCCCCCCTCGGAAAAGACTGGATCTTGATTTGCCTTCTGCTCGCCAGAAGATCCATCCTCAGGAACTGGATAACCAACATTAGCCCGACCACCTCCCAACTTCAAAACGATCTGATGAAACTGCTTTACACAGATAAACTGAATACGGACTTAACCCATGAGCGGACGAAGACACGCTTTTATCACAGATGGGGACTCTTCATCACCTCGACATTATCTCCTATGGACAGGGAAAATTTTGAAAAGCTGTCGTTCATATATCATAACCCGTCCCCCCACCCCTGCCTGTCCGGCTCCCTCCAGCCCAGCTCTCTTTTACCAAACGACCCCAGGAGAACAGACTCTCCACCTCCCCAGAGACATTAGGGGATCACCCACCATGCCCCTCCGTGCCCTCTCCTACTCTCCCCTGGTCACTCCAGTTTCTTGTTCTGTCAAAGACCCAGCCGCTTTCTCTCTTTCTTTTACGTCATTTCCATGGCCTCACCACCTACTGTTGTGACAATATTGTGTTAGAGTGGTATACTTCCCTCCACCCCCCCCCCTCCCATTTTAGTTTTTGTTATGTTCTTCTGCTCTTATGATTTTCATCATTCGTTCTACATAGGTTCTCTTATCTTAAGCACTGAACACTAGGGTCACTCTAAAGTCACGGATCCATTCAGTGTTCCTCTCTATCAATCTGTATGTATCCCGTTTATCGTGACTGTTTACCCCCGTGGATTACACACACACCCCTGACTTTCATCTTCTGTAACAACAAGTGATCCTACAGTGCTGTTTGTTCTTTTCTTCATATGTTGTATGACGTTTCAAAAAATTGTACAAATTGCTTGTTTTTATACTTTGTATGACATTTCTCTCAATAAAAATATATTTAAAAAAAAAAAAAAAATATCTTAATTTACTCTGTGTAGTGGTACACACTAATAATTTTTTTTGTACAATCCCTCGGGTTGAAACATGATGGCAGCTCCGGTTGAAGCCGCTGTACTAACAATCCGACATTAGTATAGAGAGCTCCCTCACTGAGCTGTTATGTTCTGACAGGGGTATGCCCCCCAGCCAGAACACTCCAGCAATTGGCTGTGCGAGCTGATTGGGATCCAGTCGGCTTCTGTCGGACCAGCTGACATACACGTGGGCCAAATGTCTCCTGACATTTGGCCTGTGTGTACTAAGTGTAGGTGTCCTTAGCATGGTCATTAATATAATTTCCCCTCTCTTGAAATGTTTCTTCCATGCAGAGTGTTAAAGTGACAGATCCAGTGTTAAAAACAACAAAAGTTAGGCAGAATATCAGGCAGGTGAGAGGCAGACAAACAGATCAAAACCAGTGAAAAAAATTGATAAATAGATGGGATATCAAAGTTAACGTGAACAATTCACCCTTAAACCTAATTTAATTCACTGACCTAAATGTAAACCAGTTGCCTACGATTGCGTAAAAATCAATTCTGCACTTTTTCCAGAAAAACAACATGGTACTAAGGAACAGCAATCCTGGCCTGAAAGCACTGGAATGCAAGCTATTAAAATGAGACCCAGAAGTTTTCTCCAAGATGTACGTGAGAGTTGCTCTTCAAACTTTTAACTCTTGACAGTTTTTTTTTTAAGAAAATGGAAATAGCACTGTAAATAAATGTTTTTCTTAAATGATTGTTCAAGGCTTTTTATTAGTTCATAAAAGAATGACATGCTGCTCCTGACACACAAGAATGTCTAGTGGATCGTGTTGTTCTGTGGTTACAAAACATGATCAGCTACTGCATATCTAGCTTAGGTGTCCGTTTAATAAACTGTGAATTTTTTTCTCCGTTCAGTTCACAGCAGTTCACGGCAGTTCTCAGGAGGAAAATTATCTCTTCTGCAGCCGGTTTAATAAACTGAGAACTTCAGTTCTCAGATGGTGAACAGAGGTGACGTTTTTTCTCTGAAAACAGCCGAGATCTGTGTAAAAGTGGGTGGACTGCCTGTAATCTCATGAGATATTGTGAGATTATGATGCAGCCGAGTTCAAAAAGTGAAACTAAAGTTTAAAAGAACATGTAATTAATGTTTTCAGACATGTGATAACATATATAAAACTACATATATATAAATACTGTATATATGTGTGTATACATACACACATATGTGTATACATACATATATACCGTATTTATCGGCCTATTGTGCGCTCCCGCGTATAGCGCGCACCCCTACTCTGGACGTGAAATTCCTGAACATTTTTTTTTAATTATTATTACTTACAGTTTTGGTGTCTTACCCAGCGTCCATCGGCGGCCTTGTCCGGTCTGGCCTTTGCCTGCGGCATTCGTGGTGTCCTCCCCGCTGCTCCTGCTCTGTCTCTGAGCCGATCCCTGCTTCCCGCGCTGTGTTTGAACGCCACTGCCGCCGCCGACATATACCGAGCGCAGTACACTCGGGCACGCTCGGCCACGCTCGGCTCCTCTCGCATAACCGCGAGGGGAGCCGGGCCTGGCCGACTGTACCCGATTGTACTGCGCTCGGTATATTCGGCTGCGGCGGCGGCGTTTAAACACAGCGCGGGAAGCAGGGATCAGCGGCAAAGTTCAAACAGAGCGGGAAGCGAGTATTGGCGTATATCGCGCACCCACGATTTTGCCCTGACTTTAAGGGCAAAAAAGTGTGCGGTATACGCCGATAAATACGGTATATATGTGTGTGTGTGTGTATATATATATATATATATATATATATATATATACACACACACACACACATGTGTTATATATATACTGTATGTGTGTATATATATTTATATATATATATATATATATATATATATATATATACACAGTATCTATATACACACGTGTATATTGTTGTTAATATTCATTTTTAACCCACTGGTGTTGATATTAGGAAGAAATAAGCCTTCTTCCTCTTATCACACCAGTTTCTCTCCCAGATTCTCCACCTCTGAGCTGGTGAATCTGGAAGGGAGATATTTCAGTGGAAGAGCTGTGAAATCTTCAGATCACGGTTTATTAAACTGGCCGTTTGTGACAAAACATCCAGGTGCTGTGATGTGAAGTGGAGAATGTGTTCTTTGCTCCTTATCACAGTTTATTAAACCAGCACTGCTCTGTGATAAGCCGTGATCATCATGATCTCGGCTTATCACGGTTTATTAAACGTACACCTTAATCTCTAACATTTCTTTGAGATGGAATTTCACCCTGTTAATGGTCGTCTCCGTGCATAGACAAAGAAAAGTAGTCAAAAACAGCATTATGAAACACAACTCAAAAGCAGTAAGAATGAGCTTCTTTAAGCTGTTCAAGGTTGTGAGTTGCCTAAGGTCCTTTGGAGAGGCGATCTTATTCACCACAGAAACAACTGCAGCTTTTTTTTTTTTTAGTCTTTACAATGAATTTGTTGAGATGTGAAATAAGGACAGTTTATTAACTTACAATGACAGTAATGTAACATAGCAGCTAAATTCCCTACTATGTAGCCAGAAGCATATTGTATCATTACTAACATGTAAAGTAGAATTAATGGACATAATACTGGTCTTTCATAACACATTTAATGATGGCCGTTATTGATGCACCTCCCCTACAAGTAGAACTGGTGTTATGTTACTGAAAAAAACATCCACAACACATTTTTTTAAATTTCTTTATTTCTCTATGCAAACATTATCTCCAATATAGTCCTAATAAAACAATGAAAATAATTCAATTTCTCTAATATCCTGTCTGTTCTTGATATCCATCAACTAATAGTTTGGCCTTTCCACCTGAATTAAAATAGAAGTGTGTGTAAAGGGCAGATGCAAACATTAAAAACTGTGCTGCCTATTTAAGTGCAGTGCCTGGTGCAGTTACTGTACATATAGCTGTTAACATTTAAATGTTAAGTAAAGAAATAAAAATACCTTTTGACTTCCTTTTGTAAAGATACCAGATTTTGTTAGTGCACCAGGAGTTACATCCAGATGAACATTCATGTGACCTACAAAACTAGCATCTTCATCTTTAGAGGTTGGCATAAACCATACATTAACATTCCCCTGAGGGCCCCTAATGGAAATAAGGCAGTCAACAGCCTGAAAAGATCTTGCCAATCCTTATCCCCCGTGACAGAGAAATGGAAAACACAACAGCCCGGTGGATTTCAGATAATTATGACAATGTTTAAACACCGCATGATGTTAAAAGGGCTGTAACGAGCCTGTAGAGTGTGCGGACGGCATGCAGATGAATAGTTATAGTTTTGGTTATATTTTTAATAGATTATTAGAAAATCATTGAAGAACAAAGGAATAGGTGCCTCCTCTTAATGTGATGCTAGAGATAAAACTGGATGTGAGGACAGTCTGTCATTGTTTTACTAAATTAAAGTGTTTGCAGCAAACTGGGATAACACCTTTTTTATATTTGTTACACGTCCCCTAATTGCACATTGCAAGCAATTCTTAACATTACCAGCTGCCTAAAGAGTCTAATGAATAAACCTGCTCCAAAGATATAATTAGATATATTTATATATATTTTTCAAGTGGTTATAAACCTCAGACATGAAATATAAACAAAGCATTTGCCTCCATAGAATGTACGTGACTTAATCCGTTGCACTAAATGGCATTTCTCTTTGCTGCCTCATTCCTCTGCTATCAGCATTTGACAGGTTTTCCTGACTACAAGAGGTCAAAGGGTGACAGAGGAGGGAGCACCAGTACAGCCTGTGATTGACAGCCCCAGATCTGTTTCTGCTGTGTGAATGGGGCGTGTCCCTTCTCACCAATCAGCTCAAAACTCTCCTCACTCAACTCTGCAGAGTGTAACTTCAGCTCCTTGCTTTCTGAAAGATCTGAAAAGCTATATGAATTATGCACTTTGAATGGCTGTAGAGAAGAGATGGCTGTGACTAAACAGGTACAACTTATGTAGGAGGATTTGTTTAATCTCTGTGTATCCACCTAAGGCCAGTCACTTCACTGGGTATTGTAGCAGAGCATCCCAGAGAGAGCCTGGGAAAGTCCTGTTCATGGTTTATACATCTTTCAGGCTCATCTCATGTATACTGAATACTTTTGGAGCAGTTGTTGTGGAATAGTGATGAGCGGAATACGCCATATTCGATTTCGCGATATTTCGCGAATATTTCGAAGAATATTCGCGAATATTCATTAATATCGAATATTCGTGATATTTTATTAAAAAAAAAAAAAAATTGCGAATTTTCGCCAATGCGAATTTTCGCCAATGCGAAATTTCGCTAATGCAAAATCACGAATATTCGATATTTACGAATATTCGCTATATTTTATAAAAAAATTAAAAAATTGCGAAATTTATTGCGAAATTTCGCTATTGCGAAATTCGCGAATGCGAAATTGATTGCGATTTTTTTTGTGAAATTTGAAAAATACGAATATTCGAAATAGCGAATATTCGCCGTGATATTCGAGATATTCGCGAATACTCGAATATGCAATATTCGTAGCGAATATTCGCAATGCGAATATTCGTGAGCAACACTATTGTGGAAGCTGACAGGCTGTAGGCTTGTTTAGCCTGGTAGTGAGGGCTTGTATATATAGTATAGTTAGAGCTGAGACACGGCTAGGTTTTGGTTTAATTATTTTTGTTCTGTTTGTTTTTCTGCACACTCTACAGCACCAGTAAATAGACGTTGTTATTCCCAAAAACAGGAAGCTAGAGAGTAGTGTTGCTCACGAATATTCGCATTTCGAATATTCGTTACGAATATTGCATATTCGAGTATTCGCGAATAAATCGAATATCGCGGTGAATATTAGCTATCGCGAATATTCGTATTTTTTCAAATTTATTTTTAAAACAGATCACATCCTAGTGATCTCCATCGACGTCTAAAAGCATTGCTGGTATGATTAGAGACCCTGGGCCGAGTAGCTGAGGCGATCCTTTTATGTTGCCGAATATTCGCAATGCGAATATTCGTATTACGAATATTCGCGAATGCGTTCTCTGCCCTTCTGTGTTTTGTGTATAAAAAAAAATAAAAAAAAATAAATTAGCTTTAGTTTCGTCATATAAGTTTGTGTAAGTAGAGTTAGGCCTCGTACACACGAGGCAATAGATTTGTTCAAAACGGTCTGTCCGACCGATTTGAACAAATCTGTCTCTTTGGATTTTGGTTTGCTCGCGTGTACACACGAGCAAACCAAAATCCCCGCCAGCAGACGGCGCGCTGACGTGTCGGTGACGTGGCGGTGACGTTGACGCCGCCACCTCACCGCACCAGGAAGTAAAACACTTCCGCGCATGAGCCGAATCCATTCGGCGCCGGTGCGAGACGACATGTCTGCTGGTAAGTGTACTAACCAGCAGACATGTCGGGCGGACGGGTTCCCACCCGATAGATTTCAAAGCATGCTTTGAAATCTGTCGGGTGGCCAAATCCGTCGGCTCGCCCGTACACACGATCAAATCTGTCTGCTGGGACAGTCTAGCAGACCGTTTCCAGCAGACAGATTTGATCGTGTGTACGAGGCCTTAGTGTTTAGTGCATATTAGTTTAGTAATCCAGGAAATGATCTCCGTTTTCGCGTGTTGACGATAATTTCGCAATCAATTTTGCATTCGCACTAGCGAAATTTCGCTAATTTTTTTTTTTTGATAAAATATCACGAATATTCGATATTAACAAATATTCGAGAATACGTTCTCTGCCCTTCTGTGTTTTGTGTATAAAAAAAAAAAAAAAAAAAATAGCTTTAGTTTAGTCATATAAGTTTGTGTAAGTAGAGTTAGTGTTTAGTGCATATTAGTTTAGTAATCCAGGAAATGATCTCCGTTTTCGCATGTTGACGAGAATTTCGCAATCAATTTTGCATTCGCACTAGCGAAATTTCGCTAATTTTTTTTTTGATAAAAAATCACGAATATTCGATATTAACGAATATTCGAGAATACGTTCTCTGCCCTTCTGTGTTTTGTGTATAAAAAAAAAAAAAAAATTAGCTTTAGTTTAGTCATATAAGTTTGTGTAAGTAGAGTTAGTGTTTAGTGCATATTAGTTTAGTAATCCAGGAAATGATCTCCATTTTCGCGTGTTGACGAGAATTTCGCAATCAATTTCGCATTCGCACTAGCGAAATTTCGCATTTTTTTTTTTTTTTGATAAAATATCACGAATATTCGATATTAACGAATATTCGCGAATATTCTTCTATATATTCGCGAAATATCGCAAAATCTAATATGGCGTATTCCGCTCATCACTACTAGAGAGTTCCTGATAAGAAATACAGAGAAATTTTCAGAGTTGCCTGGCACGACTTCAGCAGTTCAGCATGATATTGTTACTGAACCTGGAGTCCTTGTCAAGCTCAACCCATACCAAATTCCCGAAGCTAGAAGAAAGGACATCAGTGATGAAGTTAGAAGGATGTTGGAGCTAGATGTTGTTGAGGAATCCAATAGTGACTGGTAGTGTTGAGCGGAATACGCCATATTCGATTTCGCGATATTGTGCGAATATATAGAATAAAATTCGCGAATATTCGCTAATATCGAATATTCGTGATATTTTATCCCAAAAAAAATTTGCGAAATTTCGCTAATGCGAAAATGATTGCGAAATTCTCATAAACGGAGATCATTTCCTGTATTACTAAACTAATATGCACTAAACACTAACTCTACACTAACTCTACTTAAAAGAAAGGAGAATAAGGGGGCAAAAGAAGGGCGGAGAAGATAATCGCGCAATATTCCTATTGCGCGATTATCTTCTCCGTCCTTCTTTTGCATCAGAGCCAATCAGAATAACTCGAATATTCGGCAAAAGGAATATCACGCAATATTCCTTTTGCCGAATATTCGAGTTATTCTGATTGGCTCTGATGCAAAAGAAGGGCGGAAAAGATAATCGCGCAATATTCCGTTTGCCGAATATTCAAGTTATTCCGATTGGCTCTGATGCAAAAGAAGGGCGCATCAGAGCCAATCATAATAACTCGAATATTCGGCAAAAGGAATTTTGCGCGATTATCTTCTCCGCCCTTCTTTTGCATCAGAGCCAATCAGAATAACTTGAATATTCGGCAAAAGGAATATCGCGCAATATTCCTTTTGCCGAATATTCTAGTTATTCTGATTGGCTCTGATGCAAAAGGAGGGCGGAGAAGATAATCGCGCAATATTCCGTTTGCCGAATATTCGAGTTATTCTGATTGGCTCTGATGCAAAAGAAGGGCGCATCAGAGCCAATCAGAATAACTCGAATATTCGGCAAAAGGAATATTGCGCGATTATCTTCTCCGCCCTACTTTTGCATCAGAGCCAATCAGAATAACTCGAATATTCGGCAAAAGGAATATGGCGCAATATTCCTTTTGCCGAATATTCGAGTTATTCTGATTGGCTCTGATGAAAAAGAAGGGCGGAGAAGATAATCGCGCAATATTCCGTTTGTCGAATATTCGAGTTATTCTGATTGGCTCTGATGCAAAAGAAGGGCCGAGTAGCTGATGCGATTCTTTTATGTTGCCGAAAATTCGCATTGCGAATTTTCGGCAACATAAAAGAGTCGCATCAGCTACTCGGCCCAGGGTCTCTCTCTAATCATACCAGCAATGCTTTTAGACGTCGATGGAGATCACTAGGATGTGATCTGTTTTAAAAATAAATTTGAAAAAATACGAATATTCGCCATAGCGAATATTCGCCGCAATATTCGAGTTATTCGCGAATACTCGAATATGCAATATTCGTAGCGAATATTCGCAATGCGAATATTCGTGAGCAACACTAGTGACTGGTCTAGCCCCATTGTATTAGTCCCAAAACCAGATGGCACTTGAAAGTTTTGTAACGACTTCAGAAAGCTGAATGCAGTAATAACGTTTGACACATACCCAATGCCCAGGATAGACAAACTTATAGACTGACTTGGCAAGGCCCGTTATCTGACCACTTTAGACTTGACCAAAGGATATTGGCAAATACCCCTGACTGGTAGCGCCAAAGAGAAGACTGCATGTGACCCCGGAGGGTTCCTTTCAATATAACAAAATGCCCCTGCGACTTTTTAGAGGGCTATGGACAGGACCCTAAGACCTTACCGACAGTATGCAGCAGCCTATCTAGATGACATAGTGGTACATAGCACTGAATGGGAGTCTCACTTGCCCCGTGTCCAGGCTGTCCTTGATTCCCTCTTCAAAGAAGGGTTTACGGCCTAGAAGAAGCCAAGTATGGGCTACACTATTGGCCGTATTGTCATAAAGCCCCAGGTGAATAAAATAGAAGCCATCCAGGAGTGACCATGTCCTGCAAACAAGAAGCAGATCAGGGCCTTTCTTAGGATTGCGGGGTATTATAGAAGATTTATCCCAAATTTTGCAACTATAGCTGCCCCACTGACAGACCTTACCTTTCCAAGACCTGAAGAAGGCTCTTTGTGCACAGCCAGTATTATACTCCCCCGATTTCTCCAAAGACTTTTTGGTTCAGACAGATGACTCTGACATAGGTATCGGGGCAGTACTATCAGGCCGCGTACACATGATCGGTAAAAACCGATGAAAATGGACTGAAGGACCGTTTTATTAGTCCAAACCGATCCTGTGTGGGACCCATTGGTCAGTTATCCTTCAGTCAAAAAAAAGAGAACTTGCTTTAAAATTTGACCGATGGACGCCTGACCGATGGTTTAAAACAGATCGTTAGTATGCAAAAGCATCCGTTAAAAGGCTACGCATGCTCAGAATCAACTCGATGCATGCTTGGAAGCATTGAACTTTTTTCAGCACATCGTTGTGTTAGAACGCGGTGACGTTTACTTGTTTTAACACAATCGTTTTTTTAACCGATGGTGTGTAGGCACATCAGACCATCAGTCAGCTTCATCAGATAACCGATGAAAACGGTCCTTTGGACCATTCTCATCGGATGGACTGATCGTTTGTACGCGGCCTAACAGGTACACAATGGGGAAGAACACCCTGTGGTATACCTAAGCAGAAAGCTCAATGACCATGAGAAAAAGTATGCAGTCTTTGAAAAGGAATGTCTAGCCATAAAGTGGGCCATGGACACGCTCAGGTACTACTTGTTGGGGTGCCAGTTTGAGTTGATATTTGACCATGCTCCCCTGAAATAGATGGACCAAAAGAAGGACGAGGCAATTCATTTGTTCAAATCGGTCGGACCGACCAATTTGAACAAATCTGTCTCTTTGGATTTTGGTTTGCTCGCGTGTACACACGAGCAAACCAAAATCCCCGCCAGCAGACGGCACGCTGACGTGTCGGTGACGTGGCGGTGACGCCGCCACGTCACCGCACCAGGAAGTAAAACACTTCCGCGCATGCGCCAAATCCATTCGGCGCCGGTGCGAGACGACATGTCTGCTGGTAAGTGTACTAACCAGCAGACATGTCGGGCGGACGGGTTCCCACCCAATAGATTTCAAAGCATGCTTTGAAATCTGTCGGGTGGCCAAATCCGTCGGCTCGCCCGTACACACGATCGAATCTGTCTGCTGGGACGGTCTAGCAGACCGTTTCCAGCAGACAGATTTGATCGTGTGTACGCGGCCTAATAGACGGGTGAACCAGTGGTTTTTGGCTCTACAGGATTATTCCTTAATGGTAAAACACAGGCCAGGTGTTGAGATGGGAAATATAGATGCCCTGTCCCGGGTTCACTCCTGTTGGGCTACAGGTGTTCCAACCCTGGGGTTGAAACAAGGGGGGAGGATGTGTAGCAGAGCATGCCAGAGAGAGCCTAGGAAAGTCCTGTTCGGGGTTTATACATCTCCTAGGCTCCTCTCATATACATTCAGGGATCTCTGATCCAGGATCCAGTTCAGGTGTTGGCCCTCTTCCCCAGGCCAATTTAAGCGCACCTGACCAGACAGCCTGGGAAAGACAGTCCATGCTTGTCTGTGAGAGCAAGAAGTTTGGTGAATACTTTTGGAGCAGTTGATGTGGAAGCTGCTATACTGCTATACACGCCCCTCTGATCTGCCTCTGGATGCTGCCGAAAGAAACAAGGGAAATCAGCCCTGGACAATGCGTCCGCCGCCCCATTATCCACCCCACTAACAAATTCCCCCCGAAAATGAAAATTAAACCTGAGACCTAACCAAGTCAGCCTGCGCATAAATGCCATGATTAGGAGGGAGCCTGACCTCCCCTTGTTGATAATAGCCGCTGTGGCGACATTATCGGTGAAGAACACAACCATATGACCAGACCACAAGGGCCCCCAGGTATATGCCGCGGCCACAACAGGGATGATCTCGAACAATGTGGACGTCTGCGAAAAAACTGGAATATCTGCCACCCCTGGAGGCCAGGGCCCTGCGAGCCACTGCCGCCCGAAAATGGCCGCAAGTCCCACTGAAGCGGCGGCATCGGAAAACACCCTGGGGGAGGCTGGAGTGGGAAGCTGGATGAATAAGGACACCCCATTCCAGTCGCACAAGAAAAGATCCCACATAAGCAGATCCGCCCTGGCGTCGGCTTCCAACCGCACCCTCGAGTCATCGTCTCAGAAGAGTGGCAGGAGTGCCAGCAGGCGCGAAACAAAAGACCTACCCTGCGGAATGATACGCATGGCGAAATTCAGCATGCCTAAGAGGGACTGCAACTCCCTCTTAGAACACACTGGGGACCTAACAAAGCCATGGATGACACCACAGATCCTGACCAGCTTGTCCTGCGCCAAGCTGGCGACCATCCGTACTGTGTCCAAAGTGATCCCTAGGACGGTAACCAAGGTGGCCGGACCCTCCACCTTGTGGGCAGCCAAGGGGAAATTCAGATCACTGAACAGCTCGGTGAGCATGGCAAATTCCCTGGGTGTCTGAGCCGGGCTCTCTAGCAGCAAGAAATCATCCAGGTAGTGAATAACCTTGCCACACCCCAACTGTTCAGCTAATACCCAGTTGAGCGCCGAGGCAAACGTGTCAAACAGCCACGGGCTACTTTTGGCTCCTTCCCAAAAGCCATCCGCAATCGAGCCATCCCCCCGCCGCCTCCCCGCCTCCGTTCCTTTCATTCCCAACCATCCGCACCGGCCTATGGAGTTTTGCGGCTGCCGCGTTTAGGAAAGACCGCGGCTTCACCCGCGGCCTAGCGGCGCGCCGCACAAACACCTAGGAAATCCTTCCAAAGCTGCCCAGAAACCCCCTCCTATCCTAGGAGGACCCCCATCCTCTCCCTGTCGCCCACCAGCCTTCCCTAGGGACCGATCCACCAAGCTAACAGCCCCAGCTCAGGTCCCTTTTCCTGAGTTGTGGCCATCTTGGTACACACCAGCACATCTCCCCCTATTATGCCCCACCGCGTTTCCACCAATTCTGTAGCACTTGATCCAGGGTTTCGTTTTCCCTTGCCGCAGCACATTGGTTAGCACGACCAGGTTTTTTTTGCCTTCCTCTGGATCAACCTGGGAGTAAGGATTTAAAGAATCTTTACCCCCCCCCCATCCCATTAAAAACCTCCCTGGCCCCCCTGATGATTGGTGACAATGGCTAATCTGCGATACTCTGCAGACACCATTCGGGGTCTGAGGCGATTCACCACAGTATTACCAGCCATCACCAAAAAGGCCTTAAGAATTGAGCAACTATTGAGAATCGATCGACGATCGACTGTCAAAAATTTCAGTCATTCACCCCAGCCTGAGCACATATCTTGTGCTTTGATCAACACAAGATCGGCAGTAAAACACTGACTAGAAATCTATGATTTCATACTACAATACGACTTAGACTGCTTTTTTATTACAGAGAGCTGGCTTACAGCCGACTGTAACACCATTCTAGGTAAACTGGTGCCAGAAAACTACCATATTATAACCAAAAACAGAATAGGGCAAAGAGGAGGAGGCCTGGCGGTGATCCACAAGACTTACCTTGCGATCACTAAACCAGTCCTTCAAAACCCTCTTCCATTCATGGAAACCCTTAATCTGCAACTGCAAACAAACCCCAGGAGACCGTCCGCATTCTTCTTTGCTATAGACCACCTGGCCCAAAATCGCAGCTTCTACCATCACTGACGGAGTTCATCTCCACTTATACCCTTAACAGCAAACACCTTTTGCTGCTCGGGGACTTCAATCTCTGGGCCAACTCCTCACAGGATCCCGTTGCCGACGCCTTTATTGACCACCTGGAAGGATTAGGGCTACAACAACTAGTATGTGGGCCCACACATGCTTCAGGTCACACACTCTATCTTATTTTCAGACAAAATCTGAAAATAAGTACTTTGGAAAATGAACCGTTGCCATGGACAGATCACCATGCAATTAAATTCATAATTTCCAAAACTCCCCCATTGATAAAAACACCCAAGCCGGTGACAACACACTGGACTAGATCTCAGAAGAAGCTCAATTCGGGAACTCTTCAAATCTACCTTGGGAAATATAATTAAAACAATCCAACCATTTCGAACAGCCTCAGATACACTGGATGCCATAAATGCAGCCCTACTACAGTCAGCCGACTTAGTAGCGCCGAAATGCAAAGTCCACATCTGGAAAAACAAGCTGTCGCTACTGAAGCAAGAACGCAGAAGGGCAGAAGCCGCCTGGAAAAGAAGCGCTTCAGAGGAGAACCTTATCATCTACAAAGCATCAACAAGAAAATACCACAAAGAAATCTTCAAAGCCAAGAAAAATTATTTTTCCAAGGCTATCAACAGCGCACTAAATCGCCCCCACAAACTCTTCAAGCTGGTCACGCAGACCATGAATCCAGGCTGTCTTGAAGCCCCCAATTCAGATACCCAAGAATTTTGCAATGAATAATCGGATTTCTTCATCAATAAAATTGAGGGAATCCGGGAAAGCATTTAGCAGAACAATACCCCCCTCAACCCCCCCTCAACCATTCCTACAACACCCATAGAAACATTCTATATTCAACAAAGTTCACTCTGGAACCCATCTCCATCGATGCAACAAAAAATATCATCGGTACTTTGCGAAACAGCACAGCGCCAAATTATATCATCCCCACTAAACTGCTGAAGGAATGTGCCGGCATTCTGGAACCTCCCATCATGCAGCTTATAAACCAGTCTTTTAAGGAAGGCATAGTGTCCTCCTTGCTGAAAAAAGGCACAATCCAGCCCATCTTGAAGAAACCTACCGTGGACCCCAAGGACCCAAATCACCGCCGTCCCATAACAGGCCTAAATGTTTTCTCCAAGATAATGGAGAAAGTAGTGGTACAACAGTTGCAACAGCATCTAGATACCCATAATCTACTGAATCCATTTCAATCGGGTTTCCGTCTCGGACACGGGACAGAAACAGCATTACTCAAAATATGGGACGACGCTCTCTAGGCCGCAGACGAAGGAGAATCTTGTCTCCTGGTTCTGCTGGACCTAAGCGCAGCCTTTGACATGGTAGACCACAAACTATTACTTACTAGGCTAGCCGAAGTAGCCAGAGTCGCAGAAGGTGATCTACCATGGTTTTCCTCCTTTTCGGAAAATGGATCACAAACAGTGAAATTGGGACCTTTCACTTCTGAAAAACGCACGGTGTCATGTGGAGTCCCCCAAGGATCCCCCCTGTCACCGATGCTATTCAACATCTATCTTTGCCCTCTCTTTGAAATCATTAGTAATCAACAACTACTTTATCACTCATATGCAGACGACACCCAACTGTATTTTTGCATCTGCAACAAAAAGGATCATCATCTCAGTTTAGAGAATTGTCTCTCTTTGATAGAAAACTGGATGACTATGAGTTATCTTAAACTCAACAGTTCCAAAACAGAACTTCTCCTGTTTCATGCCAGTCGCAAGAGTCAACTGGCAACAACCTGCACACCTCCGCCCATTCTGGGCCAAATCATTACCCCTAGCTCCAAAGCCAAAAGTCTTGGGGTCATCTTTGACACCTATATGACAATGGATGCACAAATAGGGTCAGTAGTCAGCGGATCTCACCATCTGCTGCGCCTACTACGCAGACTTATTCCATTCCCAAAGAAGACGTAGCAGTAGTGGTGGGAACAATTGTGAACTCCAGACTGGACTATGCAAATGCCCTCTACCTCGGACTCCCAAAGTACCAAATCTCTCATCTGCAAGTCGTTCAAAATACAGCCGCCAGACTTGTGACTGGGAAAAAACCCTGGGAATCAATCTCACCTTCACTGAGATCCCTTCATTGGTTGCCAGTAAAAGACAGAATTGCTTTTAAAGCGCTCTGCCTGACTCATAAGTGCATCCATGGGAAGGCCCCACAATATCTATGCGAAAAGATAGAAGCCCACAATTCCAATCGCGTTCTGCAATCCACCAACCAAAATTTGGTCAAGGTACCCAAAGCCAGATGCAAGTCCAAAGGAGAAAGAAGGTTTGCTTTCCAGGGTCCCAGACTATGGAACTCTTTACCAAGCAGCATTCGGTTGGAGGAAAATCACCTGACCTTCAGAAGGCAGATTAAAACTCTGCTCTTTTGAGGCCATGAGAGACAGAAACAACCAGCGCCCAGAGCCAATTTAGTTTGCATGTGCTGCGCTCTATAAATTTTTCATTCATTCATTCATTCAACTGCAATATGTGCTGGATGGCAGAGTCCACAGAAGCGTACTTCAATGCAAACTCCTCCGACTGAACGAGGGAGTTCAAACTGGGCACAGGTGATGAATGAGGCGCAGACAGGTCGTACACCAAGCGATGTTTATTTGAAAATGTACCCTTCACCACCCCAACAGGACTCATCCTCCACATAACAAAAGGCGGGACAAAAACGGCCCAATGACGAAGCCCTTGGCCAACTCTACCCTTGGCAACTAACTCAGGGTTAGTGGTGGCAGATACCAAGTTAGCACACTTGTGCGACTGAGATGGAAGGGTGATAAGGCCAGTGTGGAAACCTTCTTCAAACCCCTCCACCAAAAACCGTCTGAGAGCCGGGGAAGGGTGATGTGCCAGCCAGAAGTCGAACCGGGGGATGTTCACCTGGCTTAGTCAGGAAGCCCGGAGTGCTTGACCGGGCAGGCAGTTTTGGGGTGCGCCCTGAAACAATTCGCACAAACGTGCAACAACGTACATTGGTTGTAGTTGCAGGTCGTGTAATTATAGTTGTTACAGAGCTGTGATTTCCCTAACACATGGATAGGCCTGCTGAGTTTGTCCACCAGGCCCGAGGGCCCAGAAGAAGACCCGCCTGACCCAGGCCTGCTGGCCCCAACTGCCCCCAGATGATCATCATTAGGACACCAGTTAGCGGTGTGGGCGGCATATTGGCAGGTAGCACACGTGGGAGACTTCTGTCTAGCAAAATGCCTGCAGAACAGTTCAGTGTCCATGACACTCCAGCATGAAACCACCTGAATCTGCGCGACTTTGGTGGAAAAGGACCTGTGGTAGTCGTAGAACGAGCTACCGCCATACTTGTGAGCTAAATCCACAACTTTATGCAAATAAAGGTCCAACTCCTCCCTCCTGGCAGGACTAACACCACAAACAATATCCCTAAAAATCTCGAAGGCAAGGACGAACTCGGCAATACTGAGCTTGCGGTTTAATCTGGGATCGCGGGTCCTGAGGACCACCGAGACCTCCTCGCAGGCATACGCCTTGTTCTCCACCATGTCCTGCGACGCGATGAGGAGCGAGGCCAGATTGACGTCCTTGCCTTTCAGGATATCTTTCTTGAGGTTGGCCGGGATGAAATGGGCAGGGGAAATGGACGGAACCGTACCATCACCGGAGGGAATAGCCAGAGGAGAAGGCCCACCAGTAACAGCGGCAGGGACAGCCGATGGCCCAGGAACCGAGGCAGCTGCCGGGACTACCGCACCGACTGGCCGCTCCTCCAACACATCCATCCTGTCCTGCAACAGTTGAAACAAAGATAATAGGGTGTTCAACACTGTGTGTATCTGCGTCAGAGCGGTGAGCAGGGACGCCTGCTCAGCACTGGTGGATAGCTGCGGTAGGGATTGGGTAGGAAAGAGGAGTCTGAACAACTCCGCCTTTCTGGCCGAGGCCACGAAAGGAATGCACTTGGAACGGCGCTTGGTTATGAGCCTATGAATAGTCCAGTTCCTTAAGGATGGCGAACTGCCGTGATCCGAGCCCCTAGCCGGAGTGGACGAGATAAACGTAAGATCCTCGCTCTCTGATACGTGAGACATGTTCAAATCTGCGAAAAAAACAATCAAAAAGTCAATTATGCCGCCCGACCTGACAACCCCGCTTACCCGCAACAACCTAGTGTATGGTTCTGCTACCGAAAAACAATGCGCATGAGAACTAATGACCATGACCCCCTGCGTGAATGTACTGTAGCGCGAGCCTGAGCACCTGTGGTGCTGCAGAGGCAATTAAAAATGAACACTCAGGGCTTGGAACCTACAGACCGTGGTAGGCAGAAATAGGCATGTCAGTGTGGTGCAACGTATGACGTATGAACGTACAGGCGAGTCGACTGCGAACAATCAATTAAAAACGAAAACTCAGCCCATACGGATCCGAAGACGTGACGGATCCGAATATATAAACCCTAACTAACCCCCTTGAAATGAAAAACAAACACACGTTGCTGTTGCAGACACGGCTAAATCCACCTGCGAAAAACCATCATGAATAATTAGCAATACGATAACCACCGACCTGACACCACCACCCATCCAGAGTGAGCGTGCTCTGAGGTGGAGAAAGAAAATTGACCCCAGCAACCCTGCGCCTGTGGTATGTGACGACATGGCCCAGAGCTGACGTTTCGGCTGCAGAGCCTGCAGCAGGCAAGCCAGATACAGACATGCTACGACCTGACCCAGCAAACTACCATGCTGCTCCAGAAGTGAGGCGGATAGCAAAGGAACCTAATACCTGAGACCTGTGTCCCCCTGAAGCCAAAGGACTAGGCACCGTGCTGCCGTGACCTAATGTGAACAGCCCCCCCTACCCCCGAGCAACTCACCAGGGTGACTAAGCAGTGAGTAGTGACCCCCGCCCTCCCTTTTGCAAACCCATTCTGGACTCACCCTGTACCTGCCACAGCAAGGCCCTGCCACCCACCAGCCAGGACCCCTGACACAGACTATGTGTCCCCCCTTTTTCCAGTGTCCCTGGTACAAAGCATGTGGCTCAGAGGGGCCGACCGTGACTGTGCGCTGTGGGACTACAGGTCCCAGCAAGACGCATGACGCTTGCGGGGAACTGATGCTAGCAACCACCGCCCCCCAGTGTGCAACCTGAAGCAGAGGCCAAGACTACCGACACCGTGCCCCCCTCCCCTTTACCCAGAGGCAGTACCTACCTTCACACACCTGCAGCGATACAGACACCTGCAGGGAGAAAAAGACACCCTGCCCGAGGGGTGGAGGAGACAATAACCATGATGACAACCTGTAAAAAGCCCAACAACCCCCCCCCCACATCCACCTTCCAACCCCCCCTGGCCTGCGAGATGACCAGCCCCCCCAGACATACCTGACCCGACAAGGGAGTAGCATGAGAGCGCGCATGGAGGACGCACCAGCCGGAGTGATGGAAATAACAAACGACGGATTGGACGGCCGCACACCGGAAAACTCTTGAGTTGTCTTTATTGAAAAAGCATAAGCAGGCACCACAGATACACAGCAACAATCAAAAAACAGCCGACGCGTTTCACACTTGGTTAGTGCTTATTCATGGCCTGACCAGCCAGAGTAAACCGAGGGAAGGGGAGCAACTCCACACACACACCGACACGGGCAAACGCTGGCAGCCACACCAGGATGGCGTTCGAAGGCCCTTAATGTCAGCAACGACCGCACGGAGGATACCCGGAACCGGAAGTGACGCTTGCTGACCCCTGCCACCCGGAAACAGCGCCGACGCCTGCTGGGAGAAGAGGGGGAGAATAAAAAGCCCCACGCTCCTCCCACAAACCCAGGCAAGCCAATGGCTTTCCACTAATAATAAACATATACTGGCAGCTTCTCAAATTTGACTGCAAAGGTGGAAATACATATTGCTTTGTCTTTCATATCAGAAGCATGGTTGACCTTAAACAGTTAGCATTTCTATTATTAAAAGTATGATCTTGTCCTCACATGTTTGTTTAGTTCAGAAATGAAATATAGGAAAATGTTGCATACCCTTATGCCGTGTACATACGATCAGGCTTTTGCGCGGCCAAATCACATCCGAATTCCGACGGAACTCCATCGGAGAAAAATAGAACATGTTCTATATCTAAACTCCGATGAAAAAACTCAGATGGGGCTACACACGATCGGAATATCCGATGGAAAAAGTCTGTCTCACTTTTTTCATCGGAAATTCTGATTGTGTGTACGCGGCATTAGTTACCAAACATTTTTACCCATGTTGTTCCTCAGCACAATTTTTTCAAATGTACACACTTGTTTTAAAATTACTTTAAACTGTGCATGGGATTGGGTAGTCTTTGCAAACTGAAGCTTCACCTCATCTACTTAGCTTTGGAGCAACTGCACTTGCAGTCTATTTTTCGTTAGCAAATCAACCCCATTGCTTATGTGTAGAAGACAGTATGTTAGAGCTTTTATGGGAAATATATATATATATTTTATAATTAGTGGGAATGCTATATTTAGCATTCCCAGTATTGATATTCGTTTTTTTATTATTCTTAATATTATTTCCGTACGTTTTTTGGCTCTGCGTAACTTCTGCATACTCTCATCTAATAAGACCATTCAACTTTTAAAATGTTCAGCTCTTTCAATGATGGGACTTCTTCAACTTTTTTTGTACTATTTATACTTTTTAAAATATTAAGCTTTTAGTTTTTTTTAACATTGAAGTCAATGAGAACATGCTTCAAATCATTAAAACATTCTACCTCTAAGAAAAGTTTCAGCTCCTTCATACCTTCACCTACAGACGCCAAACAAACTTTAAAATATTCATAAAATATTCAGCTTTCCGGCTATGACTTTTCAGTTTGATATCTTCAGTTTTTGTGAAAAGCAGTTTAAGTTTAGTGATTTTTTTGTGAAAATGTTATCGATTACACAGTGTTTCTATGGGGCTGGGTTAGAGTGGATCATGTGATCATTAGAGCAGAGAGATTTAAAAAAAAAATTATCTTTATAAAGGGGGAACAAATTGCTCTCACGCCCACAAGATCTACTTGTCATACACAATTTATATATCAAAACGTAGGTTTTTTTGTGCTCAGTTTTGTGATACGCCTTTTACTTTTGGTTGCTGGAGCTTCTAAATGTCAAGAGTTCCACATTTTCTCCCATTGACTGTCATGTAAAAAAATCTATAAATTTCCCAGCAAAACGCACAAAGAACCTCTTTTTTAAATCGCTGAGATGCCCACATTTTTAGGTTTATCAACATAAATTTCATACCGATACGTTCACAAAGGCAGTGTGTTTCTAACGGTGAAGTTGCTGTTTCGATAGCATGTACGGTTGTCGATTTAATAAAGTTTGTTTGAAGGGTTCTCTCACTTATTAGGTGTGTGGATTAAAGGGGTTCTAAAGGTATTTTTTCCCCCTAAATAGCTTCATTTACCTCATTGCAGGGGGGAGGGGCGACCAGGCAAGTCAAGACACTCTCTATATTGCAGATAGAGAAAGGAGCTGTGTGTTATTAGGCATCCTGCTCGCCCCTCCCCCTTCAAGAGGCTCTCTCCACACCAGGGAAAAAGCCTTGCATTACTGTTTGTAGTTACAGACAGAAGATCAGAAAGTGAGGATTTCTCAGAAGAAATAAGGACATTTAAAAGCAAAATGGAAGGATGAGGTAAGTGAAAGAGGACTGCACCAAGGTAAAGTAAGCTATTTAGGGAAAATATGTTTACCTTTACAACCCATTTAATGATTAAAGAGAGGCTTTATAAGTACTGAAGGAACACTGCTTGAATGTCCTGAGTGAGTAAATGAGTGAGTGAGTGCAACACTTGCGAAATGAATCGCCTCTGGGTGCTATTTCCATTCCTTGGATAAAGGAAGGCTCTGCCTTCAGAAGAGATGAGTTTTAATCATTCTCCTGAAGGCCAAGTGGTCCGGCTCCAGTCGGATGTTGGTTGGTAGTGCATTCCACAGTCGCGGTCCTTGGACAGCAAATCTCCGATCTCCTTTGGATTTGTATCTTGCCTTTGGGATGTACAGTAGGTTTTGATTTGTGGATCGCAGAGTGCGATTGGGGTTGTGGACTTTTATTTTTTTTCATAGATATTGGGGAGCGTTTCCTTGAATACACTTGTGTGTAAGCTAGAGTGCCTTAAAAGTGATTCTGTCTTTCACTGGTAGCCAGTGAAGGGATCTTAGCGAAAGGGAGATGGACTCCCACATTTTTTTACCAGTCACTAATTGAGCAGCCGTATTTTGAACAACTTGCAGACGAGTGATTTGGTATTTGGGAAGTCCTAAATAGAGGGCATTTGCATAGTCGAGTCTGGAATTGACGAGTGTACCCACCATGACTGCAATGTCCTCTTTAGGGATGAAGGGGGTGAGTCGGCGTAACTGGCGCAGCAGATGGTGGGATCCGCTGACTACTGCCCCTATTTGTGCATCCATTGTCATGTGGGAGTCAAAAATGACTCCTAGACTTTTGACTTTGGTGCTCGGGGCGATAATTTTTCACAGGATGGGCGGTGGGGTCCAAGTAAAGGTGGGGAGACTTTTCCTGTTTGCGTGAAACAGGAGAAGCTCTGTTTTCGAACCATTGAGTTTTAGATAACTGGATGTCATTCAGTTATCTATAAGAGTGAGGGATCTCTCTAATCCCATCGAATGATCCTTTCCTGACGCGGAGATACAGTTAAGTGTCGTCTGCGTAGGAATTGTAGAATAGCTTCTGGTTGCTAATGATCTCAAAGAGGGGACGGAGATAGGTATTGAACATTACCGGTGACAAGGGAGATCCCTGAGGGACTCTGCATGATACCGTACGCATTTCTGACGTGAAAGATCCCAATTTCACTGTTTGTGATCTGATTTCCAAGAAGGAAGAGAACCAGGGCAGATCCTTTTCCGTGATTTTGGCCACTTCAGCTAGCCTAGCGAGTAGTAGTCCGCGGTCTACTGTGTCAAAGGCTGCACTTAGGTCCAACAGGATCAGGAGAGAAGATTCTCCTTCATCTGCTGCCTCTAGGACGTCATTCCATATTTTTACCAGAGCCGTTTCAGTTCCGTGCCCTGGCCGGAAGCCTGATTGAAACGTATTAAGTAATTTTTGGGTTTCTAAATGCTGTTGTAACTGTTGTACAACTTCTTTCTCCATTATTTTAGAGAAAACATTTACACCCGTTATGGGTCTCCTATTGTTTGGGTCTTTCGGGTCAAGGGTGAGTTTTTTCAGGATTGGTTTTATGGTACCTTGTTTCAACAAGGAGGGCACCATGCCCTCCTTGAATGATTGGTTTATAAGCTGCGTGATAGCTAGTGCCAGTATATCAGCACTTTCTTTCAGCAGTTTAGTGGGAATGATGTCATTGGGTGCTGTGCTGTTGTGCAGAGTCCCAATGATATTTTTAGTGGCAGCGATGGAGATGGGTTTTAAGGTGAATTTCTGTGCTTGAGGCGGGTTTATAATGGTATCAGGGTTGGGATTCGGGGCGGGATTCGTGCAGATTCCATTTTGCTCAATGCTTACCCGGATTCTTTCAATTTTATTAATGAAATAATTTGATAGTTCGTTGCAAAATTCTTGTGAATCAGCATTGGGGGCTCTAAGCAGGCTGGATTAATCGACTGCGAAACCAGCTTGAAGAGTTCACGGGGGCGGTTTAGGGCCTTGGAGATGATGTTGGCAAAATGATTTTTTTTTCGCCATAAAGATTTCTTTATGATATTTCTTTGTTATTGTGATGAGACCCTTTCTCGCCCAAGTCCTGCTCTCCCGACACTCCTCTGCTTCTATCAGATCAGATTGCAGATTGCAACATCTGATGGTCCAGTCATCCAAGGTTCCGGGATCCGACCTACAGCTATGTGCCAATCGCGATCCATTTGAAGAACACACACCAAACGAGCTGTATGTATGCTCAACCAGAACTCAACTTTATTGAAACACTGAGCTGGTTATATACAGGTTACAGCTTTCATCAATCAAAGAACAATGAAATCTCCACCCCCTTTTCCACACACTGGGGTTTCCATACAGAGACATTTTGGCACCGATGTATTTAGCATGACTTTACTACCTCAGAGAGAATGACATTCCTGGAGATAATGACATCAGTGAAGTTAACAGAATCCGTTATCTAGCCAGCTTGTCTCCGCATAGAGAGGAGGTCATTACTACATCTGAGAGATCACACACTTTTAGATAATGACATGCTAATCCAATACTCCTGATAATCAAAAGGCTCAAAACAGGGTTGGATTGGATTGGATTGGATTGGATTAAATACTTATAGAGTGCCAAATGCAAGTTGTGATACTCGCGTCTAAGCGCCTACCAACAAGCTAAAAAAAAAAAAAAAAAACAGAAATATCAAAAGAAGGGGGGGGGGTGTCGGGGCACAGCAAGCCTATCCCTACTCCCTGACAATGGACCGCAGCCTAGGATTAAGGCAGCGTCCTGCTAAGGGCTTGGAAGGGCAGGTCTCTATCTATAGGCTTGTGAAAACAAAAGTGTCTTCAAGCCCTTACGGAAGGCCATCAAGGAGGTGGATGCTCGGAGCTGATGAGGGAGCTGGTTCCACAGAAAATTCCCCAGTGTTTGGAGTCCACACAATGGACAATGAAATGTCTTTCACAAGCCACTTAGCCTTTCAATAGTCCTCAATAGTCTGATTCAGTTCAATCCACATCTAGACAGACACCTCATAATGTCCAAAGGCATCCTGCAATATGTCCTATCCATAATGTCTAATCTTATGTAATACATGAAGTATGATTTCACGGTCCATGACAGTTATTGTCTTATAAATAGTGTGGTTTCTATCTGAAGAGCTCTTTTTCCAGGCAGCTTCTGCTCTTCTACGCTCTTGCTTTAACAACGTCAGCTGGTTGTTAAACCACCCGGCGTTGTTTTTACGAAAGCAAGTTTTTCGTTTTGGTGCCACCCAGTCGGCGGACTGAAGTAGTGCCTTGTTGATGGCATCAAGTGTTTCTACGGCTGTTCATTGTTGTTGTATTGTGTTTATTTTATTTCCTAGGGTTGTCTTGAAGAGTTCCGAGTGGAGCTAAAAATAGTGTGGTGGTTAGGGGGAATGGCTTTGGTGCAGGCTTAGCAATTCAGCTATTCAGCATTCCCATGCATTTTCTACAGGAAATGCATTTTCTAGTTTTAATTTTTAACTATACGAGACAGATTCCAAGTAAGTCCAGGGACAAATGTCTTAATTTCCATTTAACTTTCCCAAGAGACAATTTGGTCTACAAACAGGTTGTGAATATGTTAATTAAGTCAAGGCCCCTTGTAGTCTGAACAATGCAGTTTCTGGTATTCAAACAACACCAACCACAAAGAAACTGGTCTATAGTATGTTTACAAGGATTTTCAGATCACACACTCCTTGAGATGTTCCAGGAGTTGAATTGTAGGTTTTATTCCCTTTCAAAACCTGCAATGACTGATCTCAAAAGGCAGAGCCACAAATTGAAAGTGCTGCTCCTCTATAGCAAAGCGCAAAAGCAGTTAATGAGGCTGAAAAGTTGGCACGTGCAGGTACGCATTCCTGATGTCTATGGTTGCCAGGAAATCTACTTGGAGAGAGGCTACCACAGAGCGAACTGATTCCATTTGAAAAGGCCGCACGAATGCCACCTACACACCACCATTTTTCATGTCATGGAAAAAAACAATGTTTTTCTCAACGTTATTCTTGTCAAGCCTGCCTTGCATACACGCGATCATGAAAAAAAAAATGCTTGAGCAAAGCGTGGTGACAAACAACACGTACAACGGCACTATAAAGGGGAATTTCCATTCGATTGGTGACACCCTTTGGGCTGATTATGCAAATTTACCTTCTCATAACCTGGTTCTGAGCATGCATGTTTTTTCCCCCGTCGTTAAAGCCTACACACAACTGTTTTTCACAATGTGAAAAACAACGTGAAAAACGATAAGAAAAAATAGAGCATGTTCTAAATTTGTATACCCATTTTTTATGTCGAGAAAAATGCTCTGGAGCCTACACACGGTCGTTTTTAATGACCAATTAAAACAATTCTCGTTATGAAAAACGGTCGTGTGAACGCGGCATAAAAGATAAAAGTTTATTCGCCTTTAGATCCAGGATCGGTCTTATGTCTCCATTTGGTTTTGGAACTGTGCATAGGTTCGAATAATCCATAATCACACCTTGCTGTTTTAAGCAAACTAGTGCCTGGAATAATAAGCCCCTTTTTACAAGTTCTGTGGGAAACCTGGACCTTAAAAAATTTAAGCTACAGCCTCTACTCCTGAGACACTGTGGAAATGACCCACTTGTCCTGAATCAGCGTTCCCCAAAATCCTGTAAACTGCAGCAACCTTCCCCCCACCCACAGGAGTGGGGGCATCCCTTCACAAGGAAGGTTTGGTCCAGTATTAGAGGGTTTTTGGACCCAAGGACTCTTTTGGCCCTGACCTTGCTTTTTACCTTTGGCCTCAGACCCCTGGTGCCTAGGGACGGAAAAAACCTGAGGAAGGAGCAGGTGGTCCATTAAATGAGTGCCGTTTTAGCTACTTTTTTCACAGGAAGAAGGGAGCTCTTTCCTCCAGAGATCTTCTGCATGTACTTATCCCAATCCACCCCAAACAAACGGTTTCAATGAAATGGAATAGATATGTGCATTCCCGTTCATTTTCGTACCCACAGGATAATGTGTACATACAAAAAAATTAAAGCACCAAAATACGAAAACTACGAGATTACGAATGAGATTACGAATGAGCCGCATAACGAACAACCGCAAATACGAACGAATGATCCGACGAAAAAAAACGACAAAACGAAAACGGCAAAAGAACAAAAATGACATCTATAACAAAAGATTTACATTCTGTATTTTGTTTGAATCCTTTTTCTGTTTGTTTTCAGTCCTATGTTCATTGTTCATATGACATCTATAACAAAAGATTTGCATGCTGTATTTTGTTTCAATCCTTTTTCTGTTTGTTTTCAGTCCTATGTTCATTGTTCATATGACATCTATAACAAAAGATTTGCATGCTGTATTTTGAATCCAAAATACGAACAGAAAAAAGGAATTTGAAATACAGAATGCAAATCTTTTGTTATAGATGTCATATGAACATACGACTGAAAATAGCAAAAGAAAAGGGTTTCAAGATACTGCAAATCATTGACGAAAATTCACGAAAATTATTGTCTAACAAGTAACGAACATGAATTAAACAGAATAACAAACCATCCCGCATGTACGAAAATAAAACAGTAACGAAAATACGAAACTATCGGAATACGAAAAAATCGCGTCATACGAAAAACGAACGGGAACAAACAGGAAAACGGGCGTCTTACGAAAAACGAACGAAAACGAAAAAACGGAACGATACGAAACAGAACAAAAAAAAAAGATTTTTTTTTCTGTGCACATGTCTAAAATGGAATACCAACTAGCAACCTTTTACAAGGGAGCCCTGCTGACAATCTTTTTAGCCATAGAATTCTGCACATGTGCTCAGATAAAAGAGCCATACAGGAAATGTACTCTATGGATTTTTTGAGGGCATCTATAGCAAAGCATAGAACTTAAGGTAAATCTGCCGCCTCCTTAGCAGACTGTTATTCCCCTACTGGGTCCTTTAGCCTAATCCTTCAAGGCTTGTGAGAAACCAATCGCTGCCACTGTGGGCTGAATAGCAGAACCTGCCATTGCATAGGAAGCCTTTAACAAGGATTCCAGCTTAAAAAGATATCCTCTTTAAACATAAGATAAATAGTTTATAATACAAACGGTCGTACCATCATCCATAAGGCTGCATTCACACCTAGGCGTTTTGTCGCCCTACGCTGTAGCAGCCTGAAATATGCTGGAGGGGCAAATTTACATTGTCGGCTATGGAGATGGTTCACATCTCTACGCCATACGGGGAAACGCAGTACGCCTGAAGCATGAAACAAGTCCCGGACCCTTTTTTCAGGCGTCTTGGGCGTTCGGGCATAGCCGACAATGCTAAAATCACCCCTCCAGAGAAAAACAAGGAGCAACTTGTCGCCGCAAATCGTGGGGACAAAACGCCGAATCCATGTCGCTGCAATACGCCGCCTCACGCCTACGCTCAGGTGTGAATGCAGCCTAAGTCTTTGTATAGAAGAATGGGAGAATTTGTCCCTAAAATCAAAAGCTCCAAAAGGAAAAAGCAATTGGACTATAGCGATACATGTACATAGGTAAAATATGGTATAGGACACAAATAATAAGAAAATAATTCAGTTTTATTTGTAAAAAAATCAATAAAAAAAAACACAATGACATTCATACATAAATAAAAACATTTAATGGCAGACCACATGGATCACCATAAGAAGAATCTCCACATGGGGGAGATATCCCAATGGGACATGGGTCGCGGAGGGCATATCAACTAGTTTTGTGGTATGGACCGCTTTGTCAGGAGAATATCTAAGGCCCTTGCAAGACCGGGGACATCAAAGTGCCACGAGGGGGGGTCCCCCCAAAAACGAATATGGTGGGGGGAGCGTGCCATGGGTGGGCTGAACTGTAGTGTAGCAATATAACCTGATAGGATGGACAGAGCATGGGTAGTGCAATGCATGAACCCAGCATGGTAGACTGGATAGTCAGCTCAGGAGGTGGCTCCCTGGGTCCACAGTCCATGCCAGCTTCTTATCTGCAGGATCCCTAATGACCTGTGCACTACTGGACAAGTTAAGGTCTTACTCAGAGAGGAGACCGCTGCATCTACAATTGGTATGCTCCACTTTTTACCAAAGATTTTCACTATTGGATATAATAGGGGGAAATCTCTTTGGAGGCACAAACATCCTATCTGGGTGCTCCCAGTCGGAATATACCACCTGCTCCACAAGTGGGTGGAAGGGATACGCCTGCGCAACCCTGCTGAGGTTTCAAATAACCCAGGGAGGAACAAGGGGTTTCAGGGACCTTTACTGGAGGCAAAGCTGTATGAACTATTTGCGTAAGTGCATGGATGAGGAGCTTTTGTGATTGAAAAGCTGACACAACCTAAAACTCTTTAGGCTCTGATTCACCTGAGGCAGATTCCTCTGTATGAATATCATCATTAGCCATTACCTCTTCTACCTCATCAACCCAATATTGCTCCAATATAGTAGGAATAGGAGACGGGGATCTGGCACGCTTTCTGCCACCTTGTGTGACAGAAGCGATCTAAACCAGTCAAAGCTGATGATAGATCCTCCTTAGTAACAAAACTTGAGGTAGAAGCATTGATAGTAGCCAGAATGCTGGATAGACGCAGTGGCTCAGACTGCCCAGTCACCTGCAGTCTTTCAGGGGAGGCAATTACAGCAGAGTTCTGATTAGATTCTACAGGAGATACTGATGAGGAGCTACTAGCTGCAGCGCCCCCCCCCCCCCCGTGCGCTTTTTGGAACAACATAGCTTGCTGAAGCAAATGGCAACCAGTTTTGTGAGAATACACAAGTTCCTTAGTACCACAATTTTTTCTTGGAAGGCTCCTGTTTTAAGCACTTCCATACAGGGCATTTTCATCCCCTTCCTGCCCAGACCAATTTTTAGTTTTCAGCGCTATCGAAATTTGAATGATAATTGCACGGTCCTGCGACGTGGCTCCCAAACAAAATTGGAGCCCTTTTTTTCCCACAAATAGAGCTTTCTTTTGGTGGTATTTATTTTTTTGCGAAATAAACAAAAGAAGAGCGACAATTTTGAAAAAAAAAAAAAACACAATGGGCCAGATTCAGGTAGGAGAGCGAATCTTTAATTTGGAGTAACGTTTCTCATTTACGTAACTCCGCCGAAACTTTAGGAGCAAGTACTGTTATTCACATAGCACTTGCTCCTAAAGTTGCAGCGGCGTAGCGAAAATGAGCCGGCGGGTAGGGGGTGTGTATTATTTAAACTAGGCGCGATCCCGCGGCAAACGTACTGCGCATGCGTCGACTGTCAGTGCGCATGCTCCAAATTCTGTCAATGAACGTCAATGACGTCAATCCCCATTCACGGACGTTTTACGCAAACAACGCTAAATTTTTTAAATTCGACGCGATGACGACGGCCATACTTAACATAGGATACTCCACCTAGGGGGCATGTTTTTCTTTACGCCGCGTATCACTTACGGAAACATCGGAAAGTCACTGCGTCGGGCCCGCGTACGATCATGAATTTCCGTCTCTCGCTGATTAACATATTCTCGGCGTTAATCAGCGGGATCGCCCCGAGCGCCATTTTTAAAATTGCAGTTCCGATACGACGGCGAAATACAATTACGCCGCTCGTATAGGAACTCCAACCCGGCGTTTCTAGTTTTCTGCTTACAGAAAATAGAAATGCCAGCTCAAAGTGAGAGTTATGCTGGCGTATCACTGATACTCCAGCCTAACTCTACCTGAATCTGGCCCAATATCTTTTACTTTTTGACTGCAATCCCTTTGAGCAACTTGTGACAACATATTGGATGGAATAGCTGTGATTCTGAGCTATTTGTGACAGCAAACAGAGAGAGGATTGCCATCCTGGGCTGACGTTTAGCAACTAAGGAGGATACTCCGGGAGATCCGCAGCTGAGAGTGACCATCTGTATCCATAACCTCCGCAGAGGCTCTTTCGACCTTATATCCTAAGGTCCAACTGATGTGGTAAGGGTCCCCCCCTTCTATTTTGTTTATCACTGGAGTAAAGACATTTGGTGGTGGTGGCTAGTGTTGAGCAGAATATGCCATATTCGATTTCGCGATATATCTCGAATATATAGTCGAATATTCGAGATATATTCGCTAAATACGAATATTCGTGATGGTTTTTGGAAATGAAATTATTGCGAATTTTCGCTATTGCGAATTTTCGCTATTGCGAATGCGAATGCGAATTGCGAATGCGAAATTTCGAGAAATGCGGAATGGAGCACTCTGAATGGCTCAGAATATTCGTGATATTTTACAATACAAAATAATTGCGAATATTCGAGAAATGCGGAAGGAGCACTCTGATTGGCTCAGAATATTCGTGATATATTACAATATAAAATAATTGCGAATATTCGAGAAATGCGGAAGGAGCACTCTGATTGGCTCAGAATATTCGTGATATATTACAATACACAATAATTGCGAATATTCGGCAAATGCGGTAGGAGCACTCTGATTGGCTCAGAATATTCGTGATATATTACAATACACAATAATTGCGAATATTCGAGAAATGCGGAAGGAGCACTCTGATTGGCTCAGAATATTTGTGATATATTACAATATAAAATAATTGCGAATATTCGAGAAATGCAGAATGGAGCACTCTGATTGGCTCAGAATATTCGTGATATATTACAATATAAAATAATTGCGAATATTTGAGAAATGCGGAATGGAGCACTCTGATTGGCTCAGAATATTCGTGACATATTACAATATAAAATAATTGCGAAATTTCGAGAAATGCGGAATGGAGCACTCTGATTGGCTCAGAATATTCGTGATATATTACATTTATAAAATAATCGCGCGATATCGCTATTGCCGAATAATCGCATTGCGATTTTTCGGCAATATAAAATGAGCGCTGCAGCTACTCGGCCCAAGGTCTCTAATCATACCAGCAATGCTTTTAGACGTCGATGGGGATCTCTAGGATGTGATCTGTTCTAAAAAAAAAATTGTAAACATTCGAATATTTGAAATAGCGAATATTCGCCGCGATATTCGTGTTATTCGCGAATACTCGAATATGCAATATTCGTAGCGAATATTCGCAATGCGAATATTCGTGAGCAACACTAGTGGTGGCTTCATTTTCATCTTCATCTTTGCTCTTCACCTGTTTTGGATTTGAAAAATCTTTTATCACACAAGGACTATTGTCCCATGACGTGGTTATGAGCAGGATTTTTTGTTCACTTTGGACGTTGTTCCTCACCTAGGACAATCCCTATTTTTCACAGTATATTAATGAACTGTGCTGATACCATATTTCTTTACTAGAATTTAATTTTATGGTTTTTGATTATTATTTATTGTATACTCAGCGCAACTATTTGTTTGTTTTTTGCAACTTGCCATTAACAAAAGGACTCGCATGCCACCACAGGATAGCCTGCTCTACATACCTCCAGTCAGCCAGCAACAAGGCTTCTGAAAGGTTTTTTTTTTTCTAAGTTTTCCATAGCCATGTGCAGACTAGGAATACCAAGCTCCCTACAGGGCAAAAAAAAAAAAGCACAGTCCAACAAGGGAAGTTTTTTTTTTTGTTTAAACATGTCAGCCTAGGTTTATATATAATAATCTATATAATAACTATATTGCGCTTATCCTAAATATACAAAAAGGGTAGGCAGCCAACACAACAAAGGGATATATTGTGAACATTTTTGTAAATAAAGTGCAGTGCCAATTGTGGAGCCCACAACAATGTGGGTTCCAGATACTATGCAAAAAGGGGAGTAAAACCCCTAAGATAGTATACCGTATACCTAATCAAATGTGACAACACACTGTGAGGTAATATTAAGAGTGTCTGGACAACAACACCCATATAAGTGAATAAATTAGATGTGTAAATGAATGAATATTGTTTTACTATTCATAAATAATCAGAAAACATACACCAAAGTAATAGTGAATACTGTAATGTTCACCTTGAACACAAAATAAGTGTCCATAAAAATTAAATTATGTGGGAAGGGTCTCTGTGAGGTCAACGTGGAAGGTTCCCCTCAAGGATGCAATTTTCATGAACTCAGGAAAGAAGGATGAAATACCCTTACCGGATGGAGTAGACCCACAACACACCCTAGGTGCGTAATAGGCCGATTGCCCAATCTGGTCTCTGTCACGGTCCAACTTCCTGCTTCCGCTAGGTGTTGCTCTATTCAATGGACAGCTAGGCCGCGTACACACGCTCAAACTTATCCGATGAAAGCGGTCCGACGGACCGTTTTCATCGGATATGTCTGCTGGGCTGTTTTGGTCTGATGGTTGTACACACCATCAAACCAAAATCCCAGCCGGCAGACAGCGCGGTGACGTGGCGGTGACGTTGACGCTGTCACATCACCGAACCAGGAAGTAAAATACTTCCACGCATGCGTTGAATCCATTCGATGCATGTGCGGACAGATATGTCCGCTGGTTAGTGTACTAACCAGCGAACATGTTGGACGGACGGGTTTCCAGCAGACAAGTTTTAAAGCATGCTTTAAAACTTGTCTGCTGGAAAAACCTGTCTGCTCGCCCGTACACACGATCGGATTTGTCTGCTGAAACGGTCCGTCGGACCGGTTTCAGCAGATAAATTTGATTGTGTGTACGCGGCCCTAGAGACGAATACCTCCAGATACGCCGCTCCAATCTGAATTCTAATAGACGGATTCAACTGTGTTTCAGGCAGATGAACTCCAAATGGATAAAGAAAGGAAACAATAGAGAGGACGCCTCCTCATAGTGTAAAAATGTTTAAAATGTAATGATAAAAATTCAAAATACCAACACTGAAGTCCAAAGCAATCACATCCAAATCCACATCAACCGAAAAAACGTAAAAATTAAGATGTCATAAATTCATACAGGTTGGGCAGTATGGAGATGGAAAGGACCAGTTTACCAGACCGGTTTCGTCTGCAAAGACTTCTACAGGGGCACACACTGGACCCCCATCCCCACTGTGCTTTAATAGAAACATAAATTGCACTTACGTGAGACCCCACTCATTAGCACGCCTGCGAATCAGCGTGCATTTCAAATTACTTTCTACTTCCGCCATTATGTCTGGAACGTGCGCACCAAGGCCTGGCTGTAGTTTTAATGTATATATCCCCTGATGTGAATATTATATCTCTCTCTCATTGGGATAGCCGTCAGCTCTAATCATGTAAGCATAAATCCTCATGTTGCCCCATCCTGTAAATGGTGAGGGAAAGGACATTGGAGTGCACCACTGTGCACCACTGAGCGCAGCCAATCACCAGGGACGGTGAAGAGGCGGGCATCCCCGTGCGCGTGGATGTGCGTTCCACCGAAGTGGACGTGCGCTCCACAAACTTCCACCAAGCATTTTAAAGCAGTTAGAGGGCGGGCGTCTCCATACGTCACAGATGACCTAGGGGGAGCACCACCGCACATCACAAGTCATCCTCCCAAAATGAGAAATGGCAGACTTGCCTCTATATCCAAAGGGAGAGCAACCATCTCCCATTGGAAGAAAGGCAATGTCATATCTATCAGCATCAGAGACCTCTCATAGTGGAATAAGCGGACAGACAAACATCAACCACGCACCCACAAGTGGTCATATGTCACACACAAAATATTCCCTATAGGTGAAATCTAAATATGAGATGGACCTCACAAAAAAATATTATAAGTACATAAATGTGGAATATACAGTGCATACATAATCCCATTGCATTGAGTATTGAACAATTTAAATAATAGGAACATTAACCATAAACGAGCAGATGGTAATTAATTGAATCCAAAATTCACTGATATTAGGCAAGAAGCAAAAGCATAAAATGATAAAATGATTATAATGTTTCAGGACTGGTTGATAAAGGCATTAATATCCCAGTCCACGTTAAGGCCATAAGGAACATAGCATTTGAGCTGGTATATCCAAAAAAGCCCAAGTTTGGATACACCTCTAACATTAGGTTCACCTCTCCAATGGGGGACAAATCGATCTATGATCTGAAAGTTGGTGCCCTCTACTTTTTTGTTGTGTCACTCAAGATAGTGCCTAGGCACCGTGTGATTGGTGCGACCTTTCTTAATACTGGTGGTAATATGTTCACCTACCCTTGAAAAAAGGTCCGTATAGTGCGACCAATGTACTGTTTTCCACAAGGGCAAGTGATAAGGTAAACAATGTGCTTGGTAGCGCAAGTGAAGAAGTGTTTCATAGGATATACCAAAGAGGTGGTGGTGGACCTAAAATTTATAGTTTTCTTTCTTCCGCATTCATAATGCACACAGATTTTACATCTCCGACATGGATGAAATCCCTTTGAGAGAGGCTGAACAGTAGGATCAGGTATATTGGGTGCAATTTGGCCCCTTAGGGACATGGCTCCTCTGTAAATCACCCCTGCATCTACAGGGAGATAGGGTCCCAAAACCTGATCACATTTAAAAAATTTCCAGTGTTTACGTATGATTTCCTTAATTTGCTTGTGTTGAGTGAGAAAGTAGTAATAAACAAGTTTTTGTGTTTTGACTCCTTAATAGGTTTTGGACGTTCTACTGTCAGCGTATTCCTATCCACTGTGGTGATCCTATCAATCTCCTGATCTATTGAATGGCCTTTATAGGCTTTATCAATACATCTGGCTTTTAGAATATTTGCCTGGACATGAAAGTCAGAGAGGTTAGAACAATTACATCTTATCCATAGTAGTTGGCTCTGGGGCATGGATTTTAACCATGAAGAATGGTGGCAGCTGTCTACCGGAATGTAACCATTCCGGTCGGTACTCTTGAAGTAGGTCTTAGTCAACAGCTGATTATCTTGTGTCAGAATCTCTAGATCAAGGAAATGTATATTGCAATAACTGACCTCATAAGAAAGGTTAATTCCAATTTGATTTTGATTTAAAATGGCCATAAAATCATCCAGGGATTGTCGATCCCCTTTCCATAGGAGGAGGATGTCGTCTATGTACCTGGCACAGAGAACAATCTCTGGTCGGTTTAACCACTTGAATACCGCATCACGTCCAAAGACGTGAACAGCGCGGATCTGAGGCGCCGGGGTCACGTCTTTGGACGTGATTTGCTTGTAATTCCCCGCTGTGGCGCGCGGCGGGGAAAAACAGTCCCGACGCATCACCGAGGATCCGATGCGTGTACCCGGCGGCCGCGATGTCCGTCAGGTACACGCGATCGTCGGTGAGACAGCAGGGACGTGGAGCTCTGAGTGTAAACACAGAGCTTCACGTCCTGTCAGTGAGGTGACAGATGCTGTTTCTCTTGTACATAGGGAGACAGCATCGGTCACCTCCCCCAGTCACCCCCCTCCCCCCATACAGTTAGAACACACCCAGGCAATACATTTAACCCCTTCCTCACCCCCTAGTGTTAACCCCTTCAATGCCAGTCACATTTATACAGTAATTAGTGCATTTTTATAGCACTGGTCGCTGTATAAATGTGAATGGCGCCAAAAATGTGTCAAAAGTGTCCGATGTGTCCGTCGCAATATCGCAGTCCCAATAAAAATCGCAGATCGCCGCCATTACTAGTAAAAAAAAAATATAAAAAAAAAATCATAATTATGTCCCCTATTTTGTAGGTGCTATAACTTTTGCGCAAAGCAGTCACTTATTGTGATTTTTTTTTTTTTTTTTTTACAAAAATACGTAGAAGAATACGTATCGGCCTTAAATAGAAAAAAATATATAATTTTTTTTTAAAAAAAATGGGATATTTATTATAGCAACAAGTAAAAAATATATATATATTTTTAAATTGTCGCTCTTTTTTTCATTATAACGCAAAAAATAAAAACCGCACGGGCGATCAAATACCACCAAAAGAAAGCTCTATTTGTGGGGAAAAAAGGGACGCCAATTTTGTTTGGGTGCCACGTCGCACTACCGCGCAATTGTCAGTTAAAGCGACGCAGTGCCGGAAGCTGAAATTTCGCCTGGGCACGAAGGGGGTTTATGTGCCCAGTAAGCAAGTAGTTAAAGCATAGACCACATCCTCCTCCCACTTATTGGCCAGACTGGGGGCAAATTTGGCCCCCAAATCTACCCCTTTTAGTTGGAGATAGAACTCTTTGTCGTACCAAAAATAGTTATGTCTTGTGGCGAACTGTAGAAGGTCCATAATGAATCTCTTCTGTGTATTGGAAAGATTGTTTACCCTGGCCAGAAAGGACTCAAAGGCAAGAAATCCCAAGTCATTGGCTATGCAGGTGTATAACGAAGCAATGTCCGCCGTTACTAGCAGAATATCTTTGGCGTTCTTCGCTATAATTGACTTCCTGTAGGCGAGAGATGGTATGACGTGTATCTCTTAGGTATGATGGTATAGCTTTGACAATGGGCTGTAGGTCAAAGTCTATATATTTACCTAAGAGGAAGGTGACTGAATTAATCCCGCTTTTGATAGGCCGCCCGGGAGGGCATAAACTATCTTTATGTACTTTTGGTAAGTAGTACATTACAGGAATACAGGGGACCTTAGGTATAAGGTAGCTACGTTCTTTTTTATCCAGAATTCCCAACTGAGCCCCTGATCCCAATGAGAGATATAATATTCACATCAGGGGATATATACATTAAAACTACTTCCGGGCCTTGGAGCGCACGTTCCAGATGTAATGGCGGAAGTAAGAAGTAATTTGAAATGCACGCCAATTCGCAGGCATGCTAATGAGTGGGGTCTCACGTAAGTGCAATTTATGTTTCTATTTAAGCGCAGTGGGGATGGGGGTTCAGTGTATGCCCCTGTAGAAGTCTTTGCAGACACTATGGACACTTATTTTGAAGTGTATTTTGTGTTTCCACGTGAAATCCTTGAACATTACAGTATTCACTATTACTTTGGTGTATGTTCACTGTTTCTGATTATTTATGAATAGTATAACACTATTCATTCATTCACACATCTAATTTATTCACTTATATGGGAGTTGTTGTCTAGACACTCTTAATATTACCTCACAGTGTGTTGTCACATTTGATCAGGTATACGGTATACTATGTTAAGGGTTTTACTCCCCTTTTTGCATAGTATCTGGAACCCACTTTGGTGTGGGCTCCACAATTAGCGCTGCACTTTATTTACACATATATATAATAATCACACTCTAATCCAGAGGTCCAGCCTTCACCCATCATGGTGGGTTCTGCCAGCCACAAACCTTCAAAGACTGAGTACCCTTTTAATATGAGGATTCACTCAACTCATAACTTATATACCTCACAAATATATCATGTCAAAGAAACTATGAGTTATCAAGCATAGTGGTTGTGGTAGGGTCAGTCAAACATTTAGACTAAACTTTATCATACTTTTTGGAGCAACCCCTGATTAACATAAGTATCTTTATATAAAGGCAAATTGATATTAACCAAGTGTTTCCAAAAAGCAAGAGAAGGACATTGTGATGACATTGTGATGGCCTTGCGGGCATAGTAAATCAGGAAGCTAAGCATGGTCCTCCCTGCCACTGTAGGAACCAATTCTTCCACCAATCCCAGCATACACAGACTCATAGAAGGGGTCAGAGAGATCTGAGCTATGGAGTGAATAGTAGAAATCACCTCATCCCAGTATTTGACAAAAAAACATGTGAGAAGGGGGCGTGGTTTGGCCGCTCACGCTAATGGCAACTAAGCTCAGGAGCTTTGACGCGGAGAAGCTCTTGCCAGCCACCACACAGTGTCGTGAGCTCGCAAAATCTCACAGACATCCGGCACCTATCTCCAGGATGTCGCGGGGAACATCCACACGCTGCAATCCCATAGCAGAACAGCCTAAGAAGCTCACAGACTTTTTCCCAGGCACGAGCTGCGAGGAGTCTCAAGATGGCGATGAAGGGAGCATGGATCTTTCTCCCTCATCCACCTCAGCACCGAGTGCACATCCAGGCTATCAGGAGCCCTTCACACATGACCAGAATCTGGAGGACAAACAGTCCAACAAACGCCCCTGATTCGCCAGGATCTATCCTCACCAGCATCCAAGAGGCCAGTGAGTAAAATAAAATGTTCTAAACTTGCGGACAGTGACCCAGGACACAGGCCCCATATGACTCACGCGCAGCTTTCCCCACCTCTGATCGCCCTGCCTCAGAGCACATTATAAAATAAATGCTTTTATCATTGAAAAAAGATCTCCAAGCTGAACTGTGCAAGTCAGTATCAGAGCTGCAAGTGCAACTGAGCATAAAGTGAGAGAATGCGTTTCTGCACATAATGTCCTAATAGACAGTTATCAGGAACGCGATGTTGACATACAATTGCTGAAAAATAAGGTCACAGAGCTTGAGGACAGGTCCAGGAGGAATAACTTGAAATTTAGAGGTATTCTTGAGTCTATCACTCCTCCTGAAATACCACAATACCTCCTCCAACTGCTAAAAGCGCTCCTTCCTATGGAAAATACCAAAGATCTGGTCAATGACAGAGCACATCGCATAGCTAAACCAAATTCCCTCCCGGATACAGTTCCAAGGGACATACTGGCAAGAATTCATTTTTTTCTAATCAAACATAGAGCCATGGCTGCAGCACGTAAGGCAGGCAAACTCCCCGACCCATTCTCTCACATCAGCATCTAAGCTGATCTCTCGGCTACCACCCTGGCAGGCAAGTTGCGCCCATTACTGCAGAGCTTCAGGAGAAAAAGATCATGTGCAACTGGTTCTTCCATGCTACCCTACAAATCACACATCAGGGGCAAAAATATATCTTACAAACGCCGGCTGATTCAAGGAAACTGCCCCGACAGTGGAACATCTTCATACCACCTGCAAAAGACGGGGGAAGGTCCCTTATCCCTCACTCTCAAGCTCAACCATGGAGCACGCCTCCCGGCCGAGGTTAGCATAGCAATTCTGCACCCGGACTATACTTTATACCAACTACTGGCATGATATTGCTTAATTATAGCATCTCATCTCCCCGTGGTTTGGATCCCTGTACCTCGCACCCCTGTGCAACAGTTACTAATAATATGGTTTCTTTGCTTATTTTGATCCTAGGCCTAGATGTCCTTTTTTACTGACTGGTTAAGTTACCTATTCTGCTGTGTATTATTTAGTGGACATAGTATATTGTTTGCAACTTATAGAGAAACCTTGCAGTGTTTATAGCTATATTAGCACTACTTAGTATCTGTTTAAGCTGTGGTACATCCCTCTGACTGTGTGCACTTCTCTAAAACATCACATATCACAAGAGTGGGACATCTCCCAACTCTTTATACCATTTTAGCGCACCATAACTCTAGAGATGTCTCTAAAAATAGTTTCCCTAAACGTAAAGGGTCTGAATAGCCCCTACAAATGCTCCCTGTTCTGGAGAGAAGCTCTCTCTCAGAAATACAACATAATGTGTGCACAAGAGACTCATTTGACTCAACCTGATACAACACGAGTATCTCACCATACATTTCCATACTGCTTCTTCTCTAACTCAGACAAGAAAACCAAAGGTGTAATGATAGCCATCAGAGACACAATCACCTTCTGACAGAAATTCTTAGAATGTGATCCCAATGGCAGATACGTGATCTTGGGAGCAGAGCTCAATCACCAAACATTTACTTTAGTGTCGGTATATGCGCCGAACACTAACCAGAAAAAAATTATTCGCCAACTGCTAAAACATGTCCAATCGATCCAAGTAGGGCAACTTATGATATGTGGAGACTTCAATGCTGTATGTGACTCCTCATTAGACTCCACAAGCCCCCGGCGGAAACACTCACAGAACCTCTCGTCTCTTACATGAAACAAAGGTCTATTTGATGTTTGGAGAAGCATACATGGCTCTGAGAAAGATTTCACTTTTTCTCTACAGCATTCCATGTCTTTTCCAGGATCGACATGTTTCTAGTGGACAGGGCTACACTTTTCCAATCCACTGAAGTGCAGATTGGTACAATTTTGTGGTCCGATCATGCACCAATATCCTTGTCCCTGACTCTTTAGCACCATACGCAACCCACAAAGCTGTGGAGACTGAATACCAGCCTCCAGAACAACCCTGGCTATGGGAAAGTGGTCAGTGAGAGAGGCTTGTCTGGGTACGCTAACCCCACTCAGACAGGAGTGGCGCATAGAATTCTTATGCTTAGGAGCAGGACTGTTTCCTTATCATCACTCCTGAATTTGCTATTCTCCTTTCTTCTTCAACTTTACTTTCCTCACCATAAGTTTTATTGTTTTTACCCGGCTGGGTAATAAAGAGCACAGCAAAGAGCACCTGTTGTGGACATTCCTTTACTTCTACCAAATGCAATACGCATCATTCACCCCTAGGAATTTGGGGGAGCCATGAGGTAAATGTGCCACCCAAAACAACCAGCAGCTCCTCCGGGGGTAGTGCTACACACATATTTATATATCACATAAACACAAGTACAATATATGTTATGTGTTTACAGATCATTGTGTTATCCAAATGTACATTATGTTAGATGTTGTTTTTCCTTTGTCCTTAAATGTGTTCCATTCTTTTTAGCAGAGCTGGGTTTCTCCTTGAGAAAAGAGCATCATGATGACTGATACATGTCTTCACTTTTATTTAAATATTATGGGTTTAGTCAGACAGTAGACGTAAGTCCCCATATAGCCTGCAGCGAATGCTGTAAATTTGTATAATTTGAACTTGAACAGACTGAGGGGAAATCCATAGGAAAATACATTATATTAAATTAAAAAATCAGTAGTGCTTCTGCATATGCAAACTATTAATACTAAAAATGCAACATGTTTTCTTCTGTCATGCCTAAAATTGGTGGTAAAATAATTGTCATGGTTGGGTTACCTATCCTGTGGACAAGTGAAATCACTCTAAACTGACAACTGAATTCTTCTAGCCATGTCACCCATCTAGTGACTAATCCATCTAGGTGCACGCTTCTTTGTGACTTCCCCTGTTTCAAGATCCTACACAACAGAACCACCTGGTGTTGCCATTGCTCCACCAAACCCCCATAGACATGCCATCTGGTGGGCTGCACATGCAAACAGCTGGAGAGACAACGGGACAAAATCAAAAGACGTGACCTCTCATCCAGTGCAGCACCTTATCAGTACCTACAGTTCCAGCCTGCAAAGTAAAAGCTGAAAGGTTAAAGAATTTTTTTTTTTTTTAAGTGTTAGGATGTTGAATATGTATGAGGAATAAAAAGTAAAGCAGGCCATACATGGTGGAATTTCAAATTCATTTTCTTTTCAAAATCAGAATTTTTTTTTTTTTGTGATCCAATGACGCCACCATTGATTTTCGAAATTCGGCCAACCAAGCCTTCAATTTCACTTCATGTTGCTACAGAAAATAATTTTTCGTGGCCAGGAATCTTTGTTTCATTTTGGGAATTTTCTTTTTTGCACATTCCTTTTTTTATTAAATTTCTCACACAAATCTTTCATCATTGATTAGAAAATTGTTTGTTTTTCAAAACATTTTCAACATGCCCGATTACTAAAGTTTGATTGCTGCACGAAAATCAGCTGTTGCTGCAGCCCACTAATGGTGTGAAATTCGAACGAAAATTCTTAGATACGGTTTACGAATGAAATTAATTTCGAAATTCGACCCGTAGCATTAGTCTTTAAAAAATAATCATGCCTCTTTCCAGGCAAAGCCAACTGCACTAGTGCAGGCCTTAATTTATTATAGGTTCGATAGCACACCTACATCCATCAAGCAAAGGACACGCCCATCAGTGTATATAATTCTGTCTCTTCATGTATTCCTCAAGGACTCACACCTGTTGATAAGGAACACACACTCTTGGCAAATGAAAGAATGCATCAGCTGTGTGAGCATATTTACCTGTGCAGTGTATAATGGAAAATATCAAATGTCCAAGTCTTTGGCCATGATCAGTGATAGAAAAAACAAAACAATTCAATTTGTAAGTAGTTTGGACATGTGGAGGAAAAAACATCAGCAAATGCCAACTTTGTAAAGGGCTGCTTCACACAAATTATTAACCACATTCATCATCAGCATCCAACATTTTAATATGAGTGCAGGATCACACTATATTTATATAAAAAGGGAAAAGACACATATGGTAGAGATGGAATGAAAAAGCTGCTCGCCCCAATTTGGCATAAAAGAAAGAGAAAGGTTCCCCAGCGGGGTTATTAGGCAGCGGGATCAAAGGATTAAACAGTTTCCATATAAAACAATATATATTGACCGATAATATCGGATATTACAGTGAGTATGGGTAAATGTTAAACAATATATAAAAGAGAGGGTACAAAGGTTTCTCAATCCTTGTTGCAGTAGACATAAATATTAATACATATCGTAAAGTTGCAGATGAATGCACAATGTGGATCCCGACGCGTTTCGACCGTTTGATCGGTCTCTTCAGGGGGACAGGCATTCTAAAATATAAATTATAGGGGTTCAAAAGTATTACAAAGCATAAAAACATACATCATGGTGGGTCTATCACAATGATATAGTTACCGCTAAAACAAGGAATCAAGAATTCTTTGTGTACATTTGTGAGTTAGGCAGAGTGTCTTGAAAGTCATCTGGTCATGTACGGGCAGCCAGTGGAGGGCCCTCAAGACAGGGGAGATTGATTCCCACGTTTTTTTTCCTGCTACCAGTCTGGCTGACGTATTCTGGACGACTTGTAGACATGTGATCTGGTATTTCGGTAGTCCTAAGTAGAGGGAGTTTGCGTAGTCGAGTCGTGAGTTGATGATTGCTCCTACCACTACTGCTGTGGCTGAGCATGCTTAACAGATGTGTGTGCAACAGAACATGTGTAACAGAAGATATTTCACAAATGACAAAGTCCCTGGGCATACACAATGCACTTGGCAGTATATACACAAATATGTATACTGCAGAGGATGCATATATACCGGAAATTTTTATCTATCTATCTATCTATCTATCTAAAATATGTTAACAAAAAATAAAAATTAATAGATAGATAGATCGATCTCTATCTATATCTATAGATATATATGTAGAGAGGGAGAAAATAATATCTGTTTGAAAAACAGGAAAACATTACACATTACTATGTAAAAGAAAAAAAATTGTGCTATGTGTAAATAAATGACGATTCCAAGTATTGGATTCCAGAGAAATATCCCTCACAGTGATTATCCTTCAAAGGAAATCCTTTGAAAGATAATCACTGTGAGGAATATCTCTCTAGCTATCCAGCCAACTTGATTGGATTCCAATGTGGTTATACCTGTAGTGAGGTCTGAATGCTCACTGAAGTGGATATAAACCTTGGTAGGTCTTAGTATCTGGTAAGCGGATATATTTACTATACTTATCCTGTGGGGAGCACCAGGTGTCCACACCGATTGAATTTGTATTGACACTTCTTTTAAGTTCATCATATGGACTCTTAGTTGGAACTTTGGATATATATTTTAATTTTTTCTTGTTTACTACATTTTAATAGATGGACTTTAGTGCACGCTAAATATAATGAGAATGGATTGATGCCGCGTACACACGGTCGTTTTTTTGCGATGAAAAAAAACCGACGTTTTCTAAAACGTCATTTAAATTGATCGTGTGTGGGCAAAACATTGTTTTTTGTCTTAAAAAAAACGACCAAAAAAAAATTCCAACATGCTTGAATTTTTTGTGTCGTTTTTCAAAACGTCGTTTTTTGTTTCACAAAAAGTCACCGTGTGTAACAAAAACGTCGTTTAAAACGACGTTTTTCAACCCGCGCATGCCCAGAAGCTAGTTATGAAGCGAGCTTCAATGGAAAAGAGTGGTGAACGTAACCTCGTTTTTTGTGAAAAAAACGATGGTGTGTATGCAACATCGTCTTTGAAAGTGACGTTTAAAAAACGTTGTTTTTTACTTCACAAAAAACGTTGTTTTTTTTTCATCGCAAAAAACGACCGTGTGTACGCGGCATGACAGCGCAACACTTTAAAAAAAAAAAACAATGCTAGTAATGTGTAATAAAAAACAAAGGAATAAGAAGCAACATAAAAACCCATCAAGGACAAGTTATTTTAGGAATTAATGAGTTCATCTCAAAATTAAAATGTATGTTTTTGTGGAAGTAACGGTTATACAATGAGAATCAATGGTTGAGACTTGCATTTATATATAAATAACACATAGGGGTTCATTATTAAAGGCAAATCCACTTTTCACTTCAAGTGCAAACTACTCTTGAAATTACACTGAAAGTGCACTTGGAAGTGCAGTCGCTGTAGATCCAAGGGGGACATGCAAGAAAATCAGATTTACTTTCAGTGCAATTTTCAAGTGCATTCTGCACTTGTAGTTTGCACTTGTAGTGCAAATTCACAGTCCTGAATGCTTGTTCGGAATTCACACATTTTGGAATGTACTATAGCATGGGGCTAACAAGAAATAAGTGTAGGGTTGTGACTAGTTTTCAGTCAGGGCATGCTCATTTGTGTCAGCACAAAGTTCTAAAATTAAAGTTTATCTCTTCTCAGACTTTCAAGCATATTTCTGCTTTCAACAATATTTAAACAAATGTAAAAGCAGATTATCTCCAAATGATATACCACATGTTTAAGAACCATTCAATCTATAAGAGTAAGCTCTAGACATTATTTCCATGTGCAATTTTTGTACTTCTACCATGACTACTGATTTAGACGGTCACTGATTTATGTGAAAGAAAAAAAGAAAAGAAACTGCGTTAGGAGATTAAAAAGTAAATATTGGCGAAAGAAAAGTTCTGGTTATTAGCAGCAACTAACCTGAAAACATAAAACAGTGTATAAACAATAGAAAATATATACTTGCACTAAACCTTGAACAACGTTAATAAATTGTGTGACTGTTGGTAGTGGACAATCCTGGTGAATCTCCACTGCATTAAATTGGTTAAAATAAATGTGAAATAACACAATTCCAAAAAACTTAATTAGTGTATAGACAAATATAGTAAATACAGTGTATACTAATAATCCATAGAAACATGATCTTAGAGTACATGAATGATAAGGCAAGTGTGCCATCAATAAAATGACCACATATCATAAAGTGCAACAATAGTTCTTATATTATAACAATATAGCCCACATAAATTGCGAAAATAAATCGCATGTTATAACAATAAAGTCCACCTGTGAAGGTATCCAAGTGACAACCGACTGTTCCGCTGAGTGATTGATAACCAAAGTGCAATCCACCACCATAGAGTAATGTAGATCTGCTTACCAGAACAATTTGGTCCCTTAAGACCTAAGGTCACATGTAATGAATCCCAATTGAATGGTTAACCTCTATGTCTGCAGCCTCAACGATCAGCACCTCTCACAGCATTAATGATGGAAACATATAAAAAGATAGGAGGTGGAGCCTCGATAGTGTAAAATCCTTCATGTTTAATATATAAACAATACAGAAAAACACACTAACATTGTAAAAAGGAAGAAGAGCCTTAAGCTTGTTGTGCCGGCCGGCCGCAAACAGGCAAACCCGTCTGTATGGAACTCATTCCGCCCTACGTGTTTTGTGATAGGTCACGTCGTCTCGGGGGATGGGCGGAGCGCTGAGTCACCCCTCAAAGAAAATAAACAACCTATACAAAGCCTCATTCTGGAGAGACGCGCATGCGCACTTCATTCCGAGGAACCCAAGCCTCGCTTTTAATGCCGACAATGTGTGATTCATCCCGCAAATCATCGCGAGTGCTGCTGCAATGACCAACAACAACCCGAAGAACCTCACACTGGCCACACATACTCGCGCAAGTGCAAACTCCCCAAAAAGAGTATGCAGTCTCGCCAACCCCACAGTGCCAGACCATAAAGGTTTAGCATACACTGGGAAAACAGGAGGGGAGAGAGACAGAGGCACTAAAAAAATATTTCTGTCTAACAGCAATGGATAAAGCATCTCTCCAACAGAATATACAATGACTGAGTACACACAAATAAATCTAAAGTAAAAAACAGAAAAAATAAATTGAACCACAATGTAAGATCATTCCCAAAAGCCGGGCCTAACCAAGACCCGTCACTCGAGGATAGCCAGAATGACCTCAAAACATGATAAACACAGTATTAATAAAAATAAATTGAAATAAAAAATATAGTATCCATAAAAACCATAATGTCTCATAGGAAAATGTTGACACATTTTTGGGACCATTGTCATTTTCACAATAAAAAGTGCTATAAAAATGCATTGATTATTGTGAAAATGACAATTGCAGTTTAGGAGTTAACCACTAGGGGGTGCTGTAGTGGTTAAGTGTGACCTCATGTGTGTTTCTAACTGTAGGGGGGCGGGGCTGGTCTTGTGACATCACTGATCGTCTTTCCCTATACCAGGGAACAGACAATCAGTGCCACTGCCACTGTGAAGAACGGGTAAGGTGTGTTTACATACCTCTCCCCGGTCTTCAGCTCCTGTGACCGATCGCGGGACTCTGGCGGCGATCGGGCGCGCACCCATGTCCCACAGCTGGGAACTTAAAGAGAACGTACAGGTACGTGCTTGTGCCCAGTCGTGCCATTCTGACTACGTATATCGGCGTTAGGCTAATAGCACATGGTTAATAGCACATGCCAATGCTTACATATCAGTCGCTTGATGTTCTGATACTGCACTAAAAAGGTGGTAATAAATGGAAATGAATATTCTCCTTCCTCCGTTTTTTTCACCTGTTCACTCAAGATCGATCCTCGATCCCTCTCTCTAGTGGATTGAACCAGGTGAGACAAAGCTGTTTTGTGATAGCCATTCTCCACAAATCTGTTGGAGAGGACTATCGCTTGACTATTAAAAGCTTCCACCTCAATACAGTTGCGGCTTAGTCTGGTGAACTGACCCTGAGGCACTGCTTTAAGCCAGGAAGCATAATTACAGCTGTCAAGGGAAATGTATGAATTTCTATCGGTCGATATGAAGAATGTAGTAGTTACAAATCTATTTTCCTCAATGGAGATGTTCAGATCCAAAAAATTGACCTTCTCCTGACTAGCTTCATACGTAAATCTAATACCCCATTTGTTATTACTAAATGACAACATAAATGCCTGCAGATCTGACTCATCGCCATCCCACAGGAGGAGGACATTGTCGATATACCTTGCCCAGAGAAACACTCTGGTTTGCGACAAGCATCCACGACTTCCTTCTCCCACTTGACCATAAACAGATTAGCCATGCTGGGGGCATATTTGGCCCCCATCGCCACACCCCTGTCTTGGCGGTAAAACTGGTTGTCAAACCAGAATCAATTATGACTCGCTGCATACTGCAGCAGAGTCATAATAAAGTCAATCTGGTGGGAGGCCAGATCATACCCCCTAGTTAGATACAATTTCACTGCATCAAGACCACAGTCATGGGGAATGATAGTATAAAGGGAAGTCACGTCCAACCGTGACTAGCCACAATCCCTTCCTAAGTACAAAGCCCACCAATAGGTTAATAACCTGTTTGATATCTCTAATGAAAGAGGGAATCTTTTGCACTAGTGGATGCAAGAAGAAATCTATATACTTGCCCACCCGGGACGTGATGGAATTGATCCCACTCACTATGGGGCGCCCCGGGGGGAAAGTTGTATTTTTATGTATCTTTGGAACATAACAGATCACTGGAGTGTGGGGAGCAAACGGTACCAAAAATAATCTCTCATTATCATTCAGAATACCACTATGTAGACCTTGATCAATAACAGCTTACAAATCCCTGTTATATCTAACAATTGGGTCCCTATTCAAAATAGTATATGTTTCAGTATCATCTACAATACGGTGCATCTCCTTGGACCTCCTATCCAAGGTGACTCCCCCCCCCCCTCGTCCGCAGGCCTTATGATCAATGATTTGTTGGAGCAAAGTGATTCCAAACCATTTTCAAGATCTTTTTGCATCCTGACCTTCCTAACTAATTCCTTCCAGGTCTTTCAGAACCATATCACAAAACACTCTAATGCTGGGTGCGAGTGACCCAGGAAGATTAACCAATGTTGCATTTGCTAGATTAGTGTGTTTAAACTCAGGAGGAGGAACCTGCTTATCTCTAATAGAATTGGATAGAAAATACCTTTTGATGTTTAGTTTGCTTGCAAACTTGTGAACATCCATGTAGGTTTTAAATTTGCTCAGGTTTCTTGGCAGAGCAAACTTCAAACCCATGTCTAGTAACCTTTTCTCTGAGTCTGATAGCATCTGTTGGCTCAAATTTCCACTGATTTATGTGGCCTACAGTGAATTGGATTTTTTGCGAGTATGTATCTACTGCATGCTATAGTAAACACCTTTTCTGACTAGATTTAGCCATTTTCCAATTAGGTGCTATAGTAAACCACTGGAGCCTGGGGAAACGCCATCTGCCGAGGCAATGGAGGATTGCATTTAAATTGCAAAACCTCTCCTCCAGATTAAACAAGCACATTAACCTTGTAGTGCAAGCAAAACTCCATTGCAAGGGAGAAATTGTAAAATCAGATAAAATCGTTTATGCAAATATATTTTGACTGTATATTTGCAAATTACATAGAAGACAAAGAAGAATAATAAAGATCTGATATAGATTCTCTTCCTCTTGGTGTTTTGAAATGCTTATTTTTCAGATACTTTCTTAGAATTTGATATCTCTTTTTAAAAAGCAGTCTGGAGTCTAAATCCAAAACAAATCAATTATATTTTAACCATAAGAGAGTAGTTTACACGTGAATTAAAAAGGAGTATATAACACAATTTTTACACCATTTACACTCTCTACTGCTTATTTTTCCACACCCTGTCATTTCCAGCATATCATTTGACACTTTCTATTCAAACGCATCAGATCAGGTTAAATCAGCACTCTGGACAACAAATTCTTTCCATCACTCTACCGCAGCAGAGCATTTGTTTATATCATGCATTGTGACTGCAGCAAGCCAATTGTAAAGCATCAAGCTGAGAATATCACATCAGGAGCTGTCAGGGCAAAAAATTGAAAGGCAAACATGAACACTGGGTGTCCTGTCTTAGGAGACAATCATAAGGCATTTTGTGCTGACTAAAGCCTATTTGATGTTTGGTTGGACGTGAATTATGTTGGGAAGAACAAGCATGGGTGACAGATTCAGTATTCTGAATGTTATACCAGTGTTTCTTAAAAATAAGTTTTTCTCCAACTTTAGAAGGCACTAACAATTTTATTGTCTAGTTTGTATCTTTCCTGTCAAAAAACATAAGTGATAAAATGATATAGACTGCATGTATACTGTATATAGTGTGTGTATACTGTATATATATATATATATATATATATATATATATATATAATATATATATATATATATATATATATATATATATAATCATTCAATAGTTAAAACCAAATTCAAATCTACAATTTTCAATAATGATTTATAACAATGAAATCAAACATTTTAACATCATATTACTATTCCGAAGATACCCTATAAACCAGGGGTGGGAAACCTTAAAGGTGAAGATCTACCTGAACAACATGGAAAAAGTCAAATATCACAGAGCACAGTGTCGCCTTCTCACTTTATTTAAACATTTAGTTGTCACACTACTGTGTCACAATCACATGCATTGCACAGCAATCTTGAGCTTAAATCAGGTGGTGAGAAGGCAAAATATTACCTCCTCACCACCTGTCAAACACTCTGGGATCCATTCTCAGAGGAGCTGCACTTGTGAAGGGGGGGGGGGGGGGTTGGTTGGTAAAACACGGTGGTTGAGTTATGGTTTTAACTACTCCAATTCCTACCCCCCTTACCTGAGGCAGCAACCAAAGGTGTACACATGCTGCAGCAGGAATTAGGCCCCATGTTGCTTTTGGTGGGTCATGCTTTGCAGCTTCTACACCCACCAACCATGACAGGGTTTATAACTCCTGCTGCAGCTGTGAAATTTGTACACTCTTGGGCACTGCAGCTAAAGGGGGTGCATTGGGGGCGGGGTGACAAAAACACATCTTTACAACCCCACAAACTGCAAATTTACTGTTCTGACACTGCTTTCACACTGATGTGCTGTGGTTCAGCTGCACCACGGGCGCAATGCAGTGCATCTGCAACTTTCCTGGGTTAGCTGTGCTCTGCCATAGATTTCCATGATATCCTGCAGGTGTGAAGCAATTTCTGAAAGCGCAACAACACTCCTGCATTCAGAAAGTACACCAAACATGCAGGATGTAATAGAAGTCTACAGCTAAATGCAGTAAAACCACTGGAAATCTATTGGCACCCGCAGTGTGGGTAAACCACAGCACATCAGGGTGAAAGCAGCCCTTTACTTTTATGCCCAGTGTATTGCTTTACACTGACTTGAAGATCTATTCTTTTTTGGTGCTGGCACAGCCAGGATAAGAAATAGAGTGCAGTTGATATCACTCCACATGGGACAAGGACAAGAGCCAGCACTACAGAGGAGGCAGTGGCTTGTGCAGCTCTTGCTCCCTACTAAAGCTCCAACTTTACAAGTAGTGCCTCTGCATTGCATGTTTGATGCTCTGGAATGGTGGGTCAGCAAGCCCAGACCACAATATACAGTACCGATCGTGATCTACAGGTTGCTGACTCCCACTATTAACTATAACATCAGGAGCATGTGTGCAGTTCAGTGCCCCACCTGAAAAAGATGATGCCTGACTGTGGGACAGTTTTTAGTCATTTTAGTACCAGTTCCACTATTATGTCAGTTAATATGTCATAAGGTAGAAATACAAGTTTAATAACTATACTGTCCTCATACACGTTAGCACGTTGTGTAATCTGACATGCAGCTAAACCTGCTGTCTTGAAGAAGAGAAAACTGTACTGCTTTAACTTTCTCTTTTATTGATAGTAGATTGACAGGAAAGGTGAAACTACAGAATAAACAGTAGCATTTAGAACATAAATATCCATGGTACATGGCATAAGACACATAATTATCTGCTATACATACAGTACATGAGTTAATACAATGATAGTAATGAGCTATGAAACAAGTAACATATAAAACTATGGTAAATGTCACAAGATATTGCATTTACCGTAGGGTGACCAGACATCCCCGGTTTCAGCGGACAGCCCTTAGATTGAGGACACTGTCCCCGGTCCAAGTCTGTCTCTGGTTTTGTCCTCAGATTGGATTTGAACAGGGGCTGGGGCAATTTCAAAGACATTCAGTGCAGAATAAAAAATAAATTCTGAATTAGACACCTCCACTCCGCGGCTTCTGCTAGATTGGGGGGGGGTGTATTGTTTTCCCATTATCTGTGCCTCTTTCTGGTGATCATGTGCTGGTCAGAGCGGAGGGAATATTTCTTCAGGTTTGGGTGCATGCCCATTCAGCTCCACTTCTGTTCTTCTGCCTTGGCTCAAGTCCTGGCCAGCTGCCTACCTGCCTATCTCCTTGCCTTCCCTGGTGGAGGGATCTTCCTCCGCACCCCATCCAGTAGTAGCCGGGGCCTGGAGAGTGAGACTTAACAGGATGTGAGGCGGGCGGCGATGGGCAGAGAGTCGCTGATTGCCGCAATTACTAGTAAAAAAAAATATGTCCCCGGATTTCATTTTAAAAATCCGGTCAACTTATCTTACCGACTATGCTTGAAAACAGGCTAAATAACAGATGATGGGGCAGGAAACCAGTGAGAATGTTTGGCTCCTGAGACACAAGATGGTGACTGCTTGCTATACCAGCACAAGACTAGCAAGGACCAGGAACTACCCAAAATGCCCTGGGACTCCCATAATGCATAGAGAAAACAGGCTGAATGAAATACATGAACTGGTCAGTAGATGGTGCTGTTTACCACACATTGTAATGCACATGAATTACAACACAGGTAAAAATGCAATGTCAACTGATAAACACACAAACGACTGGACCTACATCTAGGGACAGAACAATAACTGCTTAACTAATATGTTTTTTTTTTCATAAATGATACAAAAGCAATGCAATAGGCCTAAGGCCGCGTACACACGATCAAATCTATCTGCTGAAACCCGTTTGCCGGACCGTTTCAGCAGACAGATTCGATCGTGTGTACGGGCAAGCAGACAGATTTGTCCACCCAACAGATTTTAAAGCATGCTTTCAAATCTGTCTGCTGGAAACCCGTCTGTCCGACATGTTCGATGGTTAGTACACAAAACCATCGGACCAAAATCGCGCCCATGCTCAGACAAAATGAGGGGACGGGAGCGCTCATTCAGGTAAAACTCCTGTTTGTTTGTGACCTGGCACATTCGTCATTTTAAATATGTATAGTGTATCGTTTATTGCCTTTTTCTTTTCTTCGTTCTCTTGCTAGAATCAAGCCGTTCTATTGCTGATGCTATTTAGACTGAGTTGTCCCAATACAGCAAAGTTTGATTTTAGGATTTGGAGTTGTTTTTTTGTAACTTTTTGCTAGCCAGATGTTCTAATTGTTTGTGCTTTCCTCCACATGAATAGATTTCTCTTTTTTTACTTAATGTTGATCTTATATATTTTAAATTTGTCAACTTATGTTTATTTTTTGTTTGCAAATTACGATATTTTTTTTTTTGTTGGTTTTCAAAGCTTTTTTTTTTTTTTTTTGCAACTTATGTTTTATTTTGTTTCCAAGCATTTTTTTTATTTGTGTTTGCAACTTTTTTTTTTTGTTTTTTCAATGCATTTGTTTTTTCTTTTTTCAATGCATTTTTTTTTTGTTTGCAACTTTTTTATTTATGTTTTTTCAATGAATTTTTTTGTTTTGTTGTTTGCAACTTTTTTTTTTTTCAATGCATGTTTTTGTTTTGTTGTTTGCAACCTTTTTTTTGTTTTTTTCAAAGCTTTTTTTATTTTTTCTTTCAAATAATTTTTATTGAGCTTATGTCAAGTACAATAGTAAGCAAACTTTTGGGTGAAAACCCACATGCAATACAGGATCTTTAAACAAGACATGTGCATTCAAAAGGGATAAGTGCGTATTGAAGAGAACAAGCAGTCCGAGTAAAGGAGAAAATAGTTCAAACTGTAACGTTGCAACAAGATGTATCCATATAAACAGATAACAAATAACTAGAGGGGTGGGTAAGGGGGGGAGAGGGAGGGACATATGCAAGGGGGAGAGAGGATGAGAGCAATGCAAGAGCGTCAAAATAGGGGCATGGCAAAATGAGTGCATTAAAAACATTCAGTATACTCAGCAAAGAAGAAACGGGGGAATCATTGAATCCACTTGTAGGTGTACCAGCATTGCCATGGGGTCCAAAGGATTAGCAGTGTGGTGTACGTGTGTTTACCTTGAGCAAGGATGGTCTCGTAGGAATAGTGGGTTTGCACCAAGTTCACTACTTCAGCTAATGTGGGGGCGTCTATAGATTTCCAGCGCCTAGCAATTAAGAGTCTAGTTGCCAATAGTATGTGTGAGGTCACCAGTTGCAGAGGGGGTGGTATTTCGTCAATAGTCAGATTGAGAACAGCCAGCTGCGGGGTCAGTGAAATAGGGAAACCTAGAACTTCTTTGAGCAGTGTCTCTACTGCCGACCATAAGTTCTTAAGACGTGTGCAGGTCCAGAAAGTGTGCAGGAGAGTACCTGTGGAGTTACAGTTCCTCTAGCAAGTAGGAGAGGCGTGAGGGTGGAACTTAGCTATCATAGAAGGTGTCAGGTACCATCTCATCATCAGTTTTTGCGAGAGTTCCCAGAGGGAGGTACAGGAGGTGCATTTGTAAATGGACTTGATCGCTGCTTGCCATTGTTGGTGTGAGAATTGGGTAATTAAGTCAGACTCCCAGTCAATGAAAGGTTTTGATTTATGGAAAGATGTCTTTTCTTGTAAGGTATTATATAGTAAAGAGATGCCTTTTGCGGGTGAGCTGTCAGCGAAGAAGAATCGCCATAGGTTTGCCGGCAAGGAGCCGTCTAGGGAGGGGTTGGCCCTAAGACAGTGTTGAAGTCTATAGTAAGTAAAATAGTCTGAGGTAGGTGCTTGAAGAGTTTTTTGAATTTGAGAGAACGATGAGCTAGCGATTAGAGGGCGTAGTTCATGAATGTGGGTAACAATGTCAGAAAGCCAGGTAGGGATGTTCAGGTCAGGAGATAGGAGTGTCAGCGTCTCTATAGGCATGGGTATAGGTTTGGTCGGGAGAGTTTTCCACGTGGAGGATTGCAGTGTCTTCCAGACCTTGACAGAGGCTCGTATGGTGGGGGAGTAGAGGCCAAGTTGCAGGGATCCAGTGGTTGTGCTGTACAACCAGTGGGATAGATTTGGTCCTGGAACCATGGCGGCTTCTATAGCGCACCATAGTGGATTAGGGGTTGTCACCATCCACTCCCGAGTCTGTGAGAGGATGGTGGCCCTATAGTAGTCCGTTATGTCAACGTATCCCATGCCTCCAGCAGACTTATGTTTGACAGTCTTAGCTTGGCTACATCTAGGTGTCTTACCCTGCCAAACATAGTTTCTCAAGATAGATTGTAAGGCTTTGAGATAAGAGTTCGGGAGGGGTATAGGAAGGGTTCGGAAGATGTATAGCAACCTGGGTAGTATCATCATTTTGAAAGCCGCAAGTCTGTCTGTCCAGGAAAATTCATGTTTGGAAATTGTTGACGTTTCTCAGATAAGCATTTGTTTGGCCTCAGTGTAGTTGTGCGGGAATAGATTTTTTGTGGATTTGGTTAGGGTGATACCCAAATACGTTATTCCGGAGTCTGCCCATGGGTATGGAAAGTTGTTCCTAAGTAGGTTACTGGTTATGGCGTCTAGGCCCAAGTCTAAAATGTAGGATTTCTGTTAATTTACTTTGTAGTAAGATACGGCCCCAAATCTCTGCAGTAGCAGCTGTACCGAGGCCAGGGACGAGGGAGGGTCTGTTAGCATGATTATCACATCGTCCGCAAAGAGGCTAATTTTATGTTCTAACGAAGCGATTTTAAATCCGGTTATCCTGTGGTGGGATCTAACGTGTTCAGCTAAGGGCTCCATGACAAGGTCGAAGATTAGTGGGGATAGGGGGCATCCTTGGCGAGTGCCACTAGAGATTAAAAAGGGTTTCGAAAGGATTTCCGAGGTGTAAACTTGGGCAGGGGAGAAGTATAGAGCCATAATGGCAGATAGAATAGGTCCGTGGAATCCAAATTTTTCGAGGGTGGCGCGCATATATCCCCAGTGAACCTGATCGAACGCCTTCTCCGCATCCAGGGACATGAGCAGAGAAGGTGTTCGGGTCGATTCGGCAGTATGAATGATGTTGATAAGTCTGCGGGTTGCGTCAAAGGTTTTACTATAAGGTTGGAAAAAATACTGCGCAGGTCCAAAACTTAGTGAACGATAAATGAAAATGTGAATTAGATGAATAAATGCTGCTGCAGCTAATATGTCATATATAAACATAAATAGCAGGATAGAAAAAGGGAAAGCTGCGCTGCATTAAAAAAAAAAAAAAAAAAAACATGAACAACATAAACATAACAAAATGCTGTATATAAGTAGTGCATAAAAAGACACCAGTGCAAAATACAATAGATTGACACTAATGGTGACTGATCAAGAGTTTGTGTAGGGTAGATAAATCCCCAAAGTTCGAAGGAGGAAATGAGAGATAACAAAAGTAATCCAAATGAGTGTTGAACAGCTCCAAAGTAATCGTGTGCATCAGCCAGATTGATAAAGGTTATCCTCCACCACCTATGTTCTAACTGCTTACCAAAATGATTGGACCTCTGACGAGATCAACAGCGCATAAATTCAAAGTAAGCCAGCACAAGAAATCCAGGAATCCTGTCACTCTGTCTATGTCTCCTTATCCATATATAGTCAGATATTCGTTCCTCCAATTGCGTCTTACAGATCTGCAAGATAACGAAACCCCTCTTATCCAAGCGACCCCACGGATGTCCCCAAATTTTGCTTGAACTCTGTGGGCATAGCAGTGGCTCCGGGTTCAATCCTTGAAACCAAGAATTCTCAAGTTCAGCAGCACAATCCACCAGTCAATAGTCGAATATAAACTGAAGTTGTCGAGTGAGTATTGCGTCTAACCCTGACTTTAAGGAATTTCCTTAAAAAAAAAAAAAAAAAGTTAGAAAAAGAATGCAAGCTTCTTGCTCATCTACATAGGCGTCTTCTAATACTTAGTTAGCAAGATGTTGTGCGCTGGGTCGAGGCAATCCATTGAAGAACATATGTTTGCTGATATGTTTTCTTTGCTTCTTTTTTGCTTGGGTAGTAACTTGAGCCGGACAGCTCCGGTGGGTTCAAGTTACTGGTTTGCCTGCCTCTAATAAAACCAGACTGATCTTTATGTATGAGCAGGGGCATTAAATCTATTAAACGATTGGCGATGAGTTTGGCGTGTATTTTAGCATCAAGGTTTAGAAGAGATATGGGCCGAAAATTCTGGGTACATGTGGGTTCTTTACCCGGTTTCGGAAGGGTAACAATCAAGGCAGAAAGCATTTCAGGTGGGAGAGAGGAGTATGAGGCAGCATCATTACAGACATTAGCCAGGAACGGGGATAGGATTGTGCCAAATTTTTTATAGTACTCGACAGTAAGGCCATCAGGGCCTTGGAGGGCAATGTCGAGATCGTGCGTAGGATTTCCAGGTGCGTGAATGGGGCATTAAGAGTCTCCAGTTGGTCCTCAGCCAGTGATGGGAGATTGATTTCTTGGAGGAATGCTGCTATGTCTTGAGGGGTTGGTTGGAGAACAGATTGATCTTCTTTCAAGTTATACAATGTATTATAGTAACATCTAAAGGCGTCAGCCATGGCCGAGGGGTCAGTCAATTTTCGGTTTGAGATGGGGTGGTATAGGTGAGGTATCTTAGTTTTGGCAATATAGCCTTTAATTCTATTGGCCATGGCCTTGCCCGCTTTGTTGCCTGTAGAGTAGTGTTGGGCTTTAAGGCTCTCTCGAAGGAGTCTAATAAGTGGGCTCTTAGCTCTTGTCTAAGACAGTCCAGTTTTTGTTTGGACGTCGGGCTGGGGTTGGATTGGTTGTGGGCTTCCAGGACTTTTATGTCGGAAGTAAGGGAGTCTAGGCGTTGCGTTTTCATCTTCCTCTCTCTAGCACTCAATTGTATAAAAATCCCTTGAATGAACGCCTTATGGGCATTCCACAGTACAGAATAATCAACTACAGAACCTGCATTAAGGGAGAAAAATTCAGTTAAACGGTCCTTGATAAATTTAGAGTGGGAAGGAGAGTGGATGATTGAGGCGTTGGCTCTCCAGATCTTCGTCCGTAAAGGGGAGTCACTGAAAGACATGGTAACAGGAGCGTAATAGTGCATATATCGGCTGCAGAGACTTTGGGGAGGGACCATTTGTCCACAAGAAAATAGTCTATCCTCGTGTAGGAGTTGTGGCGAGGAGAGAAATAGGAGTAATCCCTCTCTGTGGAGTGGAGACATCTCCAGGCGTCGTAGAGGTCGTGTGCCCTTATGAAGGAGCTCATAGGTGAGGCAGTTCTGCTCGATCGAGAGGAAGCATCCAGGGAGTTGTCGGGGACTATTTTGAAATCTCCACACATAATGAGGTGGCCTTGTTTGAAGCGGTTGATTTATTTCATTAGCTTGGACAGGAAACTGATCTGTCTAGTGTTAGGGGCATAGACCGTCACAACAGTGTATCGAATGTTATTCGGAGAGTTGGCGTGGGGATCATCAGGGGATGACACTTGCATCGGGGTGACATCGTTGGGAATTATGTTATGTTATGTTTCCTGAGGAGTTGGATACCATCTTCCACCGTATGGACGCTATGCTTCACACCGTTCCTGGTGATCAGAAGTTTAGTCGGGAACCCCCATTGGTAGGGGATTTTATGGTTGTTCAGTGGCTTTGTGATGGTTTGGAGTTGTCTCCTCTGCTGGCGGGTATTGGGAGATATCGGCAAAAAGTTGTAGCTTTGCGTACGGCGCAGGCAGTTGGCCCATTCTTCTGAATGTGGACATGAGCATGTTCTTGGCATGATAGAAGTGCATTCTCATGAGGGTGGCGCGAGGCACTTCCGGTGGCAGGTGCGTAGGTTTCGGCAGGCGGTGTATACGATCAATAATGGTCTCCTGGTATGCCAAGGATTTTCACGTTGTTGCACCTGGATCGGTCCTCGAGGTCCGCCATTTTGGCCCGTATCCATTGTTGTTCATCTCTGGTGTGTTCATGTGCATCTACTAGGTCATTAACCGTGACTGTCATGGCGCCCATTTAATGCTCAATATGCCCTACTCTCCGGGCCTGTATGCACCATCTCATTCTTAAGTGCTGTGAGCATGGAGGAAATGTCATTATGCAGCGAGCTGTGTAGAGACATCAGCATGTCTTTTAACACAGTGTCCATCACTGGCTGATTAGCGGTGGGGAAGGCCGCAATGGGGGATGACACCGGTGGTAGAGCTGGTAGGTTATCTAAGGTAGGCCTTACCTCAGTGGCCTGAGCGACAGGGTCCAGCCGCATTCGCGTTTTTCGCCGGGCTGTTCGAGGCGGATAGCGATCCAGGAGGCAGAGCGGAGGATGAGTGAGGGTGGATGGACGAGTCTCCGTCCTCAGGGATGTCAGAGAGGTGTCTCTCAGAGAAGGTTCTCTCGCCGCGCGGCGAGCGGTCGTGGGCGCCATCTTGGCCTCGAGTGTTGTGAGGCAGGCAGAAAAAGTCTGTGAGTTTCCGCGGTTGCCGCTCCTCCTTGCGTTTTCGGGTGGACCCGGTCGGGTTCCCCAGTGTCTGGGGAGTAAAATGGTGGAGCTGTGGGTTAGCGCTGTGGAGGCAGTTGTTCTCCGGTCGGTGCAGGAGCTGAGGAGTCAGGCGTCCATTCGGCTCGGCGGTTGGCCACGCCCCTCTTATTATTTTTTTATTTTTCAATGCATTTTTTTTTCTTTGCAACTTTTTTTTTTTTTTCAATGCATTTTTTGTTTGCAACTTTTTTTGTTTTTTTCAAAGCTTTTTTTTTTCTTTTTTCCAATGCATTTTTTTTTTGTTTGCAACTTTTTTTTTCTTTTTTCAATGCATTTTTTTTTGTTTGCAACTTTTTTTTTGTTTTTTCAATGCATTTTTTTGTTTTTTGTTTGCAACTTAATTTTTTGTTTTTTTCAATGCATTTTTTTGTTTTGTTGTTTGCAACTTTTTTTTTTTTTTTTCCAATACATTTTTTTTTGCAACTTATGTAAACTTTTTAGCTTTTGGGGTTTCCATGGTTTACCAAGTTGTCACACCAAACCCCCCCCCCCCCCAAGGAGTTTGTGTCCTTACAAAATTACACAATATAAATGTTCTAATGTTTGTGGCCTAATCACCACAGTTGAAAACACAATAGACAAGGTTTGAACGTAAAGAAAAAAAGCCATTTATTTAGGCACTAAACAAAATTATAAAGAACATGATCGGCAGCACTTGATCAGATAGCAACCTACATGCAGACTTGGGAATTCCACAACATGATCAAGGATAAAATGAACAACCTCAGGTGACACGAAAACTAAAAAATCTGAATCAGCAGCACATTACCAAACGAACCCAAGCTGTGGTACTACAACAACCTCACATTTTTGGATAATGAACTGGAAGGCAGGGAATCACCTTCTTACTTCCAGCCTTCCTTCCTGGCTGCCTTGCAGCGGAATGTCCACGGGCCCATCCACGCCCCTTGCAGGTGGGGATGATGTGGCAGCAGGAGGCAGAAGATGGGGAGCAGGCTGGGCCGGGTCACTCAGGTCTGTGTCCCTGGTCAGCATGCCCCTGTGCATCCAGAAAATGACCTTATTTATTAAGTCCTTTGCCAGGTCCCTTTGCTCCTCCCCCGCTCGACTCAGTTCATGCGCCACAGAGGCACTGAAGGCTTCATTGGGGTTGAGGGGGGCCCTCATTATTTTGGCTGCCTCCCTCATCATTTGGAGCCTCTCCTCCTCCATCTGCCTCATGCGCCTCCTTGGGCCTGGTCGCCTTATCTGGAGGGGAGGAACCTGGCTGATGGTGCTGAGCCTGGGGACATGCTGACCTCCACTTGGCCCAGCCTCCTCCTGGCTGCCACTCACCTCTTCTGCCCGGCTGACATGGTCCTCAGGAGCTGCCACCTCCTGGCTGGTCTCTTCCTGTGTATAAAAAAGGGACATGTTGTAATATTTAGCACAATCAAACACACACATTTTTGGTCTCTAGACTCTTTTGTTTTTCTTCATTTAAGTTGAACAGACTGTCCTTCTGACCCCTCAGTTGGCATCCCTGACACCTAGTTTTATGCCCACGCCTTTTTTTGTTGTTCCAAGCTTCTTTTTTGTTTTACAATATTAACTCAAGAATCAAACCAAAATTAGCAGCTAACAAATATTTTGGAAACTACTATACCTCACTGAAGATCGCCAGATCTGGGTCCATGTCAGCCAGACCCTCCGCTGACTCTGCAGGGGCGTGGGGATCCTGGGAAGTTTCGCTGGAAGGAAGCGTGGGAGGAAGGCTGGGAGGAAGATTCGAAAGTGATGGCCGGCCCTCCAGTTCATCATCCAAAAATGCGAGCTCCCTGAAGTACCACTGCTGATCCAGATCTTTGTGTTTTATACTCTTTGTAAACTTTTTTATAACTGGTCCTGAGGTTGCTCATTTTATCCTTGACCATGTCCACTGTGCAGTCTGGAACCCAAGCCTGCATGTAGGTTGCTACCTGTGTCAGTACTGCCGCTCTGCGGATTTTGTTTTGGTAGCCTGGGTGCCTGGTATCCCAAAGTATCGGGTTCTCCCTATATTTTTCGATCAATCGCATTGTATTTTCTTGAATACCCAATTGCTCCATCTTTGAATTTCGATATCGATATGAATGGGTTAGAATTTAGAAAAAAAATTATAAACAAACCCTCATAAAATAAGGCTCAGCTTTGTCATCATTGTCAGAATATGTATGTGTACAATCATTGTCGAGCTACTATCCAAACACATTGGGGGTTATTTACTAAAGCAAAATTTACCTAGCACTGCGAAAGTACACTGACTGAAATTCCACTTGGAAATGCAGTCGCTGTAGATCCGAGGGGGGCATGCAAGGAAACCAAAACAAAACATTTTTAGCCTCCACCTGATTGGATGAGAAAATCAGCAGAGCTTCCCCTCATTTCAGATCTTCCCCTCAGATCTATGGAGAATGCCCTTCCAAGTGCACTTGCATTGCACTTGCATTGCACTTGTAGTACAAAGTGGATTTGCCTTTAGTAAATAACCCCCAATGTCTCCTGCTGCTACAATGCTGGCCAGCTCTGCTCCATTGTTGTCTAACTAATTTTTTAAACATGCAGACCCTTTGGTAACATTAAAATAAATACATGCCATCTAGAATCATCCACAATTATTTGAATGTTAGCAATCATCAAGGCACTATTTCATGTGTAGATATCATGCCCCTCACAGCATTGATGAGATAATACACTACCTAATAATTACCTCTGTCCAACCAATACATGCATGATGTGAATACACAAGACAAAAATAAAGAGGTAGAGCATTGTCATATATATATTTTGTGATGTGTCCAAGCAGTTGTTGAAAAAAATAGCATGTTGGGCCCCAAGATACCTAAATAGCGCAAACGGTCCAAACTACATACCAAACCCCCATCCCCCATGGGGCTCTAAAGTTTCTAGGCCTCTGCTGATCCCATGTTGTAATTTACCTTCGTCTCTGTAGCTCCTTGCGTATGCTCGAGTAATTTCCGCGTAACCTACGTAATCACGTTGTTATCCTTATATAGGCCGCGCAAGCATGTAACGCTGCCCTCTTCCGCTTTTAACCCCCCCCCATAACATGTTTCAACTTCCTAGGCCTCATATTGCAATTTACCGTCGTATGTGTATGTCATCGTTGTAACGAGCGACTAATCTCCGCGTAATAACGACGTATTCATCCGCGCATGTGTGAAGCGCCAACATCGTCGCCGCCCATGACGGACCATTTCATCTTTTCCACACCCCTATTCACTGTGAAACTAAAAGATGGCGATGTCACACGAGCGTGCATTATCCTCTCATCAGGATTAGGAAGGGACAGAGGCAGGAACATCCCGCTTAAGGCCCAAATGGTACAAGGCCACCAATATGAGTTTAGAAGAGATGGTGGAGATGGTAGACATCCTGCGCAGGAAGGTTTATGATGGGGATTATGAGCCATACAACACCCCTAATCGCAGGAAGGCCAAAATTATGGAGAAGGTGGCGAGGAGGCTTCATGAGATCTTTGGGGTCACCAGGTCCAAGGAGCAGCTCCGCAAGCGCTGGTCGGATTTGAAGCTGCGTGAGCCAGACCAGTTTCGGAAGATAAAGAAAATAATTGATAAAAGTAGGTCCTTTTATTTTTTTGGGTTTGCAATTGTGTTATCTCATTGTTTGCTATGTATAGTTCTACATGTGCCTCATTGGCCTGGTTGTACTTTGGAACACATGTATTAACTTTTTCTTGTTTTTTTGTAAATATGACGTTTTTGCACGATCGTTTTTCTAAACATCGTTCCATCACGTCGTTTCACACAAATCCAATGTTGTTCTAGGAACAGCACACCAGGACATGGCTATTTGGCATAAACTAAAGTTATTAAACATTGTGGAAAATATGATGTTTTTTTTCTAACTTACTAGAATGTGAAAAGGCAAACAGGATTCATTCACAGTGATAATAAGCAGCTGGATTCACATCTGGACTCAAGGGCACCTGTGTCTCCCCCATAATGAGATTCGTTTTTTACGGTTTCTGACACATAATTTTTAGGGAGGGCCATCCATGTGTGTCACTTCGCTAAAAAGGGTCATTATCACAGCTTTGGATAAGTCATTATAAAAACAAAGGTTAGGTTTGGTGGCTGAAGCCAATAAAAAAAAAAAGTTAACCCACTTTGACGCAATAATTGTGATTTATTAATGCCCTCCTCCAATATCTGTGTGCTGATAAGTATACCTTTTGTTTCCTGATATTTATAGGGGAAAGAAGAGGACAGCATTTTGAGGAGGCAAGGAGGCCCAGACTCACTCCTAAAAAAAAATTGTGGCATGTGGAGGAGGAGGAGGAGCTTGTAGAAGAAGGAGTGGTTGAAAGGAGAGAGGAGGAAGAAGAAATTGTGGAAGGAGTATTTAGGGAAGAAGGAGGAGTTATGGAAGAAGGAGGAGTTATGGAAGAAGGAGGAGTTTTAGAAGAAGGAGGAGTTATGGAAGAAGGAGGAGTTATGGAAGGAGGAGTTATGGAAGGAGGAGTTTTAGAAGGAGGAGTTTTAGAAGGAGGAGTTGTTGATGAAGGAGGAGTTGTTGAAGGAGGAGTTGTTGAAGAAGAAGGAGTTGTTGAAGAAGGAGGAGTTGTTGAAGAAGGAGGAGTTGTTGAAGAAGGAGGAGTTGTTGAAGAAGAAGGAATTATTATGGAAGAAGGCGAAGTTGTGGATGATGGGGAGGTGGAGATTGTTAGCACAACAGGTCAGTGTCACCGCAGCTTCACAGGAAAAAAGAGATGTAGATAGGCCTGCACATTACTAATTTTTGATTATTTTCTTTTATTTAGGGGATGCGAGCACATCCAGTAGTCCGCATTTTTCACATGCAAGTGCACAAATTGTGATACAACAAATTATGGAGTGTAGCACAGAGATGGATAATATAAGGCAAAGAATGGTTGTAATTGAACAAAACTTTAAAAATGTTATTAATATGATGGGCCGTATCAAAGACTAAAACCCCCTGCCCCGCCCCCCCCATCCCCCAACCGTCTTTAAAAAACAAAAAATACAATACGCCAAAATTTGAAGATGCACACACAGTGTGTCCACATGTGCTATCTGCCATCACAGGTTATCGATTGTCTGTGCTTTGTGGGTACAACCCCTTCCTCCCAAGCAGGTGAGAGGGAAGGGTTTGCACCCACAAACCACATACATTGATCACCCATGATGCCAGATAGCACATGTGGACATTTGTCATGGGAGGTCAGGATATAATCCCCATTTGGCCCCTCTCACACACAGAATGTGTGCATCTTCAAATTTTGGCGTGTTCCGGGGTGACATTGGGAGACTGTTGTAGTAATTTAAATGTTGAACTTTGTAAGTTGTTATTTTTGTACTATTTTGTAATTTAAAAAAAAAAAGGTTTTGGATAATCTATAATGTTCGCAAAAAAATGTAAAAAACAATTAAAAAATACATAAAAAGGACACGTTTTGTCTCCAAAAAGGTAAAATTTTGGGTAAACCAAACATTTACAAATAAAGCATTTAAACGCTAAAATGAGTGGCTTGTTCTTTATATATGCTCAATACCCAGTTTGTAGATGAGTGACTTAACTACAGGCATACCCCGCTTTTAAGTACACACTAGGGTTTATTTAGTAACGCTGCAAATCGCAATGTCAGGCTCACTTCTGCATAAAAACCAATAAGCTTCTAACCCCAGCTTGTTCAGTTAAGCCTGGTAAGAAATCCTGGAAGCTCATTGGTTTGTGGGCAGAAGTGAGCCTTCTATTGTGCTTTCCAGCTTTAGTAAATAAACCCCATTGTGTAGTTAGACGTGGGGTATGCCTGTAATGTGCAATTGTGGTTAGTTACTAAAACATGACAACTACTTTTGGCACTAGAAGTGCACTAGTTTGAGAACCAGGAAGACAGATAAAAAGAGATAAAGCAGAGGCGCATGCGTGGCGGGGTCCGGAATGGTTGCTTAATCCGGGAGCTCCGCACTATCGCAGCTGTTCGGGCCACACAGCGGGGATCACGGAGCGGTATATCGCCTGGTATCAGCATCAGCTGACTGTGCAGTTCCCCGGGACTCGCTCGATGTCCACCGGTGCTGCCCGAAGGGACCTGGGACCGCAATTCTCCCTGGTAGCAGCGCGGACTGATTCCAAGGACGACATACAGCCGCACACGCAGCTCCTGGAGAACTCGCTGAGCTCACGTCATCCTTTAGCTCCAGCCACCTTAATCTACTCTCCAAAGACACCTGTGAGTATTCCTCCGATCGGAGCACATTCTCCGGCTTCCACAGAATCTCTTTTAGAGCAGACCATGGAGGAATTGTCAGACTCCCCCTTGGGGCCTGGTTCTGCTCAGGCCTCGGACAGGCATATTACTGCATCCATCCCTCAGTCTACTGTTTTGTCTTTACCTGACCTACTTTCTCATTTCACTACTCTGCTTGACAAGGGGCTGGCACATACGGCCGCTCAGATAACGGGAGACATCAGACAGGATTTTCAGATGTTGGGGGTCCGGATGGAGACCATTGAGAATAAATTAGACATGACTGTCTCTAGAACCATTCAGAACTCTGACCATATCCAAGCTCTACAGGATCAGTTGGATATTGCCCTATCCAAAATCGATGACTTGGAGAACAGAACCCGAAGAGAAAATTTCCGTATAAGGGGCATCCCTGAGTCGGTTAAGGACACTGTTTCGGTTGTGCAGGATTTACTCAAACAACTAATAGCTGACATACCTGCTCACAAATTGGAGATTGATCGAGCTCATAGATCCTTAGGACCTCCAAGACAAGATGGTCTCCCTAGGGACATTGTGGTGAAGCCCCATTTCTTTTCCATCAAAGAAGAGGTGATGAAGCTAAGTCGCTCTCAATCCCCCCTGTCGTGTCGTGGTCATGCCATTCAGATCTTTGCTGATTTATCGCCGTCGACCATACAAAAGAGAAGGTCCTTAAAACCTCTTTTGAATGTCCTGACGCAGCGGGAGATAAAATACAAATGGGCCTTTCCTTTCGCCCTTAAGTTTGAACTCAAAGGCAAGCCTTACTCTTTTCGTAGCTTACAAGAAGGTGAACGCCTTTTTCTTGATCTTCATCTCATCTCGCAAGAAGCTCTGATGGACGTTGCTAACTCTAATCCCGGCTCTACGAAACGCCCGTCTCCTGTCAGCCCTCTCACTGGTGTTTGGAACAAGCCAAGATCCAAACGATCTAAGGATGCTAGACCTCCCTAGTTTCTCTAGTCCTTGAAGATTTTCATCCTTTCTTTGTCATCTTGGTGTCCGTCGAGAAGGTGGTTCCTCGTGGTCCTCATTTGCTCCACTATACCCGAGAATACTATTATTGTCTTCTCCTATTCCTCCTGCTGTTACAGATTGATGCTCTTGCACATAATTTTTTGTTTTTTCTTGTACCCCCCCCCCTTTTTTTATTCGGGGGGGGGCGTCTTTTTGATCTTTTTTTTACCTCGTGTCTGCTATGTTGTCCTCCTGAGCTGATACATACATGTTTTTTGTTCCTGTTCCCTATGTCATGGTTTTTGTATAATGTTTTCCCCTTTTTTTCAGGTGGCCTGTAGCTGTGGTAGTTTCGCTGTGCCCTCACCCAATCCATGGTTTGGGTTTTTACCATCCTGTGGATTTGGTTTCCGCCCCTCGCGCAGGGTGCGGTCATGTTTTGTTTCTTCAAAGGAACCAGGTTTCTTTCTACCTGGTACCCTCTCAGGTCAACGGAAGCCCTGAGACTATCTCTCTTTTTTCAATTTCTTGTACTTTCTCTCATTCCTTTCTCTTTTTCAGCTCCCCGCCGATTCTCGCACAAGTGGTCCTTCTTGCGGAGACTTCTTCATGCTTTGATGGCTAGGTTTCGCAACAGAATTCTGTTTTCCATAATGGTAAGTGACGTTTATTTGTTGACAGATCTCGCTCCTATGCTCCATGGCTGGAAATACTGACCACGCCACTCCCCTGAGAGTGGCTACCCATAACACCCAAGGGTTAAATTCTCCCGTTAAGCGTAGAAAAGTCCTGGATTTCATGAACTCCCGCAAAATTGATGTTCTCCTCCTTCAGGAAACACATTTTCCCACCAGCTATAAACCACCATTTATTCATGCTCAGTTTCCTTTATTCTTTCTCTCTAATGCGGAAGATAAAACTAGAGGGGTGGCTGTTCTCTTCTCAAAACGCTGTAGGTTTTCTCTGAAGGCCAAATTTGGGGATAGCGAGGGTAGATTTTTATTAGTCAAGGGGACAATTGATGGCAATCTATATTCTTTCGTGTCCTATTATGCCCCTAATCTAGGACAATCAAAATTTTTCCAGACTCTCTTTTCATCACTTGAGCCCCACCTTGAGGGCACAGTTATTCTGGGTGGAGATTCTAATCTTGCTTTTGACCGGGGGGTGGATAAGTCCAGACCCTTGCACGACCAATTCATCCGCCCTTCCAGGATTAGCTCTAAAGTTGCTAAGATGATCTTTCAGCGGGGCCTCATAGATATATGGAGAGAGATGAATCCCACTAAAATTGACTATTCACACTTTTCCCATGCTCATCAATCCATATTTTGGTCTCCCAAGCTTTTACTCCTAGGGTTCTTAAGTCGCACATAGTTGATACGGTTTGGTCGGACCATTCCATGGTGATTATGTCCTTTATCAGTCAGTTTGTAAACCCTGGTAGGATCTTCCATTGGAAGCTGAACGAAGCTTTGCTTTCTGACTTCGCTGTTAGGTCTGAAGTTGAGAAGGTTATTTCTGATTATTTCTCCCTTAATAATACCGAGGATATCTCGGCAGAATTGCTATGGGCGGCCCATAAGGTCACAGTTCGGGGGAAATTTATTCAAATTTCTTCTCAATTAAAGAAAGCGAAACGTTTAGAGGTGGAGAATCTCGAGCGTTCTTTCTCCTCCCTACAGAAAGTGCATAAGAAAAACCCCACTCAGGTTTCCTTATCTCTATTAGATAAGGCACGCCTGGATCTGAATTTGGCGCTGACTGCTTCAGCAGAAAAGCACATCAGGTGGAGTGGGGCGAGATATTATCACCAAAGAGATAAGGTAGGCCCTCTCTTGGCCTCTAAACTCTCACCCAGACGTAGATCTAACGTTTTCCCCAAGATTAGGATAGGGAGTAAAACTCTGTCTGCTAACCCTATTAACATCCTGAAGGAGTTCCATAAATTTTATGAGGATCTATACAGCTCCCGTGACAAGCTTAGCCCTCCAAAACTGCTTTCGTTTTTTGATAATCTTCATATCCCTAAACTTTCCCGGGATCACAGAGATAGACTCGAAGCCCCCTTCTCGGCGGAAGAGGTGTTGGAGGTATTAAAACATCTGAGGACTAACTCTGCCCCAGGTCCAGATGGATTCCCAGCGGCCTATTACAAGTCCTTTGCAGGTAAGTTGGCTCCCTATATGGCTAAGTTCTTTAATCACACTACCAAGGGTGCCCCCCTAGACCATCAACTAAATTCTGCATTTATTTCCGTAATCCCTAAACCTGATAAGGATCCGGCCGAGGTCGGTAATTATAGGCCAATCTCTTTGATCAATAACGATCTGAAGATCATGACCAAAGTGATGGCCAACCGCTTGGCTTCCTTCATTGGTGGCTATATTCATAGAGACCAAGTAGGGTTTATCCCCAACAGGCAAGGCCCGGATCAGATACGCAGAGCCATCGATATTGTTTCGCTACTACAATCTGGCTGGGATGGTAGTCCTAAACAAGCAGGTATGTTATTGTCTCTCGACTTACAAAAAGCTTTTGACTCGGTCTCCTGGCCGTATCTGTTTTCCCTTATGGAATTGTGGGGGTTCGGCCCCAGATTCATGGGTCTACTTAAATCTCTCTATTCCTCCCCGAGTGCTAGGATTCGCTTGCAGGGCCTTTACTCGGATCCCATTACCATAGCTAGGGGCACTCGCCAAGGTTGTCCTCTTTCACCGTTAATTTTTGCTATTGCAATGGAATCCTTGGCGATAGCTATCCGATCCAATCCTGACATTGCAGGGGTTAACTGTGGCCCCAATGTTCATAAATGTGGTCTCTTTGCTGATGACCTTCTCCTTTTCATCACTTCCCCAATCACGTCCCTCCCGGTTGTGTGCAAGCTTCTGGATAACTTTCACCAAATTTCTGGCCTAAAGGTTAATTTCTCTAAATCCCAGGCTCTCAACGTCTCTCTCCATCCCTCTCTGGTTGCTCAGCTGAAAGAATCGTTTAGTTTTCAATGGTCTGATTCGCACATCAGATATTTGGGAATTAAACTCACACCCACCTTTGAACAACTTTATTCTGCTAACTACCCCCCCTTATATCGGCAATTACAGGCGGACTTAGACAAATGGTCTGGCTCTGGACTCTCCTGGTTGGGAAAGATTAATTCAATCAAGATGACCCTCCTTCCCAGATTACTTTACCTTTTCCGGTCCCTTCCCATTTCAATTAGAAAGGATCACCTACGTTCTTTCCAGAATAAAATCATTAAAGCGGATCTCCACCCTAAAGTGAAGATCCGCTGATCCGAACACTCCCCCCCTCCGGTGTCACAATTGACACCTTTCAGGGGGGAGGGGGGTGCAGATAGACAGGTATATTCGCCCACTTCCGGCCCAGCATTCACGGGCAAAAGACGGGCATTGCATCACATCCCGTCGCCCCCCGTTGTGTGCTGGGAACACTCGGCTCCCAGCACACAGCTGGAGCCAATCGGCGGGCGCAGCGCGACTCGCGCATGCGCCGTAGGGAACCGGGCAGTGAAGCCGCAGCGCTTCACTTCCTGGTTCCCTCACCGTGGATGGAGGGGGGAACAGCAGGGAGACGAGCGATCGCTCGTCCTCTGCTGCAGATGCCGCTGGACTCCAGGACAGGTAAGTGTCCTAATATTAAAAGTCAGCAGCTGCAGTATTTGTTGCTGCTGGCTTTTAATATTTTATTTTTTTGTGAACCATCCGCTTTAAGTTCATATGGGGTACCAAGGGTTATAGACTGTCGAAACTTGTATTATTCAGATTAAGGAGGGAAGGTGGTATGGGACTGCCGAACCTCTTTTGGTATTTTCAAGCGGCTCGCTTAGCACAATTCTCCACGATATATGCGAAACGGGGTAGGCCTGACTGGGTAGATATGGAGAGACAATCCGTTCCCTCTTTCACCCTCGACTTTCTTCCTTGGTGCTCCCCTAAATCCCGTCCCCCAATTCTGTCTCCGTCGCTTTCCCATACGTTGTCTTTCTGGGATAAGCTTAAACAGCCCCCCTCTCTAGTTTCCTCCTGTAAACCTTTGTCCCATATATTCCGCAATCCGGACTTTCCCCCCGGAATGGATATAAAGGCTTTTAGCTGGTGGCTGAATAAGGGAATGTTCCGTATCGGGCATTTCTTTAACTCTGCAGGGCCCATTTCTCTAGCTACTTGCATTAAAGATCTTGATCTTCCTGATTCTGAACGTTTTCGATTCTCCCAAATTTCACATTATTTGCACACGTTATGGAAAACTAAACCGATCCCTCCCCAGTTTTCCCCTTACGAGATTTGGTGTGGTCGAGCCTTGGAGCAGAGAGGTGGGATATCTATCATTTACTCGTCACTGGCCCATTCTGATGTGAAACCTACCTAAATGACCTCATGGGAAGCAGAGTTAGGGGAAGTCTGGGATCTAAATTCATGGCATACTGCCTTCTTTCGCTCTTTTAAGGGTATTCTCAATACGTCCCTTTCGGAGGCTTCGCTTAAGGTTATAACTAGATGGTATATGACTCCCTCCAGACTTTCCAGGATCTTCCCTTCAGCTTCCTCTCTCTGTTTCCGAGGGTGTCAGCTAGTAGGCACTATGTCACATGTCTGGTGGGAATGCCCTAGGATTAGAGATTTTTGGAACAAAATCTTTCATATGATCTTTAGGGTTATGGGTGCCAGAGTTCCGATGTCTCCTTCTGTAGCTCTCCTAAATTTTCGTATTCCCAAGATCCCTAAATTTACCCAGAAGCTTATATTTTTTATATTTTTAGGGGTCAAACTAACCATTGCAAAGTCATGTAAGCTTCCAACCGTTTCATTTCGTGCTGCAAAACACAAAATCTCCTGGATTATATCACAGGAGAAAATGGTGAGTTTCCTTTTGGATACTACTCAACAATTTGAGGAGACTTGGGAACCCTGCGCTACCTACATAGGAGTTGGACATCCCCATGAGTGACCCCTTTGACCTCGTTCGGCTGTAGTTGTTCCGGCAGGGTGGCTTGTTGTCTGTTCTCTTTCTTTCTCCTCTTTATCTCTGGTCTGTTTCCTTTTCTTCTATCTCTTTCCCTATTTTCTTTATATCCCCTTCCTTTTTTTTTTTTTTTGTAGTTTTATTTACCAGGATGATTGTTTTTGTTGGCTGATATTTTTTCTGAGTGTGAGTAATTTTATAGCTGATGGTACGCTTTTGGCTGTCTTACTTATGCCCTGTCTTCATGCCATCCACACAGTGTGATCCCTTTAGGGGTGTGGATGACAGAATACTCAGAATGTTTTTCTTTTTTTCTTCAACATTAAAAAGAAAAGAATACAAGCAATTTATTATTTTTGTCATAAGTAAGTCTCATGTGGAAGTCGTTCTTCCACCGTGTTCTTTTCTATGTTTATAATGTTGTAATTTATGTATCGGCTGTATTACCATCACAATATTCCACTCATGTCTCTTTTTTACCGGTGTCATCATCCTCTTGTTTTTTTGCATCTTACAAAATAAAAGATTTTGAAAGTAAAAAAAGAGAAAAAGCAATAATGACAAACAACTGTATATAGAGTCCAATGGTCGAATTCTTTATTATTTTTTGGAATATTTCTTTCTTTTGGGGGCCGAATTAGAAAGAAATATGATCTGGCAAAGCTATGGCCCCACGACCCATGAAGTACTCAGCATATTTGTCGTGTACCTCACGAGCAGATTGGGTGGCCGAGCCAGCGCGACCAGTGTCCAGCCCAGGAAGGGTATCTGAGGGTAGTCCTGCCTCCGATGTTGGGTAGGTACATCTGGGAATGCCTGCGTAAAAAATTGTGCAATATGCAACAGGCAAAAACAAAATGGTTTTATTTATATTCCGCCAGGTGTATCGCAGTCTAGAACAGGCGGAACCGGCTGGCGAGTATCCCAAAGGCATTCTCGACTACCCTCCGGGCCCTGGCCAGCTTAAAATTAAACACCCTCCTCTCTGGGGTGAGGGTCCTCTGGGGAAAAGGCCGCATGAGGTGAGGTCCAAGCCCGAAAGCTTCGTCCGCTAAAAAAACAAATGGAAGTCCTTCCACATTGTCTTCATCCGGTGGCAGTTCAAGACCACCAGTTTGTAGACGGGTGTAAAATTCTGTCCGCGCGAACACTCCCCCATCAGACAGCCGGCCGTTCTTCCCCACGTCCACATACAAAAATTCGTACTGTGCCGACACCACCGCCATCAACACGATACTATGAAAACCTTTGTAGTTAAAATAGTAGGACCCCGAACGGGGTGGTGGCACTATGCGGACGTGTTTCCCATCTATTGCTCCTCCGCAGTTCGGAAAATCACAACGCAGGGCAAATTGGGAAGCCACAGTCTGCCAAATCCTGTGGCGTGGAGAGAAACTGTGGGGACAAACAAAAAAAAAATTACTTTGGCACATAAACATTGCAAACACAATACAAAACCATCCTTGTGCAACATCACAGTATTAACTTTTCATATTATTATTGTGGTGGAGTTGTGGCCACAAAAATATACCACTTATTATCACACTCCCCACCCCTCTGATGGGGCAAGAAACATTTTTAGGGGGGGTGAGGGTTGAACTACAATGCAGCAGACAAAAAAATGCCACACACACCAAAACAAAAAAGGCTAGGTGTGTTTGTCCCTAGGATAGCATGCTGGACAGGTTAATAGTGATGTAAGGTAAAAATATGTAGGTAGGCCAACAAAAAGAACATGGAAAGCTTATCAACATGCATGCATGGGGAGAAAAGGGAACATTCAACACACAGCATAGAAAAATCATGGTAATTAGGGAACAAATGCCAAAATAATTAACAATAGCTAAAATTTGTAAAGACAGAGATTGTGAGGTTCATAAAAGAGGAAACTTACCTTCATATACTCCTCCTGCATGACTTGTATGATGGCAGAACACGTCTCTGGTATGATGATCCCAAGCGCCTGGGGAGAGATGCCTGTCGAGAATTTGAGATCCTGCAGGCTCCTCCCAGTTGCCAGGTACCGCAACGTGGCAATAAGCCTCTGCTCAGCCGGAATGGCTTGGCGCATCACAGTGTCCTGCCTCGTGATATAGGGGGACAGAAGATCCAGCAGACGGTTGAAAACGGGGTCCGTCATACGGAGAAAGTTCCTGAAGTCATCAGGATTATTCTCCTGGATTTCCCTAAGCAGATGCATATGAGAGAATTGGTCACACTGGCGCAACCAATTCTTGGCCCAGGAACTCCTCCTCCCCCTGTTCCTGGCCAAAGCTCTGGAATAATTATAACATCCAGAAGCAAGCCCATATCCAGCACGAACTTTAGCAAAATTACGCTGCTGCTCCATAATGGCTTCAAACCGGCCGGCTGGTCAGTCAAGAACACACTCAAACAGAAAGCACCCCCAAATCCAGCAATACCTGCAAAGTACGCACGACAAACAGATACCCACGGACAGGACGCCACTGCAAAGCAGAAACGACCTGACAGCCAGCACTGACTGCCAAATACGCACCCACAAGCACACACTGAACCCGAGAATACGACCTGTAAAGCGCGGAGACCGAAAAGCGCGAATCGGCTCTAACCAAACCTTTGCTAACACATTACTAGCAAAAGCGGAACAGAGGGCGGCACCGTAAGCTTTTGTCTTCCCCTTTATAGTGATGTCGTATGTGGTTTACGTGCATGCGTTCGGGTCCGGGGAGATTTGTATTCGATCGTGTGTACGCACAGCAGACCAACAGACAGATTTGCCGTGTCTGCTGGAAACGGTCGGGCCGACACATTTGCTCAGATTTGTCTCATCGTGTGTACGCGGCCTTATAGTTTATAATGTTAAAACATTAATTTGTTAAAGCATTCATTCTTGGGCTAATTATACAAAACAATATTAATATCTTCAAAGTCATAGTAGGCATGTATACTGCTTTAGGCACACAAATGATGCATCCTTTTTTCAGTAACCGGTTTATGTTTTTAGAATTGTAAAAATAATGGATTTTGCTGTTTACTTGTACTCAACTTGATGGAGGGGTCTTATGCCTTGAAGGCTTAGTATAATTTTCACTGCAACAAGCCACTGAATACAGTATGCTATGCTCAGTTATCTTTATTTATTTTTTACCTGAAAAAGTGCTACCTTTTAATACATTTTCCAGCACACAAGATTACATTGTAAACATCAGAAGAGGGTGTTTTGTAGCAACCTTGCCCAATGCAGTTACAATGGATAAACAAGGCAATTTACCTTGTCACATTAGTTCAGTTCATACCACAACAATGCAGAAAAGAGTAGAACAGTGGCGGTGCATTCATAAGGGTGCAGGGCACCGCCCCCTCTCTCCTGCCACCCCCTCTATCACCAATATATAGATTCATGCACCTGAATTACAGTGGCGTTTTTTTTTTAAGCAACTGATTAAAACCATAGGCTCTAATAGGCGTCAAAAAAGGCAAACAGCGAGTGCCATGCTTGACGCTTGCAGTTCACCCAGCTGTGTTAGAAAAGCAAATGAATATTCACTTTCCTAACACTGAACTGTTAGGGCTGCAATGGTAAGCAGGTAAGTAAGGAAACCCAGACTACTCTCTGCAGAACCCAAGTGGCCACATAATTAGTGCCAAGGAGCCACACAAACAAAAAGTGAGACTTTTACATTTACACTTTAATTCGACTGCGTCCCCTTTTATATTTGCATATAAAAATACTGGGCCAGATTCTCAGCAGAGTTACGTCGGCGTATCTCGAGTTACGCCGCGTAACTTCTAAGAAGCGCCGGCGTATCTATTTTCTGTATTCCGAAAACAAGATACGCCGGAATTTTGCTTAAATATGAGCGGCATAAGTCTCTTACGCCGTCATATCTAAGTTGCATATGTACGCTGGCCGCTAGGTGGCGCTTACGTCGATTAGCCGCGTCAAATATGCAAATGAGCGAGATACGCTGATTCCCGAACGTAATTGCGGCCGGTCGTTATTTTTTAAGTTGTTTGCGTAAGTGTAAAGTTACCCCTGCTTTGACTATTTGCAACGTGATTTTGCGCATGCGCACTGGGATACGTCCACGTACAGCGCATGCAGTTCAAAAAAAGGGTAAAAAACGTGGGGTCACAACACATTTACATAAAACACGCCCACCTCTTCCACATTTAAATTACCCGGGCTTACGCTGGGCCATTTACGTTACGCCACCGTAACTTAGGACGCAAGTGCTTTGAGAATACGACACTTGCATCCAAAGTTGCGGCGTAGCATAAATAGGATACGCTACGCCCAGGTGGCATTTACGCAAAAATACGAGAATCTGGCCCTCTATATGTAACCGCCCCCCACCGACCCACAGGACCACTTAACTCTCTATAAAAAAGGAGTTGTTCCCCCCCTCGGGCATTCTTTTTTCTGTCCTCATTCCTGCAGGATCACGTATCAGTCCTACCTCACCGACATATGGTGTGAACATTGCAGGTTCATGCTCTCCTGCAGGATGGAGTCCCATCGCTTGGGCTGCTAAAAGTGCCTGATAAGTATGGGAGCCTGTGTTTTCTGTGGATCTTTTTTGGGGCATACATACTCATACACATCCAGGAGCGTTTTGTTTTCTCCTCTGCAGGTGGTTTGGCTGGGTATCCGTGTGACCTAGGGCTACAATGTTCCCCCTGTTTGGGCTTACCCTTCATACTGTGTTACTCCAGGGTTCCCCAGTACAAGTTTCCATATATCAGCTTCATATTTCTGAAGGACGGCGTGCCTCCGGGCTCAGCCTCACTATTAGAGCGGGCAGAGTCATAGCAGTTTGTCTCTGTAAGGACAGGTCCCCCGTGCAGGATTTTTTTCTCCCTCCACAGATGTGGGGACACTTCGCATGCGCCGCCATACTCTGCCTCATCATCTCGGGGGCGGAGTTACGATGGCACGGCGGGCGCATGCGCAGTAGCTTCACAGTGGGCATATTGGTACACCCTTCCTATTTAAACAGCCTTATGACGCATTTTGAGCTAGGCTGTCCTAATGGAGCCTAGCCAAGGTAAAAAAATAAATAAAATATATGACAAAAGTATTTTTTTTTCTTTAGAAATCTTCTTATAACTTAGTTTATATATGGGAACCATTCTTTTCTACACCTATATTGATTTTGTTTAATTCAAGTCTGTCCTTAGCTGACCCGGATATTGCCATGCCACATCAAAAAGATCCTCAACATACCACTAGGTAAGGGCTGCAACAGGCAGGTAAGTTTTTTCTAACATTCAAAAGAGCACTATGTTCGGGCACATGGAAACATCCTTTTTTATGGTTCTGTCTTCTTAGCACGCATCAGGACTCATCCCACAGATCTTCCCACCGGAGCTCTCATGACAGGGATCAAGAGGCCAAAGAAGCTTTGGCTATTCTCATTCCTCCTCAGCCCATGCCTCTCATAATAGTCAGAGATATCCCCGGCATACCTCTTCTAAACCAGGGAAGGAAGACTGTTGGGTATGGGGCAAACAGGCCTTACTGGGGAAATTGGCCTGCAGTCAGTGTTTTCTGGAAGCCACAATGGATAAACAGGGCCCCACAAGCTCAATTAAGGATCTAATTAAAGATTCTATCAGAGAGTTAGCTTCATCACAAGATCCCTTAACCCTGCCTGCAGGGCAGAGGGCGGCAGAAGCACCTACCCCCCAACCTGGGACGTGAAACATTTCGGAAGACCAATCAGTCACGACCAAAGAAGATTTGACAACCTTTGTGTCACGTACCTGGTACAGAGCAGAGCCTGACGTGCGGGAGTGGCCACTCTTGCTCCTCTGATTCCGAAACCCCTGGTAGTGTGGACAGGAAGCGCTGGAGTTCAGAGTCGCACTAGCGCCTGGCGGGGATGCTGTGCAGGAACTGCGGAGGTCTCCTGTAGTCTCAGGAAGGTGTCAGAGGAGCTGGAACAGCAGGTCCGTAGACAGTGGGAGCTGGATACAGGTGACCCAGATCAGCAGGTAGACTGGGTTCAGGCGCTTGGTGCAGCTGACTGGAACAGGTGGCAGGAGGGAGGTGTTCTGTAGTGCTGGGCGCTGATCGCTGGAGTAGTTAGCCAGAGGAAGGTGTGCTGTAGTTCCGGTGCTGACAGGTAACAGGAGCTAGTGCGGATGACTGGAGCCGTCGGCAGGAGGGAGGTCTACTTCAGTACGGATGCAGGCAGGGTCAGGCAGGCCGGGTCGGATACAGTCAGACGGATCAGGTTCGTGGATAGAGCAATAGCGGAGTCGTAGTCCAGGCCGGGTCGGCAGCAGGCGGGCAACAATCAGTTAAAGGGTTAAGGCAGAGGCAGCGTCAGACAGGCCGGAGGTCAGGGCAGGCGGAGATCAGAAGGGTCAGAGACGAGCCGGGATCACGGGAACAGACGTCAACAGGTAACAGGTCTCAGGTGGGCAACAGGAACGCTAACGATCGGGCAGCAAGAGGCTGTAGGATGAGCCCCATTAAATAGCCTGGACTGGCGCCAAAATGGCGTCAACACGTGCCCGCGCGCCGCTCCCGCGTTTGCGCGTGCCCGTGCGCGTGCACGTGCGCGCCGATTTGCCGCGAATTCGCGCTCCCGGCGCCCCCTGCGCGCTGTAGTGCCGCTAGCGCCACCTGGTGGTCGACCACGTCCATGACATTGCCCCCCTCCAACGGGCAGCCTCCGGATGCCCAACCGGGCCATCTTAAGTGGGTGAGCGTCCTTGAAGGACCGAATCAGTCTCTTAGCGTGGATGTTGCGCTCAGGTTCCCACAAATTTTCTTCAGGGCCGTAGCCCTTCCATTTCACCAAGAACTGGACCTGATTGTGCCTCCTTCTGCAATCTACAATAGACTCCACTTCGAATTCCTCTTCACCGTTCACTAAGACTGGTTCGGGCGGGTCAGTGCTTCGCCCCGGGAAGGGGTTAGCGACATCGGGTTTAAGGAGGGTGACATGAAAGACTGGGTGAACACGGAGTGAGTCTGGCAGTTCAAGTTCATAGGCCACACTATTAATCCTCCTCTTAATCGGGAAGGGCCCCATAAACTTAGGCCCCAATTTCTTAGATGGGCAGGCAAGTTTCAAGTTGACAGTAGACAACCACACCAGGTCTCCGGGTTCCAGATTGAGTTCACCCCTCCGCTTCTTATCAAACACCTCTTTATTATGCTCCTGAGTCCTTGCCATGGTTTCTTGCAGTAGCTTGTTGTTAGCGCTAAAGAAGTCCAGTGTCTCTTGTACAGCGGGCACCGTACACTCCAGGGCACAGTTAGGCAGAAATAGCGGGTGGTAGCCGTAGTTTGCATAAAAAGGGGATTGCTTGGTAGCAGAATGGACTGAATTGTTATATGCAAACTCGGCCAGTGGTAATAGAGAGGCCCAATCTTCCTGAGAGAACGAAGAAAAACAGCGTAGGTATTGCTCCAATGTCTGATTTGTTCTCTCGGTCTGGCCATTTGACTGAGGGTGATAGGCGGATGAGAAGGACAGCTCAATCTTGAGAGATTCGCAGAGCGCTTTCCAGAACCTGGAGGTAAATTGCACCCCGCGGTCAGAAACGATGTTTGCGGGGATGCCGTGAAGTCGCACGACTTCTTTAATGAAGATTTTGGCAGTCTCTGGGGCAGAGGGTGTACCCTTCATGGGCAGAAAGTGTGCCATCTTAGAAAGTCTATCCACCGTTACAAAGATGGTCGTGAAACCCTCAGAGGGTGGCAGCTCAACGATAAAATCCATGGAGATCATTTGCCAAGGTCTCTCTGGTACAGGCAAAGGTCTTAACAATCCCCAAGCTCTGGATTTGCTCCCTTTATTTCGGATGCACGTGGTGCACGACTCCACGTAACTTCTACAATCTTTCACAAGTTGGGTCCACCAGAACGTGCGCTGTAGAAGTTCCGAGGTTTTCTGTGCCCCAAAATGACCAGCCAGTGCGTGATCAGGGCAGAGGCTCAGGACAACGACCCGCAAGTCTTCTGGCACAAAGATCTTGTTCCCATGCCACAACAGACCGTCCCTAGCCTGCAAATTTGTATCAGAAGGGGAGGAAATTCCTGCAGAGGCTTGCTTGATCCGAGCCAATAGGTCGTCTTGTAGCAGCAGAAAATTCCCAGCGGATAGAATAGTGTCCGGGGGGGCGGGGGTTTCAGAATCTCAGAACATCCGCGAAAGGGCATCGGGTTTGGTGTTCTTCGACCCCGGCCTGTACGTTATGTGGAAGGTGAACCTAGTAAAGAAAAGCGCCCATCTGGCCTGCCGTGGCTTTAGTCTCTTAGCTATTTTCAAGTATTCTAGGTTTTTATGGTCCGTGTAGACCAGGATCGGATGAGCTGCACCCTCCAATAGGTACCGCCATTCTTCCAGTGCGGCCTTGATCGCTAAAAGTTCTCGGTTCCCCACATCATAGTTCTTTTCAGCGTGAGATAATTTACGAGAAAAAAAAGCGACCGGATGCAGAAGGGCCTTCGGCCCCTGTCTCTATGAGAGAACGGCTCCCACCGCCGTCTCTGAGGCATCCACCTCCAGGATGTAGGGCAGACTGGCATCAGGGTGTTTAAGGACAGGTGCCGATGTGAATGGCTTCTTTAGGGTTTCGAAGGCTACTTGGGCTTCAGGAGACCAATGGAAACGGACCGTTTGTTTGGTCAGGCGGGTTATGGGAGAGATAATGTTGGAGAATCCCTTGATGAACTTCCTATAGAAGTTTGCAAACCCGATGAACCGTTGCACACCCTTCTTGTCCGTGGGAGCAGGCCAATCAAGGATTGCCGCAACCTTTTGTGGGTCCATCTCGATACCGTTTACGGAAATTATAAGTCCCAGAAATTGTATGCTTTCGCGTTCGAATTCACATTGTTCAGGCTTGGCGTATAGTCCGTGAATTCGGAGGCGCTTGAGTACGTTCTTAACGTGCTCCCGATGCCTGACGATAGAGGGGGAAAAGATGAGGATATCATCGAGATACACAACAACAAACAGATCAAGGTAGTCTTTAAAGGTGTCATTCACAAAGTGCTGGAATGTGGCAGGGGCGTTACAGAGCCCGAATGGCATCACCAGGTACTCGAAGTGGCCAAGGCGGATGCGGAAGGCAGTTTTCCACTCATCGCCGTCCCTGATGGGCACCAGGTTGTAGGCCCCCCGCAGGTCAAGTTTCATGAAGATGACTGCTGTTCCAAGTCTCTGAAATAGTTCCGGCACCAAGATACCGATTCTTGATCGTCACCTTGTTAAGTTTGCGGTAATCCACGCAGGGGCGGAGAGTATGGTCTTTCTTCTCAACGAAGAAAATTCCTGCTCCTGCTGGTGAGGTGGAGGGGCGGATAAACCCCTTCTTGAGGTTGTCGTCGAGGTAGGTTTTTAGATTTTCCAACTCCAGCTCTGTCAAGGGAAAAATCCTGCCAAAATGGATTTCAGCCCCAGGAAGAAGCTCGATCGGGCAGTCATAGGGCCGGTGTGGAGGAAGGGTGTCAGCCTCTTTCTTGCTAAAGACGTCCAGGAATTCATGGTAAACTTCGGGAACGGATTGGCGGGTCTCAATGTCGGCGTCCATGCAAAGCAAAGAAGGAGGACAAGAGGTTACCTGCAGACAGTGCTCTTGGCAGTAGACAGAACTGAAGCGGATTTCACCGGTAATCCAGTTTATTTGAGGGTTATGGGCCCGGAACCAGGGTATGCCCAGAATTATAGGAAATAAAGGAGACTCAATAACGTCCAGGCACAGAAACTCTCGATGAATGTCCGAGATAGTGGTGGCAATAGGCAAGGTTTCTTGGGTAATTGGGCCAGATTTTAGAACTGACCCATCAGCCAGGTGCACAGACAGTCCAATGGCCCTTGGGCGCAATGAAATTTGGTGTAGGGTGGCAAAGGAAGAGTCCAGAAAGCAGCTGCACGTCCCGGAATCAAGTATGGCGCTGGTCCGGATGGCCCCTCCTGGAAGCTGCAATAAGACAGGAACAGCCAGATGAGTGGGGTTGTTGAGGACAACAGGTGTGTGGACAGAAGACATGGAAGTGGACTTACGGGACATTGCTGGGCAGGTCCTCACATAGTGGCCGGGCTCTCCGCAGTAGAGGCACAGGTTGTTAATTCGGCGACGGAGTCGTTCCTCAGATGTGAGGGAAGGGCGGATCAGGCCCAGCTGCATGGGTACTGGAATGTCTCTATCGGTGGCGATCGGAGCCGGAGAAGTCGGGTTAGGAAAGGTGGGTACCAGCGGTAGCATCCATGTCGGACGGGTCGGACCCGTGGCACATTCAGTCCTGCGCTCTCTTAAGCGCCGATCGATCTGAATAGTCAGGTTAATGAGGTCTTTCAGAGTTCCGGGGACCCCCACCAAAGCAAGCTCGTCTTTAAGTGTTTCTGATAGGCCCAAACAGAACTGGTAACAGAGAGCCACGTCATTCCAGTTAGTGTCCGCACTCCACCTTCTAAACTCGGATACATAGTCTTCCGCGGGTCGGCGACCTTGCTGGAGGGCATGCAAGGCGGCCTCTGCGGTAGCGGCCTGGTGGGGGTCCTCATACAGCTAGGACATGGCCTGAAAGAACGTCTCCAGTCGATCGAGGCATAAGTCTTTTTGCTCCAAGAGACGGTGGGCCCACACCTGCGGTTCACCAGATAGCAGAGAAATAACAAAACCAACCTTGGTGGCTTCTAATGAGAAAGTCTGCGGCTGAAGTGCAAAATAGAGTTCACAGGCATTCCGGAAGGCTCTATACTTGCTTCGTTCCCCCGAAAATCTCTCCGGCATGGGCACTTTGGGCTCTGGTGGCAGCATGATGACTGAAGGCGCAGTGGAAGTGCCCGAAGCAGAAGAAGCGGATGGTGCGGACAAGGCCTGGACGCGGTCCTCAAGTCGGGTATAGCCTTCCTGCAGGGCCCTGACTGCTTGGGTTAAGCCGTCCAAATGGCGACAAAGTTCTGTCATAGGGTCCACTCCCTGCGCAGGCTCAGACATGGCTGCCCGATACTGTCACGTACCTGGTACAGAGCAGAGCCTGACGTGCGGGAGTGGCCACTCTTGCTCCTCTGACTCCAGAACCCCTGGTAGTGTGGACAGGAAGCGCTGGAGTTCAGAGTCGCACTAGCGCCTGGCGGGGATGCTGTGCAGGAACTGCGGAGGTCTCCTGTAGTCTCAGGAAGGTGTCAGAGGAGCTGGAACAGCAGGTCCGTAGACAGTGGGAGCTGGATACAGGTGACCCGGATCAGCAGGTAGACTGGGTTCAGGCGCTTGGTGCAGCTGACTGGAACAGGCGGCAGGAGGGAGGTGTTCTGTAGTGCTGGGCGCTGATCGCTGGAGTAGTTAGCCAGAGGAAGGTGTGCTGTAGTTCCGGTGCTGACAGGTAACAGGAGCTAGTGCGGATGACTGGAGCCGTCGGCAGGAGGGAGGTGTACTGTAGTACGGATGCAGGCAGGGTCAGGCAGGCCGGGTCGGATACAGTCAGACGGATCAGGTTCGTGGATAGAGCAATAGCGGGGTCGTAGTCCAGGCCGGGTCAGCAGCAGGCGGGCAACAATCAGTTAAAGGGTTAAGGCAGAGGCAGCGTCAGACAGGCCGGAGGTCAGGGCAGGCGGAGATCAGAAGACGAGCCTGGATCACGGGAACAGACGTCAACAGGTAACAGGTCTCAGGTGGGCAACAGGAACGCTAACGATCGGGCAGCAAGAGGCTGTAGGATGAGCCCCATTAAATATCCTGGACTGGCGCCAAAATGGCGTCAGCACGTGCCCGCGCACCGCTCCCGCGATTGCGCGTGCCCGTGCGCGTGCGCGCCGATTTTCCGCGAATTCGCTCTCCCGGCGCCCCCGTGCGCGCCGTAGTGCTGCTAGCACCACCTGGTGGTCGACCATGTCCATGACACTTTGATTTCTGCTTAGTGAAGCATTTTGTCGTGGCAGTTAAAGATGTGATTCAGTGGGAGGAAGATCATGAACCCCCGTCCAAAACAAAGAAATATTTTCCTCATTTAACGAGGAAAGTCTCAAACTTCCCTTTAATGGACACGATTAAGGGGGTAATTACAGGAGAGTGGCAAAAAGTGGATAAGAGACTGGTCGTTTTCAACCCTTTTCTTAAACTACACTTACTAGCGGAAACGGATGCCGAGCTCTTTGATCGCATCCCGACTGTGGATGCCTCAGTCATGATATTAGCCAAAAACACAACTCTCCCTCTGAAGGACGCAGTCTCTTCCAGGGACGTCCTGGATCGCAGAATCGATTCAGACCTCAAGAAGGTATACCAGGCAACCGGGGAGCATGCAAACCAGCAGTGGCCTTATCGTCCATTTCCAGGGCCACTAGGCCTAGACACAGAAGAGATCATTAAAGCACTAGATGATCTGAAGCTAGCCTCGGATTTTATGGCAGAAGCAGCCATCGATGTCCTAAGGTGTTCTTCCAGAGCCATGTTATATTCCATCACAGCCAGAAGAGCATTGTGGCTGAAACCATGGGCAGCCGACCCGTCTTCAAAGCAATCATGGTGTCGTATCCCATACGACGGAAAGGCTCTTTTCGTCAAAAAGATGGATTCAGCAATTACCAGGATCACAGGTGGGAAAAGCGGCCTGGGGCCCTCAGGATAGAAATAGGAGAAAAATATTTGCTCCTAGACCAGCTACCCAGCAAAGAGCAAGAGATTCCAGATCATATCGTCCAGGAAAGGAGTATAGAAGAGGTTGGAAAGGGTCACAAGCTTCCTTTCTTAGGCTGGGAAAGCCAAAAGCTTTAACATCAGCGGTTTAAAATCAGAAGTCCTCTTGACTCCCTTCCCACACAGACTGGTCCAGTTGGAGCAAGACTCAAGTCCTTTGCCCAAGTTTGGGTGGAAAATTGCACAGATCAATGGGTAATCTCCACCCTCCTTCAGGGACATTTCTGGAAGTTCAAGACATCCTTCTCCTTCCAACCCACCAAGATTCTGGCATCCAGAGAGAAGAAAGAAGTTCTATTCCAATATATTCAGATACTCCTGCAGCAAAGGGCTGTTCTACCAGTACCAGACTCAGAGAGACACTCAGGGTTCTATTCTTCAGTCCCCCAGAAGATAGGAGAATTGAGACCTGTGCTGGACCTAAAGAGGCTGAACTGATATATTCGAGTAGAGCATTTCAAAGTGGAATTTGTAAACACGGTAATTCTGTCAGTTCAACCGGGAGATTGAATGGCCTCTATAGACCTCCAAGATGCTTACCTTCACATCCCCATCCACAATCAGTTCCAGCGCTTTCTCCGGTTCAGGATAGGCAGTCTACACCTTCAGTTCCCATTTGGGATCTCATCAGCGCCCAGAACCGTTACCAAGGTCCTAGGGGCCACCCTGGCGCCCCTCTGAGAGAAAGGGATACAGGTTCTGTACTATCTAGACGGCATACTGATTCTATCCCAACACAGAAGCACCCTGAAAGAGCATGTGCAAATAGTTCTGAACACCTTAACACAGTTTAGCTGGCTTATCAATTTTTCAAAGAGCCAATTGACGCTTACACAGAAAATGACATATTTAGGAGCCTTGTTCAACACTCCAAAAAAGGCTGTGTCTCTTCCACTAGAGAAAATCCCTACTTTAATACAAAAAGTGAAGCGAGTGCTGGGAAGCCGCATCATGACAGCAACGGATTGTCTGAGTCTCATAGGGTCCCTCGCATCATGCATTCAAATGGTGAAGTGGGCCAGATGGCACCTGCGAGACTTCCAATTGGAATTTTTGGCACAATGGAGGAAGAATCACCTCAAACACATGATAGTCATTACTCTTACAATGAAATCCAGCCTCTGGTGGTGGACAAGACCTCCCAACTAGGGATGAGCCAAACACCCCTGCGTTCGGTTCGCACCAGAACGTTGGAACAGACCGCAGGTCTCGCAAACATTTAGAACCCCATTGAAGTCTATGGGACTCGAACATTCAAATTCAAAAACGATCATTTTAAAGACCAATATTCAAGTTATTGTTGGAAAACGTCTTTGAGAACCCAGGTATTGCCCCAGGGAACATGTATTAATGGAAAAAAGTTTAAAAATGGTCGTTTTTTCAGGAGCAGGACTCCTGAAAATACGACCGTTTTTAAAACTTTTTTTTCCATTGATACACGTTCCCTCGGGCAAGACCCGGATTCTCAAAGTTTTCACAGGCAAACTATAGACACCCAGCAGGTTCAATATTTAAAGGAATTTTTCATTTTTTTTTAAGTTAAGCATCATTAAAATCACTGCTCCAGGAGCAGTGATTTTATTGATGCTTAAATAAAAAATAAATAAAAATTCCTTTAAATATTGTACCTGCTGGGTGTCTATACCTGTGATAACGTCTTTAAATAGCACAATCACCTGCCTGCCAGTAAATTAGGAAGAACTGATCTAGCTAAGCTATACAGTGTATAAATATATGTACAACTCCTAGGGATGTATCTATATCCTCTACACACTGTAAATTAAGCTAAACTGACTAGCCTGCCTGCCTGTTCTATCTAGCTATATAAAAAGACTATCTCTCTGTCTCTCTGACTGCTCTCATTAACAACCGCAACACACTACATGAGGCCGCCCAGCAGGCGGCCTTATATAGTGTGGGGCGTGTACTAAAGCCCTGAGCCATAATTGTCCAAAGCCACCCTGGCTTTGGCCAATTATGGCTCTCCGTTTTTTGCGCGCTGTGATTGGCCAAGCATGCAGGGTCATAGTGCATGTTTGGCCAATCATCAGCGCGCAATGCCGCAGCGAATTATGGGCCTTTGCGCGTCACTCGAATTTGGCACGAATGACCCATTTTCGTCAAATGATTGAACAGGCAATGTTCGAGTCGAACATACGTTCGTATCGAAAGCGGAGCTCATCTCTACTCCCAACCTTCTAGAGTCCCATCCTCTCAGACCCACCTCATGGACCGTTTTCACATCAGATGCGAGTCAACTTGGTTGGGGAGCACACGTCCAAAACAAATTAGTACAAGGGAAGTGGCAATTCAATCCAGAAGGAATAATATCCAATATCCTGGAACTGAGGGCCGCTGGAATAGCAATCTTAAATCTAGCACCCCTTCTCAGAGGCAAGTCCATTCTGCTCCAACTGGACAACAGAGTGGCAGTTGCCTATGTACAGAACCAAGGGGGCACACACAGCAGGTCACTATCCAATGAAGTGACCCCAATCATATCCTGGGCAGAGAGGAATCTGCGGGCGTCCTATTTTCCAGCCCCCGAGAATTAACTAGCCGATCACCTCTCAAGATCTTTTACGACCAACAACGACTGGTCGCTAGACCAGCAGGTTTTTGAGTGGATATGCCAACAGTGGGGTACTCCCCAGGTAGATCTTTTTGCTTCCCCACTCAACGCAAAGACGCCACTCTTCTTCACGAGATTCCCATCTCCAACGTCAGCAGGGATAGACGCCCTAGTCCAGCCATGGAACTTCCAGTTAGGGTATGCGTTCCCTCTGGTTCACCTAATACTGAGGTTTCTCCAGCGGCTGACGACAGAGAAGGTCACTATTATGGGGATTATTCCACACTGGTCGAAGAGACCATGGTTTCCGCTCCTAGTCAATTTGGCACTGTGCAGCCCACTACCTCTTCCACATAAGAGCAACCTATTATCCCAGGGCGACTTCCTTCACCCACATCCGGAGATTCTAGACTTGAAGGCCTGGAAATTGAGCGGAAGAGACTGGGCAACCTAGGATGCTCTCGGGAGGTAGTTCAGACACTGCAGGCCAGAAAGTCATCTAATAATGCCACCTATTATAGGATATGGAGAAAATTTGCGGACTTGGCAGAGGCCAACAATTTCGATCCACTAATACCCGGGGTCCATAATGTTCTTCTCTTCCTAGAGTGTGGCCTGGACTTAGGTCACAGAACACTGAAAGTTCAGGTTTTAGCCCTTTCGGCCCTGACGGACACACGCTGGGCATTGAACCCCCTCGTAGACTGTGTCTTAAAAGCAGTCCTAAAGTTACGTCCTGCCAGAAAATTGTTATACCCCAAATGAGATCTGACAATTGTCCTGGAGGCCTTAGCATGTCCTCTTTTGGCTCCCATGGAGGAGTGTACATTAGAAGATATTACCTGGAAAACGGCCTTCTTGATCGCCATCACATCAGGGCACAGAGTGTCAGAAATTCAAGCCTTAGGGGCACAGGAGCCCTATGTAACCCATTCACCAGTTTATCCCAAAAGTACCTTCAGCCTATCATCTCAACCAAGAATGGGTCCTTACAGCCTTTGAAGAAGGTCAAGCCTCCTCAAAATTACACAAGTTAGATGTAGTCAGATGAGATAATACCAAAATCTAACACGAGAATTCCGAGAAGATCAATGACTTTTTGTTATTCCCAGAGGCGCAAGAAAGGGAAGGGCGGCCTCCAAGACAACATTAGCAAGTTGGATTGTGAAACTAATCCAGAAGGCGTATCAGGCTAGTAGTCTTCCAGTCCCAAATGCAGTGAATGCTCACTCATCACTGGGAATTGCCTCTTCTTGGGCAGCTTTGGCTCTGGTCTCCCCTTAGACAATTTGCAGAGCAGTGAGTTGGTCATGCTTTAACACCTGCATGTCACACTATAGCCTAGATCCAGCAGTTCTTACCTCCAGGGACTTTGGGAGGAGGACACTGGAACTATCTGCTCTGTATCTCATTAAAATTATTTCTTTGCAGTACCCTCCATGTAAGCAAGTTGTTTACCATTGGTATGCTCCCATGGAGGCACCAGGAAAGCAGAAAATTGAATACTTACCTTTCTGTAATTTTTCATTTACATTTTTCTATAAGATCTGCAGACTAGTTACTAAGAATGACTGAGGGGGGGAACAACTCCTTTTTTATAGAGAGTTAAGTGGTCCTGTGGGTCGGTTGGGGGCGGAGCCATGACCATTGGTAAGCTGCCATGGGTAGGCACCAGGAAAGGAAAATTATGGAAATGTAAGTATTCAATTTTCCATTTTTATCATTTTGTTTACACAAATAGAGCTAGTTTTGGTGGTATTTAATAAACAAAAAAATACCGTATGTGTTTTGTTTGGTTTCTGTTATAACAGAATGATGGGAAAAACTGCGCTTAGGAAGGGTAAGTAGATGGTGAAGGACTGCAGCCCCCCCTAATTAGATGCCCCAAAAGGGGTACTAAAGGAGTATGTGATGTGTGTTGGGGGTGGTGGCGCTGTCCACAGGATTCCTAAATAAACTGTGTAGGAAACCACTAAACGTGTGATCTAAGGCCTTGTACACACGAGGGAATAAATCCGTTGAAACTGGTCCGACGGACCATTTCATCCGAAAAATCCGCTCGTCTGTATGGGCAAACGGACCGTTTTGGCCGGATTTCTCCTGCGGACAAATTCCAAAGCATGCTTTGAAATATTTCCACCGGACACATGTCCGTCGGATATGTCCGCTCGTGAGTACACAAAAGCATCGGACCAAAAACCCGCGCATGCTCAGTCAAAACGATGGGACGGGAGCACTCGTTCAGGTAAAACTCGCGTTTGTTTGGGACCTGGCACATTCGTCACCTAAACTCTCTATATAGTGTCCCGTTTCTAGCGTATTTTTGTTCTTTGTTCTCTTGCTAGAAGCAAGACGTTTTTTGTCCCGATGTCGCATACTGAAAGTTTGCATTTTCGTTAGTGTTTTTACTATTTCTCACTGTTTGCTAGCCAGATGTCCCCACATTTGTTTCCGTTCTCCACATTTTTATTATGTCTATTTTGACTTAATGTTGAGGGTATCATATTAATTTTTTTGTTGATTTTTTTTTGAGTTGTATTTTACGGTTTAGGAATCTTTCCAAATTATGTTGTTTTTGTTGTTTCATCATGTTTTTTTTTTCAGTTTAAATTCCCTTTTATTTTCCCAACTTATGTCATTTTGTTGTTTGATCCTTATTTTTTTTTCCTTTTTTTTTTGGGGGGGGGGGGTGTTTTTTTTTTTAAAAATTTTTAGGCTTCTTTTGGGTTTACCAAGTTCGACCACAAAAGGCCCCCCCCCCCCCCCCCCCAAGGAGTTTGTGTCCTTTGCAAATGCCACATTTTATTTTACAAATGTCTGATGCTTAGTCACCACAGTATAAAACACAATAGACAAGGTTTGAAAGTAACTACAAAAGCCATTTATTTACGGCCAAAAAAGAAATTATAAATCACCAGAACGGCAGCACTTGATGAGATTGCAACATACATGCATACTTGGGAATTACAACATGATGAAGGATAAATTTAGTAACCTCAGGAGTCAATAACAAAAATCAGAATCAGCAGCACATGAACAAAGGAACCCAAGCTGTGCTACTCCAACGAGCTCAGTTTTTTGGACAATCAACTGGATGGCAGGGAATCATCTTCTCGACTTCTTTCCAGCCTTCCTTCCAGCGAAACTTCCACGGACCCTTGCAGGTGGGGGTGATGTGGCAGCAGGAGGAGGATGATGATGATAGGGAGCAGGCCAGGCTGGGTCACACAGCACAGTGTCCCTGCTCAGCTCGTCCCTTTTCATCTTGGCCAGGACCTGATTAATCAGGTCCTTGGCCAGGCTTTTTTGCTCCTCCCCCCCTTGGTTGAGCTCATTGGCCACAAATGCACTATAGCATTCGGTTGGGTTGAGGGGGGCCCTCATGATTTCTGCAGCCTCCCGTATAACCTCCAGGCTTTCGTCGTGCACCACACTCCTGCGCCTCCTTGCAGCTGGTGGCCTCATCTGGAGGGGAGGAACTTGGCTGATGGTGCTCAGCCTGGGCCTGGGGACCTGCTGCACCTCACTTGGCCCCGCCTCCTCCTGGCTGCCACTCCCCCCTTCTGCCTGGCTGACATGGGCCGCAGGAGCTGCCACCTCCTGGCTGCTCTCTTCTTCCTGTGTATAAAAAAGGTACATGTTGTAATATTTTGCACAATCAATCACACACATTTTCTTTCTCTAGACTGTTTTAGTTAGTATTAATTTGAATTAAACAGACTGTCCTTCTGACCCCTGCATTTGGCATCCCTGACACCTATTTGTAGGCCCTCAACTTTGGTTTCTCTTCCCAAGGTTTGTTTTTTGTTTACCAGATCAACTCACTAATTCAAAATAAATAGCAGCACCAAAATATGTTGGAAAATACTATACCTCATTGAAGATGGCCAGATCTGGCTCCATGTCAGCCAGCCCCGCTTCAGATTCTGCAGGGCTCCTGGGATCCGGGGAAGTTCCGCTGGGAGGAAGGCTGGAAGGTAGTGTTGAATCAGAAGGCCTGCCATCCAGTTCAAAAAACTGAGCTCTTTGTAGTACCAGAGCTTGGGTTCCTTTTTCTTAGATGCTGCTGATCCTGATTTTTTATATTTGATGTTTTTATAGACATTTCTGTAGCTTCTGAGGTTACTAAATTTATCCTTCACCATGTCGCCTGTGCAACTTGGCACCCAAGTGTGCAGGTATGTAGCAATCTCATCAAGTGCTGCCGCTCTCTTCGCTGTGTCCAAATATTCTGGGTGCTTGGTGTCCCAAAGAAGGGGCATATCCCGATAGCGGTTGATAAGCTCCATTGTTGTCTCCTTCCCTTTTTAGCAAATCCATTTTGAACAGCTTTCAGCTCCTAAAAGTTCTTTCAATAGTAATGTCTATAATAGAAAAAGACAAACAAACACAAAGCACAACTTAAAAAAGGCTCAGCTTTGAGATTCTCAAAATATGTGCACATTCATTCATTTTAGAGCAACTACAGTATACAACACAGTGTCTTCTGCTGCTACATAGCTGGCCAGCTCTGCCGCATTGTTGTAGCCCCCAAAAAAGGTGTCATGCAGAGTCATTTGTTTAAGTTGTAGCATGTAGCATGTAGATAAGAACACATCCACCATGAATATTAATGCTAGCACTCATCAAGGCACTAGTTCATGTTTAGCCAGGGCCGCCATGATGAATTTTGGGGCCCCTTACACAGCTTCAGACATGGGCCCCCTGGAGCAGTGAACCGGGGGGGGTGCTGCCGCATGAATGAAATAGAGAAGCGGGGGGGGGGGGGCTGCTGCCGCGAATTGAGAAGCGGGGGGGCCCTTTACAAAAATAAGCAATAAAGGAAAATATATTTAAAAAAGGGGGGTAGCAATCTGGGGCCCTGGGGACCTCCGGACCTCTAAAAAAATTACAAAAAATAAAATATTTAGTAATATATTTTTTTTTTGGGTGGTTCCCATCCGGGCCCCTGGGGACCCCTGGGCCCCTTACAGGTGTAATGCCTGTACCCCCCTGATGGCGGCCCTGTGTGTAGCTATCATGCCCCTCAGCATTGATGGCAGAAAACACTAACTACTTATCTCTGTACAACCAACACACAACAATACTTGCATGATCTGACTGCATACTCTAAAATCCAAATAAAGAGGATAGAGCATTCTCTACATATATCTTGATGAAGTGATGTGTACAAGCACTTGGCTCTCTAAATTTTATGGTGTGCCTCAAAATTCCTAAATAACAGTAGCACAAAAAGGGTGCAAACAACATTGAAAAGCCCCATCCCCCATGGCTGTTCAAATTCTAGGCCTCTGATCCGATGTTTTCATTTACCTTTGTCTCTCTCTCTCGTTTCCGCTCGAGAAATCTCTGCGTAACCTACGTCGTTTCCATTATATCCCCACGCAATCAAGAATCGCTGCCCTCGTCTCCGCCCATGACGTACCAATTCCTGTTTTCCACGCCCCTATGCAATGTAGATTGGAAAATATGGCGATGTCACACGAGCGCACATTAGCCTCTGATCGGGATCTGGAAGGGACAGATGCCGGAACGTCCAGATCCAGGCCAAAACGATACAAGGCCACAAACATGTCTCTACAAGAGATGGTGGAGATGGTGTCCATACTGCGACGGAAGGACTATGATGGTGAGCATGGGCCATACAGCACCCCTAACCGGAGGAAGTCCAAAATTATGGATAAGGCGGCGACGAAACTTTTTGAGATTTTTGGGGTCACCAGGTCAAAAGAGCAGCTCCGGAAACGCTGGTCCAACTTAAAACTGCGCGAGCCAAAGCAGTATCGCAAAATCCAGAAAATCATAGAAAAAAGTAAGTACTTTAAAATGTCTTTGGAGTGCCTATTGTTTTTTAAAATGTTTTGCCATGTCTATTTCGCCATGTGCCTCGTTGGCCTGCTTGTATTTTTGAACCCCTGCATTGTAAACTTAGTAATGTTTGTCTAATAAATCCGATGACTTGCCACGATCGTAGGCAACATCGTTACATCACCTAGTTTCTCCAAAATCCGCGGGTCCGGGAACATCACACCTGGACGTGGCTATTTGGCGAAAAACATCGTTTAGAGAAACAATGAGGAAAATATGATTTGTTTGTGCAAACTAAGTTGATTTTAAAAGGCAAACAGGATTCATTCATTCACACAGTGATGAGATAACCTAATAAGCAGCTGTTTTCACATCTGTAATTTTGAGAACCTGTGTCTCCCCCCATAAAATACTAATTTGTACTTTTGGTGAAGGGACTCCAAAAACTACTTATTCAGGAGGCCAGCCATGTGTGTCACTTCTCCAAAAAGGCTCATTATATCACAGCTTGGGAGAAGTCATCTACCACAAAAAAAATATGTTTTTTGCTGGAATAAGCCCAAAACTACAATTGCAACGCCACTTCTAAGCAATGTTTGCAAATTAGGCCCTCCAAAAATATCTGGTTGCTGATGAGTTTCCTTTTTTTTGTTGGTTTTTAGGGGAAAGAAGAGGACAGCGCTATGAGGAGTCAGGAAGGCCCACACTGTCTCCAAAACGGCAAACAAAAAAATGTGGAGGAGGAGGATGATGAAGAAGGAGAGGAGGAAGAAGGAGAGGAGGAAGGGAGAGAGGAGGAAGGCAGATTGGTGGAGGAAGGCGGATTGGTGGAGGAAGGCGGATTGGTGGAGGAAGGCGGATTGGTGGAGGAAGGCGGATTGGTGGAATTAGGCGGATTGGTGGAGGAAGGAGAAGTTGAAGAAGAAGGAGAAGTTGTAGAAGATGTTGAACTTCTCAGTACAACAGGTCAGTGACACCTCAGCTTTGCAGGGAAAAGGAGATGTATATAGGCCTGCACCTTACTTACTTACAATGTTTTTTTTTTATTTTGTCATTTTTAGGGGATGAAGATGGGATTAGCACATCTGTTGCTCCTATTTTTTCTTGTGCAAGTGCACAAATCCTAATACAGCAGATAATGGAGTGCAGCACGGAGCTGGCCAATATGAGGGAAAGGATGGTGGTGATGGACCAAAACTTAAAAAACATGCTAGATATTTTGGGATGTATATAGAAGACTATCCCCCCCATCTGCCCCCCCCCCCTGCCCCACCCCCAACCACCCCACTCTCAAAGATGTTGTATATTTTTACATTAAAATATGCCAAAATTTGAGGATGCACACACACACACTTGGGTTTATTTATTAAAGCTATAACGTGCAAAAGCAGCCTCACTTGGCATATAAACCAATCAGCTTCCATGTTTAGATTGGCTTATATGCAGAAATAAGCCTGAGTTTGCACTGTTTAGTAAATAAACCCCAGTGTGTGATGGCAGATAGCACATGTGAACATTTGGCATGGGATCTCAGGCGAGAATTCACCATTTGGCACATCACACACACAGCATGTGTGCATCCTCAAATTTTGGCGGATTCCGGGGTGACATTAGACCATGTCGTCTGGGTTTGGTATGCTAAATAAAAGGTTGAACTTTGTAAGTTCCATTGTTACATATGTTTGTCAAAACCCAAAAAATTTTGTTGAAGAAAAAAATCCTTTCTAAACACATTTTTGTAAGAAAAGCCTAAAGATTTTTGGAAAAACACCAAATTAAAAAAAAAAAAATTCAACAAAAAAACACAAAAAGCAGTGGCTTCTTATTTGTAGGCTCAATACCCAGTTTGTAGAAGAGTGGCTAGAATGTGCAATTGTGTGTATTTACTAAAACCTGCTAAGTAAATTGGGCACAAGAAGTGCACTAGTTTCAGAACCTGGAAGACAGATCAAAAGAGAAAAAGCAATAATGACAAACAACTGAATAAAGTCCAATGGTCAAATTATTTATTAGTTCTTTGTAATATTTCTTTCTTTTGGGGGCCGAATTAGAAAGAAATATTAATCTGGCATAGCTATGGCCCCCCGACCCATAAAGTACTCAACATATTTGTCGCGTACCTCACGAGCAGATTCGGTGACCGAGCCAGCGCGACCAGTGTCCAGCCCAGGAAGGGTATCTGAGGGTAGTCCTGCCTCAGCACCGATGTTGGGTAGGTACGTCTGGGAATGCCTGCGTAAAAAAATATGCAATATGCAGCAGGCCAAAATAACAGAGTTAAATTTATATTCCGCCAGATGTATCGCTGTCTGGAACAGGCGGAACCGGCTGGCGAGTATCCCAAAGGCATTCTCGACTACCCTCTGGGCCCTCGCCAGCCGGAAATTGAAGACCCTCCTCTCCGGGGTGAGGGTCCTCTGGGGAAAAGGCCGCATGAGGTGAGGTCCAAGCCCGAAAGCCTCGTCCGCTAAAAAAACAAACGGAAGTCCTTCCACATTGTCTTCATCCGGTGGCAGTTCAAGACCACCAGTTTGTAGACGCCTGTAAAATTCGGTCCGCGCGAACACTCCCACATCAGACAGCCGGCCATTCTTCCCCACGTCCACATACAAAAATTTGTAGTCTGCCGACACCACCGCCATCAACACGATACTATGAAAACCTTTGGAGTTATAGTACGACCCCGAAAGAGGTGGCGGCACTATGCGGACGTGCTTCCCATCAATTGCCCCTCCGCAGTTTGGAAAATCACAACGCTGGGCAAAGTGGGCAGCCACAGTCTGCCATTCCTGTGGCATGGAGGGAAACTGTGGGGACAAAACAAAAATTCAAAATTAGTACTTTGGCACATAAAAAACATTGCAAACACTAGTAAAAAAACATCATTCTGCAACATCACAGTATTAACATTTCTAAATATTAGTGTGTAGTGAGTATTTAGGGCAACAAATCCAGAGCCAATTATTATCAGACTACACATCCCGCTGATGGGGCAATAAACTTTTTTAGGGGGGGGGGGTTGAACTACAATGGAGCAGGACCAAAAAAACTAAAATTAATAATAAAAAGGTGTGTTTGTCCCTAGGAGATGATGCTGGATAGGTTAGTAGTGATGAAGGTAAAAATATGCAGGTAGGCCAAACAAAATTAACCTGGAAAGCTTAACAACATGCATGGGGAGAAAAGGGAACATTCTGCACACAGCATATTACAATCATGGCAATTAGGAAAACCAACAAAAAAAAGTTTCTAAAATTGGCATACATTATTAAAGACACAGATTGTGATGTTAAAGGAGGAAACTTACCATAATAAACTCCTCCTGCATCACTTGTATGATGGCAGAACACGTTTCCGGTATGATGACCCCAAGCGCCTGGAGAGAGATGCCTGTTGAGAACTTGAGGTCATGCAGGCTCCTCCCAGTCGCCAGGTACCGCAACGTGGCAATATGCCTCTGCTCAGCCGGAATGGCTTGGCGCATCACAGTGTCCTGCCTCGTGATATAGGGGGACAGGAGATCCAGCAGACGGTGGAAAACGGGGTCCGTCATACGGAGAAAGTTCCTGAAGTCATCAGGATTATTCTCCCGGATCTCCCTAAGCAGAGACATATGAGAGAATCGGTTACGCTGGCGCAACCAATTCTTGGCCCAGGAACTCCTCCTCCTACTATTCCTGTCCAAATCACTGGAATGCACACAGACTCCAGAACAAAACCCATAAACAGCACGAACTTGTGAAAAGTTGCGCTGCTGCTCCATCATGGCTTCAAACCGGCCGGCTGGTCAGTCAAGAACATACTCAAACAGAAAGCACCCCCAAATCCAGCAATACCTGCAAAGATCGCACGTCAAACAGATACGACCGTACAGAACGGCACTGCAAAGCAGAAACGCCGCGCACGGCGACACTGAAGGACAAATACAAGCCCACAAGCACACACTGAACCGGAAAATACGACCTGTTAAGCGCGAAGACTGAAAAGCACGAATCAGCTCTAACCAAACCTTCACTAACACGGAACTAGCAAAAGTGGAACAGAGGGCGGCGCCGTAGGCTTTGCCATTCCCCTTTATAGTGACGTCGTACGTGGTTTACGTGCCCGCGTTCTGGTCCGCTGGGATTTCTGTCCGATGGTGTGTACGCTCATCAGACCAACGGACAAATTTGCCTTGTCCACTGGGAAAAATCCGTCGGATGTTTCCGACCGGATAAATTACATCGTGTGTACAAGGCCTGATTATCTGCTCAGGTGAGACATAAAAAATAAATAAAATAAAAAATAAAAAATTAATAATAGATTGCCACTAGGAGCACTAGAGAGCCCCTTGGTGGGTGAAGTGCATCAGCCTAGGGATATATTGTATAACTATCAAAAATGTGTTATCACTTAAACCAGTGCAATAGCTAAGAGTGCCTGCATACGTAACTAAATATTACAATGTATACATATAGAATATAAAGTGAATCAACTGCCACTTGGCATAAATAAATCAAACTTAAATGTAAATATCACATAAACGTGACTAGTGAATCAGGTGCAAAAGTCCACAAAAGTTCATATCAATGGGTATTCTTGTAAGGTGCAACAGTCCTTAGCATCAAGCTCATCAACAAATAACAGGGTGTCTCCGCTGTGTTCCGGTGCTCCCCCACCAGGTCCCCACTCACCAGATCCACTAACCCCTACAGGGGTAAGGTGCATGTAGTAATCACTGGGGTGCTGGATCTTCCTCCAGTTACTGTGTGCCTTGAGTGTGGATCCAAGAGGTAGGGTGTGGTAGCTTACAGACCCTGGTTCATCCGGGGGAAAAAAGGACAAGCTCTCATAGGGGTCAATTCACAAAGAGAAACGTTATTGGTTTTCTTCAGGTGTTAAATTAGCACTCCTTATTTAACGCTAGCAAACATGGTATTCATGAAAGCTATAATCGTTATTTAACATAGTCGTTATGGTTTTCAACTGACTCTTTATCCAAACGTTATGCTAACTACTCAGACGTTATTATTAACATTTGGGTCGTTAAAATAACTCTTAAGATCGTTAAATAATGCTGGAGAGATGCATTCTGGGAGCAGAAGGGGAGGAGAACAGCTGCATGTGGAAAAGAGCAGATACAGAGAGAGAGAGAGAGAGAGAAGAAATACACATGGAGATTGAGCATGTGATGTGCAAAACTTCTAGTGTGTATTTCCTCATACAGAGAATAAATCATGGGAGATGATAATCGGAATTTAGCTATCACCTGGGTTTCAGAAAAGTCATCCAAAATAGTATGTGAACGGAATACACATTTATAAATCTGAACCACATTCTAACATGTTGTTCTTCGCCTCTGGATAATTTTAAGTTCAAATAGAGCACGGTTCTAGCTTGCCCAACACTACACTACACTACAAAAATCGCCAAAAACTTCCTCTAACAACAAAATATCGCCTGGGAAATGTCATAACGCCACCCTGAGGGAGGTGTTAATTTAACGCTTGCTTAACGATTGATAACTGTCAATTTTTTTTTGTGAATTGCACTTCTGTACATATTTAACGATTTGACTCTTTAAAATAACGTTTTGAAACTTTAAAATAACGATTTGACTCTTTAATAAGGATCCACACCTTAAAATATCGGTTCTGTGTAGGGAAACGTTATTTGATGATTTTTCAAAGCGTTAAATCGTTTAGTGAATTGAACTAGCTTCAATAACGTGCAAAATCGTTAAAATAACACTCGCAATCTGAAAATAAAGCTTTGTGAATTGACCCCATAGTGTGGTAAATAAAAAACTTGTTTTATTTGCACTATCCACCCGATCCCGGGGGGTGCAATAAAAATATGAATTAAAAATATAACAGCCCAATGAGCTAGTAATAAAATAAAAAAAGGAATAAAGTATAAAGTAAGGAACAAACAGGGCACGCTATGCACAGCCGTGAGTGTATGCCGCTGGTAGCTAGCACTGGCGTGCGTTCCACTGCCTTCCAAGCAGCTAACCAGAGGTGTGTGCGTGCGTGCGTGCGTCTGCTTGACATACGTTTCGTAATGACATTTTCAAAAGCGGTCTGTTATAACAGTTTGCAAATAAATAATATTTCTTCATAAATTTAGACCACCAAGTTACAGAGAAGGTTCAGCACTGAAATTATTGCTCCCACTGTAATGTTTGAGGTGATACATCACATGTGTGATACGAACACTGTTTACATATACGTGCATAACCTACATATGCATTTGCCTCTTAAAATGACCGGGCACTTTACATTATTTTAAAAGAATTTATTTTATAAAAAAAAAAGAATTGCACTGTCCCTTACATGTTTTTAACACTTTTATTGCTATCACAAGACATGAAAACATCCCTTGTGATAACAATAAAGCATGACAGGTCTGCTTTATAGAGACATCGGGGGTCTTTAAGACTTTAGATCTCTCCTCTACCTTTATAAGCATCAGATAAATAAATGTAAAAAAAAAAAACATTAATCTTAAAAAAAAAATGTTTACATCCACCGATCTGGCCTCTCTTCACCTCTGTGACCAGTGACGCGAACCATCGGATTGTTTCCCAGGCTCATTGATGAGAACGGTAAGCCCAAGAAACACCTGGATAGTGGAGGGAGGGGTGGATGACATCTACCACTGCTTCTAAACACGATCCAGTGGCTAATGAGCCACTCTGATCGCTTTTATCGCTGGATGCAAAAAAAACTGGGGTTATGGCTGACAACTGCAGCCATAGCCCTGAGAAACCCCTACAAAACTGCAACGTACTGTATATGTACGTTTTGCTGTCTTGAAGTGGGTATAGAAAAAATGTGTTCAAAGTGCTTCAGTGTACCAAAGGATTTTTCATTATTTAAGCTTATAATTCCATATTCCATATTCTCAATTATATTTTTTGAGGATATGATGCATGTATATTGTGGACTGCAATTATTAACCACTTAAGGACCGGACCAATATGCTGCTAAATGCCCAGAGGCGTTTTTACAATTCGGCACTGCGTCGCTTTAACAGACAATTGCACGGTCATGCGATGTGGCTCCCAAACAAAATTTGCGTCCTTTTCTTCCCACAAATAGAGCTTTCTTTTGATGGTATTTGATCACCTCTGCGATTTTTTTTTTTTTTGCGCTATATACAAAAATAGAGCGACACTTTTTGTTATAAGAAAAAACTAATAAAACTAAAAAATTTTAGTCAAACATTTAGGCCAAAATGTATTCAGCCACATGTCTTTAGTAAAAAAAAAAATCGCAATAAAAAAAAATTAGCTACCTAGCGACAACAGTGAAACTAATACAGCAATCAGAAAAATGATCGCTTAGTGACACTGGCAATAGGGGGTGAAAGGGTTAACTAGGGCAGTGATCAAAGGGTTAAAACTTTATTAGGGGGGGTACGGGGGCTACCCTGGACCTAACACTAACTGCTTGTCACACTAACTGTCACACTGACACTAAATGCAGTGATCAGTAAATATATGATCACTGCATTCAGTGACACTGTGACAGGGGGGTGGGGGGGGGTGATCGGTTGAAAATACCGCAGAGAGGAGAGATTACATCACTTCCCCCTTCCTGTGTTTACGCAGGAAGAGTGCAGGGGAGGACACGCATTGGCTGGGAGCGATCCGGAGGGGGCGGACAAAAAAGAACAGCCGCCCCCTCATCCTGGATCGCTTGCACAGCCAGGGGGACTGCCGCAAGTACCGTGGATGTCCCGATCAGACCCCCGACCCATGTCTAGGCAGGGACGTACAGGTACTCCAATGTGCCTGTACGTGCCATTCTGCCGACGTAAATGTACATGCGGCGGTACTTAATCGGTTATAGGAATGCACAGATGTGGAGTTCCTTTAGTGTAGCTAGCTTTAGCAGGTGGTATATTTCTAAATAAAAATGTTTTTCTGGGTTGGTTTCTTGACACTGCTTTGTAAGTCCTGACGGTGGTGGAAGCAATTGCATGCAATGAGAGATTCTGGCTAGGGCACAAAAACAGTCATTTAGGTGAGCTATTTGGGTCAAAGGAATGGACTTAGTTCTACACTGCTGTGATCCAAATTCAGCTGAAAGTGGGATAAAGCCCATTGTCAGCTGATATCAAAGAGCCGATCCAGGCTCTGCAGAAATCCCAACAATAATGTTGGGATCTGCCCAGTGCCCAGATGTCTGACTGTCAGCTGGCTCAGCCTCACAGAAAATCGCTGAGAGTATTAACAAGTCACGCTGGAGGGGCAGAGCACAGAGCGGTCACCGCTCTATGCTCAGAGTGGAAGTTAGAACAAAGTTATCAGCGGTCTTTGATTGCGCAGTTCTGATCTGGCAGGAGAAAGTTGCAGCATTGGATCCATGCTAAAGCAATCTAGTTGAATATGTACGTTTTTTTTGGGGGAGGGGGGGGGATTTCCACACTTGTCTTTTAAGGAGTGCCTAACATCATCTTTAACATCCTCTGGAATCTTTAGAACCAACAATGTTTACAAAAATTGCAACAAAAGCAACTGACCTACATATTAACAACAATTCTTGATGATGTGGCTGCCAAGGCCCTTTGAACACAAATCAAAATTTAATAACTCTGATTAAGAGTTAATTGCATATCAATTATATACTAATACTAATGTAGCACTACCCCCAGAGGAGCTGCTGTTTTTTTCGGGTGGCAGATTTACCTCATGGCTCCCCCGAATTCCTAGGGGTGGATGATGCGTATTGCATTTGGTAGAAGTAAAGGAATGTTCGCAACAGGTGCTCTTTGCTGTGCTCTTTATTACCCAGCCGGGTAAAAACAATAAACTTGTGGTGAGGAAAGTAAAGTTGAAGAAGAAAGGAGAGCAGCAGATTCAGGCGTGGTGGTAGGGAAACAGTCCTGCTCCCAAGCGTAATACTTTCTGTGCCACTCCTATGGCTTAGCATACCCGGACAGGCCTCTCTCACTGACCTGGCAGCCGGAGTATCACTTGAACATTTGTAGGATAAAGCCTCTGCCACAGACCCTCCTTGGTGAACTTGAACTTGAGGAAAAGTCTCTGCCACAGACCCCCCTTGGTGAACTTCAGAGAGATACCTCTGCCACAGGCCCTCTCTGATTTGTAGTTACGGAGATAATCCTCCTTAGATGAATTACGCCTGGATCTCTTTCAACTTGTCGCCCAGGTACCGACTGACAGGTAATCAATCCTTCAGTGTCCGGTTACCTTGATCCCCGGTGGTTTGTCAAGGCCCTTTTTGACCGCCAGCCTCTCAATGGCGCTCCTCAGATGGACTCCCCCACAGAACAGCAATAGAGCTTGGGATCCTCAAAGGTAGGAACCCAGTCGCTCACTGGGTCCCAGTCGCTGTTCAGATGCTCCGGACCAACATGGTCCCGGAACCAGGAACACCGTGTGGCACGCACGCCCCAGCCAGGTAGGCCATAACACCGGGGCACCGTGATGTGGTCACCCTAAAGGTGGGTGCCACACTCGAAGAAGAAGACCCAGAACCAATGGTGTCTGCCTCATAAATACCCCTCCCCAGCATGCACAGCAAGGCCAAACCCTCCTGATTGGCTGCTAGGAAAGAGCACCGAAACCTTGACTCCACTGCTGCCACCTGCAGCATCGGGGTTGGAATAACACCCCAGTGCAACAGAATATGTCTAGAGCAAAGCCAAGCTGAGACAGAGACCCTGTTTTGCACATAACAATTTGGATCAGAGTTTAACTACACTCTGATCTCCCTCTAAATGTAACTAGCACCGGTACTATAAATTACCCAGGCGCTACACTAAGCAGTCACAGAGAGGAGCAATTATTTAAAAGGTTTGTCTACAAAATGGTCATGGCCAGTGACAGATAGTTGAAAGGAGTATGGGCTAGTGTTGATGACATATTCTAGAATAGATAATATATTAATAATAAATCATCTGTTTCAATACATTAATTGGTTGAAAATGGGAGTAATGCACAATTGAAGGAGAAGCTTAGTTGATGAGCTTTTATCGGTAAGTGCATTAAAAACACTCTTTCTCAGCCATAAAGCCTGAGAATTGTATTTAAAGAATTTTCAAGCCTTTCTGATGATTGTTATTCAGTCCAAGGCTAGCCAGAGAAATCCAAGGATTACAAAGTAACTTGCTAGGGGGAATGTACTGTACTGTAGTTTTACCTATTTCAGTGAATTCACAATATGATATGGAGAGAAGCCAAGATGGTTGGAAGTGAGAAAAGGGGTTACCAGCAGATGTCTACCTTGGAAATGATGTTGGGATTTGTAATTTTATTTGATAGGATGCATGTGACCAAAAACTTACACCGTAGGGGGTACTTTTCTTTGGGGGGATCAATGTAAACTTTTTTTTTTTATAATTTATAATTGTTTACATATCATGTTTATTGGAAATATAAAAAAAAAAAAAGCATTTTTTTTATTTTTTAAAACGTGTTACATGGCTGAGGGATAAGACTGCAAAGTATTTTGAGGGCATATCTCAAATCCATAAGATCTCAAGGGATCTCATGGATAGTAAATTACCAAACAAAAACAGTTTAGGTTTTCTGACCAAACACATGAAAGACATTAGTAAAAAGATTTCTGGGAATTTGGTACACAGATGTTGAATTCCTGTCTTTCTGAAAAAAAATTATGTTTCACTCTTGAATCTTGCCATGTCATCCAATGGTAGAAATAATGTCCCTGCTGGTGAGATTTATGTTCTCTATTGAACTTGTGACGGTTGTCACCAATATAGAAAAAAAATCTAAACATTATTGCCGCGTACACACGATCATTTTTCGGCATGAAAAACAACGTTTTTCCAATTTCATCATTAAAACAACGTTGCCCACACACCATTGTTTTAAAAAAATGCTCTAGCAAAGCGTGGTGACGTACAACACGTACGACAGCACTATAAAGGGGAAGTTCCATTTGCCTTTGGGCTGCTTTAGCTGATTCCGTGTTAGTAAAAGACGATTCACGATTTCTGTCTGTTACAGCGTGATGAATGTGCTTACTCCATTATGAACAGTAGTTTTACCGAGCGCTCCCATCTCATAACTTGCTTCTGAGCATGTACGGGTTTTTAACATCGTTTTAGCCCACACACGATAATTTTTTACAACCTGAAAAATGACCACACACGATCATTTTATATGACATATTTTAAAAACAACGTTTTTTTTTCTACATGCCGGAAAAAGGGAAAATTTATTATCAATACTTATCGTAATTTTCCTTTCCTGATGGACTCCATGGCAGCCTACGTGTGGGTTAATACCGCCTCCTCTCCAATGCTATAGGACCCCATACCCATAAAGCTTTGCTCACCTTCAGTACTGGTGTTCCATAACTAGCCGACTCCATGCTTACAGGGTGGGTACTCCGTCTGCCATGGAGTCCATCAGGAAAGGAAAATTACGGTAAGTATTGATAATAAATTTTCCCTTTTCCTGACAGACTCCATGGCAGCCTACATGTGGGAAATAACTAGCCAGCCACACGGGTGGGTATGCTGAACAAAAAAGTTTCATTTGTCCTGTCGGCCGATAGAATTGAAAGACCAAAATTTACAGAGGAAAGGGATGCAGGTTCAACACAATAGTGGGACATAAAGGTATTAATAGAGGACCAAGAGGCCGCTTTACAGATCACATCTGGGGCCACATGATGGGCTGCCGCCCAGGAAGCTGCCATCCCTCTGGTAGAGTGCGCAGTCACCGCCTGCGGAGGAGCCAAGCCCTTCACTTTATATGCCTGTTGAATCGTGTGGATGATCCAGGCTGCAATGGTCCTTGAAGAGGCCTTCTTCCCTTTGTTGACACCTGAGTGCAGGACGAACAAATGATCCGAGCGTCTGAAAGTAGAAGTTACTTGAACGTACACCGTAAGGGTTTTCCCTAAGTCCAGAGGGTGAATTCTCTCTGACTCCGAATCTCTGAAAGTAGGGAGAACAATTTCCTGGTTAACATGGAAAACTGATGTCACCTTCGGGTTAGAACCCAGCATGGGAATCAGAACTACTCTGTCTGGAAAGAACGTTAGAAACGGCTCTTTGTAACCCAGGGACCCGATCTCCGAGACTCTTTTAGCCAAAGTAATGGTGACCAGGAAGGCAACCTTAGCCGAGAAGTCCTTCAGTGAAAACGGAGAGGGTCCTGCTGTATTAAGCTCACTGAGAAAGTCCAGAACCAAGGGAAGATCCCACTTGGGCTTTCTTTGAGGCCTTAGCCTTGACGCTCCACGGAAGAACTGTTTGACTAGCGGAGCTCATCAGTGTTGAGATCACTTTAGGAGCGCAACCAATGGCTTCTAACCTCTTCCTCTCAAGAACCAGACCGCTAGTTTCAATATAGCCGGAGCTGGGTGAAGGAATGACCCCTGGGAGAGAAGATCCGGTCTGACTGGAAGAGGTACTGGGTCCCGGTAACTCAATTGGACTAAAAGAGGAAACCACGGCCTGTTCGGCCAGTAGGGCGCCACTAATGTTATCTGAACTGCCTCTGATTGGAGTCTCCGAGTTTGAGGATCACTGAGAACGGGGGAAAGGCATACGCTCTCTTGAATCTCCACCTGTCTGTCCACCTGTCTCCACCGTCCCCGTTGCTTGACTGCAGTGACCCCTTGTATAAAACTTCCTCAGCTTGTGGTTGTACAGAGAGGCGAAGAGATCCAACTGGGGATTGGTTCCCAGGTATATAATCCACTGAAACGATTCCTTGTGGAGAGACCACTCGTTGACATCCACCCAAGTGCGTGACAGGAAATCCGCCTGGGAATTCTGCTTTCCGGGGATATATACTGCGGACAGGTTGGCCAGATTCTTCTGTGCCCAACCCAGGATAGGTTCGACCTCCTGTAAAAGAGCCAAGCTCCTTGTCCCTCCTTGCCTCTTGACATAGGACACTGCCGTGGTGTTGTCCATCTTCAGCAATACCGACTCCCCCTTCAAGAGCTGTGGAAAGGATTGCAGGGCACACCAGGCCGCTCTGATCTCCAAGATGTTCGAACCTGGGTTGCGAAGGCAGGCATCCCACTTGCCTTGTGCAATTTCCGTGCCGCACAGGGCCCCCCAGCCGGAGCCGCTGGCATCTGTCGTCACTGAAACCCATGATACTGGAGCAATGGAATGGCAATTCAGTAAGTTCTTTCGATGAAGCCACCAGAAGAGGCTGTTCCTCATAGACGACGATATGAAGATCCACTGGTTCTTGTTCCCGGATTTCCATTGCCTGAGAAACCCGAATTGAAATGGACGTAGCCTCCACAATGCCCACTTCACCATGGGAGATGTCGAAACCATTGTGCCTATAATCTTTAGACATTGGAAAGCTCTCAAATAACGGACATCTAGTGCCTTGGCAATCCTCTCCTGAACTACGGGAATCTTCTCCAATGGTAGGGAGATTTTTTCTGCCGTGTCGAACTGGGCTCCCAGATATATTAAACGTTGTGATGGTTCTAGATGGCTCTTTTCCAGATTTAGAAGCCAACCGAACTCGGTCAGGGTCGAGATCACTTGGTCCCTCTGTGCCAGAAGAAGAGCTCTGTCTTGAGATAAGACGAGGAGATCGTCCAGGTAATGATATAGACAAACTTTCTTCAGCCTGATAAGGGTCACGACTGCCAGTAGGGTCTTCGTGAAGACTCGTGGGGAGGTTGTCAATCCAAATGGTAGGCAGATGAATTGGAGGTGCTCCTGCCCCACATGAAACCTGAGGAATTTCTGGAGCTCTACTGCCACTGGCACGTGGAAATAAGCGTCCTTCAGATCTATTGAGATCATCCAGTCCCCTGGTTGGATAGCTAGCTGGATAGTGGACAGGCTCTCCATCTTAAATCTCCCGTGTTTTATGAACCGGTTTAGGTAGGTTAAGTCTATGACCGGTCGCCATGAGCTGTTTTTCTTTTGTACCAGGAAGAGGGGGGAGTACACCCCATGAAACAGTTCATCCTTTGGTACGCGTCTTACTGCCCCTTGAGCTTTTAGCAGGTCCACGTAGGACAGGAGAACTTGCCTTTGCTCTACTGATTTTGGTAGTAGGGTAGAAATGAACCTGGGAGGGGGGGTACTGGTGAAGGTCCAGACATGGCCTGACGATACCTTCTTGATGACCCAAGGATCCGTAATCGAGGCTGCCCAGACGTGCCAAAAGGTTTGTAGTCTTGCCCCCACTTGAACCGCCTGGACGTGCTTTATGTCAAAAAGACCTCCCCTGCTCACGTCCACCGGACGCCTGATTTGTAGACGCTGGTTTACGGAAGGACGGTTGGCCTCTATTCCAATTTCTTCTGAAATTTCCACCAGGTCTATAGGCACGAGCTTCCCTTGTGCGATCCGGGCTACGCCTCCTAAACTGTGGTCTCCTTTTTCCCGGTTGACGTCTGTCCTGGGGAAGGAACCCTGATTTACCCCCTGTGGCTTTAGAAATTGCGTCATCCAACTTGTTGCCAAACAAAGATGAACCTTCAAAAGGGGATTTTACACCAGCTTTGCTTCGATGAAAGGTCAGCGACCCAAGGGCGCAGCCACAAGGCCCTCTTGGCTGTAACAGAGGACAGCATAATTCTTGCTAACAGTCTTACTAAGTCAACTGAAGCTTCTCCCCAAGAATGCTACTGCTAGCTTTAGCTCTGACGTTGCCGAACTCCCGGCCAGTTCCTCAGAGATACCCATCAGAAAGGAGTCCACGTTCTCTGTCCAGACTTCCATTGCCAAATGGAAGTCTTCCGTTGCCAAACCATATATCCTCTTTAGATCTTGGTCCATTCTTCTATCAAGACCGTCTTTGAAGGACACAGAATCGGACATGGGTAGCGTCACATGCTTGGCTAAACGCATCACAGCAGCGTCCACCGACGGAATGTTTTCCAAGTATTTAACGTCGTCCGCTTTGAACGGGTACAGACGGGAAGCCTTATTAGACATAGAGGACTTTCTGTCCACCTTGCTCCATTCCTCTTCAAAGATGCCATTCAGCTCCGAAAGTGATGGAAAGCTTGGGCGTTCTTTTCCCAGACGTTTGAAGTATTTTGTCTGTTTAGCTGGGACAGAGGATGAATCTTCCCACTGAAGTGCCTTTTTAATGGCCTTGATGAGTGGGGTTACCTGGGAAAAGTCAAACTCTAGATCCTCATCATCGCTTTCCAAGTCGCCCTCCGGGGCTGCTAGAGAGGATGCGCGAGGGTGAGAGGGTCCTGGATCCTCATGGACCTCATCGACCATAGGGCCAGATCCAGCGATACTGTCTTGCCCGTGCGAGTGAGACGTGTCCCAAGGATTCGATCCTCCGATCTTCCGTCTCTTTTTCACCAACCGCCTCGGCATAGCACCGACTGCATAAGGATTTGCCCTCCGGGACCTGGGAATTGCAACCCCAGCAAGTCCTACGACTAGAGTGACTGTCATGGCGGTGGGAGCAGTGTCTTGAGGAGGAATGTGACCTTCTCCCCTGATGATGAGAGGTAGATAAAGATCTGCGTTTCTTCGATTTAGAGGATGAACGCTGACGCGGCCTGGCAAGGTCTGAGGTGGACTGATTTAAAGGATCCGAACGGGAAGGGCTAAGAAAACAAATTTATAGAGGATCATCAGAAAGTTACAAAAAACCATACTATAACCCTGCGCCCTCCCCTCACCTGCACATACCTTGTGCGTGAGGGCTGGCCATGTGCGGGCGGTGACTGATCCATGAGCCTGGACCAATGTGACAGGGCAATACCAGGTAGAATCCTAGGATCTAAGCATAAAGTTATGTAAAAGCGCTGCCCCATTCAGACCCATAATGTATAAATATATTGAGGAAGTACATACATGCCAAAAAAGAGAGCCTACCTAACACACCAACTAACCTGAAGCTGACTGGTAGGAGTCTCAGCTGCTCGCCTATTCAGGAAGACAAATCCCCAAAGATACAAAGGCGAGCAGCTGTTTAAAAACCCCACTGGTGACGTCACGAGTGACGTCGCGCGTCAACAGCTCGCGCACCTGCGCGGTATGGGGGATCTCAGCGGCGCCTGCGCAGCCGCCGCGAAAATGCTCGACCTGCGCATGCGCGAGCCAAGCCTCGGTTTGAGGTGGCTACTGCGCACGCGCGCCCTGTCCGCAATCCGGAAGTAACCGGAGCGGCTGGAATGCAGAAGCGTTCCAGCTAACACAGCCAAACACCTAGGGAAGGGAGAAAAGACAAAGAAAAAAGAAAAGACATACAATATATACAAGACACAGATGCGGCTGCCATGGAGGTGAACAGACCTTGCCAGCTGGGGGAACCAGGATCTTCTGCACATGCAGCCGGACACAACAAGTGCTCATGCTGCACAAAGCTCTCAACCCGCCCATGGCTGGGATCCGAGCTGCACCGCCAAAGTGTGCCATCCAACATGCCTGAGATGAACGTCCTGAATGAACAAATCCTTGAAATCCATGGAGGAGGACAAAAAAGGAACACCAGTACTGAAGGTGAGCAAAGCTTTATGGGTATGGGGTCCTATAGCATTGGAGAGGAGGCGGGATTAACCCACACGTAGGCTGCCATGGAGTCTGTCAGGAAACTTCGTTTTTTTTCATGACGAAAAATGACCGTGTGTACGTGGCATTAGAGTTGCCACAGGAACAGAAGTAGAAGGGAAATCTGTTACACTGCAGACATTTATCCAGTGACAGAGATGTTCTCCTAGAAAGTGAAGTAGAATATCCCTGATGGGACACAGACAGCAAAACATACATTTAAAAAAATCTGACAAGGATTGTAACCAACCCCGCTTCTATCAAAAACTGAAAAATGTGTATTTGTTAAATGGAAGAGTACCGTGTACTCACATATAGTTATAGAGTAATCATATACACAATCCTATGTTTCCTGATCACACAGTAGGCAATTGAATGTTCCTTGGATCAACAATTTCTGGTGTACATTTAGGAACACTGCCAGCTCTTTTTTAAAGCTAAGCTCTTTGCTTCAAGAGTGTGCCCCTGTTCTTTATGATGACCTTAAAGTGAATAACAGCAAGACAACAAAGTTCACTATGGGCCAGATTCAGCAAGACTTGCGCTGGAGTAATTCGATATGCGCCGCGTAACTGTGAAGATGCGCCGTCGTTTCTATGTGGCCGTACCCACCAAACTAGATGCGACAGAAAACGGGCCATTTCCGATCGGCTTAACTTTCCGACGCCAGAGTCTCGTCAGCGCATAATTTCGTTTGGCGCATCAGTCGCGCCTATTGATTTCCCCTGCAAATATGCAAATGAGGGAGATTTCCCGATTCGCAAACGGATTAGCACCATACGCTGGCTACATGCGCCGCGCGTATCTCGTCCGTCCGGCGCAAAGTTATTTCTACAAATAGCTGCTTTATCTTTACTCCAGACGGTCACAGGTCAGCAGGAGAGCAGCTACAGCAGCAGCGTTACCGACTAAACTAGCAGCTGAACAATCACACTTGCAAGGACACTTCTGTGTGCCAACATGCCAGGGGCAGTCGCGGTCCTAGCACTAGTACTGGGTCCCCCGGTACGGAGGAGGCGGGCACGTGAGAGGATATACCGCACGCGCATGAGCCTCTTTGACATGGGTGATGAGGAGGTGTATCGCCTCTTCAGATTCAGCCCAGATGCAATACTTGAACTAACCACAACCCTGCAGGATGACATCACCAGCAAGACACACCGCTCACAAGCAGTGCAGCCACTGGTGAAGGTCCTGGCAACACTTCATTTCCTTGACAGTGGATCATTCCAGCGTACAAGTGGAGTGGTGACTGGGATGTCACAGTCCTCCATGAGCAGATGTGTGCACCAGGTTGTCCCTGCAATCCTCAGACGCATGTCCCACCACTTCATCAGACCAACCACTGAGGAGCTGCGGCTGAAGGCAATGACAGATTTCTACAGCATTGCCAGATTCCCATGCACTGTGGGGGCCATTGATTGCACACATGTGGCCCTTCAGCCCCCCAGTGCCACAGAGCACATATACCGCAATCGGAAGCATTGGCACTCCATCAACGTACAAGTGATAGCCGATGCCCAACGCCTCATATGGCACGTCCGTGCCAAACACCCCGGGTCCAGCCATGACAGCTTCATATACCGTCAGAGCCCCATCCCAGCAGAATTCGAGCAGAACATGTATGGGGACAGCTGACTGGTTGGTGAGTGACATGGGTGGCATGCATGACTATCCCCTCCCATGATGCACATCACAAGGGGCACATGCATGACTAACATCCTTCTGTCTTTTCCCTTACAGGTGACTCTGCATATGCACTGGGACCCCATCTCATGACTCCTTTCCAGAACCCCCAAACCAGAGGAGAGATAAAATACAATGAAGCACACATCAAAACCCGTGCAGTGGTGGAGCTAACATTTGGGCTCCTGAAGTCCCGTTTCCGCTGCCTGGATAAGTCCGGGGGGACCCTATTGTATTCCCCTACCTTTGTGTGTCAGATTATCGGTGCATGTTGCATTCTGCACAACTTTGCTATGAGAAAAGGCCTGCAGATTGACATGCGTGATGACCTGACCCCCCAACCAGACAATCCCCCCCTGCCAGAGGATAACCAGTCTGCTGATGGAAGAGCAGTCAGGAGAGTCCTCGCCGTAGGCATCTTTTGACACTAAACCCAAACATTAATCACACAGACAATGCATGCATGCACACCACTGATGTCCCTAGATCACACACACCACATGCACATCACATTGGATTAGCCCAAGTCCAGCATGTAGGACTTGGGAGCAGCAACGCCAGCGTCAAGGCCCCAATGATGTCGCTGTCCATTCATACACCTTTCACACGTCATTCATACAGCCGTGGGGTTAACTTCACCACCACGGCCGAGGGTGACACCCCTTACTGGCAGGAGTGCCACCCCCTCACATTCACACACCATTCACACTGCAACGTGTGCAGTATCAAAAAAAAAAATCTCATATCCTGAGCATAATCACAAATAAAATAACTCATAACCTGAGCATTAATAATAACATAAAAATCTCATAACCTGAGCATTACCAAAAAAAAAAAAAAAAACTCATGTCCTGAGCATCAATCAAAAAAAAAAAAAAACAATTATCTGGGATGCTGGGGGCTTCTTCTGGCGGCCCCTCTCTGGCTCCTCAGCTGCCTGGATGGAGTGGGTGGGGGTGGGGGGGCATCTGGAGGTGGCTGATCCCCGGGTGGGCCACTCCTGGCAGGTGTGGCCTGCCTGCCCTCCAAGGCCATGGCTATCCGGCCGAGGTAAGAGTTGGTCTGGGCCTGCATCCTGAGCTGCCGGGTGACCTGATAATGCTGGGCCCGCTGACTCAGCCTCCCCTGGTCCCGGATGGCAGCACTGTTTCCCTGGATGGCAGCAGTGTTTGCCTGGACGGCTGCAGTGAGGTCCCTTATGTCACCCTGCACCTCCCCAGGCTGGTCACCACTGCAGCGCAGTTACAGCTCACATCCTGCACTGGATAAAGGGAAAACTGCCGCTCCAGACGACATTCTTCAGTGGTGAGTAAAGTTCAAAAACCCAAATGGGTGCAGGCAATGCATGGTGCAATATAAGGAAAGAAAAATGGACAGCCGCACTCCAATGGATGAAAAGACTTAAAAATAGCTATGACTAAGCATCGGTTGTCGATGTGAAACGCGTCAGCTTTTGTTACCCCACTGTTTGCTGGTTTTGCTGTTTTAGTTTTTTGACTGGAATAAACAGGCACTATTTTTAAGTCTTTTCATACATTGGAGTGCGGCTGTCCATTTTTCTTTCCTTATATCACATCCTGCACTGCTGAAGAAATCTGGGCCACGGAGCACAGGCTGTCAGCCACTCTGTCCAGGTGCCCAGCAATCTCCCCCATTTGCTGGGTCTGCCTGGCGTGATCCCTCGCCACCTGGTCCTGGACCAGATCAGACACCCCCCTGGTCTTATGGGTGGCCTTCCTGGGGCCAGTAGATGTTTGTCCCCGGGGGGGGTGGAGTCGCCCTTGAGGGGCTTCCTATAATGGGGGAGGGGGTCTGAGAGGGTCCTGCAGAAGAGGAGGATTCCTCTAACAATAAAATAATGTCCTGCTCTGCCCCAACAGGCTCCTCCTCAACGACCTCTGCAGGTGTGGTGTGGGCACTCTCCTCCTCCACCTCGGTGTCTTCACCACCCAGGGGCACAGGCACTGGGTGCCGATGGGGGGATGGGGTGGACTGGCCGCCGACAGATGATGGCCCAGCTCCGTCATCTGTGGATGACACAAAGCAGACACATGTTGGTGGTCCCACACACTTGGCACATGTACCCTCCCCCCACATGCAAAACACCAAATAGGGGATAAAAAACACTTACCTGTCCTGGAGCCTTCCTCCACAGAATCATAGCCTGGTACCCCCTCCAATTGAATGAATGAATGAATGAAAAACTTATATAGCGCGGCACATGCGAACCAAATCGCCTCTGGGCGCAATTGCTCCCTCTCCAGGCAGCGGGCGACCACCTCCTCCTCTGTGGTCAGGCTGACCGGACATGGGGGTCCACCACCTGTGCCCCGCTCATGGCTCCGAATGGTGGCCACCTTGCCACGGACCTTGCGGCGCAGGTCATTGATTTTTTTTGGATATCCCCAGCAGTCCGGGTGGAGTACCCCTAGACATTAACCCGGCCACAATGGTGTCCAGGATGGCCTGCTTCCTCTCCCTGCTGGTCTTCCTACTTTTTTTCCCATGCAGAAAATCATTATAAAGCCCCGTACACACGGTCGGACTTTTGCCCAACCAACATCAAAATCCGACACTTTTCGCATTTGTCCGACCGTGTGTACGTTCCATCGGACCAACTTTTTTGGCTTTCATCGGACAAAAAGTTTGGTCTGCGAACGGACCAACTTTCAGGCAACAAAAGTCCGATGGTGCAAAATCAGATCGTGTGTACAGCAAACCATTGGACTATTGTCCAAAGTTAAAATGCGCATGCTCCGAAGTAAAGAGCAGCCGGAAGCCTTCTGTCTAGTAAAACTAGCGTTTGTATTAGAAAAAGAACATTCGTGACGCGGCTAGTTTCGAAATCTCGAAAAACAGCGCATATTATCCTTTTCTTTGTAATGACAATAATCTTAAAACCTGCTTTGCTGGTGATACGAATGGATTAAAAACAAATTAATTTACTTTTGATTAGTGTATTTTGTTTAGATGAATCAAGCAAATTTCAAGATTATTTTGTGTGTCAACTTCTAAAAACCCCATTATCCCTTATTATTTTTGATGGTTAAAGTACCAACTACTCTATTTGTCTCCCTTTAATTTGAGCAAAGGACCTGCCTACTCACAAACTGACATTTGACTTTACACAAATAATTCAAGACACCTTCACATCATCCATTTATTATACAAAAAATCTCATAAAATAGGACAAATCCAAAACATAAGGAAGGCAGCAATAGAACAAATGGTGGACTTTGCAAAGCCTCTGTACCCCAGGGCATACATAACAATTTTTTGGTAAATATCCAAACTTGGGGACCTGAGAATTACAATATAGGGAGCACCAGAAGATCATGGACTCGAAAAGATGGGGAGCAGCAGCAGAAGACATGTCTGTCCCCAGGCTGTGGTACTTCAACAGGCTGATATTTTTTGCCGACCAAACTGAACCAAGAACAACACTATCCACACTTCTCTCCCCATCAGCTGAGGCCATTTTTTTTCTTTGTCACTCCCATCACAATAATACTAAATCACTAAAAAAATAAAGATCTATGTTTTCGCACATTTGTCGTTCCATTTTTGAAGCTAAACATAAAATTATCCCTAAAATGGATCTAAATGGTAAAAATTTTAAAACAAAAATAATAACCCATCAAAATATGTACCAAACCATTATGTTGGTGGCCAAATTAGTAGCCCCTAAAATCTGGGCTCTGAGTTGGCCACTGACCCCAATGCTGCTGGGGTGGTTGGGCTTGCTGGGGTGGGAAGGTTGGCTGGTGTGGGTAGGTTGGCTGTTGTGGGTAGGTTGGCTGTTGTGGGTAGGTTGCCTGGTGTGGGTAGGCTGGGTGGGCTTGGTAACTTGTCTGGGTTTGGTAGGCTGGCTGTGGTTGGTAGGCCTGTTGTTGATTAGCTGGAGGTGTGTGATCTAAATCACAGACATGGGAATTAGGGGTTAGCTCCCGTTTCCTGGCCTTGCTAAGGAGCTGTACCATCATCCCCTCACACAGCTCCCTTTGATCTGCCTCTATTTCTCGGAGCTTGTTGGCAATGAAACAGCCAAACCCTTCTGCACTATCGGGTGCTGAGGTGATGACCGATGTGGCCCTACTTAGAAATTCAGCAGTGGCGTCATCTAGCTGTTGCCTCTTCTTGGCCCTTTTTCGAGGAGGGTTTAGTGTAGGGATTTGGCATTGTGTTGACAGGCTGCTGGGCCCAGCCTCTTCTTGGCTGCCAAGGTCCTGTGTGTGAAAAAGGAGCATCATTTCAGTTTTGTTGCCATCATAACAACACATTAACATCATAGTATATTTGAATGGCCAGTTGTTGAAAAATACTAGACCTGGGTAAAGCTGATCTCCTCCTCCTCCTCCCCCTCCTCCTCCTCCTCCTCCTCTGTTGGTTCTGCCTCAGTATCTGTGGCCTCTGCTGATAGGGAGGGTAGTGTGGATAGATGTTTTCTTGGCTCAGTTTGGTCCTTTAAAAACATCAGGCTGTTGAAGTACCACAGTTTGGGTACATACACGTCATCTGCTGCAGCTCCCGATCTTTTCGATCCCTCGACCTTCTTTAGCTCTCTGAGAAACGTGCTCCACAGGCTCCCAATTTTAGCTTTAATTTGTGTTGCATTGGCCCTGGGGTACATAGACTTTGCTTCTGCCACCAATGTAGCTATTGCTGCCTGTCTTTTATTTTTATCTGAATAATCTTTATGTTTCGACTGCCACAGACAGGTCTGCGATCTGTAGAGTTCGATAAAAGCACTGACGAATTGACGTGAATTTAGTTTTCCACCCTTTGGCATGTTTTTGATCAGATCTCTGCAATAAAGGTTACAATACAACCAATAAGTACTTGCTTTGAGTTCCTAACATGCTTACACAATGTGTGTTTGGTTCTCTAAGCTAAATCATGCAGTAACCACTAGTGTCACAATGTATTCACCTACCTTCGTTCAGTGTATTCCTTTGCCTTAACGTGGAGTTGCAACAATGGATTCGTTCATGCGTGCGGGACCTCGACCGCTCGTTTTTGATTTATATAGGCTACGCATGCGTGAAGCTCCGCTCTACGTGCGTCATGACCACATTATTTTTTATTCCTGCGCCATTCTGTGAGGTACATGTGTGAGGGAGAAGATGATGGCGCAGTCAACGAATACGAACAGGCCCCGCAGTGGAGGAGTTTATATTAAGCACAAGGCCACCCCCATGAGCAAGGGGGAGATGGTGGAGATGGTGCGCATCTTTGAGAAATACGATTACGATTGCAAAATGGAGAACTATGATAGACCCAACAGCCATAAAGACTGGGTTCTGGAGAAGGTCCTTGCAGTATTGGAAGAAGATTATGGGGTAAAACGAACGAAAGAGCAAATCAGAAAACGATGGTCAGATTTGAAGCACAGAGAGCAAGATCATTTGGACTCCATTCACCGCACCATTCTCAAAAAAAGTAAGTACATGTAATTATGTCAATATGTGTCTGTACATTAGAGATGGATTACATTTAATAGTGATTTGTTATTGAGAGGGCTCCAGAAGAAGATAATGCAAGTTTTAATGTAGTTCATTATAATGTGAAAGTTGTTCTTTCTGTCTTGGCTACTTTTCTGTACTAAATAATATACTGTATTTTAATGTTTTCCACAGAAAAAAGGCAAAGAGAAAAACACCACAGGGGACAAAAGGAGGCTTCCATTGTCCGGGCTCCAACAGGGGAGACAACATGCCCAAAATCACCCCCAAAACGTAAGGACAAAATTAGATAATTAGCATTTTCACAGCAACAGGGGTGTTTCTAGGTAGGACAAAGACCATGGGCTCAGGCCATATCTTAAGGGGTAAAATCAACTTTATGTTAGATGTGTGGCTCATCACTGACCATTAATGATGCATTTGAATGATAGACATGGGTAGAGGAGAGGCCCTGGGGATCAGAGTCACAGAGAGTCACGCCTGCTAGATTTCACATCATATATCCCATCTTGCCATTGCAAACAAGAGTGATGCGTGTCATCTGTCTGAGTTTTTGAATGTGGCCACTAAAGAGATTTGTACCCACTTTTTAAATGACATCATACTCCTGTTCCATAAAATGTTGTATATTATAATAATGCCTAGTGTAGTGCACTAGTCTCGAGCAAACTTTGTCACCAGGGCAAGGTTGGTATATATTTAAAAAGCAGCAAATGTGATTCTGGTAAGATAATGTCATTTAGGGGCGGCTTCATGGATGTTTTATTCTTTAATTTTAGAGGATCAGGAGTGTGGTCAGCACCAACCTTTGCAGGATAATGATGATAGTGCCGGACCCAGCAAAGAGCCACCAGTGGACAGCACATCCCCAGACACCAGATATGCTGAGGGTGAAGGAGTGCAAGAAATCCTAGATGACCCTTTGGAGACTGTTGTTTGCCCCAGTAAGTTTTTTTAACATGTGCTTTCCACAATCAATACATGGTTACTGATTATATGTCCACTACAAACACGCCCACAACACACTAGCAAATTATGTAGTGCATTCAACATTTGAGCATGTAGAAGGGAGAGGTGGCAGTGTTGTTTAGGTAGCTGCACGTGAAGACACATGCATATGCACCTGGTCCAAGATTTTCGGAGTATATCTGTAGTGTGTACATTACCTAGTAGTGTAGCTGTATTTAGAAGATCAAGCATTTTGCAAGCACCAATTGAGTGTCTATGTTTAGGTAAGTATTTTCATAAAGTAGCCCTGATTAATAATGTGTCCCTATGTTTTTTGCCTCAGTCACTTGACCATCAAACACATTCTAATTTATTATCTTCTTCCAAGGCCACCAACTACCAGGATGCACTATTGGTCGGATCAGTGCTGATATGCTGCAGGCAATGACAGAGCTTGAAAATCTAAAGGAGTCTGCCACTGGTGTTCAGAGACGAATCAGGGATTATTACGACCTGTTAGCTAAATTTTAGCTGTTTTTGTGACGTAGGTTTATAGTTTACATTTGTACCTCCTGTTATTTAAATTTTCAGTGAACTACATGCAACTAGACTTGTTAGCACAGGCTGAGTTTTGTTATTTGTTTAGAAATGGCACTAATTCACTTTGCAATACGCAGATGTTAGCAAATGTGACTTTTGAGGCTATTTCAATACTGTAATTTTAGAAAAAAATAATGTTTTGGTGTGATTTAAGTGTCTCCGCTGAGTTTTTATCTACTCCTCTTCTTCTGGTGCTTTCAAGAAACAGTATTACAATTTTGAAGGGCTATACCTGACCAATTTTGACATATGCACATCCAAAAAAAACATATGTACCTATGGCAAAAGTGAAACATCTGGGAATGCACCAGGAGAAGGAGAGTGGAGAAAGACTGTGCTAAGGGGCATTTTGCATCAAACGCAGTTCCGTTTATTTTGGGGTGCATTTTTGTATGCGACAAGGATGCAGGCACAGTGTTTGACATGCACTCCATGAAGGTTCTGGTTGGCTCTAGCTCACAACATGGTAGTTCCGTTTCAGGTGCTAAGGATGACTGCATGTTCTGAGCTACAACCAACCAGAACCCCCGTAGCACATGGACAGCACTGTGCATGCATTTTTGACCCACAAAAAAAGCGCCACAGAATAAACAAAACTGCATCTGGTCATACATTGTGTGTGTATAATAATATTTTGGGCTGAGAATTCTGCCAAAAATGTTTGAATTTTTGCTGTAACCACTTGGCAAGGTATATTGCTGTGTTGGAAAAGATGCATGTTTCTCGCCAAAATAATAACAAACAAATTATTGCGTTCTTCATGACCTACCACTGTTTTGCACTTTTGTAAAAGGAAAAAATGGCACATTGGATTGTGCTTGTTAAAAAAATAATGTTTTTGCAAAAAAAGGTGTGGCTTCTTATTTATAAGATCAGTACTACCAGTATATTTTGAATTTAGGGTAAGAACATTGACAGTGTATTATTCGAAAAGGGGTGTAGCAGAGCCCTAAAACATAATAATACTCAACATAGATGTATTGAAGTTCAGAAAGGTGTATTTGCACGTCTGCTTGTTTCCCTAAAGTTTTGACAATTCTCACCAAAATTCTAAGGACATAAAAAAATTAAAACACAACCACAGATAACAGTAGCTCAAAATTTTTATTTTTAAGAGGAAAATAAACTAGATAGAACAAACTCTACAGGACATTTTGTTGCCAAGGCACTGCCCCTCTACCAACAAAGTAGTCCATATACTGCTCACGCACAAGACGTGCATTCTGGGAGGAGACAGCAGGTCGGGTAAGTTGCAGGGCTGGCATTACTGCGTCTTCAGCTGCCCGTCCACCTGAGGGGTCATCAGTATTGCCAGACCCAATGTAGTTGGTAGCATTCCTCCGTAGAAAATTATGGAGGATGCAGCAGCACAACACCACGTGGTTAAGCTTGTATTCAGCCAAGTGAATGGCAGTAAGAAATAGCCGAAAACTACTTGACATAATGCCAAAGGCGTTTTCAACCAGTCTTCTGGCACGTGACAGTCTGTAATTATAGATCCGTTGCTCAGGGGTGAGGTTCCTCATCGGAAAGGGCTTCAACAGATGTTCCCCAAGAGCAAAGGCCTCATCTGCCACAAATACAAAGTTGAGGCCCTCCACGTTGTCCTGCGCAGGTGGCAAACTTAAGGTGCCATTAGTAAGACGCTGATAGAATTCGGTATGAGACATCACACCTCCATCAGAATGACGCCCATTCATACCAACATCAACATAAATAAACTCATAGTTTGCAGAAACTATAGCAAGAAGAACTATGCTGTTAAAGCCCTTGTAATTATAAAAATAAGAGCCAGAGGCCGGCGGAGGAACAATCCTGACATGTTTGCCATCAATGGCACCCCCACAATTGGGAAAATTCCACAGATTGGCAAACTGGGCCGCAACATCCTGCCATTCCTGAGGGTTGGAAGGAAACTGTGGAGTCAAACAAAGAACAATTAGTTACTACTTCAGCATAATAAATTGCAACCGATTTTTACACATACATTATAGGGGCAACATAACAAGGAACCAATTCAAGCAGTTTGTGGACTAAAAATTTGATATAATTCTCATTTATATGCTTCATGACTCCCTCTGGTGGCACATTCAAAAATGTTAGGGAGATGAGGTTGAATGTTTAAAGTTTGGGGAGTGGTAAAAAAAATCTCTCCTTTTCAATGTGACCAATATGGTGAACAAATGAAGGTTCATGTTTGTTGCAAGCCATTCTGATTTTTGGGCTTGGCACACCAGAGGCAACAGAATAACATACCATATACAAAAAAATAAAATAAAAATAATAATATAATTTTAATAAAATGGGACAAATATGACAACCAGAAAAGGGGTATAATGAAGATATGTTGAGCTAGAGTACACAAATATTTGGATCAGATGATTCACTATTTGGGAAGGGGAAGGTTAATAAACAGTTTGTGCACCCCAAAAAATTTACTCTGCCACTCTGCTGCCAGTTAAGGATAAACATTTTAAGATGCCCTAGTTTATAAGGGTTGTTAAGGGAAGGCAAATAACAAATTGGGGTCCCAGGGTAGCTTGCTAGGGAGGTAAGTGAAGGCAAATATCTATTTAGGGCAAGGAAAAGTAGTCAGCATGCCACCAAATAAAAATTATTTGAACAGATTCTAACAAGAATGGGACTGAACATTGTGGAAATGGATATAATGTGATATCAACTAAAATAACTTACCCGAATATAGTCCTTTTGCAGGACTTGAATAATGGCACAGCAAGTATCAGGAATTATGTGTCCCAGAGCCTGGGGAGAGATCCCAGTAGTAAATTTAATATCCTGGAGGCTTCTCCCTGTCGCCAAATAGCGCAAAGTGGCTATGAGCCGTTGCTCTGCAGGAATAGCAGGCCTCATACATGTGTCCTTCTTGGTGATATACGGAGACAGCAAATGTAAAAGACGCTGGAAGCAGGAATCTGACATCCTAAGTTCCTAAAATCATTAGGACTGTTTTCCTGCAGCTCCCTGAGCAATGGCATATGAGAAAATTCTTCACGGCGAAGCAACCAATTTTTGGTCCAAACAGTCCTCCTCCTACTCCTGGACCTGGACCGAGCTTGAGCAATAGCCAGAACTCCTAGACCGTAAACAGCACGCTCTCTCGCAGGATCGTGCAACATCTCGGAATTTGGCGAACGGACACAAACGTTCTGAAACGCACGAAACTGGAAATGTGGAAAGCACTCACACGAAACATCAACTAACTATAGAGTAGCTGAAGGAACGCAACAGGTGACGTCGGAGAATTTCACTTCCTCTTTTAAACGCACGGCATTACGTTCAAACGTCACTACGTTCGTGTTGGTTGCCGGAAAAGTCCGAGTGTGTGTATGCTATGGGTGTGATCGGACAAATCAATTAGGACAAAAATCCAAGGGAAGTTTTGTTGGATGTCCGACCGTGTGTACGGGGCTTTAGTCTCCATAGCGGAGATGACCACAGATACCTCCTGGGCATTAAAATTGAGGTTCCTCCTCTCTTTGGGGGTAGTGGGAGCAGCCATAATAGAGCAAAAGTAAATTCCCTGGGGTGGGGGGAAACGGAAATACTTTTACGCCGGAATGCCGCTTCCGCTGGCGCTTTTATACGCGCAACGGAACACATTGTGCTGGCGTTTCCCATGAAGTGGTGCCGACGGAAGTTGTGAGCATGCGCACAGGGGGCCGAGTGAAGCCTCACTTACTGTGCATGCTCCGTGGATGATGCGCTGAACGTAAGCCTCTGCGCTGGGCTCCGCCCATCATTTACATATGATCACACCCACTTCCACTTGCGTCGGGTTACGCCAGCGCATTATCGTTACTCTGGCGCAAGTTTACGCGCAACTGCTATGTGAATAACAGTACTTGCGCTGAAAGTAAATGAGTAAATGAGAAACGTTACTCCAAAGTAAAGAAGCGCCCATCTACCTGAATCTGGCCCTATATGGACCATTTATGTCAGTATATATACATGGTGATCGAATCGTTCCTTAATGCTCAGCTCCTCTATGCCTCTTATCAGTTTTGTTGTCAGTCAAGGCCAGGGTCAGTAGTGGAGGCAGGCAGTGAATATAAGCAGGTAAGGGTTATACAAGACCAAAATCAGAGAGGAAGCCAAATCAGTAATAGGATCAAGGATGCATATCTGGAACTTTATCACAGAAACGAGGCTGAAGACCATACATCAAATAACTAGTGCAGAATTCAGGTTTAAATAGGCCATTTGGTGGCAGTGGACGTACATATGTCCTCACAGTCTATCTTTTATGCTCATAGAAATGTGCATGCCTATGCCTATGGCCTTAGCCTGACACCAAGTTCCTGACAGGTTCTTTTAAAATCCTTTATCGTTTAGAAAAAGGTTAAAGCGTAATGATCCCAACACTTTACAATTTAGAATATGAATCATCAACCACTATATTCTGGATACTGTCTTTTAGCCCATTTTTCATCTATAAAGTGAATTTTCTAAGACAATAGACTTGAATTTACACAGCAGCTCTGTGTGAGAAACTGTGCCAAACACTCTTGCAAAATCCACGTATATAACTATATAAGCAAATGGCTACTGCCCTCACCTACAACTGGCCTTTGCCGAAAGGAGAACATGGAAGGGCAACGCATGCAAAACAAAATCACAGAAATTTCCTGGCCAACTTGCCTACCAGTCTTTAAACAACCAAATGATCCTGCCTAACAGTATGAGTTAAAAACAGGGGTTTAGTCTGTACACATTTGTAAATTAATGTGTAAGCTACAGAGCCCTGTCAAGGCAACGCGGTATTTTCTGTAGTCCTAACTCTAAATTCTGATCCTCCACAGTGGAAACATGTGCATTATAATGGATAGACAGAGGGCAGGGAGGGGAGCCCACGGGAGCCCACCCTCCGTAAAGGGTCACAATGGACACCTAGTGCATTTAGATACTGTATATATACAGCCCATCCTTTGTCTAAGATTTTTCTTACTTCCTCAAGAAGAAAGTATATGTGTTTGACAACTTTTCTCTTTCATGAAACCATGCCGTCTATTCTTTAACCACTTCAGCCCCGGAAGGATTTACCCCCTTCCTGACCAGAGCACTTTTTGTGATTCGGCACTGCGTCGCTTTAACTGACAATTGCGCGGTCATGCGATGTGGCTCCCAAACAAAATTGGCGTCCTTTTTTCCCCACAAATAGAGCTTTCTTTTGGTGATATTTGATCATCTCTGCGGTTTTTATTTTTTGCGCTATAAACAAAAATACAGCGACTATTTTGAAAAAAATGCAATATTTTTGACATTTTGCTATAATAAATATCCCCCAAAAATATCTAAAAAAACATTTTTTTCCCCAGTTTAGGCCGATACGTATTCTTCTACATATTTTTCGTTAAAAAAAATCGCAATTAGCGTTCATTGATTGTTTTGCACAAAATTTATAGCGTTTACAAAAAAAGGGGGTAGTTTTATGGCATTTTTATTAATATTTTTTTTTTACTAGTAATGGCGGCGATCAGCGTTTTTTTTCGGTACTGCGATATTATGGCGGACACATCGGACAATTTTGACACATTTTTGGGACCATTGGCATTTTTATAGCGATCAATGCTATAAAAATGCATTGTATTACTATAAAAATGCCATTGGCAGTGAAGGGGTTGACACTAGGGGGCAGGGAAGGGGTTAAGTATGTTCCTGGTGTGTTCTAACTGTATGGGGGGGGTGGACTCACAAGGGGAAATCACTGATCTTCCGTTCATACATTGTATGAACGGGAGATCAGCGTTTCCCCGCTGACAGAAACGAGAGGTTTGTGTTTACACACATACCTCCCGTTCCCCGCTCTGTAATGAACGAGCGCGCATGCACGGCGGCGATCGCGCCCACCGGGCACGCGCGCGGGACTCGGTGGGCACGCGCGCGCGCACCCTCTAGCGGCCGAAAAAGATAGGACGTAGAGCTACGTGCTCTCGCCTAGCAGTGCCGACCTGCCGCAGTAATATGACGGCGGCTGGTCGGCAAGCAGTTAAATTATAATTTTCTGGAAAAAACTCTTATGTGTGTGTGGGGGGGGGGGGGTGTAACTATAGAAGTATTAACTAACTGGTCTGTAGTTACTTGGTAAAGAATTTACTCTATTTTAAATATAGGCATCACATGGACCTTGCCAGCCAATCTAGTGGTACCAAGTCAGCAATTGCATTTCTTCATTGTTTGTTTTTTTATTCAATATGCTGAAAAAAAAAAAAAAAGATGTGCTTTCTGTCTGTGTTTTCCATCATTGATTCCCCTCTTTGCCATAGGGAAGCTGCTGTGTAACATATAGCTGTGAATCTAAAATATTGATATTCATAAAGACATAGGGTTATCAACAACAACATAATTTGTTCCTGGCTGTTATTTGTATGAAAGGCTTTCTCTTTTGTAATTATGATCAAGAGTGGTAGAATGGACTGACACATCCATTAAATGAATTAAATATTATTATTATGGCTTATTTACTTGAATGGCTCTGTACATTTTCTTTCTGCTTTACCCATTTAGAATAATGATCATATTCCTGAATATATGATAAAGTACTACATGTGTCTTTGTGTCTGGAACATTGCAAAAAACTAAAATGTTATTGTAAATAGAATATTTAGCTTTATGTAACTTTTTACAATGAAGTAAAATTGAAATAATAATATAGTAGAGACATATCTGGTCTCTGCACATTCATATTTAGTATTTTTATTTGTACAAGCACAAACAGATACAGTATGCCCACATACACCAATGTGCACCAAGGGATTGATTTATTAACGACAACTAGGTTATTTACTTTGTTAGGAATTGTGCTTCTTTCAAGAGTATTTTTTCCTTAGCTTAATTAATGAGGTAAGGCTCTGTCCAAGCATTTATACTGATTGTGCCACATTCACGTACATCGGCGCATTTTTGGACCGGCGTAGTGCAACTCTTTTAAGTTAGACCGGCTTCATTTCGAGGCGCAAGTACCGTATCCTCATAGTATTTTCGGCCAAATTTGCACCGGTGCAATGTAAATTCCAAGGCGTAAGGCGGTGTAATTCAAAGTGGGAAGGACGTGGGCGTGTTCCATTGAAATGAGCCGTGACCCCATGCAAATGAAGGGCCGGCCAGACTGGGTATGTGCACATGAAGCAAACTATGGTCAGCACCCCTCTGAGCATGCTCAGAACTCGGCACGGCACAATCAGTTAGATAGGAACTAGGCCCATCAGACTTAGTGAGCTATGCACAGTGCTTAAAGCGTTTTTTTTTTTTTTTAGACCTGCAAGGGAAAAGCCATAATGAGCTAATATGCACCGCATACCCAGTTGTTGGTAGCTGCACTGGGAATCATTATGTGCGTTGTAATTATAATTTTTTTTTTTTTATCGATTAATCGAACACAAAAATTTTGATCAGTAACAGCCCTAATATATATATATATATATATATATATATATATATATATATATATATATAATATTAAATAATATAATTATAATAATATTAAAATTAGTAAATTTATATTAGTTAAAAAAAATTAAAATATATATTTATTATATTAATTATTATAAAATATATACTAAACAGAAAAAAATGTATATACAATATATATTTACCCATTAGGGTGAAAAGAGCCACTGGCAGGGAAATGGAGTGTTGCCATTACCTTGCCCAGTGGCGGTCGGCAGATCCTCTCCCGTGTAAGAACAGGGGAGTCCGCGCTATGGTGAATAAAGTAGCTGTTGCCTCCCAGTAGGATCCCTATGTGGGGAGCTAATATAAATAGTAGAAAGGGAAATGGCGCTGCTAAATTAATACCTTTGTCGGGTATATCCCTGGGATGAGCACAATGGTAATAGGCCCCCCTTTTGTCTGGATTTAGGGTGCAATTGGAGAGATACCCTGTGTTAATAGGAGGGTAGATGTTGGTTCCTCAGCTTCCACTAATTTCAGTGAAATTGAGTAAAGGTGGATTAATTAGGTCAGGAGCCTGTGCAGGCCAGCAGGCCCAAAGATTGCTAAAGTAAAATGATCCTATGCTGCTATAAGGATGCCAGTTGTGACCGATGCACCCTAAACCATATAAAACAAAGAAAAAAATGTGTCTCTAGAGTCTAATAGGTAGGAATCCCTACTAGTGTGGTTACTAGTGTAATCAACCACACTAATAGGGATTCCTACCTATTAGACCCGAGTAATGTGCTTCTAAAGTCAAGGGGCATGTGTGATATATTGCAAAAGCTACCCTTCCCTTGGCAGTTGGGGAATTACTGATGTATCTCATGCCTTTAAGTTCAACTCAAAGTTTGTTTCTCTTACCAGGTGAGCACATTTCTTTGACGTTTAAGTCCTCATTTCAAATTAAATTTAGCCATAGTAGGTATGACCACTTTAGGGTTATACCGTCCTACTAACTGAAGTAGAGAAGAAGGCCTCCGAGTCCACTAGTGAAAAATAACACCAAAACCATGTAACCACCTCCTGTTCAGTAGAACAAGGTGAAGTATAATTAGTGAGGAGTCACTCTCTCAAGCGAGAATAACCCAATTAAGGGTGTATATCAAATTCAGGAGCATCGCCTAGTGGGGTATAGTGGACAGCTATGAGGAGGCACAGGAGTTCCCATTATGTCTCCATGGTGAGAAAATGAAATCAAATTACCTTAATTTGTTTTCAATCTCTTTTTATTAAACTTTTCTTTAGATATAAAACGTTTACATTTGTACAAGATTCACTTACAATATACATGATTCACATAAATGATTCAATATACCGAATCTTGATAAATACGGATTACTTTATCCTTAAAACACAATACCCTTCGGCGTTCATCCACCCCATTTCCACCATCTTCCCCATGCACTCATCACATACATTACCAAAAAAAAGGGCACCCCTCCTCTCCCCCCCCTATCCCTCTATCGTCTTACATTTCTTCTGCCTATCCCCTGATCCTAATTTTTACACGGTTTCATTCCTTCTGAGAGCCCAAATTCATCCCATTTTCGCCATATTACTGGCATTTGACTATTTATATATCCTTGACCTTAATTTGAAAACCAGCTCTTATAGTGGTTCTAAAGCCTGAACTTTTTTTAACCTTAAAGCGGAGCTCCGCCGTAAAACAAATATTAAAAGCCAGCAGCTAAAAATACCGCAGCTGCTGACTTTTAATAAATGGACACTTACCTGTCCTGGAGTCCAGCGATGTTGGTAGCAGAAGCCAAGCAAACGCTCGTCTCTCTGCTGCCCCCACCGCCATCCTCGGTGAGGGTATCAGGAAGTGAAGCATTGCGGCTTCACTGCCCGATTCCCTACTGTGCATGTGCGAGACGTGCTGCGCCATCCTCAATGGTCCCCTGCTGTGTTCTGGGAGCCGTGGGTTTCCCAGAACACAACGGGGGGGCTGGGAGTGACGCACTACCTGCAATTCCCCGCAGTGTGTTCCCCCGAAGAGGGTGTAAATACCTGTCTTCGACAGGTATCTGCACCCCCTGAAAGGTGCCAAATGTAACACCGGAGGGGGGAGGGTTCCGATGAGAGGAAGTTCCACTTTAGGGTGAAGCTCCGCTTTAATGCATTCCCTGCATTAAAGTGATTGTAAGCAACCCATTCAATTTTAAATAGAGGTGAAAGGCAAAACATTTTTGTATAGATAATAAAAAAGGGAAAAATACATTTATTTTAAAGTGATCACATTCCCTCTGTTCTCAGCTGTATAAGAGCTGGGGGAAGGAGAAGCAGCACTGCAGCCAGCTGTATCAGGTCGGCTCGTTAGGTCCTCTACAAAAACTCCCAGCATGCTAAGAGAGATGCTCCAACCTGGAACCAGATCTGTGTGGCTACTATTACCAAAACTCTAACCAGCAGGGAGTTAGGGATTAGGGCAGCACTAGGCTGTACCTAGGCATTAGTTAGGGACACCGATGTGTTTAGGAAGCGGTCAAGTGACCAGGATTTATTTTTGTATTTATTTTGTTTCTGTCACATTTGTTTTGTATATAGTTCAAATAAAATCTGCACCTTTTTGTTTTCCTCCTACCATTGTCTCTGCTGTGCCTAATTGTTTTTGTGTGCTGAACCCGTTCAGGGGGTCACACACACACACGCTGACGGGCTAACCCCCTCACTATATATACAGGTAGTGCAGAATTATTAGGCAAGTTGTATTTTTGAGGATTCATTTTATTATTGAACAACATCCATGTTCTCAATGAACCCAAAAAACTCATTAATATCAAAGCTGAATATTTTTGGAACTAGTTTTTAGTTTTAGCTATTTTAGGGGGATATCTGTGTGTGCAGGTGACTACTATTACTGTGCATAATTATTAGGCAACTTAACAAAAAATAAATATATACCCATTTCAATTATTAATTTTTACCAGTGAAACCAATATAACATCTCAACATTCACAAATATACATTTCTGACATTCAAAAACAAAACAAAAACAAATCAGTGACCAATATAGCCACCTTTCTTTGCAAGGACACTCATGCAGCCTGCCATCCATGGATTCTGTCAGTGTTTTGATCTGTTCACCATCAACATTGCGTGCAGCAGCAACCACAGCCTCCCAGACACTGTTCAGAGAGGTGTACTGTTTTCCCTCCTTGTAAATCTCACATTTGATGATGGACCACAGGTTCTCAATGGGGTTCAGATCAGGTGAACAAGGAGGCCATGTCATTCGTTTTTCTTCTTTTATACCCTTTCTTGCCAGCCACGCTGTGAAGTACTTGGACGCATGTGATGGAGCGTTGTCCTGCATGACAATCATGTTTTTCTTGAAGGATGCAGACTTCTTCCTGTACCACTGCTTGAAGAAGGTGTCTTCCAGAAACTGGCAGTAGGACTGGGAGTTGAGCTTGACTCCATCCTCAACCCGAAAAGGCCCCACAAGCTCATCTTTGATGATACCAGCCCAAACCAGTACTCCACCTCCACCTTGCTGGCGTCTGAGTCGGACTGGAGCTCTCTGCCCTTTACCAATCCAGCCACGGGCCCATCCATCTGGCCCATCAAGACTCACTCTCATTTCATCAGTCCATAAAACCTTAGAAAAATCAGTCTTGAGATATTTCTTGGCCCAGTCTTGACGTTTCAGCTTGTGTGTCTTGTTCAGTGGTGGTCGTCTTTCAGCCTTTCTTACCTTGGCCATGTCTCTGAGTATTGCACACCTTGTGCTTTTGGGCACTCCAGTGATGTTGCAGCTCTGAAATATGGCCAAACTGGTGGCAAGTGGCATCTTGGCAGCTGCACGCTTGACTTTTCTCAGTTCATGGCCAGTTATTTTGCGCCTTTTTTCCACACGCTTCTTGCGACCCTGTTGACTATTTTGAATGAAACGCTTGATTGTTCGATGATCACGCTTCAGAAGCTTTGCAATTTTAAGAGTGCTGCATCCCTCTGCAAGATATCTCACTATTTTTGACTTTTCTGAGCCTGTCAAGTCCTTCTTTTGAACCATTTTGCCAAAGGAAAGGAAGTTGACTAATAATTATGCACACCTGATATAGGGTGTTGATGTCATTAGACCACACCCCTTCTCATTACAGAGATGTACATCACCTAATATGCTTAATTAGTAGTAGGCTTTCGAGCCTATACAGCTTGGAGTAAGACAACATGCATAAAGAGGATGATGTGGCCAAAATACTCATTTGCCTAATAATTCTGGACTCCCTGTATATATATATATATATATATATATATATTCAAATATCTATACCCCTTTCCTTTAATGGCCAGGCTATCTGTCATGTGTAATAGCAGAAATAATACCACCTAAATACATGACATTTGGCGCCCACTGAACGGGTAAATATTTGGACGTTTGTCTGAATGCCCGAACAGCTAAAGTTTATAGTGAACCTTAAACTTGTCCCTATTAGATCCTACATGCTGGCAATACATGTAGTGACACCACTAGCTCCAGCTGTGTCTCCCCATTCTGCATGCTTCCCTGCTGCCAGAAGAGTGGGCAGTGAAAGAGATGTAGAGTTCCCACCATCAGGTTTGCCAAGCTGTCATTAACCACTTCAAATCCGCACTATAGACAAAAGACGTCAACAGCGCAGACCTGAAGTGCCGGGTTAACGTCTTTGGACGTCATGTTATTGTAATTCCCCACGCGCGCCACATCGCTGAGGATTCGATGCATGTACCCGGCGGCCGCGGTGTCCGCCAAGTACGCGCGATCGGCGGTGACAGAGCAGGGACGTGGAGCTCTGTGTGTAAACACAGAGCTCCACGTCCTGTCAGGGAGAGGAGACACATCGGTCACCTCCCCCATTAAGTCCCCTCCCCCACACAGTTAGAACACACCCAGAGAATACATTTAACCCCTTCCTCACCCCCTAGTGTTAACCCCTTCAATGCCAGTCACATTTATGCAGTAATTAGTGCATATTTATAGCACTGGTTGCTGTAGTGAATGGTCCCAAAAATGTGTCAAAAGTGTCCGATGTGTCCGTCGTAATGTCGTAGTCCCAATAAAAATAAGATCGCTGCCATTACTAGTAAAAAAATAAATAGTAAAAAAAATCATAATTATGTCCCCTATTTTGTAGGCACTATGGCCCAGATTCAGATAGAATTAGACTATCGTAGAGTATCAGAAATACACTACGCCGCCGTTTTTTACCTGGCTCTAAGTTGAATCCAGGTAGATTTTGTCCAGTAAACGACGGCGGCGTAGTGTATTTCTCCCGTCGCAATCCATCTGCGCGAGTAGGGGGCGTGAATCATTTAAAATAGGCGCGTTCCCGCGGCGATCGAACTGCGCATGCTCCGTTCGCAAATTTCCCGCCGTGCATTGCGCGAAATCACGTCGTTACGTCATTTTTTCTTGAGTAGCGTCGTTTACGGAGATTCCTATTCCCGAACGAGTTACGTAAAAAAATAAAAATAAATTTTAAATTCGACGCGGGAACGACGGCCATACTTAACATGGGCTACGCACCGTTAGACCAGCAAAAAGCTGGTCTAACAGTACGTATAAAAAAATAGACGAAAGCGATTGCGAAGACCGCTCGTATCTTCGTGGATCGCCGTAAAAACTCATTTGCATATCCCGACGCATGAAAACGACGCAAACTCCTCCCAGCGGCCGCAAAAATATCGCAGCGTAGATCCGAAGGCTTACGAAGACGTAAGCCTCTCGGATCGAAGCCCGAAGCCGCCGTATCATGGTTTGAGGATTCAAACTAGTGATACGGCGCGCAAAATTTGAAATTACTCCTGTCTAACACCAGTTAAACAGGCGTAATTGCTCTGTGAATCTGGGCCTATAACTTTTGTGCAAAGCAGTCGCTTATTGCGATTTTTTTACAAAAATACGTAGAAGAATACGTATCGGCCTTAACTGAGAAAAAAAAATGTTTTTTTTTAAAAAAAAATTGGGATAATTATTATAGCAACAAGTAAAAAAAATATATATTTATATATATTTAAATTGTCGCTCTTTTTTTGTTTATTAGCGCACAAAATAAAAACCGCACGGGCGATCAAATACCACCAAAATAAAGCTCTATTTGTGGGGAAAAAAAAGACGTAAATTTTGTTTGGGAGCCACGTCGCACGACCGCGCAAATGTCAGTTAAAGCGAAGCAGTGCCGAAAGCTGAAATTTCGCCTGGGCACGAAGGGGGTTTATGTGCCCAGTAAGCAAGTGGTTAAGGAGATGGCATTGGGTTACTTTGTGGGCATTTTGTTATTTTCTCTCCAGCAGCTGCAAAAAAGAAGCCTGCCTGTAAAAATGCTGCTGTAGTTAGTTGGTGAGGTGGGTATTGAAGAAAGCTGCTGAGTTTCAAGACTTCAGTTTAGCCTCTTCAGCATGGCCTCAGTATGGTTACCCTTAACCCCCCTTGTTCGAATGTCCTGTCATTGAATGCTACACATGTTTTTAGTGGATGCGGTAGGAGAATCTTGTGTGCAATGATGATGCAGAACCTTAGGATTAAGAAGGTGTGGTAGTTATTGTCTCAGGTGCTGCTTCTGCAAAGCTCTGTGGTGCAGAGTCATGTGCTTTCTTATGCACTTAGTACCAAAATGGCTGGTATCTTACCAGGGCCGATCCGCCCTATAGGCTCACTATGCACACCGCTTAGGGCCCCGCAAAGCTGTGGAGGGCCCCCCAAATTACTAGAGGCCCCGTCTGGTAAGAAGTCATTTTCGACCCCTCATTCCGCTTCTCAACTCGCTGGCTGCATGGGAGAATATGTAAGAAGTCAGCACCCCCCCCCCCGCTTCTCACTTTAATTCTCTAATGTGACATGTCACTGTCGGCAGCGCCCCCCCCCGGCCTTTTCCGCTCCTCGACTTTAATGCGACATGTCATTTTCGTCAGCCCCCGCCCCCCCCCCCGCTTCTCTACTTTAATGTGACATCATTTTAGGGCCCCGGGGAGGTCAGGATCGGCACTGTATCTTACCCATGTCTTTTACACTGCATGCAAATGCAGCAGACCACAAACGTGTTGTTAGCAGGAGACCTATTAAAAAGGTCCAGAATACAGAGCTCTGTGAAATGGCCCTGAGATACTAGTGACCTGGTTCTGAGGTATAGTGCTGTCAGATGGATTTGGACTGTTACCTCCAGTTCTCTGCAAGGTGCCCCTGCACAACATTCTTCCTCATTGCTGTTCTGTCTCACCCTCTGAACTGTCCTTGTTTCCAATCAGTGGCTTTTATGACATGACAAATGGGTGGTGAATTTGTAGTGCTTTGGTGCGCAGTTATGTATAGGAAGAGATAGTGTGCTGTACTGTGCTATATTGTTACATAATTGTCAACTGTTCCAACACACGGTGAAATAAAGGCTGCTGGGAACACAGCCCACAATGCCCACTTTATTGGCCATTCTTGCCCTGCTGACCACAAATTAAAGGTTAAACAGAGCATTGTGAGTGCATTAAAGTTTGCCCTGGAAAAATGTCACAAACATGCCGGTATCACGCCACCTTGATATTAAAATTGAACCTCATGCCTATTTTTATTTCTTTATGTGCAGCTGTCTGCACGTGAAAATTTTATTCTGACCCTAAAGTGCAGTAATTATGTGAATAAAAACAATTTTTTAATAAATGAAACAATAAAAAAAAAGAAGAATTAGCAAACCAGTTGATACCACTAGCTTTATATGTTTCCCAGCTGTCAGATAAGGGTGTTGATGGAAATTCTTAAAAGTCAGTATATGAGGTTACAGCGTAATTGTAGCTGCTTGATTGGTTTTGATGAGACGAAGCCAGATTATTCACTGAGCACTTCCTGCAAAAATGATATCATTTTGATTTATTTCAGAAATATAGGCAAGGGGTAAGAGATTTGAAGAAAAATGTTTTTTTGATAAGGCTGTTATGTCAAATTAATAATGCTAATTTTAACAAGGATGATTAATCCTATTTTCTTTATGTGTTCTTAATACTGTACATATACTGTAAAGGCTTCTTAGGAAACACTAAAACACTCTCCTTTAAAGGGAGAAAAGTCATTAGGTCTTATTGCTCCTGATATATCTACATGTATTTTTGGAACAGCTAATAACCTTGATATGCAGACTGCTCAACTACTTAAGAACATTAATAGTAAAATGGGTTCTTGATGGATTAACACATGGCTTGTAAATGCATGACATGTTAAGGCCAGATCCCTAGGCATGTCCTACTTTCAACAACCTCCCCACAACCCCCATCCCAATAAGACAACTGTCACTGTTGTGGAGTAAAATTAGCCATACGGCCAATTTATTTAACCAATTTTAACTTGAAATAAATAACCATTTTAAATTCCATCAAACAAACGTTTCATACTTGGTGGTCTTGGAGGCCACGACACCCAACTTGGTCACTGGGACAAAACTAATTACCTTAAGCCTCAGTCGCAAAACACAGACTCCGAGGCAGTACACATGCCCGCAGTGACCTACCCCTTATTCCCCTTCCTGGTTAACCCTCGTTAACCGGAAGGTGCCCAATAACCCCATCCCACAGATGGGTACCACCCTTTTTACCCAAAACTTTCAACTTTTCCTCCTGTTCCAGAGACCCCAGCACTGCTTTGCTCGCACCAAAATCCCAATACCTTTCCCTGCATGCCCAAATATGGGGAGGGTGGGTGGGAAGCTTCTCCCTGTGTGTAATATGGAGGAATGACTAGTCACTTCCTCCCCCAGCAAGCATGCTGGGAACCACCTCCGACCCTGCCAAGCCACCCCCCTTTTGTTAAAGGAGCCTGCTGACGCTGCCTGCCTGTCCCTTCCTGTCATGCCGTCCCTGCGCTGAGTAAGTGCCTTATTTGATCCGGGACTTTCTTTAAAGGTTCTCTCAGAAAATAATCTTTTATTTTTATATCCACTAAAGAAACCTTCATGAAAAGACTGTGCATAAAGTGATACAAAGGGGGTAATCTGTTATTTTTTGTACATGCACAAATGCATTGTGGTCCACAAAAAGGCAGACAAAACCTGGGCAAGGGAGTATTTTCATATACTATCTGAAAATACGCAACATTCTCACACTGCTTAGGCACAGTTCCTGAACTGTATTTGGCGCTTTACAAATAATAAAATCAAATCAATCAAATAAAAAAAAAAAGAAAACCCATAGATGAACTTTAAATTCTTTTTTTTGTAGAAAGAAGTAATCCTTAAACACTAGTGAGTTAGCAGTTTTATAAAGAAGATGCCTCGGGTAGATATGCTAATTAATTTTTAATATGAACATCTTGGTTTCCAAAGGCTTGAGCAATGAGATTGATGTGTTTGTATTTGAAGTGGTACCTTACTCTACATTCTATGCAGTAAGGTAAAAAAAAAAAAAAATTTCATGCAGCTTCCCTTGCAGCCCCTCTCAAATATATAACTAACCCTGATCCACCAATGTGAATGAGAGCCGAACCTCCCTCGGCTCTCTCGCTTCCCATTGGCTCAGATACAGCAGCATATGGCAGGGGGTGGGGCTGAGTCCCTCTTTGTGTGTCTTACAGACAAGTGGCTTGCTATGGGGGCACTTGATAGAGCATTGGCAGGGGACCCAAGAGAAGGTGGATCAGGGCAAACCATTGCACAAAGCAGGTAAGTATAACATGTTTAATATTAAAGGCTCATTTTTTTTATTCCTTTTTTTTTTTTTTTAAATGCTAATTTAACATATTCTTTTTTTCCCTTTGTGTCATTGTTATCTTGGCTAAAACTCTTTTTACCTTGTTTGCTTATGCCTGATTTTAGTTTAATTCCTGTCTCAGAATTATACAAAATGTATATATTACATACTGTTTATGTTAAAGCAAATGTGTAATTTTCAATGTCAGTACCAGCTAGTTTTCTGGCTGTTATGTCAAATTTCTGGGTTTCATACCATGAGTCATTGACCCAGAACACATATGCAGATAAGGCCATTTGATTTTTCTGAATTACAGAACTGTCACAAATTACTGACTCAAACAGCTGTTATGCTGACCCTCTCATTTCAGTGCTGAGAAACTTTTTTTAAAAGGAGGTCAGCAATGAGAGGTACAACCAGAGGCATAACTAAAACCTTCAAGGCCCCAATGCAGGAAACTATTAAGGGCCCCCCAACTCCTTGGCCAGGGCCCCCTCTTGTGGCAGAACGTCAGGGCCAGGTCGCAAGTGCGACCTTTATTACCCTGATAGTTCTGCCACTGGTGTCAATGTTTTTAATTTTTTTTTACCATTTTTTATATTTATTATAATTATTTTTTTTTATAAATTTTTACATTTTTGTTTTTAGGAGCGCCATTGGGGGGGGGGGCTTGGTGATATATCAGGGGTCTAAACATGTCTCTGAACTTCCACCTTTGAGACAGAGAAAGAAATTGAGGGCATAGTCCTTATTCTCCTTTGCAGCATCTACAGCACAGAATGAATGGACAGGAATGACTCTGTACAGAGGTTCCCGTTCTGTCAGAAATTGAAGCATTGTAAACACAATTTACTATGTCTCAGTTATGAATGCAAGAGTCACTGATTGGTATGGATCACTGACTCTATTCATTAAGACAAGGGGGGAGCTGGTGAATGACACATTTATTGGCCCTATCCTTGCTCTCCAGCCCGATAGGAGCTAGTGGGAGAGAGATAAGGGGGTCCAAGGGATAACACAGGACCCTGATCACAGAAGGAGGTGGATAGGAGGAGCAGCGAGGTGACATGTAGAGTAACAAATCCCCTCCATCATGTGACGTCAGAGGGGGCGGGGTTATCTAGTTATGTCAGTGGCTGGCCCCACCCTTGCCTATATAGGAGCTATCAAATTGAAAAGACAGTAGTTGCTGGGAGGCCTCCCATGGAGGCAGAGCTTTTTTCTTTATTTTGTGGGTCCATCGTGCAGCGTGATTGATGATGGATTTGCATTGTGGGATACTTTTTTTTTTTCAATATAAAAGGAATTGTCTTACCTGTGACACTTTTTTTGGTGAATGGGTAGGGGTACAATGTATGTGTGATTGTACTCTTGACTCTAATAAATACTGGGCCAGATTCACAGAGCGATTACGCCTGCGCAACAGGAGATGCGCGTGCGTAAGTCTAAATGTGCGCGTGCGTTTCGATGCACAGCATCCCCAAAACGAGATACGCAAGAAATCCACTTTTTTTTGTCCGTCGTAATTTCGTTAGACAGGCGCATCCGTCCGCGCAAAACTGCGCTAGACAGACCATTGATTTGCTAGTCAAATATGCTAATGAGGGACTTACGGGGATCCACAAAAGAACGTTAGGGCAGCGCAGGCTACGCAGTGTGCGCAACAGCAAAATGTCCTGTCTAAAATTAGACCATAGAAAAGCTGGTCTAAAAAGAGAAAAAAAGTCTACCTTTTAGATAAAGCAACACTGTTAGTGAGGAGCTCAGCAGTCACACGTTTTGCACAACAATCTGTATGCCAACATGCCAGGGGCATCGTCGCGCATAGCTATACTACTGACTTTAGATGAACAAAGAAGGATGAGGGCACTGAGGAGGGCACTAAGGAGGGCACGGGAGATGTTTTTTTTTTTTTATTTTTTTTTTTTTTATTTGCTTATATAAACTTTACAATTTAATCTAATCTAATACAATATTATTATCTGATACAAGCCCCTCACTCTTCACTTGATATATCACACATGCATAGACATCTTTGGCATGAGTGATTCTGAGGTGTCTCGCATCTTCAGATTCACCCCTCATGCCATCATGGAATTAACCACAACCTTGCAGGAGGACATCAGCAGCCCAACACATGGCACTACCCATGACACCCATGACAGCTACATATACAATCAGAGCCCCATCCCCACAGATTTCGAACAGAACATGTATGGGGACAGCTGGCTGGTTTGTGAGTGACATGGGTGGCAGGCATGACTGTCCCCCCCCATGATGCACACATCATAAGGGGCACATGCACTACTAACATCCTCCTGTCTTTTCCCTTCAAGGTGACTCTGCATATGCACTGGGACCCCATCTCATGACAGCTCACATATGCATCTTTGCACGTTAAACACACACATTAATCATGGAACAATGAGAATGCATGCATGCACACCACTGTGGTCCCTAGCACACACACCCCACATCCTCATCACATTGGATTGGCACAAGCCCACCATGCAGGACTTGTGAGCAGCAACGCCATGCCGCGGCTCCAATTATGTCACTGTACATTCATACACCATTCACACAGACCTGGGGATCACTTATCCACCACAAATGAGGGTGACACCCCTTTTCCCGCAGGAATATCACCCCCACATTCCAAAATCATACAAAAACAGAACCAAAAAAATAAAATAAATGACGAGCAAAAATAAAAAATGCCCCAGCAAAAATATAATTTAAACAAAATAACAACAAAGAAAACACATAACAGACAAAAATCACTCTGCAAAACAGTCCCCAAATATCTCAAAGACACGTCACAAACAAACGCTAATAAACAAAAGCACCTTGCTGTATAGGAAGGGAAACAAAGGGATGTACTTTTGCAAAGGAAGTGCATTTGTGTCTGTCTATTTATGCTGTTTGCGTAGTTCACTAAGTTGCCCTAGTCCACTTCCAATTTCACTGATTGCGCCGTTCCCGAGTTGTGAGCATGCGCACAGAGGTGCTGACCATGGTCTGCTTCAAGTGCGCATGCGCGAGCCGGCCGGCCCTTCATTTGCATGGGGTCACAGCTCATTTCAATGTAACACGCCCACGTCCTTCCCAATTTGTATTACTCCGCCTTACGCCTCTGAAATAACGTTACGCATGCGCAATTTTCTGCTCAAAAGCTACGAGAATAGGGTGATTTTGCGGCTACATTGCGCAAGTCTAACGTAAAGGCGGTGCGCTACGCCGGTCCAATAATGCGCAGATGTACCTGAATCTGGCCCACTGTGTTTATTAGATCCATCTGGAAGCATCACTTGGATCACATCCCAATTGGCATGTCAACAGAGAAGGTTATACAGCGTTACTGCTGCTAGGTGCTTATCTGTCTACAACCAATAGTGCCACCCATCAGCCCCATAATGTCACCAGCACTGGGTTCTAATAGACTGCTGCCACTGCCAAGGAAACAGGCACCAGACTGGCACTGTAGGGGCAGGGGAGCAAGTGGAGGCTGGGGTACCGCATAGTGGCAGAACACCAGGGTCCGGTCATAAGTGCAACCTTTGCAACCCTGGTAGTTTTTCCACTCCTCTGGACCCTTTTATGGAGTTTACTGGTGTGCTTGTGCCATATCTCTTGCTTTTCTGCCACCCTGGGGGTCACAATGCAGTAAGAAGGGGGCCACTACAGAACATGTGAAAGGATCCCGCTGCAGGATTGTAATAAAGGGTCCTGCAACAGGAGTAAAGGGCTCCAGGATCAGTGGGAAGAGTGGTGGGATCAGAGGAAAGGGCCAGTGGGACTGGGGGGGTCTGGGGCCTTTCAAGGTTTCTTGCGCCAGGGCCCTGAAAGTTCTAGTTACACCTCTGTGTTGTATACATTAGGTGAATATTTATTTATGTGTTTTGATCTGTCCTCCATTGTTCCTGGGGAAGTGGAATGTCATCTATTTATGGGTAATGACAAATGAGGGCTATGTTCTAGTTGAATTATTATTGTTTTTTTATTTGTCATAAAATTACAATCAACAATTAAAAAAAAAATTAAAAAAATAAAGTTAAATTGTCATTTTGTGCCTCAGAATTTGCACCATTTTTCTGTTGTTTTTAGAAATTCATATTTTGCCAGTAAAACAACGTTTTGGGGGCTTCGCAACTCTGTTGGCATTGCACCTCTTCACAGCGCAACTCCCCTCTCTACCCCTGCACTCAGTGTGAGAGAAGAGTTCCCAGGAGCAGTGTGTTTATGGGGGATGGGCATGGTGCTGTGCTACAATCCAGCCTGTTGCCCTGATGCCACTGCACCCTTCAAGATCTTGCTGGCCAATGGGGAAGGTAAAGCCACAAATGAATATGCACCGTGTAGCAGAACACACCAGCCTTAAAGACATGGCCACTGGAGGTACCAGAGAGAGGTCAGTTTTGGGGGAAGGTTATGCAAAGTGAAAAGGGTTGGGCATGCAGAGGTCAGATGTGGATAGGGGAGGCTCTTAACTATGTTTCCCCATCTGATTTTGCACGCCTGTCTCAGTTTTGTCATCTGCACCTCCATAGTTATGGAAGAGAGCTATAGATTTTAGACACTTAGGAGGATTGGGGGAGGGGGGGTTGCAGAGATAAGCTGAGGACAGGGGTAAGATATGGTGGGTTGCAGTGGTGAGCTGTGGAAGGGGAAAAAAGTGTGCAGAAGTGAGCTGCGGTCACAAGTTGCAAAGGTGAGCTGTGGAAGGGTGGACACGTGCAGAGGTGAGCTTCAGTGGTTGCTGCAGAGGTGAGCTGTGGACAGGGGGCACATAGGTATTGCATAAAAGAGATGTAAAAGAGTTGTGGACAAGGGTGCAGATGTGAGTTGTGAATGGGAGGTATAGAGGTGAGCCGTGGACAGGGGAGTGCAGAGGTGAGCTGTGGATTTGAGGTGCAGAGGTGAGCTAAGGACAAGGTTTGCAGAGGTCAGCTGTGGATGAGAGTTGCATATGTGAATGATGGGTGTTACTTTTTTTTTTGGGGGGGGGGATAAGTTTTCACTGGTAAAGATTTTTACTTGGTGGGGAAGGTCAGCACAGCCTACAGAGTTCAGTGGTCAAGAGTATTTACTGCAGCAGTTAGGATTGTGCGATGGGAGACTTTTCGGGGTGAGCTCTTAAATCCTGCTCTCTATGTGTAACACACTCAATCCCTGCTCTCTCTGCTTAGTGCAATCCTGAACCCTGCACTCTGTGTGTGTTACAGTTTTATTTAATTATGCCCATATACAACCCCCTACTGTTTTCAAGTGATTCACGGTAAAAAGGAACTATATTTTAAAGGCCGGGTAGCCATTTAAAAAAAAAAAAAAGGTAAATAAAAAGTCTCTAACATAGGTTTCCCAAGCAGGGTTTCTTCTCTAGTAACTTCACAAACTGGAAAATTCTAGCCCACCTGGTTTTTAAACTCTCACTCAGCTTTAGTTGCAGTACCTCTGCACTTTATGCTGGTCACCCTCTACCATAGATGCTTCTGTGCAGACCACTTTACTATAGTGCCCACAGCTCTGCTCTGGCCATTTACTGCCTCTTGCAGACACACACACACACACACACATGCTCCGGCTGCCATCGGGATTGAAAGTGGTTGTAAACTCAACCACACAACCTGCACCTACAGGTAAGCCTAGATTAAGGCTTGCCTGTAGGTGCAAGAAATATCTCCTAAACCTGCACGGTTTAGGAGATATTTACATTAATTACAGACACTGATGTTCACGGAGCATGCACCCCATAGACAACGGTGCAGGCACACTGAAAGGCGTAATTTTTCACTATGACACAACCTGGGTTAATGCTGTGAGGAGGACTACGGGGGCTTCGATTTCAGGTAAGTGGCACATAATGAGCTAGTATGCTATGCATACTAGCTCATTATGCCTTTTTCTTGCAGGATTACTTTTTTTCCTGTTTTTGAAGTCCTCTTGAAGTCCTCCTGACTCCCCATGCACAGACCTTGTGTCTGTTGGGTGCAACAGTCTCCAACTGGGAGCCCTAAGGTGTTCCTCCATTATATGGCCTATGTGCACCTAAGCACACACCCTGCTGGTCATCCACAAAAGCTGGACACAGAGTTGGAGATTCTATCCCACCCAAGACAATATGGCATTTCCAAACTATAGAGCCCCATCCAGGAATACCAAAACCTGGAGAAAGTTGCAAAAACAGTTTTCTCCACTCCACAGCTGTGTCCTTTAAAGGACCAATGTTATAGTGACAGAGTCTTGTATGGTCACACACATATATACACACACATACACACAGTATCTCACAAAAGTGAGTACACCCCTCACATTTTTGAAAATATTTTTAATTTTAATTTTTTTATGACAACAATGAAGAAATTACACTTTTCTACAATGTAAAGTAGTGAGTGTACAGCTTGTATAAAAGTGTAAACTTACTGTACCCTCAAAATAACAACACACAGCCATTAATGTCTAACTTGCGGGCAACACAAGTGAGTTCACCCCTAAGTGAAAATGTATAAATTGGGCCCAATTAGCCATTTTCCCTCCCCGGGGTCATGTGACTCATTAGTGTTACAATGTCTCAGGTGCGAATAGGGAGCAGGTGTGTTAAATTTGGTGTTCTCTCTCACGCTGTCATACTGGTCACTGGAAGTTCAACATGGCTGAAAAAAAATATTGGTGCTTTACATAAATTGCCCAGAGCCTAAAACTGAGCTGCAGCATGATGGGCAAGACCATAGGGTGGTTTAGCAGGACAGATTTCACTCAGAGCAGGCCTCACAATGGTTGACCAAAATAGTTGAGTGCACATGCTCAACGTCATATCCAGAGGTACTCTTTGGGAAATAGACATATGAGTGTTGCCAGACTGTAAGCCAGGCCTTCTCATCCACATCAGTGCCTGAACTAAAAAATGCGCTTCTGGAGGAATGGTTAAACATTCCCATAGACACACTTCTACACCTTGTGGACAGCCTTCCCAGAAGAGTTGAAGCTGTTATAGCTGCAAAGGGTGGGCCAACTCAATATTGAACCCTATGAAATGAGACTGGGATGCCATTAACATTCATGTGCATGTAAAGGCAGGCATCCCAATACTTTTGGCAATAGAGTGTGTATATAAAAAGCCTCAGTAGTAGTCTGTCCTTGAAAATAATTACTATTATTTTCATCAATTAAAGAACACATGACATCAGAAAAGTGGGACCAGCAAGCGCTATCAGGGGGATTCCATAAGTGTGAGCAGAGCTCATCAATTTTGTTTAAACTTCCTTTTATTTTGCAAAAATATCAGGAGATATAAGTATTCTTCATGCTGAGTCAGTGGGCTCATTAGCATAAGTAATTGCAGAATTATTCCTTCGGGCTTAACACCCCTGGGCTGTACTGGCTGTCCACAGCTATTCAGAGAAAAGAGTGATGAATCGCATGGTTCTGCTGAGTGATTTCTGAGCATTAAGATGGAAAGTCTAAAAAGGTTTTCGGAGCCTGCTGGACATATTGAATAATAATGAAATATTCATAGACAGTTACTTAACAGAAAGACATAGTTAGGCCGTCAAACAAACATACAAAATTAAGGTAATTTATTAAAGCTATTATTTACTGTATATATGGGACAGTGATATGCACAGGAGTTTTATTAAAAGAAAATAATAATAATACAGAAATTCTACGCTAATACATCTTTACAATAAACCAATCTCTTATTGTGTCAATCATATAAACATGTGCCAGTATTGAGTTAAATTCAAAATGTTCTTATAACAGTCCAAATAAATATATCCAATATTTCAGTGCAATCAGGTGAAGAGAGGGGCAGATTGGTTTGACAAGATGCTTTGCATTTCCTGAGGAGAGGCACGAATTTGTTGCAGTACCGTGTATTTTATACTGACACATATGCTGCACTGGAGAACCTACAGTATTATATATGAGTTTTATGCACATGTTTTAAATAAATGATACAGTTTTAAAAGATATAAGCACTATTTGGAGTTCCTCTCTTTTCACATAGATCGAGCAATGGCGGAGGAATACCGACAGGACAGGAGGGAGGAAAGCAAAATGTTTTAGTCCTGGGTGACTAAAAGGCTATATTTGACCAAACGTAATTGTGAGGTCACACTTCTTGAGGTGAGCCCACACCTAATGGGGGGGGGGCACTGTGGTGACTTTAGAAAAGGCAGAAATTGAGGATGTATGAAGATTCAGCAAGCCTCATCTTTGTCTGACATCTATCTGACTATTATTTATACATCAATAGGTAAAAAAAGACCGCGCTATAAAACCCCTCCCCCCCCAAGAACTACAGGCTGCAGCAAGCGTGTGATAAACAGGAAACAATGGAATATAAGTGGCGCGGCTTTTTATATTCCATTATTTATACATCACCTGAAATACTGGATATATATTTGGACTGTTATAAGAAAAAAAAGAAAAAAGAAACTTAATACTGGCACATTTTTACATGACTGATAAAATAAGAGATTGGTTTATTGTATGTATATATTAGCGCAGCATTTCTGTATTATTGTCACTTTTGCACATTGATATTGGGAGTGTGTTACTTGCTGCTCGCTCTAGATAGTTTATTAATATATTCATATCCTAGTTGCTCGCAAAAATTGTATTTGATTTAAAAAAAAAAAAGAAATTACGTTTTACCAGTGTAGCATTATTAGTGGTGTTAGTAAATGGATGAAACTGTAAAATGGACCACAGCTAAATGTTATATTTAGTACACCAACATAATATGGAGTTCTGATTTAAAATATAGCAGCTGGGATAGCTGGTTTAATATCCAAAATAACCTCTAGTGTTGAACTTAGAACGGTACTGTACTGTAGACACCAACAACGTTCAATTATCGAAAAACACAGCTCATCTAAAAGTGCCATAGTAGCAATAGTGCAAAGGAATTAACAGCTATACACATGACAACTTACTATGTTTGATATTGAGATTTAGTCTTCATGTTTTGAATATTTAAAGAGGAAGTAAACCCCAGCCGATTTTTTTTTCTATTTTTGAAATAGTATGTTACACAAGGGCATGGCAATGCATATGACATATAAGATTGTGAAAAACAAGGCCCGCAAATACCTTTTATCAACCGTTGTTTTTTTCTCTCCTTCCGGATATAGACATCGCCATTGTTAGTGCTGCTGAGTGAATCCTTATCTGACGACACTTCCACCCTTCCTGATTCCCTGTTCTAAATTTCGCGCATGCGCCGTAGCGCCGTAACCAAGCCTCGATGTCGATTGCTGTTACTGCAGCAACCCTGATACACGGCAATGAATGTTCAGTTTTCCTTCTTTTTTTTTATTACTTTTTATCTTTTGCTTCATGTAATTTGTATAATTTTCTGTTTACCTACTATATATTAAACTTAACTGCATGTTATGTATGCCATGAAAATTCAATAAAAACTTAAAAAGTTTTTCTAGTAACAGCTAGAAGCACACTACGATTACCTGCTGTTTTGTTACCTGCGGTTTTGTGCGGATAGAAAAATAGAATTGAATGCGTCCATGTTCTAATACTAATTGGGAATTACTTGTGAATTGTGCATCTTTTCAACTTCATTTCTTAGTTGATGCGGATCATAGGGATGCTTTCCAGTGTGATCATTGCACTCAATTTTAGCATTCATATAGCGCTGTTAATGTTTCTTTGATTTAAAACAGTGGAAAAAATAATAATAAATCATGACAAGGTAAATAGTTTGCAAGTGCACAGTCGCTATGCAGGCAGAAACTATGGGCCAGATTCAGGTAGATGAGAGCATCTTTGCTCCAGAGTAACGCTTCTCATTTACGTTACTCTGACGACCCTTTCAGCGCAAGTACTGTTATTCACATAGCAGTTGCGTGTAAACTTGCGCCAGAGTAACGATAATGCGCTGGCGTAACCCGACGCAAGTGGAAGTGGGTGTGATCATATGTAAATGATGGGCGGAGTCCAGCGCAGAGGCTTACGTTCAGCGCATCAACCACGGAGCATGCGCAGTGAGTGAGGCTCCACTCGCCCCCTTTGTGCGCATGCTCACAACTTCCGTCGGCACCACTTCACGGGAAACGTCAGCGCAATGCCTTCCATTGGCCGTTTAAATGCGCCCGTAGAAGCGCCATTCCGGCACTAAAGTATATCCTGCTCCCCCTCCCCGCAGTGATGTTACTTTTGTTCTGAGATGGCTGCTCCCGTTCCCCGCAAACACACAGGAGAAAGCTGAACTCTAAAGGCCAGGAGCTGTCAGCCGTCATCTCGGCTATGGAGACCTATGATGTCTTCCTCCATGGCTGTAAAATTTGACAGACAAGCATGGACAGAGGTGTTGTCCTGCAAGTGGGGGTGCTCAGCTAGCTCTTATCATCGGTAACGCTGCTGTAGCTGCTCTCCTGCTGACCTGTGACCGTCTGGAGTAAAGATAAAGCAGCCTTTTGTAGAAATAACTTTGCGCCGGACGGACGAGATACGCGCGGCGCATGTAGCCAGCGTATGGTGCTAATCCGTTCGTGAATTGGGAAAAATCCCTCATTTGCATATTTGCAGGGGAAATCAATAGGCGCGACTGATGCGCCAAGCGAAATTAAGCGCTGACGATACTCTGGCGTCGGAACGTTCCGCCGGTCGCAAATGGCCCGTTATTGGGCGCATCTAGTTTGGTGGGTACGGGCACATAGAAACGACGGCGCATCTTCACAGTTACGCGGCGCATATCGAAATACTCCAGCGCAAGTGTTGCTGAATCTGGCCCTATAACTACAAAGAAAAGTCCAAAAGAGTAGTGATAACTTTAGCCGTGATGAGACAACATAAAGAAGTAGATATGATGTCACAAATCCAATTAATTGAGTGCCACTGTGTATATCCCAAGATAATTGCAGAGAAAATCTTCTCATTCAATAAGTGCCTCTGAGTGCTCCTTCCCCATATTCAGCGATCAACACCCACATGTGCTCATTAGTGTTAATGCGCTTACCAGAAATGGTGGACCTCTTTACTGAAAAAGATGGTCAAAATCGCTTATGCAGGATGATGCCTGCATGCATATCATGCGTCACGTTCACGGATAGTAGATAAACACCTTGTTCTCCAGAAGTTTAGAGATGAGACATGGAACAAAAAAATACCTCCATGGCGCAACCGGTTTTTATTTAAAAAGGAGATTGTGGATCGGTGGAAGTGGTTGGCTCAGGCTCTCTGAGGCTCGCTGAGAGGCTGAGCAGGTTACCACTCCAGGCATGCGGGCAGATCCCGACTCCATGGTTGTGATGTTGCCTGAGCCTGGACCGACCCTGTGACACCAGCAGAGAGCAGACTTCTGCCCGCTTTCTGCTGAAAATGGGTCACAGAAGTGCAAAACGAACTGCACTGCCAAACAAACTTTGGGTGTACTGCTCCTTAAGTGGTTTGCCAAAAAGTTAACCAAGCACTTGTCACAGCACTTGATGCACATCCAGATGATGAACTGACATTAGATTATGTTAAGGGTATGCTTGTGGATAAATAGAAGCATAAAACGTGAATGTTTGGTGTGCAAGAAACAAGGTAATTTAAAAGCAGAATCTGGAAACCTAAAATGCAAAAACAGACTAAAACTACAAAAAGGCCAAAAGTGTGAAGAAAGAAACTGATTTTGCTTGAGATAATAAATATGTTTTTCAATCCATATTTGCAGCTTATCTTTGCATGCATGGTGTGTTGATTCAGGAGCTGTAAGTCACATGACAAATTACCAAAATTTATTTTTTCACCTTGACCAGAGTAAAACAGAGAGATACCAGTGAAAACTGTGCGTCATGTCCCTGTGTTGAAACAAATGTTTTGTCATTGAAGAAGCTCACAAAACCAGGAAATGTAGTGACCTTTCAAGGTGACAGTTGTGCCATAACAAAAGAGGATATCTTGCTTGCAAAAGCTACAGTAAAACTCCAGATGGACTGTATCAGCTGAACTGCACTGAGGTGGTTAATATTGACAAAGAGGAAAAACATTATTTATTAAAGGCAAATCCACTTTGCACTACAAGTGCAAACTACAAGTGCAAAGTGAACTTGAAATTGCCCTGAAAGTGCACTTGGAAGTGCAGTCACTGTAAATCTGAGGGGTAGATCTGAAACGAGGGAAAGCTCTGCTGATTTTATCACCCAATCATGTGCAAGCTAAAATGCTGTTTTTTATTTTCCTTCCATGTCCCCATCGGATCTAGAGTGACTGCACTTTCAAGTGCACTTTTCACTTGTAGTTTGCACTTTTAGTGCAAAGTGGATTTTCCTTTTGTAAATAATCCCCTTTGGCACACACGTCCTGATGAAATAAAGAAATTAACTGAAATTGACTATGCAAATGGAATACAAATGAGTCCATGTGATCAAACAATGAAATGCACCAAACTAAACAGTGAAATTCTTGCGAGGTACCAAATGATGCCTGTTAATTAGTAGGTTTAATAGTCAGAGGCCAACACGTGTCTCCGGCTTGTGGGGTGGCACTAGATTGTCTTTTCTAAAGGGGAGAGTTGAAAGTTGAGCAGGTGCTCTCACACCCAAACAGGCCGATCTGCCTGAGTTCTTCTCCAAAGCGCTCTGGTCAGTCACCGTCCCGTAGCACAAGGTCTCCGGTAACAGGCCCTCCACTGTTTCAGTTGTCAGCTGGGTGGCTTCACCGGTCTCCTGGAACACGAGCTAGGTACAGTGGTCTTGCTTCCCTCCGGCGGGTTGGCCTCTGGGCGACTCCAGGCCCAGGCTTCAGGCCTAACAGCACGGTTGTGCTGCTCTCCACAGCTCCGCAGAGGAGAAGATGCCGGTCCCGAGAGAGCGAGATCAGCCCCTCCCTCTCCTTAAGTAACCTCCCCAATAAATCCGTGCGGAGGTGTCACATGCTCCAATAATGCAGGGCATTGTGGGAAGCGTAGTCTGTTTCTATGAAGAGTCAATGAAGTCCATATGTCCCTACACTTGCAGTCCCACAATGCATAACTCCTTAAAGGTATTGTAACATATTTACAGGCGTAGCTAAAGTTCCGGTGGGATTTAGACCTATCAATAGTCTCTGATAGGATGACCCCGCTACACTCTTATTGCAAATCATGCAACTGCTGCATTATCCATGATTTAAAATGTCCACGTGATGAAAAGTGCTAAAGTGCAAAAATATGTTGCAATGTGTATATTTGTAAACAAAGAAAAAGTGCTTCGATGATATCACAAAAAATGTGTTCCAGTGCAAAGTTCTGCGTGTGATTTTCTTCATGCAATAACATGTGTTAATTTACATTAAAAGTCCATTTCAATTCCATTGAATCCATAAACTATGGTGCTCCCCTTTCAGTTATGTGGTCACCTTAGAGCGTGTGACCTTGCGGCTAAGCTTGGTCAAAACACGCTTCTGAACCACCTCTGGAATCGATACATGTAGGGAAGGGGACAGGACGGTGTAGGAGGCAGCAGAGCATTCTCAGTGTGGAGCAGTGGCGGTTCGTCCATAGAGGGCGCTGGAGCGCAGCCCCCTCTGGCTCTCACCGCCACTGAGTCTAATAACATAGATTCCTGCATTGCACGAATCTATGTTATTTTTTTTCCAAACAATTTTTATTGAGTTTTCCGACTGGTACATCAAGAAGGCAATTACAGTACATTGTACAAAACTAGATGATACAAAAAACTGGCATTGAAGCTAAGTGTACACGGCCTATTATCACCATTATACAACCCAGCGTAACCGAATCATGAAAAACACGTAAACAGGTGATGTTACATAGGGGGGGATGGGGGTGGGAGAAGTCTGCTGGGTCAAAAGGGCCCCTGACTGGGGGCGAGGGTGTGTAACAAAGGTGTATAAAGGGTAGGGGACCGTATCGCCCAGAGAGTAGTGAATCGGACCAGAGGGTGCTAACCCGTCAACCGCCCACCCCCAAGGGGAACTAAGCTGTGGGCGGGAGGGTATCTTGAGAAAGGGTCAGATGGAGGAAGGTCAATATGGTCCTAGAGTCAAGACTATCCCAACCAGCGGGGCAGGAAGCCTAGGTGTCGCAATACACTACAAATATCCGGAAGGGCGGACTAGCCGTAACAGATTGTCACCATATTAGGAGTAGTACCAAGCCAGTGTTTTCTAATCCAAATGTGACAAGATCATGTCCACAGTATTGGGGTACGGAAAGAAAGGAGGGACCATGGGAGCATCTAACTCAGTAATCTGATTGCAGCGTCCTTGTACTGGTACTGAAATGGGTTGGGGGGGGTAGTCGGGATTCCTGGGGAAAGGGATTCTCTGTAATGAATCCAGCATCCCCATGTTTATCTGAATTTCTCGGCCGTATCCCTAGCTTGGTGGATAATCCTTTCCATCTCTTCAATTCTAAGGACTCTGTTCTGCCAGTCGCCAACAGTGGGGGAGATGGATCTTTCCAGCGTAGGGGAATCCATTGTGACGCAGTATTAATCATATGTAGCATCAGGGACTTGTGGTAAGCTGATTTAGGCAGGGAGGTGTGATGAAGTAAGTATTGTGCCGGAGTGTAATCAGGTGTATATGTAGTAATCTGGGTGATGAGGGTGTGGACTCCCATCCAAAATAGTTGAATTCTCAGGCAGTCCCACCATATGTGTAGGAGAGTGCCCTCAGCGGAATTGCATCTCCAACAGGTAGGGGGGGGCGGCGGGAAAATATTTATGCAGTTTACTAGGGGTCCTATACCACCGCAAGTAGATTTTATATCTATTCTCTTGAGCTGCAACATTAATGGAGCCTTTATGTGTGAAGGACCAAATCGAGTGCCAATCATCGTCAGAAATGGAGACAGCAAGGTCTACCTCCCATTTATGATGGATGTCAGCATTAGGCGTTGTATTTGATGTAAGAGCTGAATAGAGGGCAGAGACCAAATGTCGTTGTGGCTAGGTGTGATTACATAGCTTCTCGAAAGGCGTGAGGCTTCTGCACCACAGGGAGGGCGTTGGCACGCTTCGGAAAAATGGTTCATTTGGAAGAACTTGTAGCGGGGTATATCAAAACATGGGAATTTTGCCATCATGTCCGACTGTGAGAGAAGTGTCGCAGAATTAAAGAACTGGTGTGTCCGCAGTGTGGGGGCAGTCTGGGATACTTGGGAACCCGAAACCTGGATGCCATCCGGAAAGCCAGGATTTTGAGTCAGGGGAGTCATGGGGCCGGGGAAGGGAACCGTACCCGTGCTTTTATTCCCAGCCCTAAAGCATGATAGAGTAGGACCGATCAGAGGGTGGGACTTGCAGGACTTGGGGATGAGGGCCAGGTCTATCCAGGGAAGGTGAGAGATTCTGAATCCGGCGAAGGCCTCTTCGAGCTCCACCCACTGCTTGTCAGCCTGGTGTACGTGCCATTTGACGATTCTCGTCAGCATACATGCATGATGGTATCGCGTCAGGTCGGGGAGACCGATGCCACCCTGCAGCTTGGGTAGTGTGAGCCTATCCCATCCTTGCCTGGCCGGCTTACCCGCCCATAGGAAAGTTCTGCAGATGGACTTGAAGGAGGCCAGAAAGGCAGGAGGGAGTTTTATTGGGACTGCTTGTAGAAGGTATAGTAGCCTAGGGAGGACATTCATTTTTAAAATAGCTGCCCTACCAAACCAGGAGAATGCCCCTTTGTTCCAGGTGAATAGGTCTGTTTTTATCATCTGCAGGGTGGGTAGGAAGTTTTTAGTGTATAAGTCAGACAACCTCATCAGCAGTTTGACCCCCAAATAGGTGAGTTCACTGGGTTCCCATTTAAAAGGGAAGTTTTGTTTACAAAGGTCCACTATGGTCTGTGGGAGGGATACATTAAGGGCCTTTGATTTACCGAAGTTGACGAATCTATGTTATTATCGCCACTGCCACTGTTATTCAGATGGTCGGCGCTCATGTCCGGCCATCTGAATAACGCCAGCTGGTTGGCTGTACGGAAATGTCTATCAGAGCCAACAGCTCTGATAGGCTTTCCCAATACAGCCCTCGGATCCCGGAAGCTTATTATCGGAGCGCACAGACTGTACGCCCCTTGGATAAGATGACAGGTGTCTCAGCCAATCAGGTTGGTCGGTTCTGGCTACCGGTAACCTGATTGGCTGAGACGCCTGTCAGTCATCGAGGGCGGGAGAAGACATCGTGGGACGTGGATGCCTGACTCCAGTAAAGGTAAGTGCCGAGTGGGGGGGAGAAAGCAATTTACAGGGCACAGTGGGGACAATTGGCACAGCGGCATCCATGGGCACAGTGGTGACAATGGATGGCACAGTGGCTGGTTTAATGGCATGGCACGGTGGTGACAATGGATGGCACAGTGGCTGGATAATGGCATGGAACAGTGGTGACAATGGATGGCACAGTGGCTGGTTTAATGGCATGGAACAGTGGTAACAATGGATGGCACAGTGGCTGGTTTAATAGCATGGCACCGTGGTGACAATGGATGGCACAGTGGCTGGTTTAATGGCATGGAACAGTGGTGACAATTGATGGCACAGTGGCTGGTTTAATGGCATGGCACCATGGTGACAATTGATGGCACAGTGGCTGGTTTAATGGCATGGAACAGTGGTGACAATTGATGGCACAGTGGCTGGTTTAATGGCATGGCACAGTGGTGCAAATTGATGGCACAGTGGCTGCGTTTGATGGCATGGCACAGTGGTGCAAATTGATGGCACAGTGGCTGCGTTTGATAGCATGGCACAGTGGCTGCGTTTGGGCACAGTGAGACTGCAATTTATTTTTTCCTTTGCGCCCCCCAAAAATGTTGAGCACCAGCCGCCACTGGTGTGGAGAGGACACACCACTTCAGGGCCTACAAACGTCTTTCTTTACCTGTATAGACTAGCGCACTATAGCACCCATTTAATGTGAGTATCCTAATATAGGGATTGTTGCATATTAATAAACATTTTTAAACAATAATACACTAGCAAGTGTCTTCTTTTATACCCATATGTCAGATTTGCCGTGGGAATCGGCCGCTAGCAGTGTGGTGCGCTAGCGGCCGATAAAGGGTTAATACCGCCCGCAATGCGCCTCCATTTTTTTTTAATGGGATGGAGTGGTGAAGGAGCGGTAAACATGCCGCTCCTCTCATCGCTCCAAAGATGCTGCTGACAGATTTTTTTCTCTCCCGCCAGCGCATTGCCTCAGTGTGAAAGCCCTCGTGCTTTCACATTGAGTAGGCAGTAAAAGAGTTTTTCAGGCGGTATTTAGCTCTGTACCGCCTGAAAAACTCCTCAGTGTGAAAGGGGTCTAAGGGTGAGCGCATAACTGAAGGGGGAGCAACATATGCACATTTGACTTTTATCACCTGAATATATGGATTTGATGGAATTAAAATGGACTTTATATGTACATTAACGCACATGAAGAAAATTGCACGCAACACTTTAGTGCACTGGAACACATTTTTTGTGATATCATTAAAGCACTTTTTATAAGGACTTTGTTTACAAATATACACATTGCATTATTATTTCAAAGCACTTTTTAACAAGGACTTTGTGATTTTTATTTCATTGCAAATGTCCCTTTTGCTTAAATTCATGCTATATCAAGAATGAAAACAATTTACGGTTTATTTTTAAAACTTATTTGCCACCTTCCTAAAAGAAAAAGAAAACAGACTCCTGCACTATTCCCCCACAATACATACAAGACAATTAGGGGATCTGCTATGTATTTTGGAGAACCATTGTGTTTAAAAAAAAAGTAAGAGAAGGATGTCTGACAGCAATTTGACTCATAGGGGGTCATTAACTATAGCGATGTGGCACGAATTGGCGCTAATTGTGGTAATTAATGCCAAAACTGTATTCACAATAGCGCTTGTAAAAAAAAAAAAAAAAAATACTCCCAAAATGTAATTTACTAAAGTTCCCTGAAAACAAATAGCGCCCATACCATTACTCTGCTAATACCTGGAGTAGTTCACATGGAAATAATGTTTAGAGCATCGTATAATGCCTAAATTGTACTGAAATGTGTGGTACCGTATTTATCGGCGTATAACACACACTTTTCCCCCCAGAAAATAGGGGAAAAATCACAGGTGCGTGTTATACGCCGAAAGTGTACCTTGGACTCGGAGGGGAACGAGTGCCGCCGAGCGCCGCCGGAATTCACTGAGCCGTCATCCCCTGTTTACTCGGCTCTCACTCGGGTCTAACGTCACACACACAGTCCCACTTCTGCCACCGGCATTGGACCAGTGTTCTATCAATCACAGGAGCTGGTCCAATGCCGATGGCGGAGGCAGGACTGTGTATGTGACTGCCGACGCGACTGAGAGCCGATTGAACAGGAGATGATGGCTCAGTGATTCCCTCACTGCACGAGAGATAGTGAGGTTGCAATTGGGCACATAGGCTGAATTTAGGCTGGAGATGAGCACATAGGCTGCATTTAGGCTGGAGATGGGTGCATAGGCTCCATTTAGGCTGGAGATGGGCACATAGGCTGCATTTAGGCTGTAGATGGGCACAGATTAGGCTGCATTGAGGCTGCAGATGGACACTGACCATAACAAAAAAAAAAGTTTTTTTTTCCTGAATCTTCCCTCTTAAATTGGGGTGCATGTTATATGTCGATAAATACAGTATATTGTTTAATAATAATCTGCTTTTAAACTGTATGAAAAAAATATTTCTACACTGAAATATCTTTAAAAGCATGAAAAGAGATACATTCCTTGTTTCTATACAACTAGGTGCCAGCACAACTGTGCATGCTAAGACCTGCAAACAGCTCTCATTTTAGCTCCCAACGCTTTTTTACAAGGCGCTATAAAATGCCAAATTAGCGATTGGCTAAAATGTGTTTTTGAGAATGAAAATTGGTGCTATTATAGTCCAATGCAAGTTTCAGCCATTGATTCTAATGGTACAATTGTAATTTCCCCAAACAAATACTTTTAATGTTGAGATAAAATGTATCTATTCTACAATCACCCACCAAATATTACAGAATAAATCAAGAAGAACAACTCTTGAGTAATGCAATTCCACCCCCTATATTTCCAAAGTAATGCAGTATATGTGTATTTATGTGTAGGAGAATTCCACATGTGGTTGCTCTGTGGCTTAGGGGCTGGAACTTCTGCTTAGCATCTCTGCAGGTCTGGGTTGAAATCCCAAGCATGCTGCTTCATGTAAAGAAGTTGTCTCATCTCCTTATGTTATTTAACATAACTCCTGACTCCGGTCCTAAATCAATGTCCAAATGTAGTATTTATGTGTAGGAGGATTCCACCACCATTGTAAATCTTGCCAGATACACTATCTAGCCAAAAGAATTGGGATGCCTGCCTTTACACATGGCAGCACAGTCTTAGTGTGTACATTTATCAAACATTGATAATTTTATCTCATTTCATTTCTCAGAGAAAAAAATCTTCTCCTCTGGCACCCTGTTTATTTAGCGGAGACCATTTGTTCTCAGAAGGAGAAGAGATGAGAAGTTTTTCCTCTAATGCCACGTACACACGATCATTTTTTGTGATGAAAAAAAAACGAAGTTTTCTGTGAAGTAAAAAACGACGTTTTTGAAATGTCACTTTTCAAAGACAATTTTGCATACACACCATCGTTTTTTTCACAAAAAGCGAGGTTACGTTCACCACTCTTTTCCATTGAAGCTTGCTTCATAACTAGCTTCTGGGCATGCGCGGGTTGAAAAACGTAGTTTTAAACAACGTTTTTGCTACACACGGTGACTTTTTGTGAAACAAAAAACGACGTTTTGAAAAACGACACAAAAAATTCAAGCATGTTGGAATTTTTTTTTGGTCGTTTTTTTTAAGACAAAAAACGACGTTTTGCCCACACACGATCAATTTAAATGACGTTTTAAAAAACGTCGTTTTTTTTCATCGCAAAAAACGACCGTGTGTACGCGGCATAAGAACACCTGAGATCTGAGTAGAAGATGGAGGGGCTGCCTGTGATCTCCTGAGAAACTTGTGTGATTACAGAGCAGCTGAGTTTTAAAAGTGAAACCAAAGTTAAAAAGAGCGTGTTATTAGGGATGAGCTGAACACCCTCCAGTTCGGTTCTCAGTAAAACATGCGAAAAGGCAAAAAATGTGTTTGAACCTGCGAACACCGTTAAAGTCTATGGGACACAAACATAAAAAATCAAATGTGATAATTTTAAAGGTTAATATGCAAGTTATTGTCATAAAAAGTGTTTGGGGACCTGGGTCCAGCCCCAGGGGACATGTATCAATGCAAAAAAAAGTTTTAAAAACTGCAGTTTTTTAATAATGCTTAAAGTAAAACAATAAAAGTGAAATATTCCTTTAAATTTCATACCAGGGGGTGTGTATAGTATGCCTGTAAAATTGTGCATGTTTCCTGTGTTTAGAACTGTCTCTGCACAAAATGTAATTTTTAAAGAAAAAAAGTAATTTAAAACTACTCGCGGCTATTCATGAATTGTCGGGTCCCGGCAATACAGATTAAAGTCATTGAAAAAAACGGAACGAATCAAAAAATAAATAAAAAGGTGGGGGTGCCCCCCAAATTCCATATTAGGTCCTTCAGGTCTGGTATGGATATTAAGGGGAACCCCACACCATTTAAAAAATGGCGTGGTGTTCCCCCCAAAAATCCACACCAGACTCTTATCCAAGCACGCATCCTGGCAGGCCGCAGGAAAAAAAGGGGGGGACGAGAGAGCCCCCCCTCCTGAACCATACCAGGCCACATGCCCTCAAAATTGTACCCCTACTACTTCACAAAGAAAAAGTGTGAAAATGTTAAAAATCACAGGAGACGGTTTAAGACAAGTCCTTTGTTAAAAAAAAAATACCATTCCAGTGATGTAATCCAGTCTGTCCAGCGTTGTAATCCATTCTCGATGTCCTGCAGTGATCCAGTCTCCACTCCACGTGAAACCCCCATGACACGCAAGAGGGGGCGGGGTCACCCGTCTACGTCATTTGGTAACCCCCAGGCCTGGTAATGGACTGGGGGAACCCCTGACGTTTTTTTTTTGCTTTACAGGCATACTATACACATTCCCCAGGTACGAAATTTAAAGGAATATTTCACTTTTATTGTTTCACTTTAACCACTTCCATACTGGGCACTTATACACCTTCCTGCCCAGACCAATTTTCAGCTTGCAGCGCTGTTGCACTTTGAATGACAATTACGCGGTCATGCTACACTGTACCCAAACAACATTTTTTTAATTTTGTTCCCACAAATAGGGCTTTCTTTTAGTGGTATTTGATCACCTCTGGGATTTTTTTTTCTGCTAAAAGAAATAAAAAAGACCGAAAATTTTGAAAAAAAAATGCTTTTTTTTGTTTCTGTTACAAAACATTGTAAATAAGTACGTTTTACCCTTTACGGTTGGGCACAGGTGGGGCGGCACGGATGGGCACGGATGGGCACAGATGAGGTGGCACGTATGGGAACAGATGGGGCGGCACGGATGGGCAGCATGGATGGGTGGTACGGATGGACGGCATGGATGGACGGCACGGATGGGAACAGATAGGCGGCACGAATGGGCGACACAGATGGGCTGCACTGATGTACTTTAATGTGTTGTACTGATGGATGCCAATCAGTGCCAAACAATGCCTGCCAATCAGTGATGCCCATTGTGGGCACTGATTGGCATCCATTGTGGGCACTGATGGCATCCCTGGTGGTCTAGGGTGGAATACCTGGTGGTGGGCATCCCTGGTGGTCTAGTGTGGGCATCCTCGGTGGGGCTGTACTGATAATCGGTCAGCACAAACCCCCCTGTCCTAGGAGAAGCCGATCGCCTCTCCTCTACTCACGTCTGACAGACACGGGTGAGGAAAAGCCAATCACGGCTGCTCTTGTTTACATCGTGATAAACCGTGATTGGACATGGCTGATCACATGGTAAAGAGTCTCTGACGGCGGAGACTCTTTACCTAGATCGGTGTTGTGGGGTATCAGACTGACACCCCGCAACAACGATCGCTGCAATGCGCCCCCCCGGGGGCCCGCAGCGGCTCAATATCCTGAGGACATCATATGACGTCCACTCAGGATATTGAAACCACTTTGCCTCCGTCATTTTGCAATAGGGCGGGCGGCAAGTGGTTAAGCATTATTAAAATCACTGCTCCTGAAAAACTGCATTTTTTTTAACTTTTTTTGCATTGATACATGTCCCCTGGGGCAGGACCCAGGTCCCCAAACACTTTCTATGACAATAACTTGCATATTAACCTTTAAAATTAACACTTTAGATTTTTCTGTTTGTGCCCTATAGACTTTAACTGTGTTTGCATGTTCGAACTAATTTTTTGCCTGTTCGTTTGCATGTTCTGCTGCGAACCAAACCAGGGGGTATCCGCTCATTCCTATTAAAGCCACATGTAGTTTTAAATTACTTTTTTTCCTTTAGAAATTTGATTTTGTGCAGGGACAGTTCTAAACACGGAAAACATGCGCTACTTTACAGGCATACTAAAGACACCCCCCAGGTACGAAATGTAAAGGAATATTTCACTTTTATTGTGTCCCTTTAAGCAATATTAAAATCACTGCTCCCGAAAAAACGGCAATTTTTAAAACTTTTTGTTGCATTGATACATGTCCCCTGGGGCAGGACCCAGGTCCCCAAACATTTGTTTTAATAATAAATTGCATATTAACCTTTAAAATTTGCACTTTTGATTTCTCCCATAGACTTTTAAAGGGTGTTCAGCGGCTTTCGAATTTGTCGCAAACACCCCAAATTGTTCGCTAATCGGCGAACGGCCGAACAGCAAATGTTCGAGTTAAACATAAAGCTCATCCCTAGGTGTTATTAGGCGATACGTGCTTTTTTTAACTCATTTTTTAAATGTGTGTTTTGGCCCTTTTTAATTGCTAATTTTGACATTATTTATGCACATTTTGCCGTTTTTTTTAAACACTGTATTTTTTTAACACGCATCTGGTCTTCTTTTTTTTTATTATGCATTTTGGCCTTTTTTTAAAACGCATAGGTTATTTTAAGACTCATTTTGATGTGGTTTGTAACACACACTTTGGCGCTTCTTTTAGCATATAGTTTGATGCTTTTTATGCATATTTTGACAAACAGAACATTTGGTAGCCATTTTTGGGATGCCATTGACAATTAATGCCTCCGCAAGCATAGCATATATTTTGCATGTTTTTCTGGAATGCACACAAAAAGCATGTAAAACATTTGCCAAAATACATGTTAAAAAACACCAAAACGCACATAAAAATGTGCCAAAATGTGTTTTAAAAAAGAAGCCAAAACATTTGTTGAAAAAAAGCAGCAAAAAGTGCACCAAAAACCGTACCAAAATGCACATAAAAAAAGGCCCAAAAAGCCACATGTATTATTTTTTGGGCATAGAGCATTGTGCATTTTTCAAATGACAAAATGTGTGGCCAAATGCATGTCTGCTAACTGCATTTGGGGTGCCATCAACAACGAATATGTATTTTGACACAATTTTACAGCAATTTGGAATCACGGGCAAGAATTGTGCAATTCTGACAACAATTCTGCATTGCTCAGATGTGAATGGGTCTTAAAAGAAAATACATTATAACTTGTGTGTGTGTGTGTAATATATATATATTGTAAATATATATAAAAAAACATAAACATATATAGTTAGTATTTATATCAATTTTTAAGCTTGCTATTGCTGATATTAGGCAGAAAGAAGCCCCCTTCTTCACAGCAGCTTCTCACCCATATTCTCCACCTCTGAGCTGGAGAATCTGGAAGGAGATATTTTACTGAGATAACCAGTGAGATCCTCAGATCTCACCTTCATAAACTGGTCATCTGTATAAAAGTGAATGACAGAAGGGTGTGTCCTGTGATGAGAAGTGAAAAACATGTTCTGCACTCCTCATCTCATCTTCATAAACTGGCACACCTGAGAGATCAGCCGTGATCATCAGGTTCTTGGCTCTTTGTTTAACCGCTTGCCGACCAGCCACCGCAGTTATAGGGCGGCAGGTCGGCTCTCCTGGGCGAGAGCCCGTAGCTCTACGTCGGGACTTTCGCGGCCGCTAGGGGGCGCGCGCGCCCCCCACACTCGCCCCCGAGTCCCGCGCGAGTGCCCGGCGGGTACGATCGCCGCCGGGCACGCGTGCTCGTTCGGTACAGCTCGGGGACCGGGAGCTTTGTGTGTAAACACATAGCTTCCCGGCCCTGTCAGCGGGGAAACGCTGATCTACCGTTCATACAATGTATGAACGGAAGATCAGTGATTTCCCCTAGTGAGGCCACCCCCCCATACAGTTAGAACACACCAGGAACACACTTAACCCCTTCACTGCCCCCTAGTGTTAACCCCTTCACTGCCAATGGCATTTTTATAGTAATCCAATGCATTTTTATAGCATTGATCGCTATAAAAATGCCAATGGTCCCAAAAATGTGTCAAAAGTGTCCGATGTGTCCGCCATAATGTCTCGCTGCTGAAAAAAAAAAAAACGCTGATCGCCGCCATTACTAGTAAATAAAAATATTAATAAAAATGCCATAAAACTACCCCCTTATTTATAAACGCTATAACGTTTGCGTAAACCAATCAATAAACGCTAATTGCGTTTTTTTTTACGAAAAATATGTAGAAGAATACGTATCGGCCTAAACTGAGGGAAAAAACGTTTTTTTTATATATTTTTGGGGGATATTTATTACAGAAAAAAGTAAAAAATATTGCATTTTTTTCACAATTGTCGCTCTATTTTTGTTTATAGCGCAAAAAATAAAAACCGCAGAGATGATCAAATACCACCAAAAGAAAGCTCTATTTGTGGGAAAAATAGGACGCCAATTTTGTTTGGGAGCCACATCGCACGACCGCGCAATTGTCAGTTAAAGCGACACAGTGCCGAATCGCTAAAAGTGCTCTGGTCATTGGACAGCAATATTGTCCGGGGCTAAAGTGGTTAATAAACGTACACCTTAGTCCGTAGGGTTAAAATTTGATTTTTCCCACCTCTTGCAGCTATAACAGCTTCTGGGAAGGCTGTGCACAAGGTTTGGTGTGTCTATAGGAATTCTTGACCATTCTTCCAGGAGAGCATTTGTGAGGCCAGGTACAGATGTTGGATGAGAAGGCCTGTCTCGCAGTCTCTGCTCTAATTCAGGCAAAATGTGTTCTATCGGGTAGAGGTGCAGGCCAGTCAAGTTCCTCCATCCCAAACTCCCTCCATCCGTCAAGTTCCTCCATCCCATTTCTTTATGGACCTTGCCTTGTGCACTGGTTCACAGTTATGTTGGAACAGAAAGGGGCCATCCCCAAACTGTTCCCACAAAGTTGGGAGCATGAAATTGTCCACAATGTCTTGGTATGCTGATGCCTTAAGAGTTCCATTCACTGGAACACTGGAAGAGGCCAAGCCTAACCCCTGAAAAACAACCACACATCATAATCCTCCCTCCACCAAATTATTTGGACCAGTGCACAAAGCAAGATCCATAAAGACACGGATGAGTGAGTTTGGGGTGGAGGAACTTGACTGTCCTGACTTCAACACAACAGAAAACCTTGGGGATGAATTAGAGCAGAGACTGTAAGCCAGGCCTTCTCATCCAACATCAGTGCCTGACCTCACAAATGCACTTCTGGAAGAATGGTCAAACATTCCCATAGACATATGCCTAAACCTTTTAAACAGCCTTCCCAGAAGTGGTAAAGCTGTTTTAGCTGCGAAGGGTGGGCCAAATCAATTTTAAACCCTACATGCTAAGACTGGGATGCCATTACAGTTCATTTGCATATACTGTAAATGCAGGTGTCCCAATACGTAAAGGGCCACTAAAGGAAAAAAAAATGTTTTTGCTGAAATGACTGTTTACAGGGTATAGAGACATAAAAGTTAACTGATTCCCTTTCAAAATGATTAAAAATAGATAAAAATCGATCATATAATGTGCCTGCAGGTTAGTTTCACTTTTGAACTGGCTTCATGTTTCTGTGAAGTAGAAATAGACACACAGAACAAAAACAAACACATCCAGGGCAGTGTTTTGTTTTTAAAATTAATCTGATTGGTTCTGGGAAGTTTTAGACACACAGTAATGACAGCTTAGACCACCATGAGAAAGCTCCCAGTACTGTGGTTATAAGAAAACAGACAAGCAGGAAGTGTGGAGATCAGAGCAGGATTACAGTAACTTCAAAGCAAAAACGAACAATAAGGACATGAAACCAGTACTGCAGTAAGGTAAAGGAAGCTATTTAGCTTAATTTTTTTTTTCCTTTAGTGATCCTTTAACCACTTGCCTACTGTGCACCTACACCCCCTTCCTGCCCAGACAAAATTTAAGCTTCCGGCACTGCGTCGCTTTAACTGACAATTGCGCGGTCGTGCGACGTGGCTCCCAAACAAAATTGGCGTCCTTTTTTTCCCACAGATTGAGCTTTCTTTTGGTGGTATTTGATCACCTCTGCGGTTTTTATTTTTTGCACTATAAACAAAAATAGAGCGTCATTTTTGAAAAAAAATCAATATTTTTTACTTTTTGCTATAATAAATATACCCAAAAAATATATAATTTTTTTTTTTTTTCCTCAGTTTAGGCCGATACGTATTCTTCTACATATTTTTGGTAAAAATGCAATAAGCGTTTATCGATTGGTTTGTGCAAAATTTATAGTGTTTACAAAATAGGGGATAGTTTATGGCATTATTTTTTTTTTTTACTATTAATGGCGGCGATCTGCGATTTTTTTCTTGGGACTGCGACGTTATGGCGGACACTTCGGACACTTTTCTGACATTTTTGGGACCATTTACATTTATACAGTGAACAATGCTATAAATATGCATTGATTACTGTATAAATGTGACTGGCAGTGAAGGGGTTAACCACTAGGGGGCGGGGAAGGGGTTAAATGTGTGTCCTATGAGTGTTCTAACTGTAGGGGGAGGGGGGGTGACTGGGGGAGGTGACCGATTGTGTCCCTATGTACAAGGGACACAGCAACGGTCTCCTCTCTCCCTGACAGGACGTGGAGCTCTGTGTTTACATACAGAGCTCCACGTCCCGCTCAGTTACTGGGCAATCGTGTGTGCCCAGCGGCGATTGTTGCCGCCGGGCACTCGCGCCGGGATCCCAGCAGAGCGGCGGGTGCGCGCGCGCCTGCCCGCGGCTTTAAAAAGACATCACGTCATATGATGTGATGTCAGGATAATGGAGTCCTCCGCCCGCCGTCATTTGACGGTGGGCGGTGCACAAGTAGTTAAGCCAATATATTGTATATTGCTTGCGACACTGAGCATTGCTATGGACTTAGGTCTGGTTCACACCACAGAGATGCAGACTACATGTGTGATGCTGCCCACTGGCTAAGTGGGTAGCAATTCCAACTAGCAGCACTGGGGTTGCTGGTTCATATCCCCAACATGCTAATGCTTGTGTTTGAAGTTTATATGTTCTCTGTGTGTGGGGTTCTCACCACAATCCTAAGACATGCTGGGAAATATTCTCTAATGTAAGAAAGTTAGTTTTGGACTTTAGATTGGAAGCTCATTGCAGCCGGGGACTGATGTTAATGTTTGTTAGCACTAATCGTGCCCAGGGACTTGGACATTTAAAATTGTAGGGTTTACACTGCACAGGTACATATGCTTAGAAAACTGTTGCTTTGTTTATATGCATGCAAATGGACTTCGATCTTTGGCCTGTAGGTGGAGATTTGATGCAAATACCTAAGGGATAACACAGTTGCAAATAGTATTATGTGTTCCTGCTCATCAGGTGCAATCACTTTAAACATACACGTAGAGACAGATTGAAAGATACTGGTGGGCGTGTACTTCTATTGGGCGTGTGTCAGTGTGCTAACAATACAACCTTACATAAAGGGGGAGTTTGTTTGGCCTAAGAAGGTTAGGTTTTTTGCTGTGATTTGTAGGGGAGAAGGAATGTAGTGTGCGTAATGACAAACGCTCAAGTAGGGCTGTTAGATGAAATGCTTGTACATCTTGTAAACGTGGGTTTATGTGGACATGCTGTCAATGTTGTGTGTGTATTGTTCCTGTCTGACCATGCAAACCTGGTTTGGGAGCATCTGCTGACCTTCTACTCTTAGATCTCATTGCTTAATCGTGTACACAGAAACGCAGCTTCCAGCAGAACATACTTCCTAATGTATGTGTGTGGATTGTGGGGTGGTGGTGGGTGTTCATTTGAATATGTGCTTTTTTTAATATATTGGAATGCTTTGTAAGCATAATGACTGTATGTTTCTATAATCTTGCAGATAAAAAAATGTGATGTGGGTGAGAAGTATTATGAAATTTGTTGCCTGTTATACACTGAAAGTAAAGCTGTTTTCACACCAAGGTTTAGTCCTGGTTTACACTGTTGCTACTTTGAAATCGTGCTACTTTACTTGAAGTAGCGCGATTTCAAAGTAGCAAGGTCAGCGCGATTTCTGGTGCTACTTGATAGACATTTGTGTGGCTTCATACACAGATGTCTATAGAAATCGCACCTGAAATTGCCAAAAGTAGTGCAGGAACTACTTTTGCAAAATCTGTGTCGCACCGATTGGAAAAGTGCCATTGCCGCCAATAGGCTGTGACTTGTCATGCGATTTGATCTCTAAAATCGCATGACAAATTGCTCCAATGTGAACCTAGGCTTAGACAGATTTTTAGATCGTAAGCTCCTATGAGCAGGGCCCTTTAAAACCCAATTGCTAACTGTTTTGCTAAATGTAGAATGTTGTGATGTGTGTGTGTGTTTTTTTTTTTTTTTTTTATGCTAGTAAATGTAGATACATTGTGTTTCTGCTGGCAAAATAAAAGTACATTATTGAGCTTGGTTGTGTTTTTTTTTTTTTCTTCTTCTTTAATTCATTTTGGGGAAGTGCAATATCTTACCCATAGAAATAAGATATAATTGTGCACCAAACTGAATCTCATCAGCAGACCTGCAAGTAAATGATAAAGGTGTTTAGGTGGAGTCTTTAAATATAACAGATGTGGATAGGCAGTGTTGTATATGTCAGCCCTGGTTCGCATTAGTGCGATTTGACGTGTCAAATCGACGGTAATTGTACAGTCCTAATTGGTGTAGCGGTGCAATTTCTGCACATATGTCTCTGAATTCCCCCCTGCGGTCGGGACTGACATGCGGGAAGGAAATTGTGTGCGTTCAGCTGAACTTGCACAATTTCCTCCCTCTGTCACTGTGAATCAGGGCTCAAAATGGGCCTTTATCTTTGTAATTCACCTGCTGAAATCCCAGATGCACAATTTATCATCAAACTCCCTTAAGTTTGCCTTTAAATATCATATGTAGAAATTAGGAATTTACAAATCTGAAAATAAAAAAATACTTTCTGCAGCTGCGATGAAAAGAGCGTGGTTTTACATTCTGACCCGGAAATGAGTCATTGTAATCACCTGGAATTTCCTGTGCTAGTCAGGATTTCCATCTAGGTGGACATGGCGAGGTGCCTGGTAAGTGTAGGATATGTACTTGTGATTACTCAACGTGGGGGTGGCTGTGGTAGTAAGATTTGGTGTGGGTTTGGTTCATTTGACATCACCACATATTTGCTTTGCAAATATAAATGAGAGCTCATTTTAATTACTTATTTATATATAGCTTGTTTCACACTTTTCCAGCAAATTTGGATCTCCGAGTTGTATGACAAATTATACCCCATGATTCTCAATGATAACCATTCATATCTGTGCTAGTTCCAAGTCGCACCAACTTTAAAGTAGTCTCTGTACTACTATGGTTTGAATTGCATACAACTTGAGGTATATGGGGTTCAATTTTACACAGGCATTCCCAGAAGTTGAGACCAAGTTGAGGCAGCAAAATAGTGTGATTTTCAGGTCGCAGCAGTGTAAATGAGATTCATGGATAACACCTTTGAATTTGGCCCCGTTGTCACTTGTGCATCCTGAAAGTGGGGCACATTTGTCCCTGCACCACCTTGGTTTGATTGTGGTGCAAATTGAGGTCCATTAACCACAAGATTATACAGGAATTGCTTCAAGTCATGGCAAAGCTGTGCAATTTTTTTTTTACTTGAATAGCTTTTATTGAGAAAAGTCATAAAAAACAGCGTGATAACAGGTGTTACAGAACAGTACACATCATTAATACAGTCAGAGGATGACATTTCGTACTTTATAGGAAGATACCCTTCAATCAACAGAAATATAAAACATTGCAGACTGATAGCGGTCAAACCATTACAATTGAGAAATACAGCCATCAAAAATATCTATTACCAGATTCACGTGAGAAAAAGCAGTAAGAGTACAAGATCAAGAACAGAACACAAAAAAAAAAAAAGAAGACATCAGATCATTCTTGGAATCGCAATAGCCACCATGGTGTCCATTTAGCATCGTGGATCTGAATCGTATCATGGAGTGTGTGAAAGATCTTTTCAGACAACATGATCCGATCCATTCTGGCGGAAACCTGAGCAAAGGAGACCACAGAGGATTTCCAGTTAAAGGCAATGGCCCATAAAATAGCTATACACAGTGTGTAAATCAAATCTCTCAAGGGTTTAGGAGTGTCAGGGATCTTCTCAAATAAGAGGCAGTGGTTGCGTGTCACGGTCACATGATTTCCAGCGAATTTGTCAACGAGAGCAAAGGCTTCTTGCCAAATTGGGGAAATCTTCTCGTATTCCCAAAATATATGGAGGAATGTGCCAGAGACGGGACAGCCCCGAAAACAGCAGCAGGAGGCCTGGGGGAAAATCTGACTCAAACGCTGTGGCGTGTAATACCAGCGAGTACAGAGTTTAATCGCCGTTTCCCTGAAATAAAGAGAAACCGTACACTTCCGAAGATACCGCCAATTCGCCGCCTCCCAGTCCTCCAAGCTGTAGTTCAGGGACAACTCCGACTCCCAATGTAGCATATGTTTTAGCTTACTACTACTGTAGGTCCATTAAGTATCATTGCAATATATAAAATAGATATAAGACCTTTCTGTCTGGGGCCAGACTTACAAAGGGATTCAAAGGGTGAGAGTGGGGTAGAAGGGGTTAGAGCGTAATGGGACAAAAAAAAATGTTGTATCTGCATATATTTATAAAATTCACCCAGAGGAGCGCCTTTATGGGATTGAAGTAGGGAGAAGGATATACATTTACCCTCATGCTGTAAGTCTTCCAGAGTAGTCAAACCTAGCCCAGACCACCAACTGAATGAGATAGGATCAGTGAAGGCTGATGGAAATCTGAGGTCCCCCAAAAAGGAAGCACCAGGGGGGGCAACAGATAACAGACCCAGTGAAGGGCCATAACGCCTCCACAATCTAAAACCTTGGGCAACTATAAGGTTCCTACTTGCTAACTCAGGGGGGCGAGGGCAGGAGAACCACAACAGGCCAGGCAGGTGAAAGGGCAGAATGGAATCCCGTTCAAATCTAACCCAAGGGACCTTAGGCTTCCTGATGGACCATTGAGCTTGTTGTGTAAATCTACTGGCTAAGTAATAGAGCCAAACTTGTGGGACGCCCAAACCCCCGGATCTGAAGGACCCATATAAAACCTTCCTAGCAAATCTAGCAGGCTTGTTTCCCCAAATAAATTGGTTAATGAAGGATTGGAGTTTTAAAATATATGCTTTAGGGATCAGGAGGGGGAGGGAGCGAAACAGATATAAAATCTTAGGCAAGATTGACATTTTTATCGCAGTTATTTTACCCAAAAAATAAATATTACAAGTAGACCAAGTTTTAAGAAGCTTTTTCAGATTAGCCACTAATGGGGGAAAATTTAAGTCAAACATGTCACGAAAATCTCCAGGGATCTGCACACCAAGATAGGGAAGAGAAGAGCGGGCCCAGGTAAAAGAAAATGTGCTCCTCAAGTTCACCATCTCAGCCAGGGGGGAAGCCAATCGGGAGGGCCATGGATTTGGAAACATTCACCGACAAACCCGAGACCTCAGCAAAAATGGAAAGGGTGTTAAATAGGTTTGGCAGCGAAATTATTGGGTTGGTCAAAAACAGCAGTACATCATCAGCGTACATACACAGTTTATATTCCGAGTCAACTTTCACGTACCCTGTAATGTCTGGGTGTTGTAGTATGGCGATGGCCAGGGGTTCAAGTGCAAGGGCAAAAACTAAAGGGGAAAGGGGGCAGCCCTGTCTGGTGCCCCTACCAAGCTTGAAAAAGTCAGAACAGCAGCCAGGAAGCTTTATCCTAGTGCAAGGGTTTAGGTAAAGGGCTTGAAATGCTCGCAGAAATTCCCCCCTGAAGCCAAATCGATTCAAAATATGAGATATATATCGCCAGGAGACAGTATCAAATGCTTTGTTTATATCTAAACTTAGTAAAAACAATTTCTTAGAAAAAAGATTAGCATCCTGAATTGCGTTCGAAACCAAACGAATATTGTCCGTAATCAGGCGGTGTGGAATAAATCCTAATTGGTAAGGAGAGATTAAGGATGAAATCACCCCACCCAATCTGTCTGCCAGGATTCTGCTGAATATTTTCAAGTCATTATTAATGACAGAGATGGGCCTGTAATTTTGAGGCAAAGCATGATCCCTATTGGGCTTGGGGATCAAGGACATATTTGCCAAGAGCATTTCTTCGGGGAAAACACCACCTTTTAGGACTGAGTTAAAAAGTTTAGTTAATATAGGGATAAATTGGGAGGAGAATTTTTTATAGTAAACCGCCGAGAAACCGTCGGGCCCGGGGGAAGAAGTATTTTTCAGGGACTTTATCACATTCAAAACCTCTGCTGAGGATATAGGGCGGTTCAGTGAATCAACCTGAGAAGAGGAAAGGGAGGGAAGGGGTAAATCATCCAACCAAGACTCAGCTTCCTCAGAAGGAGCTGAACACTGTTGTCCTAGTAGCTTAGAGTAATAATCCTGAAAGATTCCGAGAACCTCTTTTTAAGGGTGTGAGACAGAGCCGCCCAGGGGAGTGGAGAGCTTATAAATATGTGGAGGACGAAAAGATTGATTAAGCTTCCTCGGGAACATAGTGGAAGCAGCATTACTTTGGAGTAAAAACTTGGCCCTGGACCAGCGTAGGGATTTCTCTGTCTTTGCTGAGAGAAGGGAGTCAAGTTCTAATCTTTTTTGGTCGATAAGTCGCCGAGTGGATTCTAAAACCAATTTCACAGGGTCTTTGTAAAGACTGTCTAGCTCAGCAGAGAGCTGCACCATCCTAGTTTTAGCAGAGGTATTACGGGCTGAAGCTAGTTTAATTAGCACCCCTCTCAATACGGCCTTATGGGCCACCCAGAGAGTGGGGGTCGGGGTCTCAGGAAGGTCGTTTACTGCAAAATAAGATTCTATGGAGTTGGCGACATCAGATTCAATCAAAGGGTCCGAGAGGAGTGCCTCATTCAGTCGCCAGGTATAGGGGTCAATTAAATGAATTCCGTCAAAAGCCGTAATGTGGTGGTCCGACCATACACAATTATGAATATCTGCCGAACCTGAGTTAGCCAAGACCACTGGGGTGGACAGAATGTAATCCAATCTAGCGTAACTGCGATGGGGATGCGAGAAAAAGGTATACTCCTTGGCACCCACGTTGTGGGCACGCCAGGTATCTATCAGCTGTAGGTCTATTAGTCTACGGGAAAGGGATTTGGGAAAAGCTTTCGAAAAAGGGGAGACTTGGCTCCTATCGAGGGAAGGGTTAGCAACCATGTTAAAGTCTCCCCCAATTATCATATGAGGGGACCGAAACTTCTCTAGAATCTCCAGGAAAGAAATAAAAAATGATGCAGTAGCATCATTGGGGGCGTAGACACTTGCTATAGTGAACTCTCTATTATGAAGGTTACCCTTAATGATTACATACCTGCTTTCCTTGTCTCTATGGACATGTTGGATCTCCATAGGAAGAGAGGAGTGCAGGAAAATAGCCGCTCCCCTACTCTTCGAGGTATGGAGTGTATAAAAAGCCTGAGGGAAACTTCTATGAAAATACTTCCGGTGGGACGCCTGCGAGAAATGGGTCTCTTGGAGGAGCAAAATTTTCGCTCCTAGTTGTTTATATTGTGTAAAGGCTTTTTTGCGTTTGGCTGGGGAATTAAATCCCTTCACATTGTGAGATAAACAATTAATAGCCATACCTGCTTATAAGAAGTAGTTCACAAGTGCTGTAAACAGAGCTATCTCTATAGGTTGAGGGAATACCAATATTCTCGCAGGCGCCCGCTCCAAGAACAGCATGCACATAAATAAACCAATGCCCCAGCTCAAAACCAGAAGCATTACAATAGAGCATTGAGCAGTGGCACATATATCAGCAGTTTCAATAAGGATCATGTGAGTGAGAATAGTAAGTGGAGGAGCAACAGAGTGAATCTCAAGTAAGTTCTGTGATGCTGAAACAGTGAAAAGATAAAACAAACTGAGCAAAAAAAAGAAAAATTGAAAAAGGTGAAAAAACATCAGGATGGATCAGGAACACTATATGTCCTGACAAACGAGTAAAAAAAAAAACAGAGACTGATAAGTCTCACAAACCAGCAATTAAACGACTGTGGTAGCAAATGAAGAACGAATAAGAATATCAGATTCAGGTCACCTTATAGGTGAGAGTCAGTGAAATCACTGGGGGGGAGAAACATGCATCGGCACTTCAGGACAGACAACAATTCGATGGAGGAACCAAAAATGGGGTGCAAGTGAAACTAATCAGTGAAAGGGGGAAAAGATTCAAGGCTTCAATATTGTAAGAGGGAGGGTTGTACTTCAGACCCTGGGAGATGCCTCTTCATATCTGATCCTCCGCCGGTCTCGTCTAGTTGAAGGGGTTTGCCAAATCTGAGATGGTCTGGGTGTAGAAGGAGGGCGACGAATTGCTTCCGCCTCGAGCAGTCCCAATTTAACAAGGATCTCCTTGCCCTCTGTGACATTCATCGCGGTAGACGTAGAACCATTATGAGGAATCATTAGCTTAAATGGAAATCCCCATTTGTAACGAATACGGGCATCTTGCAAAACAGTTGTAACTTCCTTCATACCTCTACGGCGATCCAGTGTGGCTGGAGAACTATCCGGATAGATCTGTACCGTGAACTCATCCACGGTGATTCTCGGGGTATTGCGAGCAGCTCTCAGGATCTCTTTCTTGATCAGGAAGTCTTTGAGACATAGCACAATGTCTCTAGGAGGCTTATCAGCTGATGGCTTAGGTCTGAGTGCTCTATGAATCCTGTCACAAGTAAAGGCTGCGGCATCTCGGTCAGGGATTTAAACAGTCGGATGACCACCGGAATGAGTTCCACGACCGTCTCAGGAAACCCCCGCAGACATAAGTTATGGCGTCTGTTTCTATTGTCCAGGTCCTCGACTTGAGACTGGAGTTGGGCGAAGGCTGCCAACATATTCTCATGCTCCCTGCTGAGATCGTTGTACGCTAGCGCGAGTTCATCGTGCTTCGTTTCCAGCAGATCAGTACGGGAGCCGAGGGAGGCAATCTCCTGGGACAATGTATTGGCAGTCTTATTTAGCTCAGCCTGGAATTTAGAGGCTAAGCGGTTGTACATCGCTTCCAGGCTAGAGTCTAGGTCAAGAAAAACACAAAAGCGGCGCCTTCTAAGCGTAGCAGTAGTAACATTTAATTGATGTGTCTAACAATATAAAAAACCTACTCACAAAGCAGGTGAATGATCAGGCATGTGAACAATAAAGGTTTTCTTTATTGCCTGAGGAAGGGACACGAATGTCTCGAACGCGTGCATCCGCCCGCGCATAGGAAGTGACATCACTCGCGCTGCTACACCGGGAAACAGGTTCTCTGTCTTTTGGTTCCGGGGGACCTTGTTTTACATCGTCCTTGCCGTCAGCAGTAACCAGCAACTCGACACCCAGCGTGATGGACGCTTACTACCTGCGGAAGAAAACCTTTATTGTTCACATGCCTGATCATTCACCTGCTTTGTGAGTAGGTTTTTTATATTAGAATCGGAAGTGAAGGGGCGCTGAAAACACAAACTCAATACAAAATAATGTGTATATATAAACATTGAAATGTGCAATCTATTATTACAAAAATCATATATTAATTAGTGAAGTGAATAAGTGTCCATACAATGAAATCAAAGAAAAAAGTCCCAATAGTGCTAAATAATAAGCACCCAATGGTATATCTCAATTCAAAGAAAGGCGTATACAGGGAGTGCAGAATTATTAGGCAAGTTGTATTTTTGAGGATTAATTTTATTATTGAACAACAACCATGTTCTCAATGAACCCAAAAAACTCATTAATATCAAAGCTGAATATTTTTGGAAGTAGTTTTTAGTTTGTTTTTTAGTTTTAGTTATTTTAGGGGGATATCTGTGTGTGCAGGTGACTATTACTGTGCATAATTATTAGGCAACTTAACAAAAAACAAATATATACCCATTTCAATTATTTATTTTTACCAGTGAAACCAATATAACATCTCAACATTCACAAATATACATTTCTGACATTCAAAAACAAAACAAAAACAAATCAGTGACCAATATAGCCACCTTTCTTTGCAAGGACACTCATGCAGCCTGCCATCCATGGATTCTGTCAGTGTTTTGATCTGTTCACCATCAACATTGCGTGCAGCAGCAACCACAGCCTCCCAGACACTATTCAGAGAGGTGTACTGTTTTCCCTCCTTGTAAATCTCACATTTGATGATGGACCACAGGTTCTCAATGGGGTTCAGATCAGGTGAACAAGGGGGCCATGTTATTAGTTTTTCTTCTTGTATACCCTTTCTTGCCAGCCACGCTGTGGATTACTTGGACGCGTGTGATGGAGCATTGTCCTGCATGAAAATCATGTTTTTCTTGAAGGATGCAGACTTCTTCCTGTACCACTGCTTGAAGAAGGTGTCTTCCAGAAACTGGCAGTAGGACTGGGAGTTGAGCTTCACTCCATCCTCAACCCGAAAAGGCCCCACAAGCTCATCTTTGATGATACCAGCCCAAACCAGTACTCCACCTCCACCTTGCTGGCGTCTGAGTCGGACTGGAGCTCTCTGCCCTTTACCAATCCAGCCACGGGCCCATCCGTCTGGCCCATCAAGACTCACTCTCATTTCATCAGTCCATAAAACCTTAGAAAAATCAGTCTTGAGATATTTCTTGGCCCAGTCTTGACGTTTCAGCTTGTGTGTCTTGTTCAGTGGTGGTCGTCTTTCAGCCTTTCTTACCTTGGCCATGTCTCTGAGTATTGCACACCTTGTGCTTTTGGGCACTCCAGTGATGTTGCAGCTCTGAAATATGGCCAAACTGGTGGCAAGTGGCATCTTGGCAGCTGCACGCTTGACTTTTCTCAGTTCATGGGCAGTTATTTTGCGCCTTGGTTTTTCCACACGCTTCTTGCGACCCTGTTGACTATTTTGTATGAAACGCTTGATTGTTCGATGATCACGCTTTAGAAGCTTTGCAATTTTAAGAGTGCTGCATCCCTCTGCAAGATATCTCACTATTTTTGACTATTCTGAGCCTGTCAAGTCCTTCTTTTGACCCATTTTGCCAAAGGAAAGGAAGTTGCCTAATAATTATGCACACCTGATATAGGGTGTTGATGTCATTAGACCACACCCCTTCTCATTACAGAGATGCACATCACCTAATATGCTTAATTGGTAGTAGGCTTTCGAGCCTATACAGCTTGGAGTAAGACAACATGCATAAAGAGGATGATGTGGTCAAAATACTCATTTGCCTAATAATTCTGCACTCCCTGTATATTGCAGTTCTGGAACCTCCACCATATAATTGCACCCGATGTGATCGATAGAAATGGCTCCTTACCAATAATAGTAGACTCTTTTAATTAAAAAAGAAGTCATAAACCGCTTTTGTCACTAGGATGACTCAGAATGATCCGGATAGGCACGTCAGATGATCCAACATTCATAAAGATAGGAACAGAAAGGCAATCATAGTGAAGTATTGTTTATTAAAATGTAATAAAAAGTAACATGCCAAATGGCTGCTTACTCAGATTGTGCCCTGATCCCGGCACTGAGGCTGTATAGCGTATATTCGATATCCAATCGAACCCGCGGATTCGGATGTAGGACGGTGATCCGTCGCGCTGGTAGTCTCACTGGCCGGCGTACGTTCTACCGTCGAAGCAACGTGGATTCGGAGAAGGATCGAAAATCAGTCGCACTGCTAGTTTCGCTAGTCGGCGTGCGTTCCACCGTCGGAAACCAACGGACCCGGAAATCGGAAGTGGTAGGGAAAAACGTGACTGGTTTGCGCCTCGACGTACGTTTTCGTGGTTTACGTCATCAGGAAGCGTAACCAGTCACGCTACAGAGTTGTATTTACCCAATGGCCAATTAAGATTGATAGGGGAACTAGCCAATCGAATAAGAAGCCTCGGTCCCGCTATCACACACCATATAATTGTATATACTAACAACACCTACTAGATGCTGCACTAGCAAATCAATTGACAATGTTGTCATATACATCCGGTATATACATACATATGCTATTCCAGCCCTATTGTATATAGCACTACATACATGTTGCAAATAACAAAAAGGCAGTATAATTAGAATAGATTGAACTTACATTCCAACATGTTAATTGATGTTACAATTAAAATAAAAATTAAAAATACCAAATTAAAAATTGGAATACCCCTATGAAATACCAGCATTATTATTATCTGTCTAAATGTGTATTACATGCTGCTACTAATCTTAGAACACCCACTGCCACCAGTTGAGTGCACTAGCTGTACTAATATCTGATAATTAGTACTGTTTAAATTAGTGAAAACTTTTTAACAAAAATAAATTATATATTTTGTTTCAAAAAAAGGTCCTTTTACTTGTTATTCAAGAAGCAATTCAGGTCTAGTTCTACATTCAGGCCTTGAGGCTGCATGGCACGTAAGCGATGTATCCATAAGGTCTCATTTTGGGATACCGCCTTGGTAAGATCTGAACCTCGCCAATGACTAGTTACTCTATCTATCCCATAGAACGTCATTTGTCGAGGGTCTTTATTGTGACAAAGGTCAAAATGTTTTGAAACACTATGGTTGGAATAACCATTTATGATATTTGCCACATGCTCGTTAATACGCACTTTCAGTTCTCTAGTAGTGCGCCCTACATACTGTAAGTGACAAGGGCACTCGATGACATATGTCACAAACCTAGAATGACAGGTAATAAGTGGTTTGATTTTAAATTCTTGCTGTGTAACATTAGATTTAAACTGGAGTTTTTTCTTGCCCTGTCTCTTTGTTGTTTTGCAAGATCTGCACCTAGTGCAATAATAGAAACCGGGAGTATCCAGGAAAGTGAGAGGTTTTTCAGGGGGGTCTGGCACATTCCGTGCTACCATATTTCTCAACCCAGGGGCTTTGGTGTAAATAAATTTTGGTTTGGCCGGTAGTACCGTAGCTAAATCATTATCTTTCAATAGTATTGGCCAAAATTGTTTAATAACTTTTTCAACACTCTTGTATTCTCTATGAAACCCTGTAAGGAATGCTATCTCTCCATGGAAGGGGACCTTGGTTTTTGGTGCTAACAAAACTGGCCTTTCCATTGCCATAACTGCTTTTTTGGTCGTCTCAAGGTCTTGGACATTATACCCCTTTTCCAGAGCTTTTTTTCTCAGAAAATAGGTGCAGGAACTCAACCACGACCCATTCAGATTTCACAAACAGTAGAAGGGTCTTAAAGGGGCATTAAATACCAGAATTGCATTACATACAGTGTGCAGAGTTCAGGGGGTTACAAAGCAGTCACTTGTAAACACAGAAACCAGACTTCTGTGTTCACAAGTGATTGTGGTGAGCGGGCACCAAAGGGTCTGAGCCAAAGGTGGTGGAACTGAGTTCCACCAAGTTCCCCCAGAAAAAAAGCCCTGCCCTTTTCTACAAATTTGTCCACCAACATGTTTGCTTGTACATCGAAATCAGTTATCTGGTCACAGTTGCGACGTATGCGCATTAGTTGGCTTTTGGGGACACCCCCTAGCCATTTTGGGTGGTGACAGCTGGAAAGTGCGACATAACCATTCCGGTCTGTCGGTTTGAAGTAGGTTTTGGTGCTGATTAAGTTACCTCTTTTTGTTAGCGTAAGATCCAGATAGTTAATAGTAGATAAGTTGAATTCTGCTGTAAATTTTAACTCATATTGGTTGTTGTTCATTTCCATTATGAAATTCTCCAAAGAGGGTAAGTTCCCATCCCAAAACAGTATAATATCGTCGATGTAACGTTTATAGTAAAGGAGAGCTTTATTTTCCTCTTTGTATATCGTTTCCCTTTCCCACCTATTTAGAACCAAATTGGCTACACTCGGCGCGTATCTAGCGCCCATGGCGACTCCTTTTGTTTGATTGTAATACTTGTTCTGCGCCCAAAAATAATTATTGCCCATAGCCTGTTTCAAACCCTGTACTATAAACTGAATTTGGATCGTTTGAAGATCGATACCTGTTTCTAAAGATTCGGTAACTGCTATGATGGCATCAGACTGCTTAATATTTGTATACAGAGATTCTACATCCACTGTTACTAACCACGTATCCGTGGTTACCCGTATTTTGGCTAGTGCATTTATCAACTGGGTACTGTCCTTTAAATACGATTGGCCTTTTTGTACTAGTGGTTGTAGAAATTGATCAAGGTATTCACCCAATCTGGAGTAAAGTGACCCGATCCCACTAACAATGGGTCGGCCTGGAGGGTTGGTGTTATTTTTGTGAATTTTTGGTGCAATGTACAGTACCGGAGTACGTGGTAAATCGGGCACTAAATATAGTGCCTCTTTTGGGGTAAGAATAGTTTTTGAGACTCCTTCTTCAACCCAAGTTTTTAATTGTAGTTTTAATCTACATAGTGGGTCGCCTAGTAGTGGCGTATAAGTGTTGGTATCGTCCAGCAGCCGCTGGACTTCCTTGTAGTAATTTTCTTTCGTAAGTACTACCACACCCCCCCCTTTGTCTGCAGTACGCACCACTATGTTTTTATTCTTCTCTAATTTTGTAATACCTTCCCTCAGCAGTCTATTGGGTTTGGAATTTTTGGTGTCTAAAGATCTAATTTCTTCCTGCACCATGTTCCTAAATACTTGTATGTGATGATGTGTGCCCTTTTTGGGATTAAAGGTGGAGTTATTTTGTAAAGTAGTATGTTGGTACCCCGTAGTGTCAACCTGAGTGACATTCGGGGTTTGTTGTGCAAAATGTTTTTTAATATTCAACTTTCTAACAAACAAACAACAAACAAACGTTCTATGGGATAGATAGAGTAACTAGTCATTGGCGAGGTTCAGATCTTACCAAGGCGGTATCCCAAAATGAGACCTTATGGATACATCGCTTACGTGCCATGCAGCCTCAAGGCCTGAATGTAGAACTAGACCTGAATTGCTTCTTGAATAACAAGTAAAGGGACCTTTTTTTGAAACAAAATATATAATTTATTTTTGTTAAAAAGTTTTCACTAATTTAAACAGTACTAATTATCAGATATTAGTACAGCTAGTGCACTCAACTGGTGGCAGTGGGTGTTCTAAGATTAGTAGCAGCATGTAATACACATTTAGACAGATAATAATAATGCTGGTATTTCATAGGGGTATTCCAATTTTTAATTTGGTATTTTTAATTTTAATTTTAATTTTAATTGTAACATCAATTAACATGTTGGAATGTAAGTTCAATCTATTCTAATTATACTGCCTTTTTGTTATTTGCAACATGTATGTAGTGCTATATACAATAGGGCTGGAATAGCATATGTATGTATATACCGGATGTATATGACAACATTGTCAATTGATTTGCTAGTGCAGCATCTGGTAGGTGTTGTTAGTATATACAATTATATGGTGTGTGATAGCGGGACCGAGGCTTCTTATTCGATTGGCTAGTTCCCCTATCAATCTTAATTGGCCATTGGGTAAATACAACTCTGTAGCGTGACTGGTTACGCTTCCTGATGACGTAAACCACGAAACGTACGTCGAGGCGCAAACCAGTCACGTTTTTCCCTACCACTTCCGATTTCCGGGTCCGTTGGTTTCCGACGGTGGAACGCACGCCGACTAGCGAAACTAGCAGTGCGACGGATTTTCGATCCTTCTCCGAATCCACGTTGCTTCGACGGTAGAACGTACGCCGGCCAGTGAGACTACCAGCGCGACGGATCACCGTCCTACATCCGAATCCGCGGGTTCGATTGGATATCGAATATACGCTATAAAGCCTCAGTGCCGGGATCAGGGCACAATCTGAGTAAGCAGCCATTTGGCATGTTACTTTTTATTACATTTTAATAAACAATACTTCACTATGATTGCCTTTCTGTTCCTATCTTTATGAATGTTGGATCATCTGACGTGCCTATCCGGATCATTCTGAGTCATCCTAGTGACAAAAGCGGTTTATGACTTCTTTTTTAATTAAAAGAGTCTACTATTATTGGTAAGGAGCCATTTCTATCGATCACATCGGGTGCAATTATATGGTGGAGGTTCCAGAACTGCAATATATACGCCTTTCTTTGAATTGAGATATACCATTGGGTGCTTATTATTTAGCACTATTGGGACTTTTTTCTTTGATTTCATTGTATGGACACTTATTCACTTCACTAATTAATATATGATTTTTGTAATAATAGATTGCACATTTCAATGTTTATATATACACATTATTTTGTATTGAGTTTGTGTTTTCAGCGCCCCTTCACTTCCGATTCTACTTGTATTTTCACACACTGAAAATTTTAGGTGGCAGCTCTTAAACTAGTATATTTAATATATTCAGGTTTAATTACACGTAATTCTACCCATTTGTTGGGAGAATTAATATTGTTTTTTCTGTGGCGCAAATTATACACATTTTCTTCACAGGTTTTTTATATTGTTAGACACATCAATTAAATTGTACTACTGCTACGCTTAGAAGGCGCCGCTTTTGTGTTTTTCTTGTCGTTTACAGATTGCTTCATCTGTTAGCTGGCTGCCATCAAGTGTTAGGCCGCGTACACACGAGGGGATATGTCCGCTGAAAACGGTCCGATGGACCGTTTCAGCAGACATCTCCGCTCGTGTGTATGGGCTAGCGGACAGATTTCTCCACCCGACAGATTTCAAAGCATGCTTTGAAATCTATCCGGTGGGAATCTGTCCGCCCGACATGTCTGCTGGTTAGTACACTTACCAGCAGACATGTCGTCCCCCACCGCCGCCGCGCCGCTGCCGAATGGATTCGGCGCATGCGCGGAAGTGTTTTACTTCCTGGTGCGGTGACGTGGCGGTGACGCGGCGGCGTCAACGTCACCGCCGCGTCACCGCGCCGTCCGGCGGCGGGGAATTTGATCCGATGGTGTGTACACGCCATCGGATCAAACTCCCGATTGGACATATCCGATGGAAATGGTCCGCGGACCGTTTTCATCGGATATGTCCGATCGTCTGTACGCCGCCTTAGTGTGTTCTTTGGCTATTATGCTTATGGACGTTTTATATATGGACTCCAATATACTGTATTTATGTGCACCACTTTCTCAATACTGAATTACCTGTCTTAGAATTATATCTGTGTACAGGCTGGACTTTTGGAGTGCGCTCAATTCTCTGTTTTTCTTGTAGAGTCTAGGTCAGCCTTGGAGAGAGCCGTCGGGTACTCACAGTCGGGAAGTTGTGCCGAGGAGCTGGGTTCAGGTAGGAATCTGTCCGCCCGACATGTCTGCTGGTTAGTACACTTACCAGCAGACATGTCGTCCCCCACCGCCGTCGCGCCGCTGCCGAATGGATTCGGCGCATGCGCGGAAGTGTTTTACTTCCTGGTGCGGTGACGTGGCGGTGACGCGGCGGCGTCAACGTCACCGCCGCGTCACCGCGCCGTCCGGCGGCGGGGAATTTGATCCGATGGTGTGTACACGCCATCGGATCAAACTCCCGATCGGACATATCCGATGGAAATGGTCCGCGGACCGTTTTCATCGGATATGTCCGATCGTCTGTACGCCGCCTTAGTGTGTTCTTTGGCTATTATGCTTATGGACGTTTTATATATGGACTCCAATATACTGTATTTATGTGCACCACTTTCTCAATACTGAATTACCTGTCTTAGAATTATATCTGTGTACAGGCTGGACTTTTGGAGTGCGCTCAATTCTCTGTTTTTCTTGTAGAGTCTAGGTCAGCCTTGGAGAGAGCCGTCGGGTACTCACAGTCGGGAAGTTGTGCCGAGGAGCTGGGTTCAGGAGGCAGAGAGGCCCGAGGCGCCATGTTGAGCCATGCCGTACCTTTCCCTCGTGCCAAGGAGATAGTGGGTCAGTGAAGTTTGGGAGGTCCCCTTCGATTTTTTCTTGGATGAAGTCATGCACCGTGTTCTCCTGAGTCAGGGGGTGATAGGCTGACAACAAATCTGGCAGAAAATAGCCCCCAAATAGGCAAAGTAGTCCCGCTGTGCACGGAGCTATGCAATCAAGCGTCCATCACGTCCAGCGCCGCGCATGCGCCCCCTTAAAGCTGTGCAATTTTAAGGTCGCACAAGTGCAAATAGGGCCTATTTCAAAGGTGTTGTTAATCTCATTAGGTTACTTTCACACTTGGTTGACTTTCCATGCAGCTTTGGACCTCAGTCACATGAAAACTTTCCCCCCATGATTTCTATTCATATCTATGCAACTTCACCCACGTTCACATAGCTCTGAAATCACATGTCAAATTGCAGGCCAAATCGGTGCCTATTGACGCCAATGAAACGGTCCAAATTGGCGCAACGCTGCACCGATTCCTAAAAGTAATTCCTGCACTACTTTGGGCGACTTCAGGGGGCAATTTCTTACCTCCCAAATTTTTGGATATAAGGGAAACTTAGTAAAAGTATGTATGCATAGGACACACCCCCTAAAACACCTCCTTAAAGCAGAATTTTATAAATATATATATATATATATATTGTAAACATTGGGGGTTTAACTCTTCTGGTAGATGCGTTTTGGTGTAGTGAGTCCACAGCAAACAGGCAATTAGCGTTAAGGGCCTGGTAGCCCACGTTTATTAAATGGAGATAAACAAAAAAAAAAGTCCATTCACAGGAATCCCACGCAGGGGTTTAAACGACATCCAAAGATAAATGAAAATCCCAGCCCACATGGCTACTCTTCAACAGCACTGCTGTTATAGGTAATGGTTCCTCAAACCATCCGCTCCTCCAGACCCACGGTCCTGGATGCACAAGGCCCAAAGTCCTTCAATGCACTCAGCGTCCGTCCCAACACAGGGACACAGCGTCCATCCCAACACAGGGACACAGCGACAGTCACAGCCACTGTTCACCTTCCTTCCTCTCTCCTTCCTTCCCAGTCCTTCATTTAATGAGCTGTCTGCACCTGGGCAGGCAGCTTGCAGGCTATCTTAAAAACCTGGACACAGGTTGGAGATCCAGTCCCACCCAGATCCCAGCTCTGCAATCTGGTTATATGCAGACCGTGTGTCCATTTCATCATCATTTTTATAGTTACAGTAGCGCCTACTGTTACAATATATATATATATATATATATATATATATATATATTAAACACTAAAGTGCTTTTTTTTTAACAAGAATATTCCTTTCGATTTAGTTTTGGAAATTTACAAACAAAGCAATTTAGAAATTAGATGAAAGGTTTAGCTCTGGGAAAGATAAAAGTGCATTTTATATACAACTATCCCTGTAGAGAAACAAATACAGATGGTGCAGCGCTCAAATAAAATAATAAAAGATGAATAGAAAGTCCATAAAATCGCAGTACACCACATAGTGGTATGGCCTGCTACATTCAAAGGTTCAAGCCATGAGTTTGAAGGCCGCTGACGGCATCACCTCCTGAAAATGTGCATTGTACTCCGCAGCATAATTAGCCAATGCGCATCTGTTTGGTTTATTTCATATTTTAACTCTTCAAATGCATGCAATGGTTTGTACTTAATCAATAATATTATTGTATGGAATTCCAAAAATCAAGGAAAAAAACATTGTAGGGTCCCCCCCCCCCCAGTACATAACAGGCCCTTTGGGGGGATGAGCGAGCATTCTGAACTGTACCAGGCCACATGCCCTCAACATGGGGAGGGTGCTTTGGAGTCCCCCTCAAAGCACCTTGTCCCAATGTTGATGGGGACAAGGGCCTCTTCCTGACAACCCTGCTTGATGGTCTGCAGGCAGGGGTTTATCAATGTCAAGAGAAAAACACAAGATTATCTCTCACAAAATATGCCAAAATATGATCTGGAAAGTCGTGGGAAATATATAAAGACACAACTGTATGTTACAAAGTCTATCCTGAAATTTTGATGTATAGAAGAGAAACATCAAAATTGTTCAAAATTGATAAGGAAGTTAACGGTATGCATCTAATGTTCACCCACTATAGCACCCAAGACTCTGCCAAGGAGTCACATCGAGTGTACATTCAGCACCCAGTTTCCCAGTCACTACCTAGAAGTCCATGACAAAAATTCTGCCAAGACCATTTTCCTTGGGATCAATAAACATGTTCCTCAATGGAGGGGTGACTCCTTGGTACAGAGCATCTCTAGATTAGATATAGCTTGGATCCATAAGATCAAGTGTTATACCCCATTTGGGTTAACCCCTTCAATACCAGGCTTTTTTACCCACGTCAATACGGACCTATTCTGGCATTTCTCTCCTACATGTACAAATCATTATTCTTTTGCGATACAATTTTGCTGAATCCCCAAACATTATATATGTTGTTTTTTTTTAGCAAACACCCTAGGGAATAAAACGATGGTCATTGCAACGTTTTATCTTGCACGGTATTTGCGCAATCATTTTTCATGGTTTCATGAATTAAAAATAACACAGTAAAGTTAGCCCAATTTTTTTGTAAAATATGAAAGATTATGTTACGGCGAGTAAATAGATACCTAACATGTCATGCTTTAAATTTGCTCACACTCATGGAACGGAGCCAAACTTCGGTACTTAAACATTTCCATAGGCGACGCTTTGACATTTTTTACAGGTTACCAGTTTAGATTTACAGAGGAGGTCTAGTGCGAGAATTGTTGCTGGCACTCTAACGCGATACCTCACATATGTGGTTTGAACAGCGTTTACATATGTGCGTTCACTTCTGCGCGCGAGCTACCGGGGCAGGGGCGTTTTAATTTTTTTATTATTATTTTACGTATTTTTTTTTCACTATTATTCCTATTACAAGGGATGTAAACATCCCTTGTAATAGGAAATGTGTGTGACAGGTCCTCTTTATGGAGAGATGCAGGGTCAATAAGACCCTGCATCTCTCCTCCAGGCTAAAAGCATGAAATGGTGAAAAAAATGCTTACCAGCCGCATACTTTCACCAATCTCATGCTTACTAGATGCTTACTGTTAATTTCCTTATCAATTCTGACCATCTGGTCACCAGTCATCCCTATGCTTCCTTGCCTGCACCGGACGATTCTTTCTCCAGGTCCCCGATGGCACGGGAGAGCCCGGAGAAGCCGGGATGTCCCCTCCCACCACCTATAAGAACGATCAATCGGCCGCTATATCACTGCACAAAGCCCAGGACGTCATATGACGTCCACCCAGGATGGGAGATCCCCTTTGTGGACGTCAAATGACTATGGGCCAGTAGTGAAGTGGTTAAATGTTGAAACTGACCTGAATGCGTTTATCGACAATTCTTAAACCTTGGTATTCTCATGTAATGTTCTATTTATCTATTAATAATAACAGTTTTGAGTTTAATAATTATTGTTATATATATTCTGAATGTACACTCGATGTGACTCATTGGCAGCGTCTTGGGTGCTATAGTGGGTGGACATTAGATGCCTACTGTTAATTGTTTAAAATTGATATGGAAATTGTGATGTTTTTTTTCTATACATCAAAATTTAAGGATAGACTTTCTAACATACAGTTGCATCTTTATATATTTCCCACAACTGTCTCTAATATATGTTTACATGTATTCCAAAAATGTCAGTTAAAATATATTTTCTAAAGGCATATATTTGAAAATATTATTTTAAATATATTTTCCAGATATTTTTGAACATCTAAACAAATGCATTTAAACATATATTTTTATATATACTTGTAAATGCATTCCAAAAATATAATTTAAATCTATTTTCCAAAGACATATGTTGGAAATATATTTCTAAAATATATAAGATTTAAGTAAAATATATATATATATAATAAGATTTCAAGCACATCATCCATTTAATACAAAGCAGATAAACCTCTTGCATCCACCTTCCATCCATGAGAAAGCTTGTCAGCTGACCAGCAAAATATCTTCAAGAAAAATACAGCAAGTCCAGTTACCTTGATTTATTGATTGACCTGGATGAATGAGAACCTTTTACAGACACCCACTTTGAGTAGTACTCACTTTTGTTGCCAGCGATTTAGACATTAATAGGCTGTGTGTTGAGTTATTTTGAGGGGACAGCAAATGTGCACTGTTATACAAACTGTACACTAACTACTTTACATTATAGAAAAGTATAATCTCTTCAGCGTTGTCACATGAAAAGATAATAAAATATTTACAAAAATGTGAGGGGTGTACTTTTGTGAGATACTGTGTGTGCGTATATATATATATATATATATATTCTTTTTTTTTTCATTTCAGTCTGCACTAACTCCTGGGCACAGGTAGTGTGGGTTAACAGTGCAAGTGTTTTTAAGGGGTGGGAGGCCAATACATTTTTTAATGTTTTTTTTTTTTTAAGTATCCAATTTCGCACCACCTGTAGAGTACTTGCAGGCTGGCAGAGGTTTAGAAGGCATCCCCTATACCCTTAAATATAAAACCAGGGGAAAGCCAGTAGACATGTGCATTTGTTTTCGTCCAGATGCATTTTCGTCCAAATTTCTGGCATTTTCATTAACAAACAAAAACGAATGTGCAGAATTCAAAATCCGAAAGATCCCACATAAAGAATTTTTTTTTGTTAGTTTTCATTGCTACAACAGTTTAATATAGATAGGAGATTCGACATGACGCTGACATTAGCAATCTGTGTCTATCTAACCTGTGGTCGAATGTGCCTAGCCTTAACTCTATTAGTCCATGATTATTTACACATGGAGAGGAAAGATTCGACATTATAGAGAGAAAAGATTTGACATTATAGTGACAATGTTGGGGTAGACCATTCAACATGAACGACTAAGATTCGACCAAGCAGCGAAAAACATACAAACGTTGAATCTGTCTTTGAAGGCTTATGGGGCCAGATTCACAGAGCGATTACGCCGGCGTAACAGGAGATGCGCGGCGTAAGTCTAATTGTGCGCGTGCGTTTCGATGCACGGCATTCCCAAAACGAGATACGCAAGAAATCTATTTTTTTTTTTGTCCAGCGTAATTTCGATAGACAGGCGCATCCGTCCGCGCAAAACTGCGCTAGTCAAACCATTGATTTGCTATTCAAATATGCTAATGAGGGAGTTACGGGGATCCACAAAAGAACGTTGGTGCAGCGCAGGCTACGCGCTGTGCGCAACAGCTAAATGTTCTGTCTAAAATTAGACCATATAAAAGCTGCTCTAAAATTAGACAATTTGTCTACATGTCAGATAAAGCAACACTGTTAGTGAGGAGCTGAGCAGTCACACATGTTGCCCAACAAACTGTATGCCAACATGCCAGTGGCATCCATGCTCATAGCTATACTACTGACTTTAGATGAGCAAAGAAGGAGGAGTGCACTGAGGAGGGCACAGAGGAGAGCACAGGATTTTTTTTTTTTTCGACTTTTTTTTTCCTTATATAAACTTTACCATTTAATCTAATCCAATACAATATTCTTATCTGATACAAGCCCCTCACTCTTCACTCTTCACGGGAGAGGATATATCACACACGCATAGACATCTATGGCATGAGTGATTCTGAGGTGTCTCGCATCTTCAGATTCACCCCTCATGCCATCATGGAATTAACCACAACCCTGCAGGAGGACATCACCAGCCCAACACATGACACTACCCATGACACCCATGACAGCTACATATACAATCAGAGCCCCATCCCCACAGATTTCGAACAGAACATGTATGGGGACAGCTGGCTGGTTGGTGAGTGACATGGGTGGCAGGCATGACTGTCCCCCCCCATGATGCTGAAATCACAAGGGGCACATGCACTACTAACATCCTCCTGTCTTATCCCTTCAGGGTGACTCTGCATATGCACTGGGACCCCATCTCATGACCCCATCTCATGCCAGCTCACATTATGCATCTTTGCACGTTAAACACACACATTAATCATGGCACAATGAGAATGCATGCATGCACACCACTGTGGTCCCTAGCACACGCACCCCACATCCTCATCAAATTGGATTGGCACCAGTCCACCATGCAGGACTTGTGAGCAGCAACGCCACGCCAAGGCTCCAATTATGTCACTGTACATTCATACACCATTCACACGGACCTGGGGATCACTTCTCCCTGGTCCTGGGGAACCCTTCTCCACCAAAATTGAGGGTGACACCCCTTTTCCGGCAGGAATGTCACCCCCACATTCAAACAGCATTCACAACCCAAAAACAGCATTCCAGCACCAAAAAAAAAATGGCCAAAAAAAAAGGGGAAAAACAAATTAATGCCGTTGCCGTGAGCCACGCCTGGGGCGCCCACGGCCACGGCCCCGGCTCCTCAGGGGAGACTCATGGGGGAGGGGGTAAACCGGGGAAGGAGGAGCAGCCCCTGGTCTCTGCCCACCTGGCGGCCTGCCCTCCAAGGCCACGACAATTCTGTCTAGGCCAACACTTAATGATGCTGTATTGGCCTGGATAGCCTGGGTGAGGGCCCTCACATCCTGCCCAACGCCTGCTGTTGTAGTCTGCAGGTCGTTTAGGCAGTTTGAAAGAGCCCGGGAGTGGCAGTCCAGGTCCCCAAGCGTATCCTTTATGGAGAACAGGCTCTCCTCCATCCGCCCCAAGGTCTGGCTGACCTCTCCCAAATGGCGGGTCTGACGGAACTGGTTCTTTCTAAGAGTGGCGGGCAGGAGATCGGCCAGCCCCCTGGTCTTCTGGGTCGCCTTCCTGCCTCCAGCTGAGGCTTGTGGCCGGGGAGAAGGGGAGGTCCTTGGGAGAGGAGCCCTGTTGGGGGAGGAGTGGGGGGGGCTACCCCTTATGGAGGGCTGGCTGCTGCCAGCCAGAGGGGAAGAGTCCTCCAAAAACAAAAGTCCAGTGCCTGACATGGACTCCTCCTCCTCCTCAAACTCCTCCTCCTCAACCTCCTCCTCTTCAACCTCCTCCTCTTCAACCTCCTACGAGGACTCCGGCCTTGTCGGGGGGTCCTCATCAGGCTGGGATGGTGCGGTCAGCCCAGATGGCCCAGCACCCTCCTGCTCATCTGTGGATGACACAAAACATTCACAGGTTAGAGGATCCACACACTTGCCACATATTCCCTTTCACCCCCTCCCCACACATGCTACACACCTGATAGGGCCAAAAAACCTTACCTGGCATCACGCCTTCATGACTTGAGTCATAGCCGGGCAGGCCCTCCACCTGTTGCCTATGAAAGGTCTGGGCCCCCGCATGCTCCTCCGCTGTCAGCCTAACAGGGCATGGTGGGCCCCCTCCTGTGCCCCTGGCATAGGCTAGCATTTTGGCCAGCTTCTTTTTGACCAGACGCCGGAGGTCATTGATTTTCTTTTCAATCCCTGACAGTGTCCGGGTCTCCCCCCCCCCCCCCCCCCCCCGAGGCATTCACCTGGTCAGTAATCCTGTCCAAAATCTCTCTCCTCCTGGCCGGGGTGGTGTTGGCACTCTCCAAGGCCGTGGAGGAAACGCCCATAATCAGAAATGGCCCGGGCAAGAATTTGTTTCTCCCCCAAAGTAAAATTTAGCTTCCTCTTTCTCTCCGTCATACTCAGACAAAAACTCACTCCCAAACAGCAAAAATCAGTCACAAAAACAAGCAGGAAAAATCAAGCAAGAAAACAAACAGGAAAAATCAAGCAAGAAAGCAAACAGGAAAAATCAAGCAAGAAAACAAACAGGAAAAATCAAGCAAGAAAACAAACGAACAAAAAACTAACAACCAAAAACTCTCACAAGCAGTCACCAAAAATCACTTATAAATCACACAGTCCACAAATATCAAAAAGACAAACCACAACGCAACAACAGAACAAAAGCACCTTGCTGTATAGGGAGGGATACAAAGGGATGTACTTTTGCAAAGGAAGTGCGTTTGTGTCTGTCTATTTATGCTGTCTGCGTAATTCATGATTTTGCCCTAGTCCACTTCCAATTTCACTGAGTGCGCTGTTCCCGAGTTGTGAGCATGCGCACGGAGGTGCTGTCATGGTCTGCTTCAAGCGCGCATGCGCGAGCCGGCCGGCCCTTCATTTGCATGGGGTCACGGCTCATTTCAATGTAACACGCCCACGTCCTTCCCAATTTGGATTACTCCGCCTTGCACCTCAGAAATAACGTTGCGCAGGCACTAATTTCTGCGTAAAAGCAACGAGAATAGGGTGATTGCGCCGCTACATTGCGCCAGTCTAACGTAAAGCCGGTGCGCTACGCCGGTCCAATAATGCGCAGATGTACCTGAATCTGGCCCATGGTGTCTGCCGAAAGTTCTAAGAAGATTCAAGAAGCAGCTAAACTGTACAACGCTGCAATTGTACATTTGCAGTCAAGTGCTCGGCCCATAGGCTATAGAAGAATTTGAATGTTGGTTGCTTAATTTAAACTAGTAATAATGAAAAAAAATATAAATATACGCGCAAAAAAATCTGAATTCGGCTACTGGTGATAGACGGCAGTAGCGTATTTCATACGCACGGAAGATTAACATTGCCCAAGAATTTTACTATAACTTGGCGGAACATTCGACCGGAAATGTAGAATTGTGGCATCGTACAGTTTAGCTGCTCCGTTGAATCTTCTTGGAACATTCGACAGACACCATAAGCCTTCAATGACAGATTCAACCTTAATTGATTTGGATTTTCGGAAGAATACATTTTTTAACAAAATTAAATAAATAAAAATGCATTTCGGGAGTAACTAAATAAATGTATTTTGCGGACGAAAATGAAATTCCGAAACAATATTTCTTTATCGTACATCACGGGACACAGAGCGCATAGCCATTACACTTGGGTTATATGGGTACCTTCAGGTGTGGACACTGGTGTAATCAATTTCACAGGAAGTTTCCTCCCTATATAACCCCCTCCCACTGGGAGTGCTTCAGTTTTTTCGCCAGTGTCTTAGGTGTTGGTCACGTCTAGCTGTCCCTCGGAGGTCTCGGGATCCAGGATAGCTAGCCGGATCCGTCCGAAGTGCTTCAAAGCCAAGGTGTACGGTACCCGGGCCCTGCTGGAGTGGGGTTTTGCCTATAATGCCTCTCCTTGGAGGGCTGGATTCTGGGCTCCAGTGCCTTAGTCTCTTCCAAGAACTAAACGCTACTGATGCCAGGATGCTATATAGGTCCAGGTGTGTGGGTTCCTTAACACAGGACCCCGGTCCCTGAAGGTCCAAGACAATATCCACGGAGATGGGGGAAGGTTGGTCCTCTTGCATTTTGCAATACCCTGCGGCGTGGAGCAGGTAAGAGGGAACCTGCGGGACTTGGTTCGACAGTAGGTATCCCCCTGGGGGTTCTGGGTCGGCTAATGGTATGCTTGTGCATCAGCCACTATCTCCACTATGTCTTTTGAGGCAGGATGGGATGTACTAATGTTTACCCAGATAACATGTAGGTATATGTATGCTTTTAAAGATATGTATTTGCTACTCCCCCCAGATCTGCCTGTTAGCATGATACTGCAGCCCCACGTGCTATGAGGAGGAAATGCTGGCAAAACTCCTGTTTCTTAGGAAGCCTATGGGGACAGCTTCCTCTATGTGTGCACTACAATAAGATTAGTGTCTTGCCTGGTGTCTGTTTGGTTGCTAGCGCTGGTCCAGGCTTCTCCTCTGCTTTCTGCTTCCTCCATGTTGGTTTCAGCGTGGGGGGGGGGCGCGCACGCGTGCGCGCCGCCTTTTACAGCGTCAGCGTGCGTGGGGGGGGCGGGCCAGCAGCGTCAGGTCTCAGTTAAAGCAGCAAAGCATTTCCTGGCTGGTCATTCCCTCCTGAAGGCAGAGGAGGCTGAGGACACAGAGCGCGCAGCTTAACCATTTCTGGCTATACAGTGACACCCAGTGGTGGTTTGTGGATCTTCAGGTCTGGACTTAGCTCCATACTGACCAGAGAAAAAAAAAAAGGGTTTTTTTCTTAAAGGGACTCAGCCTTAGATCTGGCAGTATCTGAGTCGGTGCAACCTTGGGCTCCTGCTAACGGGCATTGGTGTGGCAATACTCACAGGACCTTCCTCGGTATTGCCGCCTTCTCGGGCGTATGAAAATTTGGAAATGTTTTACCATAGCCTGTTCTTATTAATGGTTCACTTCTAGCTACAACAGTTGGGTGTTGGCTTTAGGGGTGTCTCAAGGTTGTGCAATGGCTCCCAAGGGATCAGGACCAGGGCTGCAAAAGGTACCAAAAAACTAAAGGGGTCTCCATCGGGGTCAGAGGATTTGGGCCAGGCTCTAGCGGTCCCACCCTCACCAGATAGACCACCGAACAGCATGTTGCAGGATCCATTGAGGGTGCTAGGGGCAGAGGCGGCCCCCAATCAACCCATTCCCGTTTACGTTACGGAAGAAATGCTAGCGACCACCCTGGGTGGGCTAGAGGAAAGGTTAACTGCTTTAATTGCCTGCTCTTTGCCAGGTGGAAAACGGGCTAGATCCCCGTCACCTAGATTGGTGTTTTCAGATGCAGAGGTCCTCTCTTCGGAGGAATTGGACCCACAGGGGGATCAAGCGGACCCGAGTCCCGATGGTTCAGACATTGAGGGTTCCACTGTCTGTCAAGCAGAGAGCCTGTGGATCCAGTCTCTGACAGATATGGTTCGCACTGCTTTTAAACTTCCAGTGTCAGAACAATTAGCCCCCGCGGTATCCTCTTTAGGTTCCTTGAAGGCACCGTTGAGTGGTGCGTCTTTTCCAGTTCACCCCCTTCTGGAGAGCGTGATTTTTCAGGATTGGGCTCGACCTGATAGGATTTTTATCCCTCCTAAAAGGTTCACTATTCTCTATCCTATGGAAGAGGAATTTGCAAAGAAATGGGCACTCCCTACCGTGGACGCAGCCATTTCCTGCGTAAATAAATCCCTGACCTGTCCGGTTGAAAATGTCCAGATGTTTAAAGATCCAGTCGACAAAAAGTTGGAGACCCTACTGAAGGCTTCTTTTACCACAGTAGGTGCCGTGGTTCAGCCAGCGGTGGCAGCCATTGGCGTTTGTCAGGCTTTAAAGGATCAGACTAAACAGATATTAAGGGACATACCGGCTCAGCAAGCTCGTGAATTGGCTGACCTCCCAAGGGCTCTCTGCTTTGCAGTAGATGCTATTAAGGACTCCATTCAACAGGCGTCCCGTTTATCTCTGCTGTTGGTTCATATGCGTCGCCTTTTGTGGCTGAAAAACTGGTCAGCAGAGGCACCCTGCAAAAGGCTTTTAGCAGGATTTCTCTTTCATGGTGGGAGACTATTCGGTGAAGACCTAGATAAATATATCCAGACCATATCAAGTGGTAAAAGTTCTTTCTTGCCTGTCAAGAAAAGATCGCGTGGGCCCGCGTTTAAGCGACAGGCCTTCGCAGGCTCGGCCCCTTCAACTTCCTGTCAGTATCGACGGCCTCCCGGGCGTTCAGCATTTAATAGCCACCCACAAGGACAAGCCACGGCAGGCAAGAGGCCATGGTCTCGCAAGCCGGTTAAACCAGTCATCAAGTCAGATTCATGAAGGGGCGCCCCCACACTCTTGGGTGGGGGGAAGGCTTCGGTTTTTCTCCGAAGTGTGGGAGGCCAGAATTCCCGACTCTTGGGTACTGTCCGTGGTAGCCACGGGCTACAAGCTAGAGTTTCGGGAAGTCCCCCCTCCTCATTTTCAGGGGTCAAGTCTTCCAAGCGACCCATTAAAGAGGGCCTCTCTTGTAAAAGCATTGGATCGTCTCTTGCTCCAAGGAGTAATTGTAGAAGTACCAACCCAGGAATGGGGTCAGACTGCCAGAGGATATTTTTACCTCAAGCAAAGGTCAGATCAATAACTCAAGCAGTTCAAGTGATCTTAGGCAAGAAGAGGCCGACTATTCGCCTATGTATGCGACTGCTGGGGAAGATGGTGGCCGCCTTCGAGGCAGTGCCCTACGCCCAGATCCATACCAGATATCTCCAGGCAGCCATTCTCTCTGCTTGGAACAAGTCCATTCAGGCGTTAGATCGTCCGTTAGTGCTCTCCCCAGGAGTCCGGCGCAGCCTGTTTTGGTGGCTGGTCCCTCAAAATTTGTCAAAGGGGAAATCCTTTTGCCCCATCACGTGGAAGATAGTAGCCACGGATGCCAGCCTGTCAGGTTGGGGGGCAGTTCTAGAAGGACAGACCCAGCAAGGGCAGTGGTCGGAGGCAGAAAAACTGCTTCCCATCAATATCCTAGAGATCAGAGCTGCTCGGCTGGCCCTGATCGCCTGGACTCTCCCCTTTCAGGGTCTGCCAGTAAGGATACAGTCCGACAATGCCACTGCGGTGGCATACATAAACCACCAGTGGGCACGAGGAGCCTAGCAGCCCAAAGGGAAGTAAACCTGATTTTCTCATGGGCCGAAGCCCATGTACCCTGCATCTCGGCGGTGTTCATCCCAGGGATAGACAATTCTCAAGCAGATTTTTTGAGTCGTCAACAGTTGCTCCCGGGAGAGTGGTCTCTTCACCCCCAGGTATTCCAAGAGATTTGCCAAAGATTCGGAGTCCCAGATGTGGACATTATGGCAACGAGATCCAACAAAAAGTTGGACAAATTCATATCCCGAGCCAGGGATCCCTCGGCCTACGGGACCGATGCGTTGGTTTGCCCCTGGCACCAGTTTTCTCTCCTGTATGCGTTCCCTCCACTGCAGATGATTCCCCGCCTTCTACGGAGGATCAGGGTGGAGCGCAGGCCTGTGATCCTGGTGGCCCCAGCCTGGCCCAGGAGGGCTTGGTACTCACTCATCGTGAGGATGTCAGTCGGGGCGCCGTGGCCGCTCCCCCTGCGCCCAGATCTGCTGTCTAAGGGCCCAATCTGCCACCCTGCTTCACAGCAGCTAAATTTGACGGCTTGGCGGCTGAATCCCCAGGTCATATCTACGTTGATTCAGGCTAGGAAACCGGTCTCTAGAAATATTTATTACAGAGTCTGGAGAACCTATGTGGAGTGGTGCGAGTCTCAAAAATTGCATCCTCGAAAGTTTTTTATTGACAGGATCTTGCGATTCCTCCAGGTTGGCGTTGACAAAGGGTTGGCTCTTAGTACTCTAAAGGGGCAGGTGTCGGCTTTATCGATATGGTTTCAAAGACCCTTGGCCACCCATTCGCTTATGAAAACCTTCTTGCAGGGGGTCTTGCATGTGAATCCCCCTATTAGAGCTCCCCTCTGCCCCTGGAATTTAAATCTGGTCTTGTCAGCTTTACAAAGGCAGCCGTTTGAACCTCTGACAGAAATCCCTCTTGTGCTACTAACCCAAAAGTTGGTTTTCTTGGTGGCTATGGCTTCGGCCAGAAGGGTTTCCGAGCTGGCAGCCTTGTCATGCAGGGAGCCGTACCTTATTCTGCATAAGGACAGAGTGGTTCTGCGGCCTCAACCTTCTTTCCTTCCTAAGGTCATATCCAGTTTTCACTTGAATCAGGACCTAGTCCTACCATCCTTCTTTCCTACTCCCCAGTCCAGAGAGGAAAGACTGCTTCATACTTTGGACGTGGTTTGAGCCATGAGGGTCTATCTCAAGGCTACAGAGAAGATTCGGAAAACAGATGTGCTTTTTGTTCTTCCGGAGGGCCCCAAGAAGGGTCAGCCGGCTGCCAAGTCTTCCTTGGCTAGGTGGATTAAGCAGCTGATTTTTCAGGCCTATGGTCTGAAGCGCGTTCCACCTCCCTTATCAGTTAAAGCCCATTCTACGAGGGTCATGAGTGCCTCCTGGGCGGCACACCATCAGATCTCTATGGCACAGGTTTGCAAGGCGGCAACCTGGTCTTCCGTACATACGTTTACTAAATTTTATAAGTTAGACGTGGCAAAGGGTACGGACGCAGCATTTGGGCAGGCGGTCCTACGGGCAGCGGTATAGAATCCTCTGGTCCGGGTCACGCCCCCTTTTTTTCTGTTGGTGGAGTTACTTTACTTCCTGATAATTTTTTGTTTGGCTATTCTTGGCCTTACGGTCTCCCTCCCTTCATAGAGCATTGCTTTAGGACATCCCAAGTGTAATGGCTATGCGCTCTGTGTCCCGTGATGTACGATAAAGAAAAAAGGATTTTTAATAAACAGCTTACCTGTGAAATCCTTTTCTTGAAGTACATCACGGGACACAGAGCTCCCACCCCTCTTTTGGGGAACATTGTGTAACCTCGGAGGAATTGCTTGCTACAAAACTGAAGCACTCCCAGTGGGAGGGGGTTATATAGGGAGGAAACTTCCTGTGAAATTGATTACACCGGTGTCCACACCTGAAGGTACCCATATAACTCAAGTGTAATGGCTATGCGCTCTGTGTCCCGTGATGTACTTCAAGAAAAGGATTTTTACAGGTAAGCTGTTTATTAAAAATCCTTTTATTTCAGTGTGCACATGTCTAAAAGCCAGTTTGAATGCTTGATATACCAGGTTGTGTTTGGATAATGGGCAAACATGTTGCTGAAAGAAGTCAAAATCGATAAAAAAAATGGCAGACTGATAAATTTTAAACCAAGCACATTAGATTGCAAAATCTTGGATAGGAGAAAATCAGTGACTAAATAAATAAAACTGTTTTTAAGTTTTTTTTTTTTTAGGCCTCCTACATGATATAAGCTCTATATTTTGTTTTTATATGTAATGCTACTCTTTGTATCAGCTTGGGTATACAGCAGATGCTGTCTATGTTTTTCTCCTGAAGGAAACATAGTCATCTACTGTAAATCGAATATGTTCAGCCATTAAAATGTATCACCACTACCTACTGAGTAATGTATTGGCATCTCACAGCAGAAAGAAAAGCCATGTGGCTGCTATGGACATCATTAAATTAGTCAGAGAGATGCACATTTTAAACTTTCAGTGTGATATTGGCATTGGCAAGCAATTTTCTAAACTCATTGGTTGTGCATTTTTGTGAGGGGTTAAAGCAATCGTTATGCGCTTAGAGAATTCCTAAGCAATATTACTATAACATTACTATAACAGCTGGCTCCCATTGCCAATCCAAATGAAACTATTGCAAGTTATAACTGACAATTATATCTGCTTTAAACACAGTTTAAAAAACATTCTACAGTTGCATTAGATACGTTCCCAATCAAATTAGAAAATGAAAAGCTTTCAAATAAATTAATGTTAGACCGTTCACCTGGTAAGATAATCTAAATGGAGAATATGATAACATGCAATTATAGAATAAAGCAGTCATTGAGTTATTTAAGAAATCAAATTCTGATGCTATTGCCTCGGAGTCTCTGTTGTATGTTAATGTTAAATACTGTTTAATGGTTTTAAACTATGCGTTTTTTTTTTTAGTTTTTTTTGTGCATGTTTGTTCACACATGTGGTCACCTGTTTTTTGTGTATTGATTGCCATTGCTTTAAAGCAGTCCATTCAATTTTAATGTATCCTTAAAGTGGAACTTTACCCATAAAATCGTGATAAAAATGATGTTCTTTAGCAAGGAACATACAGTACATTCCACATTAATAATTATTACCAACATTTCTGTTTAATTTAAAATAGCCCATTTTTCTTCTTGCTGGAGGCTGCCATTTTTAATGAAGCCCAGAACCCCAGGAGCAGCAATAAATCTTTAAGATGTCAGCAATTCAGCCTCTAGATTTTGGGCATAGTGCAGAAAAATAGAGAGCAACTAAGCATGTGCAGAACAGGGTGAGACCATGGATTTTAAACAGTATAGGCACTTATTAATGTTTTACATAGCTTTGCCTACAAAATGGACAAGCCTGAGGTGATCTAGCAGGACTTAAACTTCTGACTGACTAAAGTTCCACCTTAATGCATTTCTTTCAACAAAAAAATGTATTTGTCCTATTTGCAGGCAAAGCTTTCTACCACATTGCTCACTGCATTTCCATCTGTGCATTGTGGTATTCTAAAGAGCGGTTGTGTTTATATTGTCTATGTGTGATGTTCATACCTCTGGCCTATAGATGTCACTATTTACAGTTGTTACATGTATAATACTTTGGTCAAATCTGTAATACTTATGTTTGGCTGAACCTCCTCAAACTGAGACCATGCTCATAATCTCAATCGCATTCTGCGATCCACCAATTTACTCCAGATACCGAAAGCCAACTACAAGTCCAAAGGAGAAAAAAGATTTGCGGTCCAAGGTCCCAGACTATGGAACGCTCTACCAACCAGCATTTGATTGGAGGAGAACCACTTAGCATTCAGGAGAAAGATCAAGACTTATCTCTTTTGATATCAAAGGAGACAGGAACAACAAGCGCCCAGAGGCGATTTAGTTTGCATGTGCCGCGTTATATAAGTTTTCATTCATTCTTTCATGTGTGTGTTCACTTCATCCTTAATATATGGTTTCATGACATTACTGTCCTTAAGGGTACTGTCTTAAAGTGGCTACAAAGGCTGAAGCATGAAGGTAAAAAAACCTTTGTTGTGCAGCTTACCCCTCAGCCCCCCTAATATGTACCCAAGCCCAATCTCGATCCAGCGATGTGTACAAGAGCCAAGGCTCTCCTGAGTCTCTCCTCCTGATTGGCTGAGATGCAAGCGCTATTGGTTCCCACTGCAGTCAATCACAGCCAGTGAGGCAGGAGCGGGAGGCTTGGATGAGCCATACTCTCTGTATCTTATGGACACACAGAGCCAGCTCAGGAGCGAGCACGTAAAGGAGGGTACCATTATACTGAGCAGGGATCTTTTTTCTGAATATACAATTACTGGGTGGTCTTATCACAACAGATCTAGTTGCCCTTTTGCCACCAGAGTCTAAAGTTTAACCACTCAGCAACACCTCATTGGGCAGTGCAAAGAACGTTGTTCATAATATTAAAGTGTGATCAGATCTGAAACCAGTGTGTCAGAAATTGAGATGCATTTTTCTAAGAACTTAAGTAACTACAAGAATAAGGTGTGATTTAAAAAATGGATGCATCTGAATTGGTATCTCCTACTGTGGTGACAATGAAAAAACAGATTTTTATGTTAACCATTACAAACCTGTTGGTAATGATAGTAACTCATATTGAGTAAGTATGTTTAGAACTCACTCAGAGGAGCTTAAATCTTTTCTATTCTCACTTGCAATGGAAATAAAACCAAAAATATTAAATTGTGCTTAAAATACTTGTGACAATAGAATTATATCTAAAAGAGCTTGTGGAAAGTAAGCAAAAACAAAGTCCAAAACATCTTTCTGCCTTTATTGCAGGGAAATCTACAAATAACATACAAACAAGGAGAGCGCACACTAAGTGCAGTAGTGTTAAAGCTTTAATACTAAAATCAAATGTAAGTTGGTCACTCAAAATTAAAACAGAAAAGGTGGGTACCCTACACTGCCGAGCATGAGTTCCTCTTTGTTATCACACTCGCAGTTTTGGAAAAAAAAATGTCAGATGGATTAGCTGCAGCTGAATGATGGATAGAACAGAACTCGTACAGTGCCTGTGTACAGAGCTCTGATCTGTCCTTCAGCTAACAGCCAGGAGCCTTGCTGTTATCCAGTGTCTTTACTGAAGTAAATAAAGCATTTAGATTTGTCACCTGAGTGGAGAAAACCTGTGGTAAGGTTAACTGAGCTTAAAAGGTGATCACTTACTCTAAGTGAAGAGGGTTTTTAAAATATAACATACCGTAAGCTGCTAAAAGACTATTGATATCTTTAAGCACTGAAACAGCTTGCACTTTGGTGTCTCTTAAGGCCTGTACACACGATCGGATTTTCCGACAACAATTGTGTGATGGAAGGGTTTTGTCAGATAATCCGACCGTGTGTATGCTCAATCGGACAATTTTTGTCAGAATTTTGGACAACAAATGTGGGATAGCCATGCTCTCAAATTGTCCGATAACAAACGTGTTCCATTGAATTATTCGATCGTGTGTACACAAGTCTGTCGGATTAAAATCCAAAGTACAAACAGGCATGTTCCGAACCAATGCTATCCACCAGACAACATTAGCAGAAGTTGCCCAAAGGGTGGCGCTAAAGAGCAGAAAAAACACATTGTTTTGTGTATGTTGGCTGAAAAAGTTCTGCTGTCTGCAGAACAAGTTCACGGCCTACGCCCTTCAGACAAAATTCAACAGATTTGTCTGATGGAAGTCAAATCGTGTGTATGAGGCTTTTAGTGAAAATATAAGGAAGGGTTGATGAGGAGACGTACTAAGCCTTACCAATTGTTTACCTGCTTTATTCCATATTTATGGTATTGTAGATCAGGGAAGGTGTGCTTGATGCGATCTTGCAGTTCTTACCATTGACAGATTGAAGGATATATGGTAAATCCTTATGAATCAGGATAGCTATTCCTGCTTTATAACCCATGGCTGGGGAACCATAGACTTCCCAATGGTTTACCTTCAGTTGTTTGAGATCAAAATTGGTATCTTTTTTTTAGGGTCAGCATAAACCCTTATCATTCCATGACAATATTCTCATAACATAATAGACAGAAAGAGGGCTTGTCCTGGCAAGAACATCATCATAACTCTAAAGGGGTAAGTTAACAATAAGCAACCAGGTTCCTCCAACTCCCACAGGGGAAATTGTTCCTCCTCTACAGGGAATCTGAACACATGGCATTCTCCATCCAACACTTGTAGGTATAAAACCATGGGATAGGCAAAGAACAAAGTTGTTTCTGATACAAAGCAAAACATACTTGGCTTTGTTGGATGAGCTCTGTGGAATAATCAACGAACACGAGAAACTTGAAGCCATTCAAGGAGAGAGAGCTGCTTCATGTAACACTGAAGTATGCCCAGCTTCTTGCATAGTTTGGACATTTTACTATGAGCAGTCCTGGTAAATTCCTAGTATTGGAGTGTTGGCCTAAGAAATATGCTCTTTCCTCAGTACATGCAGATTCCAAACCTAAGGCTCTGTGAATCCATTCAAATATCTAATACAAGGCCTGCAGTGTGATAAAGGAGTCTGCTAGCAGAAAGGTTGAGATATAAAAAAAAAAATGGAACTATAAGGCCTCGTACATGAGGCAATCTATTTGTTCAAATCGGTTGGACCGACCGATTTGAACAAATCTGTCTGCTTGGATTTTGGTTTGTTCGCGTGTACACACGAGCAAACCAAAATCCCCGCCAGCAGACAGCGCGCTGACGTGTCAGTGACGCGGCGGTGACGTTGACGCTGCCCCGTCACCGCACCAGGAAGTAAAACACTTCCGCGCATGCGTCGAAATTATTCGGCGCGTGTGCGAGAAGACATGTCTGCTGGTTAGCGTACTAACCAGCAGACATGTCGGGCGGACGGGTTCCCAGCCGACAGATTGGTAAGCATGCTTTCAAATCTGTCGGCTGGCCAAATCCATCTGCTCGCCCGTACACACGATCGAATCTGTCTGCTGGGACGGTCTAGCAGACCAGCAGACAGATTTGGTCGTGTGTACGCGGCCTAAAGATAATCTGCAGCCTGAAACCTGCAGTGCCAGGCATTGAGTGCAACAATAATAATAATAATCACATAACTTTATAAAATGCAGAAATCAACATAAATATACATATGTCAATTAGGGATGAGCTTCGTATGTTCAATCGTTCGTCAAAATACGAACAAAACCAGTCGATCGTGCCAAATTCGAGTTATGTTTCACAGATCATAATTCACTGCGGCAACGCTGGCTGATGATTGGCCAAGCATGCACTATGACCTGCATGCTTGGCCAATCACAGCACGCAAAAAACGAAGAGCCATAATTGGCCAAAGCCAGGGTGGCTTTGGCCAATTATGGCTCAGGGGTTTTAGTACACGCCCCACACTATAAAAGGCCGCCTGCAGGTCAGCCTTTTGTAGTTTGTTGTGGCCGTGGTTAGAGAGAAACAGTGTGTAGAGGATATAAAAAAAAAAAATAATTAACAAAAATGCAATAAAACTATCCCTTATTTTGTAAACGCTATAAATTTTGCGAAAACCAACCGATAAACGCTTATTGCAATTTTTTTTACCAAAAATACGTAGAAGAATACGTATCGGCCTAAACTGAGGAAAAAAAATGTTTTTTTATATATTTTTGGGGGATATTTATTATAGCAAAAAGTTAAAAATATTGCATTTTTTTTAAAATTGTCGCTCTTTTTTTGTTCATAGCGCAAAAAATAAAAACCGCAGAGGTGATCAAATACCACCAAAAGAAAGCTCTATTTGTGGGGAAAAAGGACGCCAATTTGGTTTGGGAGCCACGTCGCACGACCGCGCAATTGTCAGTTAAAACGAAGCAGAGCCGAATCGCAAAAAGGGGCAAGGTCCTTTACCTGCATTTTGGTCCGGGTCTTAAGTGGTTAAAGATGTTTTCACAGGCATACTATAGACACCCAGCAGGTGCAATATTTAAAGGAATTTTTCATTTTTTTTTATTTAAGCATCATTAAAATCACTGCTCCTCAGGAGCAGTGATTTTAATGATGCTTAAATAAAAATAAAAAAATAAAAATTCCTTTAAATATTGTACCTGCTGGGTGTCTATAGTATGCCTGTGAAAGTGTCTTTGAGAACCCGGGTCTTCCCCGAGGGAACATGTATCAATGGAAAAAAAAGTTTTAAAAATGGAAGTTTTTTCAGTAGTCCTGAAAAAAAAAAAAAAAATTTGGAAAACTTTTTTTCCATTGATACATGTTCCCTGGGGCAAGACCCGGGTTCTCAAAGATGTTTTACGACAATAACTTGCATATTAGGCTTTAAAATTAGCACTTTTGAATTTGAAAGGTTCGAGTCCCATAGCCGTGAATGGGGTTCTAAATGTTCGAGCGAACGTTCGGTCCGTTCGAAGGTTCTGGTGCGAACCAAACGGGCGGGTGTTTGGCTCATCCCTAATGTCAATCCTAAAATGCAGTATGAATGGATGTGCCGAACACCCCCCCCCCCAGTTTGGTTTGTGGCAGAACATGCGAACAGACCAAAAGTTTGTGCAAATTTTTGAATACCATTAAAAGTCTATGGGACTCAAACGTCAAAAAACAAAAGTGCGAATTTTAAAAGCTAATATGCAAGTTATTGTCTTGAAAAGTCTTTGGGGACCTGGCTCCTGCCCCAGGGGACATGTATCAATGCAAAAAAAGTTTTTAAAACTGAAGATTTTTCAGGAGCAGTGATTTTTTTTTTCTCCACATTCAGCCATAACTGCACACAAGAGACCAGCTCATAATAGAAGTGCTTAATTTTCGTCTCTGTTTCAGGTTTGCATCATTTGTGGAAGTTTTTTTTTTTTTTTTTTCCTTTAATATATATTTATAATATGACATTTTTATTATTTATATATTTTATGAATACTTTATATATATTTATTTCCCTTTTGTCCCTCTTGTATGGATATTAACCACTTAAGACCCGGACCAAAATGCAGGTAAAGGACCTTGCCCCTTTTTGCGATTCGGCACTGCGTCGCTTTAACTGACAATTGCGCGGTCGTGCGACGTGGCTCCCAAACAAAATTGGCGTCCTTTTTTCCCCACAAATAGAGCTTTCTTTTGGTGGTATTTGATCACCTCTGTGGTTTTTATTTTTTGCGCTATAAACAAAAATAGAGCGACAATTTAAAAAAAATGCAATATTTTTTACTTTTTGCTATAATAAAAATCCCCCAAAATATATAAAAAAAAAATTTTTTTCCTCAGTTTAGGCCGATACGTATTCTTCTACCTATTTTTGGTAAAAAAAATCGCAATAAGCGTTTATCGGTTGGTTTTCGCCAAATTTATAGCGTTTACAAAATAAGGAATAGTTTTATTGCATTTTTATTAATTATTTTTTTTTTACTACTAATAGCGGCGATCAGCGATTTTTTTCGTGACTGCGACAATATGGCGGACACTTCGGACAATTTTGACACATTTTTGGGACAATTGTCATTTTCACAGAAAAAAATGCATTTAAATTTGCATTGTTTACTGTGGAAATGACAGTTGCAGTTTGGGAGTTAACCACAGGTGGCGCTGTAGGGGATGTGTGACTATGTGTTTTGTTTACTACTGTAGGGGGGTGTGGCTGTAGGTGTGTCATCATCGATCGCGTCCCCCTATCACAGGGATGACGCGATCGATGCTACAGCCACAGAGAAGCACGGGGAAGCCGTGTGTACACACGGCTCTCCCCGTTCTTCCGCTCCAGGGACGGATCGCCGCACTGCAGCGGCGATCGGGTCCGCGACCCACGGCTGGGTACTAAAATCAACGTATATATACGTTGATGTGCCCAGCCGTGCCATTCTGCTGACGTAAATGTGCAGTAGGCGGTCCTTAAGTGGTTAAGGAGAACCCTGCACCCAAAATTAAAAAAAGAAAAGCGTGGGGGCCCCCAGTCCCTATATATTCTGAACAGCAGTATACAGGCGGTCCAAATAAGACAGGGACTGTACTGTAGGTTTGTTCTTAAGTTGAATCTCGTTGACATTTGGAACAGGTACATTTTTTAAGTGTAGCTCCAGTCAAAGAATCAATTTTTAAGCTTTTTGGATGCATAGAGAAGGATTATTACCCCTGTAACATTTGTTTTGCATCTGTGCACCTGTTCAGAAGATTTCACCTCCTATCTCAATGACAATTGGATTTTGACAATTTGGGGTTATTAGGGAAACAAGGATTCGTGATAAAGCATCAGTGGAGACACCTTTTTCCCATATTAACTTTTACAGGAGATAATTCCCCTTCCTAGGGGTAGATTTCCTCTCACTTCCTGTTGTTTCCTTTCATTTGTAAGTAGGAGTTGTTTGTAAGTCGGATGTTTGAAAGTACAAATGAAAAGAGGGGTCCCCCTCAAGGGGTTGGGACTTTACAGGCAACTAATTAGAATGCAAAAAAGTATAGAAATATATAATTTATTAATAAGCATATTGAGAATTCAATCATGTAAAAAAAACATACAATTGACTGACAGATAAAAACATTGACCAGATAACACACTAATATGATGTGATTTGGTATAAATGCTGTCTCCAGAGTGAAGGTAAGGCCCGACGCATTTCAGGATGTACTCCCTTCCTCTGGGAATTCCTTCATGGAGAGCACAACGTATCTATAACAGAAATACACAAAGATAATTGGTGGCACATAAACAGGAACAATATGAGCATTGGTGAGGGCAAAGAGGTGCGAAGCCGATGAAAAACACAAGACATGCAGCCCAGAAAACACCAGCATTAACAATGAAAAACTGTGTGTAAAAACAAAAATAACTTGATAATATTCCTGCTGTCACTGGCTCAAGCGTAAAACTTTGTACATACAAAACTCATAGTTGAGTCAGTGTTGCCAAAATAGTGCAGATTCTAAAAAAGAAACAAAATACATATATATTCAAAATTGATTAACAGAACAAGAAGAGCAAAAAAAACATAGGGCCAGATTCACAGAGCGATTACGCCGGCGTAACAGGAGATGCGCGACATAAGTCAAAATTTGCGCATGCGTTTCGATACTCCGCATCCCCAAAACGAGATACGCAAGAAATCTACTATTTTTTGTCTAGCGTAATTTCGTTAGACAGGCACATCCGTCCGCGCAAAACTGCGCTAGACACACCATTGATTTGCTATTCAAATATGCTAATGAGGGAGTTACAGGGATCCACAAAAGAACGTTGGTGCAGCGCACGCTACGCGCTGTGCGCAACAGCTGCACGGCCTGTCTAAAATTAGACCATATAAAAGGTGGTCTAAAATTAGACAATTCGTCTACATGTCAGAGAAAGCAACACCGTTAGTGAGGATCTGAGCAGTCACACGTGTTGCCCAACAATCTGTATGCCAACATGCCAGGGACATCCTCGCTCATAGCTATACTACTGACTTTAGATGAGCAAAGAAGGAGGAGGGCACAGAGGAGGGCACCCGCATAGACCTCTTTGGCATGAGTGATTCTGAGGTGTATCGCATCTTCAGATTCACCTCTCATGTCATCCTGGAATTAACCATAACCCTGCAGGATGACATCACCAGCCCAACACACCGCTCACATGCAGTGCAGCCACTGGTCAAGGTCATGGCAACACTCCATTTCCTTGCCAGTGGCTCTTTTCAAAGAACAAGTGGAGTGGTGGCTGGGATGTCACAATCCTCCGTGAGCAGATGTGTGCACCAGGTTGTCCCTGCAATCCTCAGACGCATGGCCAACCAAATCATCAAACCCACCACTGAGGACCTGCGGCTGAAGGCAATGACAGATTTCTACAGAATTGCCAGATTCCCACGCACCGTGGGGGCCATTGATTGCACACATGTGGCACTCCAGCCCCCCTATGAGACAGAGCACATATACCGCAATCGGAAGCATTGGCATTCCATCAACGTACAGGTCATAGTCGATGCCCAAGGCCTCATATGGCACGTCCGTGCCAAACACCCCGGGTCCAGCCATGACAGCTCAGCTACATATACAATAAGAGCCCCATCCGAATGGAATTCGAACAGAACGTGTATGGGGACAGTTGGCTGGTTGGTGAGTGACATGGGTGGCAGGCATGACTGTCCCCCCCCATGATGCACACATCACAAGGGGCACATGCATGACTAACATCCTCCAGCTGAGGCTTGTGGCCGGGGAGAAGGGGAGGCCCTTGGGAGAGGAGCCCTGTTTGGGGAGGAGTGGGAGGGGCTAGCCCTTATGGAGGGCTGGCTGCTACCAGCCAGAGAGGAAGACTCCTCCAAAAATAACAATCCACTGGCTGACATGACCTCCTCCTCCTCCTCCCCCTCCTCCTCCTCCTCCTCAAACTCCTCCTCCTCAACCTCCTCCTCTTCAACCTCTTCCGAGGACTCCGGCCTTACCTGGCATCACGCCTTCATGACTTGAGTCATAGCCGGGCAGGCCCTCCACCTGTTGTCTATGAAAGGTCTGGGCCACCGCACGCTCCTCCGCTGTCAGCCTAACAGGGCATGGTGGGCCCCCTCCTGTGCCCCTGGCATGGGCTAACATTTTGGCCAGCTTCTTTCTGACCAGACGCCGGAGGTCATTGATCTTCTTTTCAATTCCCGACCGTGTCCGGGTCTCCCCCCCCCCCTGATGCATTCACCTCGTCAGTAATGTTCTGCAAGATATCACGCCTCCTGGCCGGGGAGGTGTTGGCACTCTCCGGGCCGTGGAGGAAATGCCCATATTGGGAAATGGCCTGAGCAAGAATTTTGTTTCTCCCCCAAAGTAAAATTTAACTTCCTCTTTCTCTCCGTCATACTCATACAAAAACTCTCTCCCAAACAATCAGCAAAAATCATTCACAAAAACAATCAGCAAAAATCACTCACAAAAACAAGCAGGAAAAATCACTCACAAAAACAAGCAGGAAAAATCAAGCAAGAAAACAAAAAAAAAAAAAACTATCAACCAAAAACTCTCACAAGCAGTCACCAAAAATCACTTACAAATATCTTCTAACAAACACTAGATCACACAGACCACAAATATCACAAAGACAAACCACAACGCAACTAACAACAGAACAAAAGCACCTTGCTGTATAGGGAGGGATACAAAGGGATGTACTTTTGCAAAGGAAGTGCGTTTCTGTCTGTCTATTTATGCTGTCTGCCTAGTTCACGATTTTGCCCTAGTCCACTTCCAATTTCACTGATTGCACCGTTCCCGAGTTGTGAGCATGCGCACAGAGGTGCTGACCATGGTCTGCTTCAAGCGTGCATGCGCGAGCCGGCCGGCCATTCATTTGCATGGGGTCACGGCTCATTTCAATGTAACACGCCCACGTCCTTCCCAATTTGTATTACTCCACCTTGCGCCTCAGAAATAACGTTGCGCAGGCGCAAATTTCTGTGTAAAACTGACGAGAAAAGGGTGATTGCGCTGCTACATTGCGCCAGTCTAACGTAAAGGCGGTGCACTACGCCGGTCCAATAATGCGCAAATGTACCTGAATCTGGCCCATAATGTTGATGAATATGAAAACATATATATAAACCACAAGACCAAATATTGCTTAGTGGTAAGGGCCTAGGTATTATCCCTGTATAGATAAATAATATATTGATTAAGTGGCAATTGGCCCATACAGGTAAATTAATAATAAATACTTATAAGCCCATCATATATGTAAAAAAACAAATATGATTGTACATAAATGAGTGGCTCATTTGGACCGTTCAACAATCAGAAGATAATGATAGCACTATCCTAGTTAGGAAATCATGGAATCAGGCAGGTGACACGGCTATGCAGAGTATAAAAATAAGCATAAGGTACCTGATAGATAAGGCAGACTTGTATAGCGGTTGTACATAAATCAACAGCAATGCAGTTCAGACCAGGGTCAAATGGTTTAAATAGCCCCGCCAGACAATGCCGCTCATGTGCACTGAGCCAAGAACACAGCTGTGTGTGATCAGCTTGTCAGGAAGGGTGGCGTGAGAAAAAAGTATCACAGCGCCGTCAGTGTGTCTAAAGAAAATAACCCATTAAGGGCACATGCGCGAGCCACAGTGGACGTGCCGACGTAAAACAGCAGCGTAAGCGGGGCGTAAATAAAGCTGAATAATTAACAATGGCAAAGATTGCACATTCGCAATAATGACATCTATACAGACAGGCAAGCCCGGCCCACCCTGATAGATGGCATATCTGAGATGGGGCTGATGCAGCCTATGAACACGGCTGCTCTGCAGTTAATAACCACAAGGGGCAAAACCCGGCTCAGACAACTGGGTATAATAGCAGGATCAAACATTGTTTCCAAATAGACTATTGTAAAATAAATCAATTGGGTAACTGATGATAAGGCTGCATGTGACATATAAACAGATCAAAACTCATCTCTTTTGATGTCAAAGGAGACAGGAACAACAAGCTCCCAGAGGCGATTTAATTCGCATGTGCTGCGCTATATACGTTTTTCACTCACTCACTCACTCAAACACCAGAAAAGAAAACTCCCCGCCATCAAGGGATGATACAGTATTCACAAAAAACTAGCACGCAGTGCAGGTCAGGCAAATGGTCCCCTGAGGGGGCTTAAGCAGCAAAGATAAATATACTGAACATGCATTGTCGGTATTACAGTACAGATAACATTTGCAGAAATTGCAGTACCTTGCAATAAAAGGACCATATAAGCTTAAACAAATCATCGGCTTCACGCCTCTTTGCCCTCAACGATGCTCATATTGTTCCTGTTTATGTGACACCAATTCTCTTTGTGTATTTCTGTTATAGATACTTTGTGCTCTCCATGAAGGAATGACCCTGAGTTAGGGAGTACATCCTGAAATTCGGTGGGCCTTACCTTCACTCTGGAGACAGCATTTATACAAAATCACATCATATTATTGTGTTATCTGGTCAATGTTTTTATCTGTCAGTCAATTGTATGTTTTTTACATGATTGACTACTTAATATGCTTATTAATAAATCAATTATTTCTATACTTCTTTTGCATTCTAATTAGTTGCCTATAAAGTCCCAACCCCTTAAGGGGGACCCCCCTTTTCATTTGTTCATCCACACCCAGGATGTTGGCAACACTATAGTCGCTCTTTGGTGGAACAATTTTCTTTCTGATGTTTGAATGTAGGGGACTGTCTTTATATACTATACGGCCTGCCCTATATACTCTGCAGAAAATTGGGCCTTAGACAGTGGTGGTGGTGGTGCAACACTGTAAAGCCTCACAGATACTCTTGTTGAGCACAGGAACAGGCCCTGCTGAGAAATATTAGATCACAGATTGTAATTACGCGCCCCTGTTAAACAGGGGCAGAAAAATTAAGCCTTAGGCCCTGTACACACGATCAGTCCAAACTGATGAAAACGGACTAAAGTCCAGTTTCATCGGTTCACAGACTGATGGTCTGATGGTTCGTACACACCATCAGTTCAAAAACCGATCGTCTCTGAACGCGGTGACGTAAAACACAACGACATGCTTAAAAAAATGATGTTCAATGCTTCCAAGCATGCATCGACTTGATTCTGAGCATATGCGGGTTTTTGAACCGATGCTTTTGTGTACTAACGATCGGTTTGGACCGATGGTCAGGCGTCCATCAGTCCGATTTTAATGCAAGTTTTAAAACTTTGGACTAAAGGACAACAGACTGATGGGCCATACACACGGTCGGTTTGGACCGATGAAACTGGACTTCAGTCCGTTTTCATCAGTTTGGACTGATCGTGTGTACGCGGCCTTAGGCGTTTGTGGTGGTGCCACAACACTGCAACTCCTCACAGATACTCTAATTGTGCGCAGGAACGAGCCCTGCTGTGAAATATTACAGACAAAATTGTAATTGCATGCCCCTGGGGAAAACTGGTGGTGGTGCCTAGAAGCTATCTTAGAAGCTATCAATATGAACATTGAGGAGGAATAGGATAGTCACTCAGCATCAGCATAGGCAGTCTTCAGGGGATCTCACAATCATAGTAAAATTATTCAGTTACATCAGCATCAGGTGCTTGATAGTTGGTGATCCATGACTGCTTCAATTTGTAAAGGTGAGCCGATCAACTGAGTCTGGGGACACTCTGTGATCAGTTACAGAGCCTCCAGCAGCACTGAATGTGCATTCAGAACGCTGGATGCAGGACAGGCCAGTAGCTCAATTGTATACTGTGCAAGCTCTGGCCAGTGATCCATCCTCAAGACCCAGTAACCCAGTGGATTTTCGGTTGGAAAGGTCTCCAAGTCTGATCTTGCTGCTAGGTATTCCTGCACCATGTAAAAGCTGCACCAGATGCTGGTGATGGTTGCTTGAACCGATCAGACCTTGGGGCTGCGGACTAAAAAATTGTCTGAACGCTTCAGTCAGATGGCCACCTTCTCCACCACTCCTTCTGTGACTGACCGAAGCTTCAGCAACACGTTGTCCAGGAGGACAAAGAAATGGTAACCTCCCAGGCTCTGGAAACACATTGCACAAACCTTTCTGCAAGGCCTCCGAAGATGTTTCATCCTCTGCTCCCTCTGAGAAGGCTGGATAAGTTCCGCAACCTTACCCTTGTAATGTGGATCAAGAAGGGCTGCCAGTCAGTACTGATCCCTCGCCTTGATACCACAAAACCAAGGGTCCTTTCACAGGCTTTGCAGGATCAGGGAGGCCATGCAGCGTAGGTTTACTGAGGCATTTGGTCCAGAGTCCTCTGCGTCGACTAAGGGCGACATGATCCGCAGCCACCTCGTCCCAGCCACGTACAAGTCCATAGGTTTCTGAGGACTGACAATGATCCACCTCCATGCTGACACAATCTTCCTCCTCCCCCTCCTCCTCATCCTCTTCCTGTGTGATCGGTGGGCCCTCAGGAACACTGTCTGGATAAAGGGGGCTTTGGGGGGTAAGGAAGTCCTCCCCTTTCTTTATCTGTTCTGCACAAATTCACAAAAGGGGGCAGAGTCTCCCATCTCAAAAGCTAGTTGCAGTGCTAGCAATTTGGCCAATCTAGCATTCAGACGCATGAGGATGGCTGGGACAGAATTTCTTTCTATGTTTAGCAACTGGGGTAGGGAAATTTGCCTGCTAAAATCAGATGGTGGTGTACTGCTAGCAGATTGGCTGCAAGTACTTGGAACACCTATTGCTATACCTTCATTCCTCTCAGTGCAGTTTTTTGAGAGGACTGGAGGTATAGTGGGGTTGGAGATCCCAGATGAGTAGAAGGAGAAGTCCGCCTTGTTCTTTGATTTGGGTCTTTTAAGTGCTGTTGCCAATGCACTGCATGGGAGGTCGTCATATCTCTGGTCAAGCATGTGGTGCCCAAGCGGCTGCTGTTTTGGCCATGCTTTATCCACTTCAGACATAGGTTGCAAACAGCAATTGTGCGATCTGCTGCACACATGTCAAAAAAGGCCCACACCAAAGAACTTTTTAAAATCAGTGGGGAGTCAGCAGCGCCCTGTACCTGCGGAGCTTTGCAGTGTGATGCAATAGAGTGGATGCCCTTAAGCTGCTCCCTGGAGGGCATCCTGCCTCATTGGAAATGTGCCTCCTCCTCCTCCTCTCCTCTAGCAGGCACCCAAGTAGAGTCAGTGACCTCATCATCCCCTCCCTCTTCATCACTGGAGAAAACTTGGCAGTATGCTGCAGCTGGGGGAACATGACTGCCAGTTTCTTGTCCTTCTTGGGCACCCCCTCTCTCTAGGCTCACGTTACTCCCTTCCTTAACCTGAAAACTAACATCAGAACCTTCAAATCACTACGCATTCTCTAGCAGCATGTACCCGACACTGTAGTTGAATAGTTCAGGGGACTCCACCATGCATGATGGTGGGGCTATGGAAGGAGTGACTATGGACACAGAGACAGTGGAATAGGCCGCTTTGACAGCTGCATTGGAAGGCAAACTACTCTGAGCCTGGGTGACAGAGGATGAGCACGGCTTTGTTATCCACTCCACCAACTCTTCTGCCTGTTGTGGCTCAATAACACGGCCAGCAGCAGAAAAATAGGAAAAGCGTGCCCCACGGCCACGTGAAGAGGATGCCCCATGTTCACGACCAGCACTGTTGACTGTAGACACAGAGCCTGCTTGAAGGTAAATGATTGCACTTTGGACCTTATTTGATCATTGTGGGGAAGGACATTAACCACTTAAGACCCGGACCAATATGCAGGTAAAGGACCTGCGATTTGGCACTGCGTCGCTTTAACTGACAATTGTGCGACGTGGCTCCCAAACAAAATTGGCGTCCTTCTTTTTTTCCCACAAATAGAGCTTTCTTTAGGCGGTATTTAATCACCTCTGCGGTTTTTATTTTTTGCGCTATAAACAAAAATAGAGCGACAATTTAGAAAAAAATGCAATATTTTTTACTTTTTTCTATAATAAATATCCCCCAAAAATATATAAAAAAACTTTTATTTTCCCTCCATTTAGGCCGATACATATTCTTCTACATATTTCTGGTAAAAAATTTGCAATAAGCATTTATTGATTGGTTTGCACAAAATTTATAGCGTTTACAAAATAGGGGATCGTTTTATGGCATTTTTATTAATATTTTTTTTATACTAATGGCGGGGATTAGCATTTTTTTTAGTGACTGCGACATTATGGTGGAAACATCGGACACTTTCGACACATTTTTGGGACCATTGTCATTTTCACAGCGAAAAGTACTATAATAATGCACTGAAAATGACACTGGCAGTGATGGGGTTAACCAGGAGGGGGGCGCTGTAGGGGTTAAGTGTGTTCTAAGGGAGTGTTCTTACTGTGGGGGGGGGCTGTGCATGTGACGTCACTGATCGTCGTTCCCTAACACAGGGAACAGACGATCACTGACAGTCACACTAGGAAGAATTGGGAAGGTTTGTTTACACTCACCTTTCCCCGTTCTTCTTCCTCTCTGTGACCCAATCACGGGACATCGGCGGCGATCAGGTCCGTGGGTCCCGCGGTCACAGAGGACAGGACCGGGGCAGCACACTCGCAACCCACGGCTGGGCATCTTAAAGGGGACGTACCTGTCCATGTGGCCAGCGTGCCATTCTGCCAACATAAATAGTCATGCGGCGGTCCTTAAGCGGTTAAAGGGATACTAAAGGTTCAGCTTAAAAAAATAGCAAACATGTCATACTTGCCTCCACTGTGCACTTTGTTTTGCACAGAGTAGCCCCGAACATCCTCTTCTGGAGTCACACGGCGGCTCTCGCGGCTCCTCCCCGCAATAGCTAACCCCCTCTGGGAAGCTCTCTCCCAAGGGGGTTAGCTTGCGGATGGGCTCCCTTGTGATACACTCGGCGTACATAGTCGCGTCATTGGATTTGATTGACAGCAGTGGGAGCGCTGCTATTAATCTATCCAATGAAGAGCTGAGAAGACCTGAGGAAAGCAATGTGGGATTGCGCCCATGGAAATTCAGGGCTCAGGTAAGTAAAATGGGGGCTCGGGGGGGCCGGAGAGTGCAAGGTGTTTTTTCACCTTAATGCATAGAATGCATACAACCCCTTTAAAGATTTTTCGTGTTCACATCCATAAGGACTATTTTTTCATTTTCTTAACCTATTGAATTGTATTGTAGCACTTCACATAGATTTATACAATTATTCTATAAATATTCTATAAATTATTAAACATTTAAATATGCAAGCACTTTATGGTCTCACTACTGTTGCTGCACTAAATGTACTTTTTTAACTAGAGCTGCAGTTTTTTTTTTTATGTTTCTCACAGCTATGCCTCTCACTAGGAATGAGGTTCAGTTTTGCCCAATGTTTTTAAACAATTTGTGGACCATCCCAAAAATTCTGTGCGCCTTTTAAGAATAGCCAGCAGACTCCAAAAACAACAAGAGTGGGGTTGTGGGTGGCATTTACAGGTGTTATTTAAAAAATGTGAATATCGTAGCAAAAGTTAATTTATTTCACTAAGGCCTCGTACACACGAGCAGACAGATTTGTTCAAATCTGTCTGTCCGACAGATTTGAACAAATCTGTCTGCTGGGATTTTGGTTTGCTCGCATGTACACACGAGCAAACCAAAATCCCCGCCAGCAGACGGCGCGCTGACGTGTCGGTGACGTGGCGGTGACGTTGACGCCGCCACGTCACCGCACCAGGAAGTAAAACACTTCAGCGCATGCGCCGAATCCATTCGGTGGCGGTGCGGGACGACATGTCTGCTGGTAAGTGTACTAACCAGCAGACATGTCGGGCGGACGGATTCCCACTCGATAGATTTCAAAGCATGCTTTGAAATCTGTCGGGTGGCCAAATCCGTCGGCTCGGCCGTACACACGATCGAATCTGTCTGCTGAAACGGTCCAGCAGACCGTTTCCAGCGGACAGATTTGATCGTGTGTACGAGGCCTAATGCAACTTAAAGGTAAAACTAATATATGAGATAGACTCATTACATGCAAAGCAAGATAGTTCAAACTGTGATTTGTCATAATTGTGATGATTATGGCTTACAGCTCATGAAAACCCCAAATCCACAATCTCAGAAAATTTGAAAATTGTGAAATTGTGCAATATTGTAGACTCATAAAGCCATAACACCTGCAAAGGGTTCCTGAGCCTTTAAATGGTCTTTCAGTCTGGTTCAGTAGGAATCACAATCATGGGAAAGATTGCTGACCTGACAGTTGTGCAGAAAAAACACAATTGACACCCTCCATAAGGAGGCAAAGCCTCAAAAAGGAAATTGCAAAATAAGTTGGACGTTCCCAAAGTGCTGTATCAAAGCACATTAATGTTGTTAAAGTTTTGTGGAAGGGAAAAGTGTGGAAGAAAAAAGTGTAAAAGCATCAGGGATGACAGCAGCCTGGAGAGGATTGTCAGGAAAAGGCCATTCAAAAGTGTTGGGGGCTTTCACAAGGAGTGGACTGAGGCTGGAGTCAGTACATCAAGAGCCACCACATACAGATGGATCCTGAAAATGGGCTCCAAATGTCGTATTCCTCTTCTCAAGCCACTCGTGAACAACAAACAACGTCAGAAGCATCTTACCTGGGCTAAAGAGAAACAGACCTGGTCTGTTGCTCAGTGGTCCAAAGCCCTCTTTTCTGATGAGAGCAAATTTTTCATCTCATTTGGAAACGAAGCACCCAGAGTATGGAGGAAGAATGGAGAGGCACACACTGCAAGATGCTTGAAGTCCAGTGTGAAGTTTCCACAGTCTGTGTTGATTTGGGGAGCCATGTCATCTGCTGGTGTTGATCCACTGTGCTTCATTAAGTCCAGGGTCAACGCAGCCATCTACCAGGAGATTTTGGACCACTTCATGCTTCCTTCTGCAAACAAGCTCTATGGGGATGCTGACTTCATTTTTCAGCAGGACTTCGCACCTGCCCACACTGCCAAAAGCACCAAAACCTGGTTCAATGACCGTGGAATTACTGTGCTTGATTGGCCAGCAAACTCGCCTAACCTGAACCCCATAGAGAATCTATGGGGCATTGCCAAAAGAAAAATGAGAGACATGTAGAAAAGCTGAAGGCCGCTATTGAAGCATCCTGGTCTTCCATAACACCTCAGCAGTGCCACAGGCTGATAGCTTCCATGCCACACCGCATTGAGGCAGTAAATTGCTGCAAAGGGGCCCAGACCAAGTATTGAGTACATATGCATGCTTATAATTTTCAGAGGTGGGATATTGTTCTATGTACAATCCTTGTTTTATTGATTGCATGCAATATTCAAATTTCCTGTGATTGTGGTGTTGGGGTTTTCATGAGCTGTAAGCCATAATCATCACAATTATGACAAATCATGGCTTGAACTATCTTGCTTTGTACGTTATGAGTGTATCTCATATATTGGTTTCACCTTTTACGTTGCATCAGTGAAATAAATGAACATTTGCATGATATTCAAATTTTTCGAGTATCACCTGTATAACCCACTATTATCACTTTAACCCCTTCAGCCCCAAAAGAATTGGCTGCTCAATGACCAGGCAATTTTTTGGCGATTCAGCACTGCTTTGCATTAACTGACAATTGCGCAGTCGTGCAACGCTGTACCCAAACAAAATTTCCGTCCTTCTTTTCTCACAAATAGCGCTTTCTTTTGGTGGTATTTGATCATCTCTGCGTTTTTTTTTTTTTTTTTTGCGCTATAAAACAAAAAAAAAAGTGTACATTTTGAAAAAAAAAAATATATATTTTGTACTTATTCCTTTAACCACTTCAATACTGGCCCATTGACAATTGACGTCCAGAAATGGGATCTCCCATCCTAAGTGGACGTCAATTGACGGCCTGGGCTTTGCAAGAGAATATCTGAATGATGCCTGCAGCCAGAGGCATCATCCAGATATCCTCTTCTTCAGCCGGCGATTCTGCACAACTTAAGAACAATCATAGCAGCGGTTCCGCCGCTTGATCGTTCTTACAGGCCGCGGGAGGGGACACCCCCCCTACCGCCACCATCCAGGGCTTCTCCGGGCTCTCCCGTGCCTTTGGGGGCCCGGAGAACGAATCGTCCGGCGTCGGCAGGAAGTAGGACCGTCGGAGGACCCGGGCGCGATGTGATGACGTCACGCCCGGGTCCCCGTAAGTAAACAAAGCCGCGATTGCGGCTGTAAGCAACAATTCATGAGATCGGTGAATTTTTTTTCACTGATCTCATTTCCTATTACAAGTGGAAAAAAAAAATTGAAATTGTAAAAATAAATTAAAAATAAGTCAAAATAATAAATAAAAGATAAAAAAAAATGTAAACGCCCCTGTCCCCGATAGCTCTCGCGCAGAAGCGAACGCACACGTAAGTCCCGCCGACATATGTAAATGCCGTTTAAACCACATAAGTGAGGTATAGAGTGCCAGCAACTAATCTAGCACTAGATCTCCTCTGTAAATCTAAACTGGTAACCTGTAAAAAAAATAAAAATAAGCGTTGCCTATGGAGATTTTTAAGTACCAAAGTTTGGCGCCATTCCATGAGTGTGCGCATAATTAAAGCGTGACATGTTGGGTATCTATTTACTCGGTGTAACATAATATTTCACATAATACAAAAAAATTGGGATAACTTTACTGTTTTGTTATTTTTTAATTCATGAAACTATTTTTTTTTTTACAAAAAAGAAGTTTGAACAATGATTGCAAAAATACCGTGCGAGATAAAACATTGCAATGACCGTCGTTTGTCTGCTAAAAAAACATATATAATGTTTGGGGGTGCTGCATAATTTTCTAGCAAAAGAATGATGATTATTACATGTAGGAGAGAAGTGTCAGAATAGGCCCGGTATGGAGGTGGTATAAAAGCCCGGTATTGAAGTGGTTAATAAATATCCCCATTTAAAAAAATAAAAAAACTCTCAGTTTAGGCCGATATGTGTTCTTCTTCTACATAATTTTGCTAATAAAAATTGCAATAAGCATATATTGATTGGTGTGCACAAAAGTTTTAGCATCTACAAAATAGGGGATAGATTTATAGCATTTTTATTATTTATGTTTTTACTAGTAATGACGGTGATCTGCGATTTTTATAGGGACTGTGACATGGCGGACATATTGGACACTTTTGACACATTTTTGAGGCCACTGACATTTTTACAGCGATCAGTGCTATAAAAATGCACATATTATTGTAAAAAATGTCACTGGCAGGGAAGCGGTTAACACTAGGGTGAGATCAAGGGGCTAATTGTGTTCCCTTGTATGTTTCTAACTGTAGGGGGATGGGACTGACCTAGAGGAAATGACAGTTCATGGTTTCTAGCTATTAGGAACTCACAATCTTTCTTTTCTCGTAAAACAGAACCGGGATTTGTGTTCACACACACACACACGTCCCTGTTTTGCCTCTTGTGCCTGCGATCGCTCATGGCCAGCAGTCATCGTACCCGCTGTTCACGAGCATCAGCAACCCGGCACACCCGCTATCCCACTTAAAGGAGCCGACGTACAGCTACGATGGCTCATGGGAACTTGCAGACCTGCAGCAGTATAATGATGGTGACTGATCGGCAAGTGGTTAAATGTAAATGGGGAGTAGGGCTGAACTGCCCTTGGTTTGGTTCCATCTTTGTTCGGCAAACTTCAAAGTTTGGATGACTATCTTGAACCCTAATAAAATCAATAATATACAAAATCTGTCTTGTTAAAAAAAGCCAATTTTCAGGGATAATGGGCAAGATGGGTCGAATATAGCATGATACGTGGGCACTGTCCTAGGGAACATGTACCAATGCAAATAAAAAAAATTAAAACATTTTTTAGTCAGGAGCAGTCATTTTGTAAATGCTTAATGTGAGACACTACAAATGCCTAATTCCTTTAAAACATATGCCTTGGGGTGCCATAATCCTGTCTTATGAAGGGGAGCATCTCTGTTAAGTACAGAAGATTTTATTTGGGTTGGTATTTTTGTGATTTTATTGGTTTTGGTGTATTTTTGTATTCATTTTAAGGACCTTCTTGTATACGGCCATACTCGGAATATCTATTTCCTATATGACACTAAGCAGTTTTACAAGTTCTCACTAGAGGTCACTTAAGTGTTCAGAAAAGACATCCACATAGTCTGGCTGTTGTCCAGGAAGCAGAGGCTGCATTACTAGATCTTTTGAAAGAGCTTAAAATGCTTGTTACAATAAAAGGAGCAAAGGCTCTGGGAAAGGCTATATGCTTTGCAATTGGAGTATTGCTATCACTATTCACTATATCAATCAAGACTGCGTCCACACATGTTTTTGAAGATGCCTTTTTTTAAGGGGGCAAGAGGCATGCTTACCATTTAAAGCAAGATCTGTTTTTTATATTTTAAATCCTTATATGCAAAACAAAAGGTATGCATTTCATTTCTAATTTATATTGTTTTCAGAAAGAATTTCAAACACACCCGTTTAACTTCATAAAATACTACAATAAATTTTGGAGGGTTGCTAAAGACACCCCATCCTAATAATACTAATAATAGAACAAAAAGGAAAGATTTTTTTGGGGGGTGCCAAGACATAATCATAGCAAAATTAAAAAAATAAAGTTTTGTTACATTGAAACTTTTTAAAAAAAGGACAAGGTTAAAACCGTATACAATATATACTACTGCACAATGCCTCCCTTAATTAAGTACCCACGGCTATGGAAACAGCAATACTAGATAGTATAATCAGCTTGTATAATGTAGTGATTCTAAAGTCTTGTTTTTTTTTTTTTTGTTTAACCTCCCTGGCAGTATGATTATGTCTGGATTTTTGTACCAAAAGCGGTACATTTTTTTGCATGGAAATTTGGTCATGTGTATTATAGGCCTGTAATTACTTACTTAAACCTGACCAAACAAGACTCTAGTAGACATCCCAGATGTGATAAATTTGAAACACAAACTCATGAGTTATAATCTAATAATTAATATAATATTATTCAATAATGTACCTCATTTATTGGCGTATAAGACGCACAGGCGTATTACACGCACCCTAACTTCAAAAGGGAAGTTTCAGGGAAAAAACTTTCCACAGCCCCCTGCGCATAACTCAATTTTCAGGGTAAAAAAGCGAGTGTTAAACGCCAATAAATAAAGTAATAAAAAATGTGTCAAACAAAGAAATTCAATAAACATCCTGAGTGTGAAACATTTTGAAGCATGGAACTGGACAAAGTCCGACGTCGCAATCAGGACAATAGTACCTTGTTTCTTTTCGGACTTTTTTCCATTGCCATCTCTCTTTGAACAGCAAACACACATCCTGGTAGGCGCTGCCTTTCTTGCGATTGGCGGTATGTAGTCCATAAAATGAAGACCTGTCAGGCGTTCTGGGTTGACAACGTTAGTAGCTACTGATGGTGTCTGGTGGTTGACAAAAATCTGCTCAGCCACCTTCTAGATAAAGTCAGAATGAACAAGAGGTATGTCAGTGTTTGCTCTATAAACGATATAAGAATTCCAAAGGCATTGTTCCAGGAGATGCCTGAAAATCTTTTTGTGATATTTATTTTGCTGTTTCCGTATCGCCGTGTAAAATGTCATTGCCTGATCGGCTCTGTCGACACCTCCCATTGTGTTATTATAGTCGATCATGACTTGCGGCTTCAGCACATCTTTCCCATGTTTTGTGCGAACCATGGCAGTGGACGTATTGTGCACGGTGCTCATGAGACACACGTCCTTCTTGTCTCGCCATCGCATCGCATTGTAAAAATTGTCTGTTGTCACACAATATCCTTGGTTCAGAAATGGCTCCAGCAGTGTAAGGACAGATGATGTGGCCATCCCATAGCGGCTGTACCTGGGGTTGAACTTGGTGCCTTTACCGGTGTAAATGACCGCATTCCAGATGTATCCGGTGGATGACTCGCAGAGCATGTACAATTTGATGCCAAACCGCGTTCTTTTGGATGCAATAAACTGTATCCAGCTCAGGCGTCTCTTGTAGGCCATCAGCCTTTCATCCACACTGACATCCCTTTCTGGCACGTAGGTCTGCTGGAAGTTGGTGACATGACAATCATTTGGCATACCTCCCAGATTTTTTTTTGGTTTGGGCGAAGGGTGCGTGGCCTCATCAAACTCTTCATTGTTATTGAAGTGTAAATACTTCATGATGAGCGAAAAACGGTATTCGGACATCACGGTGCCAAAAAATGGAGTGGCCAGTAACCTATTTGTGGTCCAGTACCATTTCTGGAGCAGTTTCCCCACCACCCCTTGAAGGATGATGAGTCCCAGAAACTGCCAGATGTCCTCTTTAGTCACCGGTTCCCATTTTCTGGTTCTGGAAAACCTGGCATGCAGCGTAGCGGATTGCTGCTCTTGGTAGCAGTTTGTCTCTGTGACAATTTTTAAAATTACCTCCTCAGTGAGAAATAATTGCAGGTATGCCAGAGGGTTGTCACTCACCACATCCTTCATCCCAGGTGATCCAGTGAATCAGAATCTCGTGTCTCTTGTGCAACATCAGTAGATTGAGATGGGGCTCAGGTAAGTTTTGGGGGGGGGGCTTCTGCACACAGAAGGTTTTTTAACTTAAACTCCTAAACGGTATTCCGGGATGAAATTTCAGTACTGTTAGCGGTAACCCCGAACCAGACTCTTGATCGCATTGCAGTATCCAGGCATAGTTACTTACCTTGTCCCCTAGATCCTGCGATGTCTCCCACACTGTGTGTCTTCGCTCGATTCAGACAGTGGCCGAGTGCTGCTGAGCTCCGTTCCCTGCGACGTTGCGACGCACAGGGAGATCGGCGCCAAAGTCAAAAAAGTAAAAACACAATATAGATACAGTACACTGTAATCTAAGGCCTTGTACACACGAGTGAATAAATCCGCTGAACATGGTCCGACGGACCATTTCAGACGAAAAATCCGCTCGTGTGTAGGGGCAAACGGACCGTTCTGGCCGGATTCCTCCGGCGGAAGATTTCCAAAGCATGTGAGAGCTGTCTGTCAGATATGTCCGCTGGTTAGTACGGCAAACCAGCGGACATATCTGCCCGCACATGCGTCGTATCCTGTGAATGGATCCGACGCATGCGCGCGGAAGTGTTTACTTCCTGGTGCGGTGACGTAGCGGTCACGTGGCGGCGTCAACGTCACCGCCGCGTCACCGCGCTGTCCGCCGGCGGGGAATTTGATCCGATGGTGTGTACAGCCATCGGATCAAAGCAATCCGGCGGACAGATCCGATGGGAACGGTCCGTCGGACCGTTCCCATCGGATCTATTCCCTCGTGTGTACAAGGCCTTACAGATAGCAACCAAAAAGTGTCCTTTTATGTCAAAAGTGGTTTTAGACCAGCTAGAAAACAGCGATAATAAATTAGAATTACTTGCAGAATTGAGTAATAGAGATTTGTGGGGAAATTCGTCATCAAACACTGAAAATTAATGACAGCGACGATTCTGCAACTGAGCAAATTTCAGTGTTTTTGATCTGATTACATTATTGAATAATTTTTATTATTATTATATTATTATTTGTTATAATTATTTATAGTAATTTATTATATTATAATTTATGATTTTGTGTTTCAAACTTTATCATACTACTAGACTCTTGTTTGGACAGATTTAAGTGAGTTATTCTTAAGAATTGCAGGCCTGCAATATAAAATGCCAAATTTCCATGCAAAATAATTGTACCGCTTTCAGCACCTAAAATCTGAAATAATCATACCGCCAGGGAGGTTAATGCATAGAATGCATTAAGATAAATAGACCTTCTGGCTTGAAAGCTGTGATTTCACTGTAATGTAGCATAAAGCTCCACTGATATCTACTAGAACAGTAAATATATGTAGTCAATTTTCTTTTTTTTTTCTCACATCAGCTTGAATCCATCTTGTGAGACCCAGTCATGTTTGTAGCTTTGAACGTCTCTTACAAGCCATTTTGCATCATCTGTGAGCCTTTAACTTCTTCGCAGGGTCTTGTTTTCCCCCTGTATATGTTTTTTTTTTTTACATTTCGAAATACTTGTTTTAATTCATAGGTTACATGTATATAATTATTTTTATTTTCAATCTTCAGCTTTCAGCTTATACCTCCAAAACCCCTCCCCACACCTCCCCCCTCCCCCCATCCCCTCTACGTGACTCCCAGGGTTCTGAATTTCATTTCTTTCGCTTTTCAAGTTGACATGGCCCAATACTGAAATAGCCTTAGGAGGGTCGAAGCTCTTAATTACCGCTCTCACTACGGAGTATACTCCTCTGTATATCCTCTATTTCTCAAACCGGGGCCCTCAACCCCTCTACATAGCTCCATGTTTTTTTATAGGACTTCCATTTGAGCCATTTTGCCTAGAAATCATTTATAGACCCTAAGGCACTCTCTTTCAGCTCTTCCATCCTATAAGTCTCCTCCACCGCATCTACCCACTCCCATATCTGTGGACTTTTAGAATCCTGCCATTTCCTTGGGATCAGTTTTTTTGCAGCGTTCAATAGATGCGGCAGAAGTGACTGTTTATACTTTTTAGTCCCCTCCTCATTACAGTGGAATAACACCTCCCAAGGATATTTCTTAATCTCTATATGCATAATCTTTTTTATTTGGAACAATATGGAGTCCCAGTATCTTTGTATTACAGGGCAGTTCCACCATAGATGGGCCATCGTGCCTTTCTCTGCGCATCCGCGCCAGCAATCCGCAGATTGTTCTTTTTTAAATTTGCTCATTTTAACTGGCGTCATATACCAGCCTGAGATGCACTTATAGTTCGTTTCGGCCGTCTGCGCATCTATGGCGGAAGAGTGGATCAGTTTTATTATCTTGTTAATCATATTATCTCCCCTTACCGTGCCTATCTCCCTTTCCTATTTTTTCTACTAACGGTGCTGCTCCTTGTGATCCAATCTTTACTAATATCTTATATAGTTTAGACATTGTGCCTTTAATATTTTCTCTAGTGCAAACCTTTTCTAATGGTGTCAGCTCCTCTCCCGAGCGTAAAGGTCGGGGGAGTTGCCGCACAAAGTGACCTAGCTGTGAGTAGTGCCACCTACCTAGATTCCAGACTTCATGTCTAGAATGCAACTCCTCGTAGGGGGCTAACTCACCTTTTTTTATAATATCTCCTAAATAAACGTTATTCTTAATCCAATTTCCTCCCAGTTCTTTTTCCCCCGGTGCGAAATATGGGTTATCTTTTATATTTATAAGTGGGGAATTAAATTTACTTTTAAGAAGTGTCTGGACCCGATCCCATATTTTCAATGTGTTTTTTGTCAGGTCATCTATATTGTGGCTCAGTGTTCTAAATTGTGCGGGTATCCATAAAATTTTGGATAGTTGAATTATATCTTTCTCCACTTGAACCCATCTTTTCCCTTGTGTATCTCTGACCCACTCTACCGCCCTAGAGAGAACCGCCGCCTTGTAATAGCTTTTGACATCAGGAACTGCCAGCCCACCCCCCTGTTTGTCTTGTTTCAGAGTTGCCAAAGATATTCTATGTTTTTTATTCTTCCATATATATTTCATCAATAACGAATTCAAGGTGCTCAAATACTGTGAGGGTATTGCAATTGGGAGTAATTGAAATTTATATAGTATTTTAGGGACAAAAACCATCTTTAATATGTTGATACGTCCCATCCATGAGATGGGTTTGTTTATTATTTTTTTTAATTCTTTTTTAATATCGTTCAATAGGGGAATGTAATTGCTCTTATATATCTTCTTGTACGTGTTTGCTAGTTTTATTCCTAAATAATTTAACTCCTTTCTCCAAGGAAAGGCACACTTCTCTTTGACCAGCTCCACCTCGGTTTTGTTTAAGTTAATATTTAATATTTCCGATTTGGCTATATTGACTTTAAAGTTTGATAAGGTCCCATATTGTTTCAAAGTGTGTAAAATCTTAGGTATGGTCTTCGTCGGGTCTGTGATGTAAAACAACACATCATCGGCAAACGCCGATAATTTGTGCTCCTCCCCGTCGACCCGAATCCCTTTGATATCGGGATCCTTATGAATAGTGGACAACAGGGGTTCAAGGGAAAGGATGAATAAGAGGGGTGACAGGGGGCACCCCTGTCTAGTCCCGTTCTTCATCTTAAAAGAACTCGAAAGAGCACCGTTGATCTTAATTCTTGCTGTGGGTTGGTGGTATAATGTTTTAATCCATTTTATAAACCTGTTGCCTATTCCAAATGTAGCTAGTGTCTGCATCATGAGTCCCCAGTCTACCCTGTCGAATGCTTTCTCGGCATCGATTGACAGGAGTAGACTGGGGACCCCCTCCCTTTCAGTCTTCTGTATCAGGAGTAGGGCTCTAATCGAATTATCTTTTCCTTCTCTTCCGGTCACAAATCCCACTTGGTCTGGGTGAATCAGGCTCTGCATCCCTCATTTTAGCCGTTCCGCCAGAACTTTTGCGAATAGTTTCGTGTCTATGTTTAGTAGTGATATGGGTCTGTAGCCAGAACAGAGGGAACTATCCTTCCCTTCCTTTAAAATGATTGTGATCACTGCTGCTGAGGCCTCTGAGCTTAGTTCGTATTTGCTCCCCAAACCATTGAAATAGTTGCATAACCTAGGTATTAATATATCGCTGAATCTTTTGTAATAAAAAACTGTGAAGCCCTCAGGGCCCGGGCTCTTCCCTACCACCATGTTCTCGAGCGCCTTCTTTATTTCTCCTTCTGTTATGGGGCTATCCATATTTAAACTTTCCTCCTCGACTACTTTTGGTAGTCCTGCCCCCTCCAGGTAGGCCCAGGTCCTGGCCTCCCTTTCTCCAACTTGTCTCCCCGGTTGTTTGATGTTATATAGGGCTTCGTAGTAATTTTTAAAGGCCTCTGCGATATCGCCGGTTGCAAACACCATTTCCCCCTTTTGTGTTTTAATTTTTTCAATATAGTTCCTGGCCTTCTTTTTATGAGCCATATTAGCCAAATGTTTGCTGGATTTATTTCCCCAAATATACATCTCTCTCGAGATGTTATTGAGATTTTTCCTAACTTCCTGTTCCATGATCTCTTTTAGTTCATTCCTCTTTATTATTAAATTAAGATATGTCTCTTTTTGTCCATGTTCTTTATGGTTTTGTTCCAACAATACTATTTCTTTTACTAGGGAATCCCGCTTCCTATTTCTCTCCTTTTTCCTTCGGGACCCTTCTGATATTAAAATCCCTCTGATGTAAGCCTTGTGTGTCTCCCAGAGTGTTACTTCCGAGATATCCCCTGTATCGTTACATGCGAAAAATTGTTTAAGTTCTTCCTCTATTTTCCTTGCTCCGACCTCATCACGAATCAAATAATCATTGAGACGCCATGGTGTCAGTTTGTTATTTACATGCGCCGTCTTAATTTTTATGGTTATCGGGGCGTGGTCTGAGATGGTCATTATACCTATTTCTGTATCTATGACCGACTCTAGTAACCTGTGGTCCACTAATACATAATCGATTCTGGAGTATGTTCCGTGGGGAGGGGAAAAAAACGTGAAGCCCTTTGTATTGGGGTGCTGAGACCTCCATACGTCTACCATCTGACATTCCTTCATTTTCCGTTTAATTTTTTGTAGCTGTTCACCCATTTTTTCCCTCCCCACGAAAGTACTGTCTTCTTTCGGGTTCATGACAAAGTTGAAATCTCCCATCAATATCGTATTCCCTCCTGCAAACGTTTTTAAGCTATCCAGTATTTTACCTAGATACCTTATGGGGTGGGTATTTGGGGCATATATGTTAGCGAGAGTATACTCAATATTGCCAATTTTTCCCCTCAGGAATAAATATCTTCCCTCGGAGTCGGTCAGCCTCGTCCCGAGGACGAAATCTACTCCCTTAGCGAAACCTATTGCCACCCCTCTGGCGCAATTTGAAATGGCATCTCCATAGTACCAGGTTGGGTAGGTTGGGGAGTACAGTTTGACATTAGAATTCAATGTTAGGTGAGATTCCTGAATTGCTACCACATCTGCCTTATATTGTTTTATTTCCTCCAGAATCTGAAGTCTTTTACTTTTGGAGTTCAGGCCTTTTACATTGTATGATAATAACTTCAGTTCGGCCATTTAATTTTTCCTAACTGAATTTTTTTTTAAAAATCCCTGGGAGCCACTTTCCCTCTACCTCCCCCTCTCCCCCTAACCCAACCCCTCGCCCTCCACCTTCCCCCCTCACCCTTCCACCTTCCCCTCTACCACCCCACCTCCCCCCTCCCCCCCCTTCCTGGCCTAAGATATACCCCTGAACCATGGGGTTTGACGTGCCCCGTTGCCCACTGATTCTCCTTTTGTGAGGTGAGGCTCTCCCGCACCCCCCTCCCTGCCTTGGCCCACGTCGAGCCTAGATTTTATCGAGGCAGGTTTGTGGCCATCCCCCCGGGGGAGCTCTTGATCTTCTTCCCACCTCCCCCCCTCTCCCCATTAATCCTCAGGGTATCCCACCCTTACCGAGACCTCATTCTACCCATCCTGGGATTTCCACCCCTTGCAGATCTAATTTGCTACAGAAGCCTGGGAGGTCCTCCGGGAATACTAGTTTTGCAGAGATCCCATCTTTCTGGGCATGCAAGCATGCTGGAAAACCCCATTGATAATTTATATTGTGGATCATCAACTGCTCTAGAAGGGGTTTAAGAAGCCTCCTCCTTGCCAGAGTTTCCCAAGCTAAGTCGGGGAAGATTTGTATTTCTGCGCCCTCATAGCTCAGGGGTGGCTTTCTTCTCAATTTTGTCCAGATCTCCTCCTTGTCCTCGTAATACCTAAATCTGACTATGATATCCCTTCGCCTTTCGCTCATGTTGTCCTTGAATCTACCTAAGCGGTGTACCCTCTCTATTTTGAGAGGGTCTCCTCCCTTGTTTTCAAGGAGAGGAGAAAATAGATTGTTCATGATGCGTCTTAGGTCTTCCCCCTTTTCTTCCTTGATGGATCTAATCCTGATATTTTGTCTTCTGCTGCGGTTCTCCTGGTCCTCCAGGCGATACTGCAGATTCCTTTGGTTCAACTTCATCATGACATGTTGGTTTTTCATTTGATTTATTTCGACATCTTGTTTTTCAATTTTTCTTTCAATATCCTCGACCCTAGAAAGAATATGGTTGATATCAGCTCTCAGGCCATCGATTTGCTCTTTTATGGCGTTCTCCAATCTCCTAAACATTCCTTCAAGTACCACCATGTTAGGTATGTATAAGGCCGCGCTCGGGTCCTCAACATGACTTGAGTCCTGGTCTCCATCTGTTGACACATCTGTACTTTTCGCACCTCCTGTCCCTTTTTTTATTGTCCCCGATTTCCCAGTTTTCTTATCTTCGGCGGGGCTTTTTGTACTTCCTTCTTGGGACATATACTGTCTGATTGAGCTGTTAGCGGGGTTTTCCTTGGGAATTTTCGGGGCATTGCCCCTTGTTGTTTTGCTCATATTGTGTCTGATCTTGAGTCTTATTCGTTTCCCCAGCTTCTCTTGTATGGCTATTTCTTTTACTAGACACCAGGATTCTCTGAGTGGGGTAGCTAATTGCTCTGGTTTCCTTTAATACTCCGGGTGCGGGACCTGAGATTTTGTAATTTGAATAAGGAACCCCCAATCCTCCGCGATCGGTTCCTATACCGGTCTTGATCAGCACTGCTTATGTATAGAGTATCCCGTCCGGCTCGAGAATGTTTTTTACCAGCAAGAAAAGGAAAGGGGGGGTATCATCACTCCAAATCACGCTGTAAAGATGTGCCCCTTCTTGGGTCTTCCCTCCCCTGAAATACTGCTCAGGGGTTTATAATGGAGTCTTAGCTTTCCCATGCAAAAGATACTGATTCCCTACTAGCTACAGATAATTCCTGTTTTTCACATTGGGAAGGAGAGTGCATAAAGCATACGCAGTTCGAATTACAGTGCTACGATCTGGTTACACCTTTAATTCTGTCTGAAGGGGCAAATCTTTGGACCCTTTAAGACTTTTGATCCTTACCAACTTTTCTTCTCATTATCTGGCATAGGGATGGTATACTATATTGATTCTATAACAGCAATGAATGCACATATTAACAGATAGTATGGTATAATTGTCTATCAACAGATGTAACCTTGTTTACAGCTTTAAAAGATGGAGTATATGGCACACAAGCAGAGTATGTTTCAGAGCTGTGGTCTGATGTTGCCTTCTACTGCGCATGATCTAGCAAAGTCCCGGGCTACTTTGGAGTTTTAAACCTCCCCACAATCCTTCCGCTTATCTAACATGGGATGAGTGTCATAAATTTAATCAGAACGATCTTACCCGATCAGCGACCTCATGATCTCTCATGTCCTTCAATTAGGCTTCGGTCCTTGTGAGTTACCTGCACCATGTCAGAGCGTCTCGGGTTGGAAAGTTGAAAACTTGCTAAATCAGTGGGGGATTTCCTACTGGACGTTGATCGAATCCTCGGATCCTCCGTGTGCCGCTGCACTTCTCAGGGGCTTCCGATTGGAGGGCGGGGTGCATGGGGGGAGGGGGGGGGGAGTCGCTGGGTGTGCAAACCTGGAAGGATTACTGCCTTGTCCGCATTCGATCCAGCAGCCTCTCACCCCGCCGTACCATCCTGATCATATTCTTCCCTTCAGAGCCTCCAGCGATCCGCTCCCCCAGCTGGCCTCGCGGCGCGGTCAGCCCCTCCCTCGGCGTGCGTGCTTCACGTGCAGCACGTCATGCCGCTGTACGGCAATAGCATTATGCCGCGTACATGTAGTCAATTTTCAACCTTCACCAATAAATTTAAATCATTTTAAGATTCCTACTTATTTGTTCTACATAACTATGCCTTTTTTAAATGTTATATAATATCTATGCATATAGCCTTCTCTGTTGCATTATTTTTTATGTCACTAGCATGTTTAATACTTGATTGCACATGGAATTATAGCACAACACTCTTTCTGGGTAAATATAAACCAATGAGCTTTTATTAAATGCCTTCATTGCTCTATCTTTGCAGTACATTGTGCTTCAATTATAGGTAAAACCTTCGTTACGGTTTCCTCATCTAATAAATGCCTTTGATTGCTTTTGACTGGTTAGGATATATACCACCAAGGGGTAATAACTCTTTCCTATTATCCCATTTATGAAACAACACTGTTTTGAAAAAGAATACCGTAGCTTACTTTAAGGCCAGCTTCACATTGTTGCATTGGGGTACCACTGGCTACACATTTATGAAAGGCAAATCCACTTTGCAAATGCACAAACTGCGCTTGAAATTGCACCAAAAGTGCAGTCACTGTAGATCCGAGGGGGGAAATGCAAAGAAAATATAAAACAAAATTTTAGCTTGCACATGATTGGATGATAAAATAAGCAGAGCTTCCCCTCATTTTAGATCTACCCTCAGATTTACAGCGACTGCACTTCCAAGAGCACTTTCAGTGCAATTTCAAGTGCACTTTGCAAAGTGGATTTGCCTTTTGTAAATAACCCCCTTTGTGTGTTGGTGTACTGTCGTGCCATTAATTTTGAATGGCAGCCCAACAACCTTTGCAGTGCATTTTGCTGTTTTGTTTATGAATGAAGGCCTGCCTTAACACAATGCATGTTAACAGAAATGTCTCCCTTTATTATGTAAAGTGTTACCTTTAAATAAATCCTGAATAATATTTAAAATAGTAATAAAATCAGCTAACACAATGCACATGCTTTAATGTACTGCACAGATGTGCCCCCCCCCCCCCCCTCACACCTTATGAAAAAAGGAAAACAAATACATGCCTGGTGAATAGTGATCTAATTGATCAGTTTATAACTGTAGATTCATGATTGCAATAAATCTAAGGAAAGTGCTAAGGATTCTACAAGTTCTGTGTTATAATAATGAACTATACAAATATGATTTTTTAGGAAAAGTAGTGTTTTCCTTTTGAGTTTTAAACTTATGACAGTAAAGCGTGTTCAATGGCAGTAGCTGGGTAATGACTGTACGTATAATAGAGCAATCTGGGTTTCAGTCTCCTAGGGCATTCTACAAGGCATGTGGTCTTTTTTGAGGGCATCTTTGTGTACCTGATTCTCGTGTCTGGTTAAAGTTAAAAATGTAATTGAACAGATTTTTTTTCCAGTTACAAAAAATAAATAAAAGATCCTGCCTTTAGGCCAGTGATTCTCAAACTGTGTGTCGCGTATGATTTTCATGTGTGCCGTTGGAGTTTTGATTTTTTTTTTAATTGCTAGTGTTTTCAGACCTTGAACATAACAAAAAATTAAATTGCAAATCAATGTAGCAAAAGTTAAAAAAGCAACATATATAAAAATTCAACCTCTGTCAGTCTGCCATTCATTGGTTCCTTTCATAACGCAAGACTTGTGCGAGATCTCGGGAGAACTTGATCGCTCTAATTATTATAATAATAGAGACGGTTACATTTGTTTTCTTCATTTGTTGACTTCAATCTGATTTGCTCTTGAAAGCATGCACATCCTTCACATCTAATTTAAAATTAAATATATACTGTATGTAAAAGTAAATAAGTTCTTCACCACAAAAATTGTTAAATCTTTTCAGGTGTGAAAATGTTTAGATATTTTTGGTGCGCTGCAAGACAAAGAAGATTGCTTTAGGCAGTATAGCAATAAGAAAGTAGATTTCCTGAGCAACCTTACATTATTTTGTAGTGTCTATGCACAGTGAATGTGTAATGTGTGCTCTAATTGTTGAGTTGTGTCTGAACATGGCTTCAGCAATGCAGAGGGAAATGTTCCAATGGATTATTGTTCATTATGCACTTTAGCAAAATGCATAGGTTGCAGGCACTCCAAGATTACCTGAAGATGCTCATTTGTTTGAAGTTGCTGAAATAGAAGGAGGCAAACACATTATGTCCCCTGTTTATTTCCAACAAGCGGCCAGTAGATCTGTAATGTCGCTTAAGGTAATAAAATATATTAATTTTATCTTAGTAAAAGTAACTGATTTGTGGTGGATCTACAACAAGGTAAGAATTGTGTTCACATCACAGCAGAATGAAGGATTGGGGACACCTTTCTTTATTTTATATTATAAAACTTATTAGTAGAACAGTACAAAGGGCAAAATGAAGTATTGCACATCAACCAGAATTCAGTTCATTTTGCTTAGATCACTGGAAAGAAAAAAAAAAGAAAAATAAGTTTACTATGAAATACAACACATGTTTCTTGAATAAGCCTAAATATATTATGTATATAATATTTGTGCTATGTATTTTTTCACATGACTAGGTAGTGAAGATGCTTTGCAGACTTACATTTCATTTACTGTCTATATAACTAATAAAAATGTTGGCCCAAGCACTGCTAGCCCCAATGACCTTCAAGGACTGCACTTTTATGAGGATTATTGCCTTTCTCTCCGGCTGAATACACTTTTGCTTCAGAACATTACCCAGGGCAGACAAAGATGATGCATCTGTGTGAGGAACTGTCAATTCAGATTGCCTTATTAATGCTACTTTTTTCATCCTACTTCAGTGACTGCATTCCATCATATTCCAGCACTCAGAACTGTATGATAACTTACAGGATTATTCTTACTGGACAAGTTTTCTGACATTAAAAACAGGAAACAATAAAACATTGGTCAGGCATATGGTTACTCTTTCATTCTAATACTTTATCAAGATGTTGCAGAAAAGAGTGAGAGTTAGTTACTCTTGGCTTTATGTATTATTTTCTTGTTTATTAAAAAACTGAATAAAAAAATGAATTTACCCAGCTATCAAAATTCACACGGGGGCCCTAGTGATGGATGAAGTCTGCTCAGAAATAGTCTCATAGGCAGACAGACTCAGATCTTAACCACTTAAGACCCGGACCTTTAGTCAGCTAAAGGACCCGGCCAGGTTTTGCGATTCGGCACTGTGTCGCTTTAACAGACAATTGCGCGGTCATGCGACGTGGCTGCCAAACAAAATTGGCGTCCTTTTTTCTCACAAATAGGGCTTGCTTTTGGTGGTATTTGATCACCTCTACGTTTTTTTATTTTTTTGCGCTATAAACAAAAATAGAGCTATAATAAATATCCCCCAAAAACATATAAAAACATTTTTTTCCCCTCATTTTAGGCAGATACGTATTCTTCTAACTATTTTTGGTAAAAAAATTGCAATAAGCATTTATCGGTTGGTTTGCGCAAAATTTACAGCGTTTATAAAATAGGGTATAGTTTTATTGCATTTATATATATATATATATATATTTTTTTTTACTACTAATGGCGGCGATCAGCGATTTTTTTCATGACTGCAACATTATGGCGGACACTTCAGACAATTTTGATACATTTTTGGGACAATTGTCATTTTCACAGCAAAAAATGCATTTAAATTGCATTGTTTATTGTGAAAATGACATTTGCAGTTTGGGAGTTAACCACAAGGGGGCGCTGAAGGGCTTATGTGTTCCCTAATATGTGTTTACAACTGTAGGGGGGTGTGGCTGTAGGTGTGACATCATCGATTTTGTCTCCCTATAAAAGGGATCACACGATCGATGACGCCGCCACAGTAAAGAACGGGGAAGCCGTGTTTACACACGGCTCTCCCCGTTCTTCAGCTCCGGGGACCGATCGCCGGACACCAGCAGCGATCGGGTTTGCGAATCCCACGGTCCCAGAGCCTCGGACCAGGTTGCGGGAGCGCGCCCGCGACCCACGGCTGGGTACTAGTACAGGACGTACCTGTAGGTGGATGTGCCCAGCCGTGCCATTCTGCCGACGTATATGTGCAGGAGATGGTCTTTAAGTGGTTAAATGACCAGGACAAACTCCTACCCATTTGGACTTTTCTTCAGCTCAGAAACTGTACACACTAAATCATAAATTTAAAACAACCTTCTTCACCCTCTTTATTTTGCTTTGAAACAGTTTGCACCAGAGGAGATCCTTGCACTAATGTCCTTTTTATGGCTTTACCAAACTCTTGTAACAGCTGAAGCAGACAGCACATCAAAACATAAATTTTGATACTTAAACCAAACTTCATTCCTGGTATCCCACCACATTTGATTAATGTTGATGATGCCAAGGAATACATTATACCTATTTGGTAGGAATGTCCTTGTTTTTCTCCCTACAAGACAAACGTTAGACTTGCTATTGCCAAAATGTATAGGATTTTTTTTGTTCTTTTTTTTCTAATGTTACACTTCTGTCAAAAAAGCAATATTCTTGTAGCGAAACTTGGTTTACCTTAAAGATTGTATTGTTTTTTTTGTTTTGCATAAAGATTTTTATTTAGGAGAAGAAATAACATAGAGATTTAGGACAGTAGTCGTATGATTAACAATTGGTAAAACATATTTACGTTAGTGGGAGTCATGTAGCAATGCATAAACCTTGAGAACATTGGTTAATTTCCGAGTCATTCTACTGGTCCCTGCGGACAACAGCTATGAGTAGCAAGTAGCTTGAATGAAGGGGTAACGGAAAGGTCTATTTGTTCTGGTATAAAATTATCCTGGTCATCAATTTCTAAGTGGTAGATGGGCGTAGAAGGATCGCTTGTGGAGTAAATTAGGTCCATCGCTGGGGTATATTTATATTATGTTGGTTTTTTGGTGAATGCGATGGAATGGGCTTAAAGCGGAGTTCCAACCACAAGTAGTAGTTTTTAAATGTATGTCCTTTCATCCTGCATTTTTATAATATAAATCCGGTCACTTACTATTTTACAATCCGCCACTCCGCATAGTTATTCAAAAAATATAGTTTATAAAACGATGTCCACACCGTTGTCATTTTGCTTGTGGGCATTGTAAAGCCTACAAGCACTTACTTCCTGGAAGTCTTGGATGGGGAGTGATAATTTGACAGCGAACTGCATCCTGGGAAATGATGACACAAATTTCCCAGAAGCATTAGAGGGGGATGATGTCAGAATCCTAGGTGATTTCAAAGGCAGATTTTGTGGGACCGCATAGCAACAGGCATTTCCAGATGAGTAAAAGAAAAAACAATAGTTTTTCCTTTTTTAGGTCTAATGAGCACAATAATGAAAAATTATTTATTATTATTTTGGGATGGAAACTCCACTTTAAGTGGTATATGCATGTTGTTCTTTTGAGAGAAGCTAGGTTAGGGTAATGGGGGGGATGAAAGCATGGGGTGGGGGAATGTAAGGAATAGGAAGGAATAAGAAATATAAATAGATAGGCGGCCCTCCAAAAGGGTCAAATGAATAGTTTATATAGCATAAGGAGGGGGGGTATTATTAGTATTGGGGTTATTAACTTTAGTATGGTGTGTGACAGTAGGATATGCTGTCACTGTAAAATTGGTAGTTTGGGGGGACACAGGGTGTGCACATTTGCTTGGTGCAAGACTGCAGAGCATAGATGTGGATTAGAGAAAACTGCTTTTGCAGCTTTCTCCAGGTTTTGGTTTTCCAGCATGGTGCTCTGTAGTTTGGAGATTCCATAGTGTCTTGGGTGGGATAGGATCTCCAACCCTGGGTCCAGATTTTTTAGATGACCAGCAGGGTATGTGCTCAGATGAGCACAGCCCTTATAATGAGGGCATGGGAAGACCTCAAGGCTCCCAGTTGGAGACTGCTCTATCCCAAGAGTGACAGGAGTCAGGAGTCAGAGGGGCTGCAGGAGGAACACCCAGAACACGTGTGACTGCAAGAGGCAGTGAAAAGGCCTGAGGACTAACGCTGCATACACACGACCGTTTTTCATGATGTGAAAAATTAAATTTTTTACAATGGTCATTAAAAATGATCGTGTGCAGGCTCCAGGGCATTTTTCTTGACGTGAAAAATGGGCATTAAAAATTTAGAACATGCTCTAATTTTTCTCGTTGTTTTTCACATTGTCGTTTTTCACGTCATAACAAACGGTCAGGTGTAGGCTTTAACGACGGGAAAAGCGCTTAGCTCAGAAGTTATGAGACGGGAGCACTCGTTCTGGTAAAACCAGCGTTTGTAATGGAGATAACACATTCGTCACGCTGTAACAGACTGAAAAGCACGAAGACTGAAAAGCGCAAATTGTCTCTCACCACAAACATTTACTAACACAAAAGCAGTCCAAAGGGTGGCGCCAACTGTATGGAACTTCCCCTTTATAGTGCTGTAGTACGCGTTGTACGTCACCGCGCTTTGCTCAAACTTTTTTTTTTTCACGATTGTGTGTATGCAAGGCAGGCTTGACAAGAATCACGTTGGAAAAAACTTTGTTTTTTCTAGGACATTAAAAATGGTCGTGTGTACGCGGCATTAGGCCAGATTGGAGCTGTGGGTGCTAAAGTAAAGTCGTCCATATTGAAGAATCCTGTGGTCTGTGTGACCAGGATAAAGAGCATTCTGTGGTTGACTTGAAGTGTTTCCAGCAAGCCCATTTATTTCCAATTTTTGGGGTGTGTTTTGGGCAATGTGAATGAATTCTTCCATTTATGTTACTTTGCCGATTCTGTTGAACCATTCCTTGATCAAGGTTGGGGTGGTAGAGCCCCAGTGTATCGGGATACATTGTTTTGCTGTATTAATCAGGTGCATGGTAAGTGATTTATGGTAGGTTTTATGTGGAATGATTGAGTGGTATAGTAGGAATTGGGTTGGGGATAGTGCCAAGTCATAAGTTGTCACCTGAGAAGTTCTGCGGCAAACTTTTGCCAAAAGTTTTAGATGTGTGGGCAGGACCACCAGATGTGTAGTAGTGTGCCTTGGTCCTTTTAGCATCTCCAGCAAGATTCTGGGTGGGTTTAATTTTGTGCAGAAGGGATGGGGTACGGTACCAGTGGGATTGTATTTTGTATCCATTCTCTGGGGTGGAAACATTTACAGAACCTTTGTGTATATTGAGGTATATTTGTTGCCATTCTTCTTGTGATAAGGTCATGGAAAGGTCTCTTTCAGAGGTTTAACATACTTTAGTGTTGTTAGGATGGAAGTCTGTGTGGAGAAGTAAGCGCGTGGTGAATATGAGATGATGTTGTGAGGATTTGTTCATTCGGGCAGAGAGACGGGAGTTCGATAGATATTTCCCATGCTCGTAAAAGTGATGGGCTAGGATTTGGTCTTCCGGCCAATAGTCTTTTATGCATTGATGGTTCGTTAATCATTGTATTAGTGGGCCAATTAGTGGGTGTGTGCATATAATTCAGGTGAGGTATGGCCTTCCAGTATCCACAGTAGGGACTTAAGGGGAAGGGTTGTAAATGAAGCTTCCAGAGAGACCCAGTCTTTTTAGGAATTATGGAAATTCCAATCGATCATTCTAGACAAGTAAATTGCTTTATAATAATTGAGGATGCCTGGTAGACCTATACCTCCTACATTTTTTGGTAGGGCTAGTTGGGCATAGCTAATCCTGGGTCTTTGTTCACTCCAAAGTACTTTGGAGCATGAGATTTTGTATGTTTTAAAGAAAGCCGATGGGAGACGTATGGATATTGTTTGCATACTGTAGAGAAGTTGTGGTAGAGCATTCATTTTCAGTATCGTTGCTCTACCAAACCAGGAAAAGATTGGCTTGTTCCTTTTTTTTAGGTCAGATGTTAGTTTATTTAAGAGTGGTAGGTGATTTTTCATATATAAGCAGGACAGATTGGAGTTTGATTTGCTTAGGTCTACTTGGTTCTGTGGTAAGGATATATTAAGAGCAAAAGATTTGGAAAAGTTAATTTTAAGGTTGGAAAGTAAACTAAAATGTTTGAATTCCCCAAAATAGGACTAATATTGTAGCTAATTGTTTAGAGAAAAATAGTAGGATGTCAGCAAAGGTGGCGAGCTTGAGGTCTTTATTATTTGCCTGGATCCCTAGAACATTGGGGTTGGTTCTTATGCCGCGTACACACGGTCGTTTTTTGGGATGAAATAAAACAACGTTTTAAAAAACGTCATTTAAAATGTGGCCAAAATTTTGTTTTATGTCTTCTGAAAAACGACCAAAAAAAAATTCGAACATGCTTCAATTTTTTAGGTCGTTTTTCAGAATGTTGTCTTTTGTTTCACAAAAAATGATCGTGTGTGGGCAAAACAACGTTTTTAAACCCGCGCATGCTCAGAAGCAAGTTATGAGATGGGAGCTTCAATGTAACAGAGTGCCGTCGAACGTGGTGTAGGTAACCACGCTTTGCAAGAGCATTTTCAGAAAACGATGGTGTGTAGGCAATGTCGTTTTTTTAAATTAAGTTTGAAAAACGTTATTTTGTTTTGTGAGATAAAACAACGTTTTTTTACATAACAAAAAGTGATTGTGTGTACGCGGCATTATACTATAAAGGAATGGCTTCAGAGTGAGTATAAAAAGTATGGGGGACCGGGACAGTCTCTTATTGCGGATGAGGAAGGCGTTTGACAGGGTGCTGTTAACGCGAACCCTGATGGTGGGATTTGTGTATAGTGATAGGATGAAATTAAGCATGTGTGGGCCCATGTCAATGGTTTTTAGTATTACTTAAATATAATCCCATAACACCCTGTAAAATGCCTTCTCTACATCTAGGGATAGGAAAAATCCCTTTTGATTAGTTAGTGTCATTATGTGGTGTAATGGCCTTGATGGTGTTGTCTCTAGCCTTACGTATGAACCCTACTTGGTCACGGGAGATAATTGTGGGTAGGATTGGCAGGAGTCTGTTGGCTATTATATTATAAAAAAAATTGATATCCACATTTGATATTGGTCTGTAATTTGCGGTTTGTGTGGGGTCTTTCTCTTCTTTTGGGATGACTGTTATGTGTGCTTTGAGCATCCTGGGTGTGAGAGGGTTAGATGCGGACAGAGAGTTAAAAGCTCCTGAAAAGGTTGATCTTGACACTGCTATGAAAGTTTTGTAAATGGCAGCTGAGAGGCCATCTGGGCCTGGGCTTTTGCCAGGTTTAAGCTGTTTTACTGCTTGGTCCCATTTTTTTGTGTAGATCGGTCATTCTAGGTTTTTGGCTGTGTCTGAGAAAATTGCTTTAGGAGAATATTCGTTTAGGAAAGTGTTGTATCTTTCCTTTTCTTTTTTTTTTCTTTCTTTCCCAATCATTTTTATTGAAAAATATTGTTTACATGAGATAATCTTTTCCATGTACAAAATGTCACAAAATACAAGAGGTGTGAGGAATACAGCATATCTTAACAAGGGTGCCTATTGTAACTCTCATCTCCTTAAACTTTAACTTAACAAACTACATGAGAAACCTATTAGTTAATAAAAAACAACAGCAAATAAAAACTCTACAGGCTTCATGAAGAAGAAGAGGAGGGATCCATACTATATTACCATGTGGCCTAATTTCCCATCCTGGCCTCTCAATCAAAATATAGGAGAAGAAATGAAGAACCTGTAAAAGGAATGAAAAAAAAAGAGAAGAAGGGGAGAAAAAGTAAAGAAAGGAGATGTGCACCCCTGTTGTTCTCCGCTAAACCGTACTCATATATCATAATCCCTCAGACAGGTATTTTATCCATGGTTCCCATACTCTATCAAAGAGAGGCGTTCATTAATCATGATCCACGACAACTTAGCTTTTACCAAGTTGAAGGGAATCATGGGTGCCCTCCAGGATCTATCTATCCCCACCCTGGATGCAGTGAAGATAAATGAAATAAGTTTCCTTGTGTGTCCCGGCACTCCCTCCACTGGGCTTCCTAGTAGCGCCTGCTGCGGTGACTTGGTCAAATTCACCTGGGTTAATGAATAGATTAAGTTATAGATGCAAATCCAAAATCGCCTGACTTTGGGACATACGCACCATATATGATATATGATATACCGTCCCCTCCATGCCACATCCTCTGAAAAATAGAGAGGAAGTGCCTGGAACATATGTCGCCACCCTCGCTGGTACCACGTAATGACAACTCCGGCCACTAGGTGGTCTTTACGTTGTTTTTTCATTTGCATATGCAAATGAGGCTAGTACGCCGATTCCCGATCGCTTTTACGCCGCCCTGTCGTCGCGTACGTCGTTTTCGTCTGCGTAAGGTTACCCCTGCTTCTATGAGGAGTAACCTTACGAAGTTCCGTCGGATGCCGTCGGGTGCCATGTTAAGTATGGCGTCGGGTCAGCGTCGGCTTACGTCGTTTTACTAACTCGTTCGCGAATAGGGCATTGCGTAAGTGACGATCACATCGTTTTGACGTCGGTTTCAACAACGCTTTCCGACGTGAGCTGGAGCATGCGCACTGGGCTTTTTCCCCGGACGGCGCATGCGCAGTTTGTTCGACGCGGGGGGAGAATCTGGCCCTGTATATTTTTTAGATGTGGCCGGTATGCCTATTGAAGGACCCGCACAGATTTTCCATTTTTTTTTTTTATTCTTTATTTTAATTTATCAATATAAAAATACAAGTTAGAACATTTCACTTCATATATATAAAAGAAAAATTAAACATATATCTTGTGTTAGTCATGAATATCCCCCCTCCTCCCATTCCTAAACCCCCCCTTTTCCCCCTCCTCTTGTTATACAATCCTGATCTTTCTGTGATTGTTATTTAACTTTATATGTACTATTCCAGTTGTAGTTTTAAACTCTGCATAGCTGCATGTTTTTTTAAACTCTTTCCAACAGTTCCATTTATCGTTGGACCCTATATTTTTCTCCTCAATACTGTGCTTTAGGGCTTCCATGCTGTATGTTTCTTCCACTGAATCAATCCATTCCCACATTCAGGGTCTTTCAGTCTCTTGCCATTTTTTAGGTATGATTTTTTTGCTGCATTTAGCAAGTGTGGAGTCAATGACTCTTTATATAGTTTTAGGCCGCGTACACACGATCAGTCCATCCGATGAGAACGGTCCTAAGGACCATTTTCATCGGTTAACCGATGAAGCTGACTGATGGTCTGATGTGCCTACACACCATCGGTTAAAAAAACGATCGTGTTAGAACGCGGTGACGTTTACGTGTTTTAACACAGCGACGTGCTGAAAAAACAAAGTTCAGTGCTACCAAGCATGCGTCAACTTGATTCTGAGCATGTGCAGCCTTTTAACCAATGCTTTTGCATACTAACGATCGGTTTTGACCCATCGGTCAGGCGTCCACTGGTCAAATTTTATAGCAAGTTCTCTTTTTTTTGACTGAAGGATAACTGACCGATGGGCCCCACACAGTATCGTTTGGACCGATGAAACGGTCCTTCAGTCCATTTTAATCGGTCCATTTTGATCGTGTGTACGCGGCCTTACCGTTCCTCCCCTCCGTGGAATAAAACTATCCATGGGTCTTTTATTATTTTATTTTTTTGGTAATTTCCTTTATCAGTTGTAAGATTTTTTCCCAATAGTTTTTAATTTTGGGGCAGTCCCACCACAGGTGGGCCATCTTTCCTACTACCTTGCAACCTCTCCAGCAGTCTGCTGATTTACCCAATTGAAATTTACTAATTTTGTCAGGGGTTGCGTACCACCCCTAGGCATTTATAATTAATTTGGGCAGTTCTGGTATAATTCATTTAAGCAGAAGTATGGGTTAATTTCAAAAAATTTCCAATGGTGATTTTGTCCTTTTGTGACCCCAATTCCCTTTCCCATTTTTTTATGTATGGCGAGACATCCAGTTCGTCCATAGTCAGCAATAATTTATATAGCCTTGATATGCTGCTTTTTGTGCTATCTGCTATGCATATCTGTTCCAACGGAATAAGCTCTAATCTTGATCTAATTGGTTGAGGTAATTTCTTAACAACTGGATGTAGTGCCATTCATTTATCACCATTAGGTCTTTCTTGTGCTTTAACTCTTGAAGTGAAATGATTTCCCCTTTTTTGACTATATCTCTTAACTGTGCTTTATTCTTTTTTATCCATTTTCCTCCAATTTTCTTTTTTCCCGGTGCAAAGTATTCATTTTCTTTTAGTGCTATAAGCGTGAATTGTACTCCCTGTTTAAATGTTTATGCGTCAAATCTCATATTTTAAGTGCATTCCATGTCAGTGGATGAGTGTTTTCGTCTAGTCTCTAAACTGTGTAGGGTTCTAAATTATATTCCCTAATTGTGCATTTGATTTAGTTTGGATCGGAGGGAATTTTAAATGAGAAATAATTTTTCAGTGCCATCACTTGTTGTGGACTAAGTGACACATTAGGAATTTCTGATTTAGATATATTTACTTTAAAGTTACTAAGGGTACCAAAACGTTTAAATTCAGACATGATAGAAGGTATGGAAACATGTGGGTTAGTGATATAGAGCAACAGATCATCGAAGGCTAATTTTATTTCCTTTTGATTTATCTGTATGCCTGCAATGGAAGGATTCTGTCTAATTGCTATTGCTTAATGCTCCATTACCAGGGCATAAAGTAGAGGTGATAATGGACATCCTTGTCAAGTACCATTTTGTATAGTGAAGCTTGTTGTCAACGATCCATTAATCTTTATCCTAGCCTCAGGTTTAGTATATAACGCCAGAATCTTGTGAAGTAAATTTGGGCCCAGACCTATTTGCATCAATGATTGTTTTAAAAAGGGCCATCCAATTCGATCAAAGGCCTTCTCTGCATCAACTGAAAGGAGACATACTGGCATTTTGGTTGTTTGGGCATAATTCATTAATAAAAAAGTTTTTATTATATTATAACGTGCTTCTCTAGATTGTAAAAAACCCATCTGATCTGAATGTATCAGGTTTGGGAGAAGGGGTTGGAGATGTAGCACAATTAATTTAGGATAGATTTTTAGGTCTATCCCAATTAACGAGATCGGACAATAACTGGAGCATAATGTTAGGTCCTTTTCCGGTTTCAGAATCAGAGTGATATGGGCTTCTAAAGTCTGGGTTGGAAATTGATTCCTACTGTAGAGGAAATAGAATTATATACTTAAGCAAAAATGGAGATAGGTATTCCTTATGTTTTATAACATTTTGGGGTGAATCCATCTGGGCCTGGGCTCTTTCCTAAAGGAATATCGGCAATCGCATCCAGTAGTTCCTCAAGTTGGAAAGGATGATCTAAAGATTTTCTTTTATCGTCATCTAATAATGGGATAGCAGTTTCCTGTACATATTCTTCAATATGTTCGTTGGCTCGAACTACATCCTCCAAGGGTGGCGATGAAGCCAAATTATAGAGGCCTGAGAAATAATCTCTAAAAGTTTGTTGAAGAGATTGTGGGTCTGATGTAATTTCCCCAGATTACTTTTTTATACAGTTATAAAGGTCTGGGAAGAACGGGGATGCAGTGTTTGTGATGATAACCTCCCACATTTGTTCCCAAATCTATATCTTTCCAGGGCTCTTCTTTGTTTATATGAGTTATGGTATGTTTCAAAAAGCTGCAAAAGAGATGCCTGTGTGGACAAAATATTAGCTAATATTTCTGCACAATGGCTGGTTTTATGTAAAGTTTCTAGAGAGTGCAATTTTGATATAGTATTTTGAATAGTTATAGATTTTTCTTTTTTAAGAAGCTATATGATTCAAATATTGTATTGGTATGTGTTTATGAAGTGCGATAGAGACTCCCCTTGCTTTTGAACCCGGTGTAGAGCTATGGAACTAATGAGAGTAATGTTTACGTGGACACACAGGAATACCCCTAGTTCAGAAATGAGTCTCCTGGAGGAGTATGATGTCTACCTTGGCTTTGTTCAAGCTATATAGAATCTGGCCTCTTTTCGATTCATTGTTAAAGCCTTTAACATCATAAGTACAGTGTTTAAAAGATGCTATAGAAGAGTAATTTTCTGCCATCTAAAAAGAAAAAAAAGGGGGGGAAGGAAAAAAGGGGAAAAAATGTAATAAATTAAAAGAGAGAGGCTCCCTCTCTCGAATCTTTCCACTACCGAAAAAAAAAAAAAAAAGTATGGAATATATCCAAAAAAAAAACCACCGAGCCCTGCCAGAAGACTGATGTACCTACAGGGGGGAATGTAACGGAATGACCCGTGATACTCTGAGACTTTTGAAGGATACGGTGTACTCCTGTGCCAGCTTCACCAATGACTCTTGGGTCTAGGGTCATCCTATGTCCATTAGGGGCATAGGATGACTGAGAAATGATATCATAAATTACATGAGATGGACATTACTAATAATTCATGTATTGCAGGATATCTTGAAATATTACAAGTTGTTAAAGTCTGACAGGTCAATAGAGTGTTTTCATTCAATGTGTGGACACGTGCTTTTGAGGTGTTAATTGAGTTGGGCTCCTAAGATATTTAATTGTCCATTGTGTGATGCTAATACTGTTTTTTGTCTATTGTACTAATTAAGTCTGTAAAGGTCAGATGTCTAACTTGGAGGTGTTAATTGAGTCTGGCTTCTGAAAGACCTTTCATTGTGGATGGTAATGACATTATACGGTGTGAAAATACTATTGACGATATGTGATTTGAATAGCAGGTGAGAGTCATAACGTCTGACTTGTCAGCTGTAGTAATCAGTTCATGTTAATTATGTCAGATTCGGTGTCAGAACGTCTGACATAGAAATGTGTATTATGCAGGTGAATAACTTGTTGCGGAGTCAGAATGTCTGGGTAATGACAAGTAATTAGCTCATCTGAATGTCATTATCTAAAAGAATGTGTAAGGTGGTGGGTGGAGTTGATTCATTCTTCACTTGGTTTCTAAAACTGTATATAACCAGCTGAGTGTACCATTAAAGTATTCATTCATTTTGGAACCAGAACCAGAGCTTGTGTCTCGGTTATTCTGGGAAATGGAATGGGTCGTGTCTGCCAGACTGTGGAGTTTCGAATAAGCTGTCTTGGGTTGGTGGAATGGGAAATCGTAAACGGTGGTGACCATTACAGGGATAAATTGACGAACATATAGGATACTTCACCGCAGGGGGCTATCAAAATATGTTAGTTTTATATTATATTTTGGTGCTAAAAAGCACCGATCGTATATGCAGATCCATAAATGAGTAAGCATATAGACATCTAACCAAATATATAACATGAAACTAATAATGTAAATAAATAAGTAAATCATTAAATAAATAAATAAATCATGCCCAATATCGCATTAAACGACCCCTAGCAAAAAATGTTTTTTTTTTTTTAGATAAGCACAAAAAAAAAAAACGTAGCATTTAAATATAGCAAACTGCTTAACCACTTTCCCCCCGGACCATTTGTCAGCCTAAAAACCAGAGGTGTTTTTACAATTTGGAACTGCACTGCTTTAACTGGTAATTGCACGGTCATGCAATGTTGCACCGAAACGAAACTTGCATCCTTTTCTTCTCACAAATAGAGCTTTCTTTTGATGATATTTGATTCCCTCTACGATTTTTATTTTTTGCGATATAAACGGAAAGAGACCGGAAATTTAAAAAAAAATGATTTTTCTTATAACAAAAAGTAAAAAATATCGAATAAACTAAATTTTAGTCAAACATTTAGGCCAAAATGTATTCAGCCACATGTCTTTAGTAAAAAAAATCGCAATAAGCGTATATTTATTTGTTTTCGCAAAAGTTATAGCGTCTATAAACTAGGGTACATTTTCTGGAATTTACACAGCTTTTATTTTAATTTCTTGAGGTGCCAAAATGGCAGGGCAGTACAACCCCCCCCCCCAAATGACCCCATTTTGGAAAGTAGACACCCAAAGGAAATTGCTGAGGGGCATGTTGAGCCCACTGAATATTTTTTTTTTTTTTTGTATCAAGTGATTGAATAATGACAAAAAAAATTAAAATTACAAAAAGTTGTCACTAAATGATAAATTGCTCACTCATGCCATGGTTATATGTGGAATTGCACCTCAAAAACATTCTGCTGCTTCTCCTGAGTACGGGGATACCACATGTGTGGGACTTTTTGGGAGCCTAGCTGCGTGCAGGGCCCCTAAACCAAGCACCGCCTTCAGGATTTCTAAGGTCGCAAATTTTTGATTTCACTTCTCACTACCTATGACAGTTTTGAAGGCCATAAAATGCCCAAATAGCACAACCCCCCCCCCCCCAAATTACCCAATTTTGGAAAGTAGACACCCTAGGCTATTTGCTGAGAGGCATTTTGAGTCCATGGAATATTCTATATTTTGCCACAAGTTGTGGGAATATGAATATTTTATTTTTTTTGCACAAAGTTGTCACTAAATGATATATTGCTCACACATGCCATGGGCATATGTGGAATGACACCCCAAAATACATTCTGCGGCTTCTCCTGAGTACAGGGATACCACATGTGTGGGACTTTTTGGGAGCCTAGCCGCGTACGGGACCCAGAAAACCAAGCACCGCCTTCAGGATTTCTAAGGGCATACATTTTTGATTTCACTCCTCACTACCTATCACCGTTTTGAAGGCCATAAAATGCCAAGGTGGCACAAAACCCCTCCAAATTACCCCATTTTGGAAATTAGACACCCAAGCTATTTTCTGAGAGGTATGTTGAGTACATGGAATATTTTATATTTTGCCACCAGTTGCTGGAATATGACAAACTTTTTTTATTTTTTATTTTTTTGCACAAAGTTGCCACTAAATGATATATTGCTCACACATGCCATGGGCATATGTAGAATTACACCCCAAAATACATTCTACTGCTTCTCCTGAGTACGGGGATACCACATGTGTGGGACTTTTTGGGAGTCTAGCCGCTTACGGGACCCCAAAAACCAAGCACCGCTTTCAGGATTTTTAAGGGCGCAAATCTTTGATTTTACCCCTCACTGCCTATCACAGTTTCGGAGGCCATGGAATTCCCAGATGACACTAAACCTCCCCAAATGACCCCATTTTGGAAAGAAGACACCCCAAGCTATTTGCTGAGAGGCATGGCGAGTATTTTACAGCGCTCATTTATTTTTGAAAATGAAGAAAGATATTATTATTATTTTTTTTTTTTTTTTTAATCTTTGTGACAAAAAGCAAGAACTGCAAAATAGTGTGTTTTAGTGCTTTAAAATAAAAAAAAGTGTATTTTTTCCCCAAAAATGCGTTTAAAAAATCGCTGCGCAAATACTGTGTGGAAAAAAAATGCAACACCCACCATTTTAATCTGTGGGGCCTTTGCTTTAAAAAAATATATAATGTTTGGGGGTTCGACTTAACTTTCTTGCAAGAAAAAAAATGTTTTTATGTAAACAAACAGTGTCAGAAAGGGCTTTGTCTTCAAGTGGTTAGAAGAGTGGATGATGTGCGACATAAGCTTCTAAATGTTGTGCATAAAATGCCAGGACAGTTCAAAACCTCCCCAAATGACCCCATTTTGGAAAGTAGACACCCCAAGCTATTTTCTGAGAGGTATGTTGAGTACATGGAATATTTTATATTTTGCCACCAGTTGCTGGAATATGACAAACTTTTTTATTTTTTTTGCACAAAGTTGCCACTAAATGATATATTGCTCGAACATGTCATGGGCATATGTGGAATTACACCCCAAAATACATTCTGCTGCTTCTCCTGAGTACGGGGATACCACATGTGTGAGACTTTTTGGGAGCCTAGCCGCGTACGGGACCCCAAAAACCAATCACCACCTTCAGGCTTTCGAAGGGTGTAAGTTTTAATTTCACTCCTCACTGCCTATCACAGTTTCGGAGGCCATGGAATGCCTAGATGGCACAAAACCCCCCCAAATGACCCCATTTTGGAAAGTAGACACCCCAACCTGTTTTCTGAGCGGTATAATGAGTATATTGCCCAAATATTTGATGAAATAAAAAAGATGATCTTAGGCCGAGTACATAGATACCAAACACGACATACTTTGAAATTTCGCACAAATGCGCAGTGGCGACAAACTACATACATTTTTAAAAAGGCTTTAAAAGCCTCTACAGGTTACAACATTGGATTTACAGAGGAGGTCTACTGCTAAAATGATTACCCTCAATCTGACCTTCGCGGTGATACCTCACATGCATGGTACAATTGCTGTTTACATATGACGCCAGACCGACGCTTGCGTTCGCCTTTGCGCGAGAGCAGGGGGGGGACAGGGGTGCTTTTTTTTATTATTATTAATTTTGCTTTTTTAATTTTATTTTAGACTGTTCCTTCCTTTTTTAATTTTTTTTTTATAATTGTTATTGTTATCTTAGGGCATGTAAATATCCCCTATAATAGCAATAGTTAGTGACAGGTACTCTTTTTTTTGAAAAAAATGGGCTCTATCAGACCCTAGGTCTCTCCTCTGCCCTCAAAGCATCTGACCACACCAAGATCGGTGTGATAAAATGTTTTCCCACTTTCCCAATGGCGCGGTTTATATCCGGGGGGGCATACCCTCCCACTGCTTTTAAAAGCAGTCCAGAGGCTAATTGGCCGCTAGGATTGCTTTTACATGAAAGCCGACCGCTGGCTGAAGAGAATAATACCAAGATGATACCTAAAATCGCAGGCATCATTCTGGTATAACCATTCAAAGTCCAGCAACATACCATACGTTGATGGTTCTTGTTGGACATGTATTGTAATCTTTTTTTTTTCATGCAGCCTGTTGGCTGAACGAAAAAAAGAGATTGATCGGTGGGTATGCCCACCATTAGAATACCTCCCTTCATCCACCCACTTCTAATGATGGGCATACATGCACCAGTCATATATGCCGAAGCATGGGGGCATCCTCCCTCAAAAAAGTTATGCCGCTCACAGACGTATGTACGCTGCATAAAAAGTTATGGCACATACACACGGTCGGACTTTTCCACGGACAAGCTTCCGACAGAATTTCGACCGTATGTACGTGCATTAGGAGCAAAATCGCTCCTCCGCCCCTAATGCCCCCATGCTTCGGCATATATGCTCTTTTTTTAACTGTGGTGGTAAAATCACCTCCTACAGTGTTGGAGTCGCGGCTTTATATATCGTGGGAGCAAACGCTGTTGCTGTCACGCTAAATAAATCCGCGATGCAACTGAATGGCGTACCTGCTAAGCAAATGATGGTTAACATTAAAACAAAGTAACATTACATTTTAACAGTAAGATCTTACCATATCATACCTGCAAAGCAAATACCAAAAAATAAAAAAAACATTAAAAAATAAATTAACGCAACCTGTGCCTAAAAAATATATATGCCGAAGCATGGGGGCATCCTCCCTCAAAAAAAGTTATACCGAGTACACACGGTTGAACTTTTCCACGGGCAAGCTTTCGACGGAATTTCGATCGTATGTATGCGTCATTAGGAGCAAAATCGCTCCTCCGCCCCTAATGCCCCCATGCTTCGGCATATATGCTCTTTTTTTAGCTGTGGTGGTGAAATCACCTCCCACAGTGTTGGAGTCGTGGATTTATATATATCGTGGGAGCAAACGCTGTTGCTGTCACGCTAAATAAATCCGCCATGCAACTGAATGGCGTACCTGCTAAGCAAATGATGGTTAACAATAAAACAAACATTACAGTATAACATACCATACCTGCAAAGCAAATACAATAAAACATTGTAAAAATAGAGAGAACAATAGATATAGAACAATAGTGAGTGGACAGTAGAGAGTGAACGTAAGAGAGAATGAAGAGAGGAGAAAAATACAACCACAACTATTTTTGGATTTTTTATTTTATATTTTTTTTGTGTTTTTGTATTTTTTCCACTTTTTTTCACTTTTATAAAAACTGTAAACTGAACGTTGCAGATTATGGGCTCTCAAAATGTGATGGCCATCACTTCTTCCGAGACCCTGTGTTAGTGTGCCTAGAACTGTGTGGTGCTGTACCCTACGCTAATACTCAATTAGTGTGTGGTAGCGTTTGAAACATACACCAATGCAGAGACCAGGTTGGTCAGGACAGTCGGGACAATAAAAGCGGGTGTCACGCCTAAATCCGAGTTTGCTGCAGACACGACATCTTTTTTGGCGGGTTCTTTGGGTTGGGGTACCAGAGAGGATAAAAGGAAAATGCCTCTCATACAGCTGGCTCACTGCATTTGCGTTGGGAAGGTGGGGCAAAGCACCGTCTGGAAACAGAAGGGCTTCGGCGATCTCTTCCTGGAATTTTAGGAAGGATCCAGTCTGTCCTGAAGCTCTGTATAGTACATGAGCGTTCAGCAAAGCCAATTGAAACAAATAAACAGACACTTTTTTGTACCAGAGTCAGGCCTTACTGGTAATTAGGTACGGCGCCAACAACTGGTCATTGAGGTCCACCCCTCCCATGTTAAGGTTGTACTCGTGGATACAGAGGGGTTTCTCCACAACACCAGTCGCCGTAGGAATTTGGACTGCCGTGTCTGCGTGAAGCGAGGACAGAGCGAAAACATTCCGTGAATCCCTCCACTTCACTGCTAACAAATTATTACACTGTAAGCAGGCTCTCTCCCCCCGACTAAGACGGGATTCTACAAGCTGTTGGGGTAAGCCCCGGTGATTAGGTCGCACGGTGCCACATGCGCCAATTCCATAATCAAAAAGATGACTAAAAAGTGGCACGCTCGTGTAATAATTGTCCACGTACAAGTGGTACCCCTTTCCGAATAAGGGTGACACCAATTCCCAGACTATCCTACCAGCGCTCCCTATGTAATCAGGGCAATTTTCCGGCTCTACGTGGCTGTCTTTTCCCTCGTAAACCATAAAGCTAGATGTATAGCCTCTTGCCCTGTCACAGAGCTTATACATCTTGGCCCCCGTATCTGGCACGCTTGCTGGGAAGGTATTGTTTGAATGACAAGCGACCAGAAAACGTAATCAGGGACTCATCAACGCAGACAACTTGATGGGGATTATACAAGGCTGCAAACCGTTCGTTGAAGTGGTTTACGAGGGGCCGAATTTTGTAGAGCCGATCGAATTCAGGGTCTCCCCGAGGATGACAGAGTTCATTGTCCCTAAAATGCATGAAGCGCAAGATCTGCTCGTATCGTGTCCTGGACATGGAGGCAGAGAAAATGGGCATATAGTGAATTGGGCACGTGGACCAATACAACCGCAGTTCACTCTTTTTAGTAATGCCCATGAGGAGGGTAAGGCCCAGAAAGATCTTAAATTCGGAAACCGTAATTGGCTTTCAATCTCTGGCAAGGGACAGCTCGGGATTAGCGGCGATGTGTTGACCAGCATCAAAATTGCTTTGGTCCACAATAGATCTAAAGAGATCTTCCGTGAAAAACAGTGAATAAAAATCCAGTGGCGTAAAATCAACTGTTTCCACCTGAATTTCGGGTTGGCCAGTGAATGGGGGAAGTACGGGTGCTGCAGAAGTGACGGGGACCCAATCAGGATTGGCTAATGCAGCAGGAAGGGCACTATGGGCACGACAGGCCTGTCTTTGTCGTCTTCTTCTTGGTGGCAGCGGGACACTACTTGTGCTTGCCACCTCGCCAGCTTGAACTGCACTTATGGGACTCGCCACGTCACCAAGTGTTACTGCAGTGCTGGATGTATGTCCAGGATGTACTAGGCAGCTGGTGCTTGCCAGATCACCAGAAGGAATAGCAGCGCTAGTACTACTCTGCCCCATACGAGAGCCCTGCTGTTCTTGCACCTCAGCGACAGCAGAAGATCGGGGTCTGGTACGCCTGACCCTAGCAGGGACCACTCCATCGTCAGAGCTATCTGTCAGGGAGCCACTGTCGTCTACAGGATCATATGAGCTAGAATTTGACAGATGCGTGACCTCCTCATCACTATCTGACAGGCTCATAAACAAGTAGGCCTCTTCATCACCGTACATTCGATTTGCCATTTTGGGCTCTAAATTTAGGGGAACAGTGGTGAGATTCACAGGAAAAAAAGCACCTGACCTGTTAGCGACAGTCAAACGCTACCAAAAAACAGTTAGCGATCACAGAGATCAGGCCTGACTCTGTGAACGCTGCAGTTATGTGTTTTTGTGTTTTGTGTCAGTGATCGATCGATCGATACTGCACTTGGCTGGGCTGGGCAAAGGTGCAAAACGCAGGTGCTAGCAGGTATCTGGGCTGATCCCACTAACAATGCGTTTTTGGGAACCCTAAACTGCAGGGGACGCTAGTATAGATCTGATCAGATCAGCTATCGATCAGTTCAGATACTATACCACTAAGGGGGGGTGTATGGTGCGTGCATGGGTGTTAGCGCTACTGGCACTAATCTGACGCTGCCTGGGGCGACGCAGACCCTATCTGGCGCTAAAACCAAACTTTGATCACCCGCCGGGCAATCAGGGGGTTAAAACTTTATTGCAAAAAATATGGCGGTGCCTTGATGCTATAAAAAAGTTAAACCTTTATTGGGGGGAGTTAGGGGGGTCCCTAGACTTATTAGGGTCTAAGACTAATTACCCTAACAATTATTTTAGTCACTAATGACACTTGTACAGCAATCAAAAAAAATCTGATTGCTGTTCTGGGTGACACAGTGACAGGCAGTGAAAGGGTTAATTTTGGGGGTGATCAGGGGGTGATCGGGGGGTTAAATGTGTACCTATGTGACCTGGTGTCAGTGTACTGTTGTGCAACTCACGTTTAGATGCTCTCTCGGTCAGGAACGAAAAGACCAACATGAGGGAGTGAGCAGCACTTCCCCTAGCAATGTTTACAAAACATTGCTAGGGGAAAACAACCATTGGCTGAGGGTGATCAGCAGGTCCAGACCAGATTTTATTGGCCTGGACCTGGTGAGTGATCGGTTCTGTACTGAATCCAATCGTCGGGAACAGCGGGGGGGGGGGCGCGCGCGCGCCCTACAGCCGTTCATGTGGATGACGTAGAGCTACGTGCTCCCGCGTAGCAGTGCTGACCTGACGCAGTAATATGACGGTGCCAAATATTTTCTGAACTTATCGATCTCTGGTGTGACCTTAACAATCATATTAATCTTCCCGGCATAGGATCACACCGATTTCCTTCTAGTGGTACCCAAAACAGTGCAGATACTGTCTCTCTGATTTCACATAAAAAAGGGGGGGAAGGGAAGAAAAGAAAAGAAAAAGCAGAATAATACGACCCCGGGATAGATAACCATTTTAGCAGTATGGTCTGGGCACAACAAAATTGATTATCCTCTAATTCACAAACTCAATTCATGAGTTATATATATATCAAAGTGAATTTGCGCAAAAACACACAATCAAACACTATAAAACATATGTAATCAATAGTGTAAAGTAGGAACGTGGTAGTGTAGCGCTCAGAATGCCAAAATGTAACTATAAGGCTATACATATAAATGGTGTGTAAAACACAAAGAGTGATCTGTGCGTCAACATAAAAATAATATCATAACTCATAAAATTGAAATAAAGTTCATGAAATAAAGTTCATAAATTCCAGTGACACAAATGATGCTTGATGTTCAGAAGTGAAAAGAAAAAATCCCACCACCGGTGAAGATGCAGGCTTACCAGATAAAATGGACTCTAAGAAAATTATATTTCTAGAGTCGGTCAGGCTTGGTATATGCTCAGATCTTGATATAAGGTGTCCCTCAGGAAAGGGATCAGCAGATATCTGTGGTGTAGATTCAAATGGCCCCGAGATTGGTTAGAGGTCTCTCGTTCACGGAAAAATGTTGGTCATCCGTCTCAAAGATGGCATATATAAATGGAAAGGAGAAGAGGGGACGCCATAGTGTAACACCGTAAGGTCAATATAAAAATTTATTAAAATTGCACTTACATATACAGATGAAAGTATGGCGCATATCAATAGAATGGTGGCAACGATGGAGTCATCCCTGACGCGTTTCGTGTCATTACACGTTATCAAAGGGTGTCGACATTTATATATGCCATCTTTGAGACGGATGACCAACATTTTTCCGTGAACGAGAGACCTCTAACCAATCTCGGGGCCATTTGAATCTACACCACAGATATCTGCTGATCCCTTTCCTGAGGGACACCTTATATCAAGATCTGAGCATATACCAAGCCTGACCGACTCTAGAAATATAATTTTCTTAGAGTCCATTTTATCTGGTAAGCCTGCATCTTCACCGGTGGTGGGATTTTTTCTTTTCACTTCTGAACATCAAGCATCATTTGTGTCACTGGAATTTATGAACTTTATTTCATGAACTTTATTTCAATTTTATGAGTTATGATATTATTTTTATGTTGACGCACAGATCACTCTTTGTGTTTTACACACCATTTATATGTATAGCCTTATAGTTACATTTTGGCATTCTGAGCGCTACACTACCACGTTCCCATTTTGTTTTTTGCTTCTTGTTTTTCAGTAGCCGTGTCTAGCAGCCATATTCATTCATTTTTAGCAGCGCAGTTTTACACACCACCCCCAATAGTGTAAAGTAGATAAAGTATAATTAAAGTGAAAACAAATAAAGTCCATAGGTGTCAAAAAAGTTCATAAAGTGCAAACGTGCAGTGCACAAAAATTCTTTCAGTGAAGTTGCCAAGCTTGCAGTAAAGTGCTAGTGCTCCTTCGTGCGTTCAGCCTCACAGGCCTCTCACCTTAGTGACATACATCAATGGCGTGTTACTAGATAGCTATTCTGTGCCACTCCAAACCACACAGCCTCACAGGCCTCTCACCTCTCGATAGATAAAAACGCATCCAAATAAATCCTCTAGATAGAACCAATGATCCAGTAATGGTGGACAACACCAGGAGTATTCACTCTTCTCTATGTCTTGAATCAACCCTTCGCTGAGATACTCAGGGAAACATAAAGAAAAATAGGCCTCCAATGGTGTAGTATGTAACAACTTAAACATTTATTAAAACAAAGTATTCTCCTTACATCAGTAAAAAACACAGCAAGCATCAAATAATAAACAAGGCGGCATCTGCCATAGGTCTCACGTCACTTCCAGGTGTACGTCTGAATCCCTACGCGTTACGGCTCTTTGCCTTCATCTGGGGACTATCCAGCACGAGGAAAATTATTTTCAGATTTATTTTCAGGATTTGTGCTGTTTTCACCTGCCAACCTGCCAATAGACTTTCTTATAGCCGTTTGATATTTGTTCATATGCACTTTAACATGTCTGCACCAGCTGTTTTGTATTGATTGCAGCAGATTATTATTTTTATTATTATTCCTGATTTGCACAGGTTTATTGAACTTATTGATTGCACAGTTTAATCAGCACAGGTGCACTAATATTAATTGCTCACCTTGTTATATTGCACACTTGTATCAGTTGCACATAGTTTACAGAGAGCGATACAGGGGCTTGCACTGTGAAGGTTCCATACCCCAAGAGGGGATGTATATCCGGTGAGTGCGGGCTTTGCAGGGGCACGTATTGCAGTGTACACCCACTGGGATTAAAAGTGTCACTTTCACTAAGCACCAAGCATGCATCTATAAATATCCAGCACAAGGGAAATTCTTTTCAGATTTATTTTCAGGATTTGTGTTGTTTTCACCTGCCAACAATGGACTTTCTCATAGCCGTTTGATATTTGTTCATATGCACTTTAATATTTTGTATTGATTGCAGCAGATTATTATTATTCCTGATTTGCACAGGTTTATTGAACTGATTGATTGCACAGTTTAATCACCACAGGTGCACTAATTTTATAGTCATTGCACATCTTGTTATATTGCACACTTGTATCAGTTGCACCTAGCACGCATGCACTTTTGGACTATTTATAATTTATATTTATTTGGCATGATGTTTTTACATATTTTTTAATTATTTGTGACATCACATAGAACAGTGCCACATCTACTATCTTTTCTTCTCCAATCATTTTACTTCACCTATGGTGATAGTAACAAGTAGAGGTTGCAGTACTATTTAATTTAAAATTAATTTCAGACTTTACTATATTTTCACAACCTCTGCCAGTATATAAAATCCATAGCGCAGATTCACACACACCTACACAATTTATAAGTTATTTTCTTTCAAATGTTTTTTATTACATTTTTCAGACAACATACATGAGCCGTTGTACAATATCTGCATATACATTACTAACAACATGTCGGTACAGAGTAGGGTCATTAACAAAAAAGGAAACAAAAAACAAATCACAATCAAATAAAAACCAAGGCAATAAGGCTATGCCTATAAACCCAATAGAGTAGAACGGGCCTAGCATCCTACATCTACACGTGGATGCGTCGGCCCTTAAAGCCGGTATGATGCAGGCATTCAGTTCATAGATCTCTACTTATAACAAAGTTCAATGGGCCTGTAACATACAAGCCAGTAGTTGGTACGTTTGCTAATTAACTCATTAGCCACATTTCAATGGGAGTTCTAGAGTAGAGCAACACAGGATAAAATAAATAAAAAGATAACACAAAAGACTTACAGATACAAATAAATCAAAAAGTGTCATAACAAGAGATAACTCACAAATCACAAAATGCTAGCTCTAATACGAGTATTAGTACAAGTGGGAGGAACTTACGCGTACCAGGAAGATTAAGGCCTCATACACACGATCGGACATATCCGATGAAAACGGTCCGCGGACCATTTCCATCGGATATGTCCGATCGGGAGTTTGATCCGATGGCGCGTACACACCATCGGATCAAATTCCCCGCCGCCGGACGGCGCGGTGACGCTGACGCCGCCACGTCACCGCCACGTCACCGCACCAGGAAGTTAAACACTTCCGCGCATGCGCCGAATCCATTCGGCGGCGGCACGGCGGCGGTGGGGGACGACATGTCTGCTGGTAAGTGTACTAACCAGCAGACATGTCGGGCGGACAGATTCCACCGGATAGATTTCAAAGGCCTAAGGCCTCGTACACACCATCGGACATATCCGATGAAAACGGTCCGCGGACCATTTCCATCGGATATGTCCGATCGGGAGTTTGATCCGATGGCGTGTACACACCATCGGATCAAATTCCCCGCCGCCGGACGGCGCGGTGACGTTGACGCCGCCACGTCACCGCCACGTCACCGCACCAGGAAGTTAAACACTTCCGCGCATGCGCCGAATCCATTCGGCGGCGGCACGGCGGCGGTGGGGGACGACATGTCTGCTGGTAAGTGTACTAACCAGCAGACATGTCGGGCGGACAGATTCCACCGGATAGATTTCAAAGCTTGCTTTGAAATCTGTCGGGTGGAGAAATCTGTCCGCTAGCCCATACACACGAGCGGAGATGTCTGCTGAAACGGTCCATCGGACCGTTTTCAGCGGACATATCCCCTCGTGTGTACGAGGCCTAAGAGTATTAACTCACGAATAAACCATAAACCATAGGTCTACTGTTCAAGCTGTCAGGCAATTCAAGGAGAGGCACCTTACCTAAGGGATTGTATTTGGATAACCATGGGTTCCATCAAATATGGAAGGATGGTAGCTTTTGGGAATTGAATAGCGAAATGTTTTTCATACGAATGTTGAACATTGACCCTACGGATGACTTCAGATATATCAGGGACCTGATTGGATTTCCATTTAGAGGTGATTGTTAATCTGGCAGCTATTAAGACATGAGTCACTATAGTTCTGAATTGTCTGGGGATACTGTTAATAGTCAAGGAAAGGAGAGCGAATTGAGGGGAAGGTACCACTAAGGCGCCAGTAACAGAGAATAATAATTTGAAAACCTCGTACCAGAAGTTGCGCACCACTTTGCAGTCCCAGAGAATGTGGTATAGATTCCCCCTTGACCCACACTGTCGCCAGCATAAACTGGAGTCCAGTTTAAAAATCATAGAAAGTCTTACTGGAGTAAGATAGGATCTGTGAAGTATCTTTAACATGAGATCCCAATGATTAGTACAGTGAGAGTACCTGAAACAAGAGCCAATAGCCTTTAGGCCTATCGTGGTTAGACAACAGATAACTCCATGCGCCACTGTGAATGTCGTATGAGCAGTTAGGGTGTTTGGATCTAAAGTGAAGTATTTGAGCTTTAGCGTATGCATGTGAGGAGGGGTTTCTGAGGAGTAGGTCTCCCCATGACTGAATACCCTCCTCCAACCATAGATGAATATTGAGGTGCGGAATTAAAAACTCATAAACTTTGACATTATTAACTTCCTGATGCAATTTAGAAACAGAGTCCGAGACCCTGTGAAGCGTCTCCCAGGCTGAGAGAGTCGCTGTAATGGAGGGCAGTGAGGGGGGAGTGAAAGCTATATCGGTCAGTTTGGCAAGTAATAAGGAGGGAAGGTCCCTATGTTGTACTATAGCCTTTTCGATTTGAACTCAGAGTTTCTCAAACTCTGGCTCAAACCAGGCCTTCATTTGGTCCAGAATAGCTGCTTTATAGTAGAAGCGAATGTTTGGGAAACCCATACCCCCATTAGATCTATGTGTTTGGATAGAGGAGTAGGTAACTCTGGGTAGTTTGCCCTTCCAAATGAATTGCCTGAACAACTTATCAACCGTATTGAAAAAAGTTTCTGGTAAACAAATAGGGATAGTCCTAAAATAATAAATTAACTTAGGTAAGAGAGACATTTTCAGAGCCGCTATCCTCCCCAACCAAGAGAGCTCATAAGATGAAATATGTTGTAAATCAGCTTTAATAACAGCAATCAGAGCAGAAAAATTAACAGCGTACATGAAAGATACCGGTGATTTCAATCTAATACCCAGGTACGGGATGGACTTAGACACCCATTTTTCCTTTAGCAAAGAGATTTGATGTTTGTTAATATTGATAGGCAGTAAACACGACTTTGTGACATTGAGTTTATAGTAGGATACTTCACTATAATTTTGTAGGATACTACTGAGTCTACCAAGGGATGAAGTTGGGTTTGATAAAGTTAGCACCACATCATCGGCGAACAAACCTATCTTATGGGAATGGTGAGCCACCTCTATTCCAGTAACAGCATCATCCGCTCTAATGGCCTCAGCTAGAGGTTCCATTAGCAAGGTAAATATTATGGGCAATAGAGGGCACCCCTGGCGCGTACCATTAGTAATAAGAAATTTGTCAGAGAGAGCGTTAGAGGTAAACACCCTTGCTGAAGGAGAAGAGTATAAAGCTAGGACCACAGATAGGATTATCCCATGAAGGCCAAACTTTTGAAGGGTCGCTTTGCGATAACCCCAATGGACCCTATTAAAAGCCTTCTCGGCGTCAAGGGCTAATACTACGGTAGGTAATTTCTTGGATTCAACTTTGTGCATGTCACCTACCTTACCAGAGGCCGAAGTGCCGAGAGGGCTTCCCTTGCGACTCGAGTGCAGAACGCCCCCTGGAGGTGAGACAGGGGACGCTATGCCCAGAGGTGCAGGAGTTGCCGGATGAGACTTGCTGGAGTGATGCCAGGGAACAGATGTGCACCAGGAGATGTAGTCCGGCAGGTGTACCACGGAAGTACCAGTAGGTTGGCAGGAAACCCAGGGGCGGAGTCAGGAGCCGAGCCAAGGTCATCCACAGGAAGCAGGAAGTAACTGGAGCAGGTCAGAAGGCAAGCCGAGGTCATACACAGGAATCAGGAAGTAACAGGAACAGGTCAGAGAACAAGCCAAGGTCATACACGGGAAGCAAGAAGTGACTGGAACAGGTCAGAAGGCAAGCCGGGGTCATACACAGGAATCAGGAACAAGGAATCAGTATCAGGTCAAGGACTGAAGATCATGCAGCAGTTTGGTAACTGCTGCAACCAGGTTTAAATAGGCACTGACGCCTGGAGTCCCGCCCGTATTGCGTGCGTAACGGTGCACGCGCGTGCACAGTAAAGAACAGTGTATTCACTGTGTTGTTGCCCGTATGCACGCGCATGCGCCTGGTGCTCGTATTTGCGGGCATTATGCTCGTATTTGCGCGCATGCGCCTTGTGCTCGTATTTGCGGGCAATGTGCTCGTATTTGCGTGCATGACAGGTCTGCCAGTTCTTTCACGGCCAAGTCTCTGACAGTGGAAAAGATTAAGCAGTCTCCTAGTACCATCAGGGGCCTGCCTGCCCTGTACAAACCCAACCTGATCCGCTTTAACCAATCTAGGAGTAATCTTGGCCAACCTGTTGGCCAATATTTTTGCGTAGATCTTTAGGTCCGTATTTAATAAAGTTATGGGCCTAAAGTTCTGAGGGGAGTCTGGCTGTTTGCCTGGTTTAGGCAAAGTAATGATCGTAGCCTGCAGCATTTCCTCAGGAAACACGTCTGAAGCCACAGCATTGTTGAATAGTAGACACAGGTAGGGAACCAGGGTATTGGAGAATGTCTTGTAATATTCAGACGAAAAGCAGTCGGACCCAGGGGATTTATTATTAGGTAAGGCCTGAATTGTGTCAATAATTTTGTTGGGCAGGATGGGGGCGTTAAGTAAATTTAGGTCCTCTTCAGCTAGAGATGGGAGGGAGACTGAATCCAGAAAAGCAGCTATGGAATGAGCCGTGGGTTGGGGCGTAGAGCCATCTGACCTCAAATTATATAAGTCTTTGTAGTATTTCATAAATGCATTGGCTATTTTAACCGGGTGATGTTCTACCATACCCGTATGAGGGTCTTTAATGGACGGGAGGTTAGATCGTCTTTGCCTTTTGGATAGATAGTTAGCCAACATCTTACCTGCCTTGTTACTCTGAGCATAAAATTTAGCTTTAGTACGCCTAAGTAAATTTTGATGGTCAGAGAGTAGTAATAATCGCACCTTCTGCCTACAGTCAAACAGGTCCTTTTCGAGAATGTGAGAGGGATTCTGTTTGTGAGAGCTTTCCAATTTCGCCAATTCCTTAAGCAAGTTATTTAACAATTCCCTCTTACTCCTCTTACTCCTTGCTGCCTGAATAAGTAGCCCTCTGCAAAAAGCTTTATGGGAACACCAAAGCACATTTATATTGACATCTCCGGTATCATTTAGATCAAAGAATTTGAGAAGTTTTCCATTAATTTTGGAGGAAGAGACTGGGTCCGCAAGATCCCTAGGTTTTCCTTCACAGGTAGGTCTGCGGAACAGAGCCCCGACCCCCAACCCGAATGGAGATCGGAGCGTGGTCCGACCACGTGATAGAGTGTATCTCAGCAGACTAAGGCGCCGTACACACGGCAGAGAACCTCGACGGGCAGAACACATCGTTCCGCCCGTCGAGGTTCTCTGCCGGCCGTCAAATTCGGCGACCCGCCCGTCGGGAATGGCAACCAGCCATTCTTCCAGGTGGGCCGTCGAGGAAATAGAGAGCGTGCTCTCTATTTCTGCTCGACGGGCTTCCCGACGGGAAGCTCGCCGAGACCGTACACACGGCCGAGGTCCTCGCTGGAATGTGCATTCCAGCGAGGTTCTCGCTGGTTTTCAGCGAGAACCTCGGCCGTGTGTACGGCGCCTCAGTCCTTTGGAGCAGGTTGAGATCAGTCAGAAAAAGATCAATTCTGGAATACACCCTGTGGGGAGAGGAATAGTAAGTAAAGTCTTTCTCTAACGAGTGTAGACATCTCCACGGGTCGTATAGACCTTTTTCCAGTAGAAGAGATTGGATTTCCTGCCTTTTAGCAGGATTGGCTCCCGAGCAGGTCATGTGTCTGTTGACCACAGAATTGAAATCCCCACAGAGAAGAAGAGAACCTCTCCTGACTTTGTCCACCTTTTTAAGTAGCGACCGTAAAAAAAGAGCATTTCCCCTTATTAGGGGAGTAAAGATTCACTAGAGTGTAAGTGCTTCCGTTTAGGTCACAGACTAGGATAATATATCTGCCATTCGTGATACAATCATGTAGTTGAAATGCAACTGAATGCCTAATGGCTATAAACACACCTCTCTTCTTCACCGGGGCTGGAGCATTGAAAACATGGGGGAACGCTCTATGCGAGCACTTTGGTAGATTAGTAGCCATAAAATGAGTCTCTTGCACACATAGAATCTCTCCTTTAAGTTTGTTAACCTCTCTCCACATTGCGGATCTCTTAAAAAAAGCCATCATCCGGGAGTGAAAGGATATGCTGAGCTTGAAGATGGACTGATAGGATACTTATGTAATAATGAATTGTTACCTTTAGGTGGCGGCAGAGGATCAAAAAAGGACATCCAGTTCAAAGCTGAGTTGAATGCAATAGGAGTTGTAAATCTTCCGACTGTAAGCATGGAAGCATTATCTGGGAGTTCCTCAGGTATGAGGTGAGAGAAAAAGGGAAACAAAAAAAAATGACAAAACGTAAAAGAAACAAAACCAGAACGTAAGAACAAAACAGTAGAACCAGTCACAAAGTGCGAATAAATTCCGCATAGTTACAACACGGGGGTAACAAACTCCATGTGAGCTTTACTTAACTTCTCTCACAGCCCAAGGAATTAAGATTTGTAAGCAGCCAGTGCCATATGGCCCTGGAACATATCAGGTTGAGCACCACTCAGGGGATAGTCTAGCAGGCGCTTGCTTAGGGCTTGGATCAGGATCATCTTCTGGCAGCAGGTCCCATTTTTTGGCTAATGTGAGGCCTTCCTCCAAACTCCTGATAACAAAGGTGCGATTCTCCTTAACGATCAGCAGCTTGGTAGGGAACCCCCATGAGTAGGGAATCTTGTGGTTTTGCAGAAGCTTAGTAATGGAGGACAGTTTCCTACGGGCCTGCATGGTATGCTGGGATAAGTCTGCGTATACAGAGACATCTGAGTAGGGAGCCGGCAGAGGGTGATTTTTTCTTGCAAACCGCATGATCACATCTTTGATATGAAAAAAGTGAACACGAGCAATCGCATCTCTTGGTACAGTGTCAGGAAGGAATTTGGGTTTAGGGAGGCGGTGTGCTCTGTCCACAATAACCTCTCGCTCAGGGGCTTCAAATGGCGGCTATGAAACGCTGCACATTACGTCTCAGTTCCTCGGGGGGGTAAAGATTCCTCAACCCCCCTCATTTTTATGTTATTCCTTCGGGACCTGTCTTCGAGGTCCGCGATCTTATCTCTCATGTCCTGAATATCCCCCTCTGTGTCATTGTGAGCATCAAGTAGCTCATTATAGGCAACAGCAAAATCACTAATTTTCTCTTCCACATGGCAGACTCTGTCCCCGATGGAAGTAACATCAGACTTAATCTGCACTATACAGTGCATCATGTCCCTGTGCAGGGACCCCGTCAGCGTCACCAGCATGTCTTTCATGACAATATCGCTTAATGGCAGCCCTGAGGTAGGGAATTCATTGATTTGTTCAATGAATACCCTCGTGCTGTTTTGTGAGTCACTCTGATCATCCTGCTCACCTGCATACGTATGGCTGGTGGAGCGCTTCTGCCAAGACTTCTGCGGGCTGGATATGGGAGAGGGACCCGGGGTAGAGCCTCCGCTGCTTGCCAGGGATGTGGCCGCTTCATGTGCAGTGTTCGAATCAACAGGCCTCCCGCTCCGCGGTGATGCACGCCGCAAGTCCGAGGCTCCGGCACCATCTTGAGGCCCAGGCGTGCTTGTCGGCGGGTAGAAGTCTGTGAGCTTCCGCTCGTTTTTTCTCTTCCCCATCGTGCTGCAGCTTGTGTAGGGGTCACTGGCTGTCTGATACGGGTCACCAGGGCTTGAGATGTCGCTGTTAGCCGCTTAGATCTGGCTCACTATACGGGGCTCTCTACTCACACGACCGTCCGCATCGGCTGCCGGCCACGCCCCCATAAGTTATTTTATATAAATTGAAATCTAAAAGGAATTACACTATTGGAGCTTTTCTTTGCACATATATTAAGGACATCCACAATGGAGGGATTGGCGTTCCACAGAGTCCACTAACTCTTAACTCAGTGTTGGTTCTATTGCAAATTTTCGACCAAACTTAGGTATGTGGTCAATTTCTGAGGTGAACGCAGACACACAGAGGAGGAGCACGTGTGTGGAATCACTGAAAGTCACTGAAAATTTCCAACTGTGAAGTTTTACCTATATGGGGCCAGATTCAGTAAGAAGTTACACGGCATATCTCGAGACATGCCGCGTAACTTCATAGATGCGCCGGCGTATCTTTTTTCTGTATTCAGAAAACAAGATACCCCCGGTATTGAGCTAAGATACGAGCAGCGCAAGTCTCTTACGCCGTCGTATCTTAGTTGCATATTTACGCTGGCCTCTAGGTGGCACTTCCGTCGAATATGTAAATTAGCTAGAGACGCCGATTCACGAACGTCCGCCGGGCTGTCGCAGTACTGATACGCCGTTTACGTAAGTCGATTTCAGGCGTAAATATATTCCAACAAAAAAATGGCGCAGCCAATGTTAAGTATGGACGTCGAGACCGCGTCAAAATTTATAAATTTTACGTTGTTTGCGTAAGCCGATTCAGAATGGGGCTGGGCGTAAAGTTACGTTCACATCGTTTTCATTGACTATGTGCAAATTGATTTGGAGCATGCGCACTGGGATACGTCCATGGCCGGCGCGCGCGCAGTTCGTTCGGCGCATCATTTACATGGGGTCACCGTAATTTAAATACAACACGCCCCCTACCTGCCCAATTTGAATTGCGCGTGGATACACTGATCCATTTACGCTACACCGACGCAACTTACAAAGCAAGTGCTTTGTAAAAGTTGCGGAGGCGTAGCGCAAATAGGATACGTTACGCCCGCACAAAGATACGCGCTCCTACGTGAATCTAGCCCATGGAGTTTATTTACACCTATGATATTAGCACTAATCATATCCAATGATTTATTTATGATTTGTTTATCACTGCATACGTGTCTTCTAATAGGTGCAATTTACTTTAAGTGTCTCCTGAGTAGGGATGAGCTGAACACCCCCCATTCGGTTTGCACCAGAACCTTCGAACGAACCGAACGTTCGCTCGAACATTTAGAACCCCATTGACGTCTATGGGACTCAAACGTTCGAATTCAAAAGTGCTAATTTTAAAACCTGATATGCAAGTTATTGTCGTAAAACGTCTTTGAGAACCTGGGTCTTGCCCCAGGGAACATGTATCAATGGACTCAGGACTCAGTTTTTAAAACTTTTTTTCCATTGATACATGTTCCCTCGGGCAAGACACGGGTTCTCAAAGATGTTTTCACAGGCATACTATAGACACCCAGCAGGTACAATATTTAAAGAAAATAGTGTAGTGATATATTGCGCTAACTAAAACAAAAAATAAAAATCAAGCAGCCAACACAACAAAATGGATATTTGTAGCAAGAATGAGTGAAAAGTGTAGCGCTAATACGGGAGTCCCATACAGGGTATCCCAATGTGATTTAAGAAGTAGGTAGCTCTGACCATACTATTCCAAAAACCGAAGGTGAAAAAATATTTCAAAATTCACTTTAAAAAAATATATATTACCCTCTAAGTGGCCTCTATATATGTCCTCAAGATTCGTGAGTATTCAAACTCATTTATCAAGACAGGTAATAGGAAGGCAACTACTGTGAGTAAGTGACAAAATCATGCAAACTGTGAGCATATAATAACACAAAAAGCAACTTTTGTAACTTGTGACAAAACCATGCGATATGAGAGCATATAATGACACAAAGTCCACTGTGAATAATTCGGGGTCACCGAACATGTGAGAATTTTAGTCCCAACACTTAAAAGGAGTGACACACATGTCTTCCTTGTTGGTCAACTTGAATGCAGTGTATGGTTCAAGAAGTAGTCTTCACACTTTGCACAAATACAAATGGATGGGTACCCTTACCGGATGAGATGGACCCTCACCTCACCATATGGCGGGGGGTCTTACGAGCTTTTCTAGACCGATTGTCTAGTCCGGATATCACCAGGATTGTAGTCCTAGGTACGGGTAATTCCCAAGGTGCATCGGTGTCCACAGGATGGAAATTCACACTTTGGTAGTGCCCAGCAGCGGCTCTCAATCGCAAAAGGGAAAAAATGAAAAAAGAAAAAGGCTCCTCATAGCGTAAAAATGCAAAATGTAATTTAAAAATTCCAAAATGTCACACACATTGTGATAGGAACCATGAAAAGAAAATTAAAAAAACACACGTGTAAAAAAATTATATAACTAAAATGAAGGGAACAGCAGCAATTCTCCCCCTTGATGGATGGACAAGGGTGTTCCACAAAAAATGCAGTAGAGATTATCATTGAGTCAGCAACCCTGGGCACTACCAAAGTGTGAATTTCCATCCTGTGGACACCGATGCACCTTGGGAATTACCCGTACCTAGGACTACAATCCTGGTGATATCCGGACTAGACAATCGATCTAGAAAAGCTCGTAAGACCCCCCGCCATATGGTGAGGTGAGGGTCCATCTCATCCGGTAAGGGTACCCATCCATTTGTATTTGTGCAAAGTGTGAAGACTACTTCTTGAACCATACACTGCATTCAAGTTGACCAACAAGGAAGACATGTGTGTCACTCCTATTAAGTGTTGGGACTAAAATTCTCACATGTTCGGTGACCCCGAATTATTCACAGTGGACTTTGTGTCATTATATGCTCTCATATCGCATGGTTTTGTCACAAGTTACAAAAGTTGCTTTTTGTGTTATTATATGCTCACAGTTTGCATGATTTTGTCACTTACTCACAGTAGTTGCCTTCCTATTACCTGTCTTGATAAATGAGTTTGAATACTCACGAATCTTGAGGACATATATAGAGGCCACTTAGAGGGTAATATATATTTTTTGAAAGTGAATTTTGAAATATTTTTTCACCTTCGGTTTTTGGAATAGTATGGTCAGAGCTACCTACTTCTTAAATCACATTGGGATACCCTGTATGGGACTCCCGTATTAGCGCTACACTTTTCTCACAATTTAAAGTATTTGTTCCTTTTTTTTTATTTAAGCATCATTAAAATCACTGCTCCTGAATCAATGGATGTCATTAAAATCACTGCTCCTGAATCAGTGGACGTCTCAGGTCCCTGACCAGTGGGTTTGCAAAATAGTGTCTTTAGGGTACAAGATAGAATTTCTATCTTGCCCACCAAACAGATTTTTTCCCTCCAACCTCCAGCTACAACCGACTCGTCGGGAAGCCCTATTTGGGGCAGTTCAAGACTTGCTGAAACGCGGAGTGGTTATTCCTGTCCCAGTACAGAAACGGTTTCAGGTGTTTTACTTCAATCTGTTCATATTACCAAAGAAGGAGGGCATTCGCCCAATTCTGAACCTCAGGGCCCTCAATTGATTCCAGATGGAATCGTCACTGCCCTCCAGCCAGGGGACTTTCTGGCATCCTTGGACATCAGGGATGCCTATTTACATTTCCCAATATGCACAAAACATCCGAGATATATGTGTTTTGCGGTCGGAGAAGACCACTATCAATTTGTGGCTCTCCCCTTTGGCCTGGCATCGGCACCAAGGGTGTTTACCAAGGTGCTTTCCCCAATTCTCGCCCTGCTAAGACAACGTGGCATCGCTATCGTGGGCTACTTGGACGACCTGCATCTGAGGGCAGCTTCAGTCTCAGAATTAGAGGTGAGCATGCCTATAACCTGTCAAACCCTCTGACACTTTGGTTGGGTACTGAACATTCAGACATCAGTAATGGTACCGACTTAACGCCTAGTATATTTGGGGTTGATTCTGAACTCCTCAGAGGCAAAGGTATCTTCCCTGTGGAAAAATTGCAGACCCTTCGGGCTGTGGTGCGGCAGTTGGTTGATCGTCACTCCGCCTTTGCATGCGAGTCCTGGGCCTCATGGTGGCCTCCTTTGAGGCAGTACCATATGCGCAATGTCACACACGAGTGATACAGAAGGAAATTCTGTCCAGATGGGACAAGTGCCCATCATCCCTAGATTATCAAATCCGGGTGAGACACCTGGTCAGGACCTCCCTAGTTTGGTGGCTGACCTCACCAGCACTTTTGTCCGGGAAATCGTTCCTTCCTTATCACTGGATAGTCATCACGACGGACACCAGCCTTACCGGTTGGGGGGGAGTCTGGGGGATTCAGTCGACCCAGGGTCACTGGTCTCCGCAGGATTCCCACTTGCCGATCAATGTCCTGGAACTTTGGGCGATTAGGCTGTGCCTCTCCATATGGTCTCAAGGGCATCCAGTCAGGATCCAGTCGGACAACGCCATGGCAGTGGCATATATCAACCACCAAGGAGGAACAAGAAGCTCGGCTGCAGCGTCAGAAGTCGCTCACATTCTTAGGTGGGCAGAAAGGAGCGTACCGGCCCTGTCGGCTGTATATATTTTCCGGGGTTGAAAAACTGGCAGGTGGACTACCTGAGTCACCAGATGCTGGACAAAGGAGAATGGTCTCTGCACCTGGATGTGTTTTAGCTCCTTTGTTCAAGATGGGGCATGCCAGACATAGATCTCCTGGCGTCTCGACTCAATCGGAAGGTATTGAGGTTTGTGGCCAGGTCAAGAGACCCATGGGTAGACGTGACAGATACATTAGTAGCACCGTGGAGTCAGTACCGGCTAACCTATGCCTTTGCTCCTCTAAAGCTCCTTCTTCATCTGCTTCGCAGAGTGGAGACAGAGGGGATTCCAATGATCCTAATTGAGGTGACATCCGCATGCTTATTTGGTTCCCAGAGTCCTGCTGTTCTTACAGTGTGGGGCGGACCAAAAATTAGCTTTAAGTACAATTAGGGGGCAGATATCTGACCTGGCTGTCTTTTTTCAATGACCCCTGGTGGCTCACTCTCTAGTTAAAAAGGTTTGCACAGGGGGTTTAGCATGCGGCCCCTCTGGTCCGTCCTCCACTACCTCCATGGGAATTTGAATAGCAGATGTCCCTTGGCATCTACTGCTATGAGAGGACCTGCTGTCGCAAGGTCCCATAGGTCATCCTGCTTTACAGTCAATGGCTTTACCGGGATGGCCTATACTGTAGGTGCCTCAGAAACCACTGTTTGAGAACATTAGGGAAGTTCCCTTGTTGACACTTTCTCAGAAAGTGGTCTTTTTGTTGGCTGTTATGTCAGTTAAGATGGGTTCTGAGCTGGCAGCCTTGTCATGAAAGGCTCCCTATCTGATCTTCCACAGGGATAAGGTGGTGCTGCGTCCATAGGCTTCTTTTCTTCCTAAGGTCATTAGCGATCTTCCATCACAAGGAAGACTTGTACTGCCATCCTTGTGTCCTCATCTGTCGAATCCTAAGGAGATGACGTGGCATTCCTTGGACGTTGTCCGAGCTCCGAGAGTATACTTGTCTCACTGTTTGTTTCGGTGGCTGGTCCCAAGAAGGGCCCAGTGGTCTCATCGGTCACCATTTCGAGTTGGATCCAACAGATCGTGATCAGGCTTACGCCATAAAGTGTCGGGTGCCTCCCTGTCAGGATGCATTTGACCAGGAAAATGGTGCCTCTTGATGTGAGTGCATCTTCGAATGCTTCTTTGGCCGCAAAGTTTTGCAGGCGGCTGTTTAGCGTTACAACTCCTCAGTTGAGGAGCTCTGTTTTGTTTCGGGGTAAAGTTAAATTTTATGCTGTTTCCACCCCTCATTTTGACACTGCTTTGGGACACCCCACTTTGTCAAAGATTAAGGCTGTGTCCGTCCATGAACGAAAGAGAAAATAGGATTTTATACTCACCATAATAGGTGCATTTGTATAGCACTGATCGCTGTATAAATGTGAATGGTTCCAAAATAGTGTCAGAAGTGTCCGATACGTCCACTGCAATGTTACAGTCAAAATAAAAATTTGCAGATCGCTGCCATTACTAGTAAAAAAAGAATAACAATAAAAATGCCATGAATCTATCCTCTTTTTTAACAAAAATGTGTAGAAGAATACATATCGGCCTAAACTGAGGAAAATTGTATTTAATTTTTTCTAAATTGGGATATTTATTATAGCAAAAAGTAAAAAAATATTGGGCCAGATTCACATACATCGGGGCATTTTTGGACCGGCGTAGTGCAACTCCTTTAAGTTAGACCGGCTTAATTTCGAGGCGCAAGTACCGTATCCTCGTAGTATTTTCGGCCAAATTTGCACCGTTGCAATGTAAATTCCGAGGCATAAGGCGGTGTAATTCAAAGTGGGAAGGACGTGGGCGTGTTCCATTGAAATGAGCCGTGACCCCATGCAAATAAAGGGCCGGCCACACTGGGCATGTGCACATGAAGCAGACTATGGTCAGCACCTCTCTGAGCATGCTCAGAACTCGGCCCCGCGCAATCAGTTACATAGGAACTAGGCCAGTCAGGCCGTGTACACACGGCAGAGAACCTCGACGGGCAGAACACATCGTTCCGCCCGTCGAGGTTCCCTGCCGGCCGTCGAAATCGGCGACCCGCCCGTCGGGAATGGCAACCAGCCATTCTTCCAGGCGGGCCGTCGAGCAAATAGAGAGCGTGCTCTCTATTTCTGCTCGACGGGCTTCCCGACGGGAAGCTCGCCGAGACCGTACACACGGCCGAGGTCCTCGCTGGAATGCACATTCCAGCGAGGTTCTCGCTGGTTTTCAGCGAGAACCTCGGCCGTGTGTACGCCGCCTTAGTGAGCTATGCACAGTGCTTAAATAGACCGAGAGAAATGCCCTTCCATTTCAAAAGTACATCCAATTTTTTTCCCTTCCTGAAGCAAGGTGCTTTTATTCCTTTGTCTGTTGCTGTTTGGAGGTTTGTGTCGTGTCGGTGTGTGTGTGTGTATATATATATATATATATATATATATATAATATTAAATAAGATAATTATAATAATATTAAAATTAGTAAATTTATATTAGTTAAAAAAACAAAAATATATATTTATTATATTAATTATTATAAAATATATACTAAACAGAAAAAAAATGTATATAAAATATATATTTACCCATTAGGGTGAAAAGAGCCACTGGCAAGGAAATGGAGTGTTGCCAGTACCTTGCCCAGTGGCGGTCGGCAGATCCTCTCCCGTGTAAGACCAGGGGAGTCCGCGTTATGGTGAATAAAGTAGCTGTTGCCTCCCAGTAGGATCCCTATGGGGGGAGATAATATAAATATGAATAGTAGAAAGGGAAATGGCGCTGCTAAATTAATACCTTTGTCGGGTATATCCGTGGGGTGAGCCCAATGGTAATAGGCCCCCCTTTTGGCTGGAATTAGGGTGCAATTGGAGAGATACCCTGTTTTAATAGGAGGGTAGATGTTGGTTCCTCAGCTTCCACTCATTTCAGTGAAATTTAGTAAAGGTGGATTAATTAGATCAGGAGCCTGTGCAGGCCAGCAGGCCCAAAGATTGCTAAAGTAAAATGATCCTATGCTGCTATAAGGATGCCAGTTATGACCGATGCACCCTAAACCATATAAAACAAAGAAAAACATGTGTCTCTAGAGTCTAATAGGTAGGAATCCCTACTAGTGTGGTTACTAGTGTAATCAACCACGTGGTACCTACCGGAGCATGGTGGGACTGCGACGTCACAAGACAGGCCTATATAACTCGCTGCGAGCCGCACGCCAGCCATAACAGCGGAAGGAAGCGTCGCGTCAACATCTGGAGAAGAGAAGAAGAAGACGACGTCACAGAAGAGGGGACTCGCCGCCGCCAGTAATTGAGCTAACACGAAGATAGCGGCGGCGAGTCCTGAAGAAGAAGAAGACCCCCGGAGAGCGGAGAAGACCCCGGAGAGTGGGAGAAGACCCCGGAGAGTAGGAGAAGACCCCCCCCGCCGCCGAAGATGTCGAAGGAAGCCCGCCGGGTGGTGGGCGCTTTTATCAAAGCTCCCCCCCCACGGCGGAAGAGAACCAGGCGGCGGCGAAGAACAGCGGCACCCACCCCCCCACAGAAGCCCGCCGGGGGGGAGGCGCTTTTATAAAAGCGATCATACACACCCCCCCCCCCGGCGGCCAACTAATAAAATATTTCAATACCCTGTGTGGTTTATTTGTGTTTACACTTTTCTTGCAGGTGAATGGGTAGGGGTACAATGTACCCCTTACTCATTCACTTAGGGTGGGGGGCCGGTATCTGGGGGCCCCCTTATTAAAGGGGGCTTCCAGATTCTGATAAGCCTCCCGCCCGCATACCCCGACAACCAACGGCCAGGGTTGTCGGGAAGGGGCCCTGTCCTCATCAACATGGGGACAGGGTGCTCTGGAGTGGGGGGCCGCAGTGCTCCCCCTGCCCCAGAGCACCTGACCCCCCATGTTGAGGGCATGCTGCCCGGTACGGCTCAGGAGGGGGGGGCGCTCGCTCGCCCCCACTACCCTCCCAACCGGCCGGCCGGCGTGCTTTGGATACGGGTCTGGTATGGATTGTGGGGGGACCCCCACGCCGTTTTTTCGGCATAGGGGGGGTCTCCTTACAACCCATACCAGACCTAAGGGCCCGCTATGCTCCTGAGGGGGGAACCCATGCCGGATTTTTATTTAAAATCCGGCGGGGACTTCCTTCTCAGGATTCATAACAAACTCCGCCCACGTGTAGAATTGGCGGGAATCCGCGTCGGATCCCCGTCGCTTCTATGACGCACTCGCTGGAATGTGCTTTTACTATTCCAGCGAGTGCGAGATGTCGGCGGCAGGCACTGTAGGATCATTTTACTTTAGCAATCTTTGGGCCTGCTGGCCTGCACAGGCTCCTGACCTAATTAATCCACCTTTACTCAATTTCACTGAAATTAGTGGAAGCTGAGGAACCAAAATCTACCCTCCTATTAACACAGGGTATCTCTCCAATTGCACCCTAATTCCAGCCAAAAGGGGGGGCCTATTACCATTGGGCTCACCCCACGGATATACCTGACAAAGATCCTCTCCCGTGCCCTCCTCCGTGCCCTCCTCCTTCTGCGCTCCTCTAAAGTCAGTAGTATAGCTATGAGCAAGGATGCCCCTGGCATGTTGGCATACAGATTAATGTCCTGCAAGTGTGACTGCTCAGCTCGGCCCTAATGGTGTTGCTTTTGCTGACATGTAGACGGATTGTCTAATTTTAAACCTGCTTTTATATGGTCTAATTTTAGACCGGCCGTGCAGCTGTTAAGCACATCGTGTAGACTGCACCGCACAAACTTACTTTTGTGGATCGGCGTATCTCCCTCATTTGCATATTTGCATAGCAAATCAATGGTGTGTCTAGTGCAGTTTTGCACGCACACTGCGCCGGTCTATCCAAATTACGTCGGTCTAAAAAATGTGGATTTCAGGCGTATATCGTTTTGGGGATACGGTGCATAGATAAGCGTGTGCATTTTTAGACTTACGCGTGCCTAACTCGTGATACTCGTAAGTACTTTGTGAATCTGGCCCATTGTGTTTTTTTTCAAACTTGTCACTCTTCTTTTGTTTATAGCATAAAATAAAAAAACGCAGAGATGTTCAAATACCACCAAAATAAATCTCTATTTGTGGGGGGAATTTTTTTTAAATAATTTAGTTTGGGTACAATGTTGCATGACCGCGCAATTATCATTCAAAATGTTACAGCGCGGAAAATTGGAAATTGGCCTGGGCAGGAAGGAGTTGAAAATGCCGTTTTGAAGTGGTTAAAAAAAAGGTATTGGTAAAAAAACTCAATTACATTGGTAATGTTAATCTATTTTAAGCATAAAGCTCTGTACACACGATCGGTTTGTCTGATGAAAACGAACGGTTTGTTTTCCATCGGTGAAAAAAAAATAGAACATGTTTTTAAATTTTCCTATGGATAAAAAAACTATAGAAAAAAACGATCGTCTGTGTGGAACTCTATCGGCGAAAAATCCACGCATGCTCATTCAAGTCGACGCATGCTCGGAAGCATTGAACTTCATTTTTCTCACCACGTCGTAGTGTTTTACGTCACTGCGTTGGACACGGTCGGATTTTTAACTGATGGTGTGTAGTCAAGACTGATGAAAGTCAGCTTCATTGGATATCCGACAATAAAAAAATCCATCAGATTAGATTCCATCAGATATCCGATCGTGTGTACAGGGCTTAAATGTAAATGACTTTCAATGTCAAACAAAGAGATTTGATTTTGAAATTTGTATATGTGTAAGACATAAATGTATGAAATTAATGGCGCTCATAAAAATAATTTAACAGTTATTCTCCAAGTAAGCAACTATTGAAAGAATGAAAAAAAAATGTTTTTATAAGGATTATGATGCAGTAATCTGTAAGAAGAGATTGATTTTCATGGATTGGCTTGCACACAATTATGTATTGCCTATGTATTGCCTTCTTGAAATTCAGTTAGCATCCACACTAACCTCATGATGCCCAGTGCCTTGCAATAACAACTTCTGTACAGGTAATTGCATGGTACTTTGCTTACATGATATTTATGGTAGGGCAAAAAAAGAAGATGATTTGGTGGTTTTACTAGATATTGCACTGTTATTTAAGGGTCAGGCATTTTCTTGGAAACATTTTAAATGCAATGGGCTAAAGATAACAACTATTCAAAATGACAAACGTACATGGGTCATCAATTTCTCATAACTGACATTTTTCCTTGCAAAACAAAATAATTTCATCTAAACCTGTCATTTTCAATGGGTAGACTTAGCTGAAAATATAGCTTGTAAGGAAGAAATTGCCATGTTTTCCATAATCCGATAGATACATATAGAATGATACATATATTAATGAATGGTTTAGATTTTCAACATATGAAATGGACTTTAAAATATAAAAAAAACAGGTGGTTATACAGCCTTTTTTTATGTACCCTTACTTGAGTTACAGTTTTCCCAAAGCTGAAATCATAGAATGACCTGAAATGTATCAGAAATTTTAGCATTATTATTGGAATTGTTTAAAAAAAAAACTCAACTTATTTGATTTAATATTAATAATGCCAATATATATTTAAAAAATAAAGCAACTTCAGAAAACTAACATGACGCAACATTTTTAATCCAGTGTAACCATCTGCCTGTATTTGATAAATGTTAGCATTTATTGGAATTGTTATAATAATTTGATTTTTTTTTATTAACAATTACAATAAATGCTAACATTTCTCAAATAAGGTTGGATGGTTACACTGGATTAAAAAAAATGTGTCATGTTAGCCTTCTGAAATTGCTTTATTTTTTAAATATATATTGGCATTATTAATATTAAATATAATAATTTGATTTTTTTTTATTTTTTTTATGCAACATGTACACTGTACAGTAGTTGTTCTCACTACAGACAGCTGTTTTCAATTGGTGGAAAACAATGTCAGTATTTGATGGCTGGTGCAACACAAAGGACCTACATTTTGTCTACCAGACATCATAGAATCTAAGAGCATTGACCCAAGTGTAAGTTAAGATGTAGAAATGCATGTCACTGTTATAAGGCCTAGTGGCAAACCATTGGAAGCACACCACTTGTAACAGTCGCATTGGCCCAATACTTGTTGACTAAAATTTCTATAGAAGCAAATAGAAGATCTCGATAGATCTGACTGAGTCAGTCAGTCAGTGAGGCAGGGGATTAGCCACAGGAGCTCCACACGGCGCACGTCTCCTAGAGTAGGAGCGTGTGTGCTATAGCTCCAGGCAGGCTTAGGAGGCAGACAGGCAGAGTCCCTTCCAGCCCAGCAAGCTCAGTCCTCCCCCCAGTTCCTAACCTGGAAATCCTGGGCCCCTGATCTCTCTTCTCCTCCAGCACAGCTCCCTGGCTCTCTGCAGGTAAGAGCCCTCTACCAGTGCTGCTGACGGCCGTCCTTTTCAGGATAAAGCCGCAGCAGCAATACAGATTTCCTTTTCTCCTTTTTTTGTGTCCCCCTGCACTCCCACACCTTCATCATCCTCAAGGGCCCCCCTCTCTATCCTCTCTACCCTCCGCCCGAAAATTTGCGCCGTTCCGGGGCTCTTTTTGAGAGCACCGCGCCAGGCCGCTCTGAATCGCGGGGCCGCGGTCTAGGAAAGACCGCGGCTTCACTTGCGGCCTAACGGCGCGCCGCTCCCCACGCCTCTGTGGTCCTCACCCAGCCTCCAGGAATCCCCCCTTACCCCAGAAAGACAGAAGGACAGTTACCCTGCCCTGTCTTACACCCACTCAGTTAAAGCAGCACCCTGTCAGCCCTCATCCCACCGCCTGTGCAGACAGCCATCCCACCAGACCAGCAACATGGTCACCCTCTTAGCCCCAGCCCCCCTCCCCCCCCCCTGTCCTCCAACATACAGAAGCTTGATCCAGGGGTCACCCGATCGCCTCTTACAGGGGTCAGGAAGGAATTTTTTCCCTACCGGAGCATATTGGCCGAGCTCCGCCAGGGTTTTTTGCCTTCCTCTGGACCAAGCCGGGAGAGAGGAGTTTAGCCAATACCTCTCCCCACTGCCCTAAAATCCACCCCCCCCCCGGTGTATTGGCGATTATGGCATGTAGGCAATATTCTGCCGAAACCATTTGGAGTTTGAGGCAATGCGCCGCAATACTGCCAGCCATCACCAAAAAAGCCCTAAGAAATGAGCGACTATTGAGAATCGATCATAGATCGACGGTCAGACATTTCAGTCATTTACCCCAGCTCAAGCACATATCATGTGCTCTGATCAATACTAGATCGGCAGTAAAACACCGACTAGAAATCCGCGACTTCATTCAACAAAAGGATCTAGATTGTCTTTTTATTACAGAGAGCTGGCTCACAGCCGACTGTAACACCATTCTAGGAGAACTGGTGCCAGAAAACTATCGTATTATTACAGAAAACAGAATAGGGCAAAGAGGAGGCGGCCTGGCGGTGATCTATAAGACTCATCTTACGATCACCAAACCAGTCCGCCAAAACCCTCTTCCATTCATGGAAACCCTTACTCTGCAACTTCAAGCAAATTCAAAGGAGACCGTCCACATTCTGCTCTGCTATAGGCCGCCCGGCCCAAAATCGCAGCTGCTATCATCTTGGACGGATTTCTTCTCCACTTATACCCTCAACAGCAAACAACTTTTGCTGCTAGGGGATTTCAATCTCTGGGCAAACTCCTCACAAGACCCCATTGCTGACGCCTGTATTGACCACCTGGAAGGATTAGGATTACAGCAATTAGTATGTGGGCCCACACATGCTTCAGGTCACACACTTGATCTTATTTTCAGACAAGCTCTGAAAATACAAATTTGGGAAAATGAAAAATTGCCATGGACAGACCACCATGCAATTATATTCAGTATTACCACCATCCCCCCTACAACAAAAACATCAAATCCAGTGACAACACACTGGACTAGATGTCAGAAGAAGCTCCACTCGGAACTCTTCAAAACGACTTTAAGGAAAAAGATAGAAACAACTCAGCCGCATCAAACGGCCGTTGAAACATTGGAAGCCATAAACTCGGCCATGCTACAGTCAGCCGACTTGGTAGCGCCAAAACGAAGAACCCGCATTCGGAAAAACAACCGCAGCTGGTTTAATAACCAGCTGTCGTTACTGAAGCAAGAACGCAGAAGGGCAGAATCTGCCTGGAAAAGATGTTCTTCAGAGCTAAACCTATCCATCTACAAGGCGACTACAAGAAAATACCACAAAGGAATTTTCCAAGCCAAGAAAAATTATTTTTCGGAGGCTATCAACGGTGCCCTAAACCGCCCCCGCGAACTCTTCAAGATGGTCACCCAGACCATGAAGCCAGGATGCATTGAAGCCCCCAGTTCAGACACACAAGAATTTTGCAATGAACTATCGGATTACTTCATTAATAAAATCGAGGTAATCCGCGAAAGCATTCAGCAAAACAATTCTCCCCCCAGCCCCCCCCGCAGCCTCTCACACAGCACCCATAGAAATTCTCCGATATCAGGTAAGTTCACCCTGGAACCCATCTCCATCGAGACCACTAAGAATGTCATTTGTACTCTGCGCAATGGCACAGCGCCAAATGACATTATCCCCACAAAACTGCTGAAGGAATGCGCCTACATCCTGGCTCCTCCCATCACGCAGCTTATCAACCAGTCTTTCTTGGAGGGCATAGTGCCCTCACAGTTGAAAGAAGGTATAATCCAACCCATCCTGAAGAAACCCTCCCTGGACCCCAAGGACCCACTCCACCGCCGTCCCATAACAAGCCTCAACGTACTCTCTAAGATAATGGAAAAAGTAGTGGTAAAACAGCTGCAACTGCATCTAGATACCTACAAGCTACTTGACCCATTGCAATCAGGCTTCCGTCCCGGACATGGGACGGAAACAGCATTGCTGAAAGTATGGGACGATGTTCTCAAGGCCGCAGACGAAGGAGAATCTTGTCTCCTGGTTCTGTTGGACCTAAGTGCAGCTTTCGACACTGTAGACCACAATCTGTTACTGACTCGGCTTGCTGAAGTAGCCAGAGTCGCAGAAAGCGATTTATCTTGGTTCTCCTCTTTTTTGGAAAACCGATCGCAAACAGTGAAGTTAGGACCTTTTACGTCTGAAAAACGCACAGTAACATGCGGAGTCCCTCAAGGATCGCCTCTGTCACCAGTGCTGTTTAACATTTATCTTCGTCCTCTTTTTGAGATTATCAGCAGCCAAAAACTGCTCTACCACTCATATGCAGATGATACGCAACTGTATTTCCGTATCTGCAACAGACAGGATCACCACCTCAATCTAGAGACATGTCTCTCTTTGATAGAGGACTGGATGACAAAGAGTTACCTTAAACTCAATGGAGCAAAAACAGAACTTCTTCTGTTTCACGCCAAGCGCAGGAATCAACTTTCAACAGCGTGGACCCCCCCGCCTATTTTGGGCAGAATCATCACCCCTAGCGCCAAAGTCAAAAGCCTAGGGGTCATTTTTGACTCCTTTATGACAATGGACGCTCAAATAGGGTCAGTAGTCAGCGGATCTCACCATCTACTGCGCCTACTACGCAGACTCACTCCGTTCATCCCCAAAGAAGATTTAGCGGTCGTGGTGGGAGCTATTGTAAACTCCAGGCTGGATTATGCAAATGCCCTTTACCTCGGCCTCCCCAAATACCAAATCGCTCGTCTGCAAGTCGTTCAGAATACGGCCGCCAGACTTGTGACTGGGAAAAAACCCTGGGAATCCATCTCACCTTCACTGAGAGCCCTTCATTGGCTGCCAGTTAAAGACAGAATTGCTTTTAAAGCTCTCTGTCTTACGCATAGATGTGTCTATGGGAATGCCCCCCTTTATTTATACGAAATAATAAAAGCGCATAATCCCAATCGCGTTTTGCGATCCACGAATCAGAACCTGCTCCAGGTTCCGAAAGCCAACTTCAAGTCCAAAGGAGAAAGAAGATTCGCGATCCAAGGTCCCAGACTATGGAACGCTTTACCAACCAACATCCGGTTGGAGGAGAACCACCTAGCATTTAGGAAAAAGGTCAAGACTTTTCTCTTTTGATATCAAAGGAGACAGGAACAACAAGCGCCCAGAGGCGATTCAGTTTGCATGTGCCGCGCTATACAAGTTTTCATTCATTCATTCATTCATTCATAAAGCGCAGTCTTTGAGATGCAGAATAGAGATGCAATTTTTAAACTATCGTGCATCACCACATATAGTTAAAGGGTTAATTCATCCTTAAAAAAACTATGCAGTCCATTATCATTGCTCTATAATTCTGAACTAATCCTGTAATACAAATATTTATTTGCAATGTTCAGTATTGCCATATTTAAACAATGATGCATGTATCTGTATCAAGGAGCTTTGGAAACAACAGTGGACCCCCTCCATTGCTATGTGGTTATCTAAATTGACAGGGTGTAACATGTATTCAGGATGTAACATGTTACAAATGCACCAGCCCCCACGAGTCCCCACTTTTACAGCGAGCGGGGGATCTTCTCCCCACACTCGCTGTTACAATCTAAAAGAAAAACACAGCCCTGTGGGGCTTCAACCACCCAGCTGCGTAATCCATTCACAGTGTTATGTGAATTGGTAATCCACAAGTCCCTTTGTGGCTGTCGACTTGTAGTTTTCAATGAGCTACCAGGGCACTGCTGATCGCTCTAGGTAGTTCACTGAGCTTCGGCTACATGGACCACAGTTACCTCAGTCCCTGTCAGGAGCCTAACACCCCGGGGGATCAGGGTTGAGCCCTTTTCGGAGGGCCAATTGACGATGCACCCGTCACAGTTTTTTGTTGCTCCTCTTTATGTGTGTGCACATTTTTCCTGCACCAGGTGGAGTTTTTGGGTTGTGTTTTGCACGCCACAGGCTTTTCAATAGAAAAAAAATACTCTCTCTCCTGAACGGGGTGCAATATTGGAAGTGTAGAAGCTGACCCATGGTCAAATGCATGATATCTGATAAGTGTGGATCATTTAACCACTTCCATACAGGGCACTTATACACCTTCCCGCCCAGACCAATTTTTAGCTTTCAGTGCTGTTGCACTTTGAATGGCAATTACACGGTCATGCTACACTGTACCCAAACTAAATTTGTATCATTTTATACCCACAAATAGAGCTTTCTTTTGGTGGTATTTGATCACCTCTGCGGTTTTTATTTTCTGCAAAAAAAAATAAAAAAATGACCGAAAATTTAGAAAAAATAACTTTTTTTTTGTTTCCATTATAAAACATTGTAAATAAGTATGTTTTCTCCTTCACTAATGGGCACTGATGGTACTGCACTGACTGGCACTGATAAGGTGGCACTGATGGGCAACAATGAGGTGGCACTGATGTGGTGGCATTGATTATGGGCACCAATATGCGGCACTGATGGGCGGCACGGATGGGCACTGATAGTCGGCACAGATAGGTGGCACGGATAGGCGGCACGGATGGGCAGAGGCTGTGGTCCCCTTTTGTCCTCCTCGCAAATAGGACTATTTTGTATGAAGTTTTCCTACCTTTTAAAAGAATTGGCGACCAGGTCTCATACAGAACAGCGTGTTTGGCTATTGGGAGCATTCTGTGGTGTCCCCTGGTGTCCAGAAGTGTCCCCTGGTGTTCAGATGGTTCTGGTATTCACTAAGTGCCCAGCTATAATCCAGGGAGCAAAGTGACCAACAAGTTCCTATGAGTAGTCAAAACACTCTAAAGGAGTCTGTTACAACTCGCCCAGTGCACGGATTCTCTACTCTGACAATATCAAGATTTTTCCTTGCAGGACCAGTCAACTGTTCATCTCATCCTGGCAGGAAGAGACTGATCAGGCCTGGCTGTTGTTTCTCTAAGCTAATATCCATAAATCGTACATGATTTAAATAAAGCTTGCATGGTTTGGACTGCTTTTTTTCTTCTGTCCTCTGGTCAGGTGCATTCCAGACTTCAACTGATCTAAGCGTTCTCTTATGCCGCGTACACACGATCACTTTTTGTGATGAAAAAAAAAACGACGTTTTATGTGACGAAACAAAACGACGTTTTTCTAACTTCATTTTCCAAAACGACGTTGCATATACACCATCGTTTTTCCAAAATGCTCTAGCAAAGCGTGGTGACGTACACCACGTTCGACGGCACTCCATTGAAGCTCCGTCTCATAACTTGCTTCTGAGCATGCGCGGGTTTAAAAACATTGTTTTAAACGTCGTTTTGCCCACACACGATCACTTTTTATGACACAAAAAATGACATTTTGAAAAACGACACAAAAAATTCAAGCATGTTCGAATTTTTTTTTGCTAGTTTTTTTTGAAGACATAAAACAACGTTTTGCCCACACACGATTATTTTAAATGACGTTTTTGAAAACGTTGTTTTTTTTCATCACAAAAAGTGATCTTGTGTACGCGGCATTAGAGGGCAGATCTCTGCGGTCCCTGTCATAACCAATGTCTCATGGGTAGACTATCCCTAAAGCAATGTACACACGATCAGTTTGTCCGATGAAAACAGACTGTTTTCATCGGACGAACCTTTAGTGTGTGGGCCCTATCAATTTTTTTTTCCATCTGTGAAAAAAATAGAACACTCTTAGGTGGATAGTAGGTGGATAGTAAGGACAAAGATAGAGTATAGGAATAGTCCAAAACAAAATAGAGTTTTGAAGGTGATAAAGGAGAAATTTAGGATAGGAGCAGTTAAAAATTTGAATTTTGGGTTGGTAAAGAGTGATTAAGTTAAAGGTAAAACAAAAGTATTTAAGAGCTAGTTATGCAGAATTGTTAAATAAGATGTTTTACCTGTAAAGTTGTAGTTTGAATATCTTTGTGAAAGAAAAAAAAAACATTAAAATAAAGAATAAAAAATAAATAAAAAATAGAACATGTTTTAAATGTTTTCTTATTGATTTTTATTTGTTTTATTATTTTTTACACTGAAAAAAAAAAATGATCACTTTTATTCCTATTACAAGGAATGTAAACATCCATTGTAATAGAAAAAAGCATGACAGATCCTCTTAAATATGAGATCTGGGGTCAAAAAGACCTCAAATCTCATATTTAGACTTGGATGCAAAAAAAAAGGGGGACATTTTTCATTTGAAAACTCGGCTCCTCTGGCCATTTGCCAGTGGCCGGAGGAGCCGAGGACGTCAATAGACGTCCTCCCGGCATTGTAAAACCATTTTGTACCAATTGTACAATGCCGGGGCTCCAAGAGTTTTTTTTTTTTTATCAGAAAGATGTTTATTGAAAATAAAGAAAAATGCATAAACATACACAGACAGGTCATTGGTAATTGCAGTTACAGAAGAAGATGTCATGAAGCAACCATGCATTTATACAGAGTAGTAAATTATGCAATAAACACATTTATAGGTACAATCGGATCATAAAAGAAAAACACCCGGAAAACGTAAAGGGATGAAATAATGTCATATAAGTCATTGCTCAATGAGGACTATCTCTTAATGAAAGGGACCTGAGTGTGCTCCCTGTAGTGTTACATAGTGGCAAAAGCAAGTAAGGGAAACAAACAGAAAAGAAAAAACTTCAAAACAAGAGCTGGAACAAAAAATGATGGCAAAAGTATAATCACGGCTCTCCAAAGTATTCACGTCCCCCCATATATCACCACCTGGGAAACCACACACCGCCTCACCCCCCTTAGTTTATCAGCACCACCCGCTACATCCTACAGCCCAAATCCACCACCCCTCTTAACAGGTAAATTAACCTTGAAGCAGTCTATCTCTCACCAGTTGAAGGGGATCTAATCCTGGGGTATCTAGCCAAGGTTGCCACATGGAATAGAACTTCTGCAAAACATTTCGATGTTGGTATGTAAGTTTCTCACGTATCAGTAAGCTATTGACCCGTTTTACCCATTGTCCACCTGTCTGTACCCTCGGAGTGATCCAGAATCGCGCAATTTCTTTGCGGGCAATGTAGATTGAGCGTAGTACAGCAACATGACCATTAGGCGACAAATCGGGTAACTCCAAGGCACCAAGCAGGCACACAACTGGGTCCTGTATGACTGGTATTTGAAATACTAGAGAAATAGTATCGAGCACATATTTCCTGTACCTGAAAAGTTTTGGACATTTCCACAGCATGTGCAGGAGATCCCCTGTGTGTGCCTCACATTTTAGACATAGAGGTGTGTCTCTTATGCCCCACTTATGTAGTCTGACCAGGGTTCTATATACCCTATGTAGAAGATATAAATGGGATAACCTCTGTGATGCAGAGACCGAGACCTGGGGAGCAGACGTCAGGCATAAATCCCAGACGTCTCCATCAATAGGCCCCAAAACACGCTCTCAGCCTCTCCTACAGGGAAGTCTACCCGCGTCATGAGTTAAATTGAGCAGTCTGGTATACACCCTAGATATCATTCCTGTCCTTTCCTTCGTCCAGAGTACATCCCTCATCAGAGGGTGCACCGTCTGGACGAATGGGGAATACCTGCCTTCACTTTGTATAGCATGCCGTAATTGCAGGAATTGGTAGAATTGAGAGTATTGTAGATGAAATTCCTCTTTTATGTCCGCAAAAGATTTGAGTATTGTTCCAGAGAATAACTGAGGGATGTAGTTGATTCCCGCCTCCTCCCATTGGCCGAACCCCTTGAGCTTAAAGAGTTCCTTAAAATATTTGTTATTCCAATACAGAGTAAACTGACACATCGCTCTGAGCTTAAAAAGGGACCTAACATATTCCCACAGTTTATTCAGTAGTCTGATAGTGGGGAGGGTGGTTGGAAATTGCATGAGGCCTGCTTCGAGATACACCAAGGACGGAAGATTAGAATTCATGGGGACTATCAAGGACCTAATAGTGTCAGAATCATCAACCTTCCTCCAATTACCTAGGTGTTGGAGTTGTGAAGCTATAAAATATTTCCTGGCATGAGGGATCGCCATACCACCCTGGTGCTTCACAAGTTGCAAAGTACGCAGGCTGATACGAGCTGGCTTGTTACCCCAGATCAATTCTCTGAACTGGGTATCTATCCGTGAGAACCATCTTTGTGTTATCCAGATTGGGTGTTGTGGAAAACATAAAGAAGCTGAGGGGCCAATTGGAGACAATTGTACCCCACTTCCAAGCTATGTTTTGAATTTCTGCCCTCCAATATGCGCCAAATTTTTGCACGTGATATTACACAAGCCAAAAGTGTCAACATGTGCTATCTGCCATCACAGGATATCTATGTCTGTGTTTTGTGGGTGCAACCTGTTCCTCGCTACTCAAGTAGGTGAGAGGAAGAGTTTGCACCCCCAAAACACGTCCATTGATCCCCCATGATGGCAGATAGCACATGTTGACATTTGGCATGGGATCAGGATATAAATACCCATTTTGCAAACTGTGGTATCTTCAAATTTTGGCTTGTTCAGGGGTGACATCACCCCATCACATGTATTTCTACAGGTTGAACTTTGTAAGTTCCATTGTTTTTAGATATGTTCTTGTTGAAACCATGCCTGGTTAGGCAAACCCCCCCAAAAAATGGTTATATTTTTATAAACACATTTTTTTTTTATATTTAAAGTTTTTATTGAAATTTTTTCCAACAAAATGCTAAACAAAGACAGTAGTACAAGAACAAGTAAAGAGATGGAGCTAGTCCATACAGCTGAATAGAGTCAGGAGAGCAAATCCCCATAATAAAAAAAAAAAAAAAACAATCTAGCAGACCAGCTCCCCTAAACTAAACAAGCAGTTGAGGGCGAATTAATCTCGTGAATGCTCCAATGGTGTACTAGCTAATACTGTAATGCCGCACAGTGCCCGTGACGCCCGGCTCCCCGGATGCCCCTAAAAGGGATCACGCTGCGTCCTGAGATCCGGGGCCCCGGAATCCGCGCCGCCACAGACCAGCTGCCGCCAAAAAGCATTGTGGATGAAGTTCGCCCGTTCCAGAGCAATCAGTAATGCTTGGAGCTCAGTACAAAACATTGGAACCTGATAGCAGTTCAGAACACCAAGAGAGGTGTAAGAGAGGGTAGAGAGAGAGAAACGTGGGAAAGAGAGAGGGAGAAAAAGGACAGAGAGATACAATCAGACCGAGAGTGGAGTGGTCTCGCTACCAGGCCGAATCCCAGGAATGAGGGACACATTACAATAGGTAGCCCAGGGTTCCCAAATAGACCTAAATTTGTTCGCCTGATTCGCCCACTTAGCTAAGATTTGTTCCTGGGACATGATCCAAGAGACTTTTCTCCTAAACATCAGGAAGGAAACTGAGGTTTTCTTCCACGATTTGGCAATGGTAATTTTGGCCCCCAAAAAAATAAAAAAGCTTAAAATCCAGGAGTGTTTAGGAAGGCCTGGGATACATTGGTTCTTCAGCGCCACATTAGGCTGTGGGGGTACCACTATCCCAAGTAAGGATCCGATGGTGCGAAAAACCCTTTTCCAGAAGGATCTAACGCGGGGGCAGGACCACCATGTATGTAATAAATTACCCTCCAATTTGCACCCCCGAAAACATACTGTAGTGGGGAGGACCCCAGGAACATTCTCACCAGCCTGGCAGGGACGTAGTACCACCAGGAGCATAAGTTTAAGACTAGCTTCTATGAGACAAACATTAAGAATACGTTTTGTATGCTTGATTCGAAGCGCGGTTCCATACCTCAGTGCTCCATGTGGTGTGCAGGTCCTCCTCCCAGGCCCATGCATACAAAATCTTATCAGTCCTGGACATTAGGGCTACATATATCAGTGAGATCCCGCCCCTCTGATCCCTGGAGTTTGTACACCAGAGTTCATATGGCGTTATATTGGGGGGCACCGATTTATCAGTCCATGTATAACGGAGAAAGTGGGAAATTTTGAGAGAGCCTAAAGATTTTGTTGTCGGGCATGTCGAGATGTGATTTGCAATGCGAAAGGGAAAGTGGGCCCGCTGGGGAGAGAAAGTGTCCTATCCTATACAGGCCTTTCTCCGTCCACTTCCTAAAAGCCCTGATATCCATCCCCGGAGGGAAGTCTGGCTTATGGAATAAGTGTGAAAGGAGTTTCAGAGGTGAGATCAGGGCGCAATGGGAGAATAGTTTGGCACAAAGGGCTACGAAGTGGGAAAGAATGGGAGACAAAATGGCTGGTCTGCGTTTGGAGTCGCACCCCAAAACATAGTCAATGGTATGAGAAGGGATGGCCTGCCGTTCCATTGCAAGCCAGTCAGGTTTAGGACCCCGAAAGAAAATTGTCGACGCCCCGAGGGACACCTATATCCCTTTTTCCCCCAAACAAGCTTGATACCCTCTGCCTGGAATCTAGTGAGGAAATGTTTCGTTACCGGGATCGGGAGAGCACGGAACAAATACAGCAGACGTGGCAAAAGGGTAATTTTCACCGCATTCAACCTGCCCAGCCAAGACAAGCCACACTTGGCCCATCTCTTGAGATCCCCTCTACACTTACTGATCATAGGAGGGTAGTTCACCTTAAAAAGGCCAGTATAATCTGGCGTTAATTTGATGCCCAAATATGGGATTTGTGCGGGAGCCCAAGGGAAATTGAAGTTCTCAGAGAGCTGTTTGAGCAGAGACGGGGGGATGGAGACATTCATAGCCAGGGATTTCCCCAAATTGACCTGCAATCCAGAAAGCTCACTGAAAACCCGTAATGTCTTAAGTATAATTGGGGTGGATAGCAGGGGAGAAGTGATGAAGAGCAAGAGGTCATCGGCGTAAAGTGCACATTTGTGCTCCCTAGGCCCACATGTTACCCCTTTGATATCAGGATTTGATCTCAGCGCTACCGCCAACGTCTCAATGGCAACCGCAAAGAGGAGAGGGGAGAGCGGACACCCCGTCTGGTTCCCCTGCCTATAGGGAAGGATTCCGAATATCTGCCCATCAGGCGTACCTGTGCTGAAGGGCTTGAGTACATTGATCCGATGAGGTTAAGAAAGCTAGGGCCAAAACCCCACTTCCCCAGGACACCCGTAAAGTACCCCCAGTCAATAGAATCAAAGGCCTTATGTAGGTCTATAGATAGCAGGTAACCCTCCTGTGGCGAGTCCCCATCCCAATGTGATTTAAGGAGGGAGATGACATCAATAGCCCGTCTGATCTGATCCGTTCCCTGTCTCCCAGGGATGAAGCCCACCTGATCTTTGTGAATATATGAAGATATGAAGCTGGACAATCTGTTCGCTAACATTTTTGTCATGATCTTAATGTCGTTGTTAATCAAGGAAATTGGCCGATTAATTACACACCTCGCTAGGGTCTTTATCCGGTTTCGGAATGACCGAGATATAGGCAGAGTTTAAATCGGTACCCAATCGGGCTCCATCCCTGAGAGAGTTGAACAGTCGCGTCAGGTGAGGGGCCAGGCATGCGCCAATTTTTTTGTAGTAACCGGTGGAAAAGCCATCCAGTCCTGGGGAGGAACCCAGCTTGAGGGCCTTAATAGTGGACAAAACCTCCTCCTGGGTAAAAGGGGATTCCATGATAACCCTGTGTTCCCTGGCCAGAGACGGTAAAGGGAGTTCATCAAAGAATTCCCCCCCTATCGGGCTGGGAGGCGCCCCGACAGGACTGTACAGGTCTGAGTAAAAATGCAGAAAGGAATTCATTATGTTAGTTGGGTTCTGTGTCAGGTCCCCTGTGGGCTCCCGGATTTTAGGGAAGGCCAGATACCTCTGTTTGGGACTCAATTTAGTGGCCAGGCGGGATCCTATCCTGTCAGTTTGGGAGTAAAATTTTGCCCCGAACCACCGGAGATGCTGCTCAGCTGCCGTTGTGAGGGAGAGGTTAAGAAGCGCACAAGCTTCATCCAGTCGGGCAAGTGTATCAGATGTGGGCTGTCGTTTTGTGGGCTTTTTGCAGTATACGGAATTCTTCCGTAAGTTTAAGGCCTCGTACACACGATCAAATCTGTCTGCTGGAAACGGTCTGCTAGACCGTTTCAGCAGACAGATTCGATCGTGTGTACGGGCAAACAGATGGATTTGGCCACCCGACAGATTTCAAAGCGTGCTTTGAAATCTGTCAGCTGGGAACCCGTCCGCCCGACATGTCTGCTGGTTAGTATGCTAACCAGCAGACATGTCTTCTCGCACACGCGCCGAATGATTTTGACGCATGCGCGGAAGTGTTTTACTTCCTGGTGCAGTGACGTGGCGGCGTCAACGTCACTGCCACGTCACCGACACGTCAGCGCGCTGTCTGCTGGCAGGGATTTTGGTTTGCTCGTGTGTACACGCGAGCAAACCAAAATCCCAGCAGACAGATCTGTTCAAATCGGTCGGTCCGACCGATTTGAACAGACTCATTTAATCATGTGTATGAAGCCTAAGAGTGTCCGCCCTGTGTTCCCCTCTAAGTGTAGCAGTTAACTGGATCAGTTTTCCCCTGATGACCGTCTTGTGCACCGCCCAGACCGTGGCCGGGGACACATCACTTGTGGCATTAATAAGGAAGTATTCCCTAATGGCCCCTTCTAATAAAGAGGAATTTATCGGGTCATTTGGAAGTGATTCCCTCAGGCACCAGCGAGGCGGGTTATTAGAACCCTTCGGCCTCCGTGTAAGCAGAGTCACCATTGAGTGGTCCGAAAGGGGGGAATCAACAATTTTTGAGTTACACAGCAAAGGAATTGTCGTGGCCTGGGTGAATATGTGATCAATCCTGGCATAGGAATTGTGGGGGGCGGACAAGTGGGTGTAGTCCTTTGTGCGTGGGTTAGCTTCCCGCCAAATGTCTATAAGCCCCACAGAATGTAGGAGCTTGGCTATTTTGCTGCTCTGCTTGGAGGGTCGTTTAGGTTTAGTTGTGCCGTCCGCCGACTTATCCAGCGAAAAGTCAAACGCCATGTTAGAGTCTCCCCCCATAAAAACAGAGCCCCTAAAGTGCGGTTGCAGTTTGTGTAACAACGATTCAAAAAAGAGTCTTTGTCCCCTATTAGGAGTGTAGTAAGAGACAAAAGTGTATAGTTCCCCATCTATGTGACCTGATACGAGGACATAGCGACCCTGCGGGTCAATTATCGATTCCACCAGGGAAAGGTTAATGTGTCTAGCGAAACAAATGCCAACCCCCTTCGTTTTGTTATCTGCTGAAGAGAGAAAAAATTGGGGATAGTGGTGGTGAAGGAACGTGGGCCTGTAGGAGGATGGGAAATGTGTCTCCTGAAGCAGAAGGACGTCCGCGTGCATAGAATGGTATAATTGTAAAAGCTTCCTGCGTTTAACTGGAGAATTTAGGCCCTGAGTATTATGGGAGATAAGCTTGAGTGTTGGCGGGGGAGAGTGTGTGTCAGCCATGGATCAGAGGTGTGAGAGCTATATCATAAAAGTGTAGCCTACCTTTGTCCCGTAGAGAAAGTGTCCTGCGGAGGACTGACAGGCGGAGCACCATGGATCAGACGTCTGGTATGAAGGACCAGAACCCATCACGAAACCTGAGAGCACTCCAATGTAGACGATGAGAAAGTGGAAGTAAAAGAGATGAAAAAGAGAGAGAAGGGGAAAGAAACAACAATGTCATTGCATAGCAGTTGCAAAGCATATTAGAGCCTATAATAAACAAACAGTGTATAAATCGAAACTCGTGGTCCACCGAACCCCCCCCCCCCACCCTGGGATGAGAAGAGCAAGCCTGCCCCCACCCCAATAACCCTAGAGAGCCAGTAAATCCCTAGAACCAGAATACCGGAGACGGAACTGGCTACATCAGCGGTGTTCCTGATCCAATGGAGGTGCACTGAGTCCACCGCAACCTTGTCACCTTTAAACCATAGCTTAGGGCTATCCTAGAGCCCATGATCCCCAGAGACAGAATTCCCCAACCAAATAGGTAAAGGCCCCTCAGAGCAACTAAAAAAAAAAAGAAGAGAGGGCTTAGGAAAAAGAACGTATGCCTCCCTAGCTAATTACCCCCGCCCCCCCCAAAAAATAATAGAGCCCGGGGAGCTGGTAAACCCCTCTCGGGTGAATATGAACGCTAGGCAGAACGCAGTCAAAAATAGCGCCCCCCTTTCCCCACCTAGAAAACTGTGAACGACCTCAAACTGCCCACCCATCTCCCAGTAAGGGCTGAATTGCATGAAAAAATATACAAAAACCAGGAACTATCTAAAACGAAGTAAAGAATACGGATCCCCCATGAGCACCAGTGCTCCAAGACCCCCCCCCCCCCCAAAAGTCCCAGTCAATTGCCCCATGTCCAAAAAAAGATATATAGAACATAACAACCAAAAATTAAAAATAAATTAGTCCTGCAAGGCCTCAAAAAAACAACCGGGCCATTAAAAAGGACAATCAAAACTCAGTAAGGCAATTACTGACACAAAAGGGGAGACAGATGAACCCCATCCTGTCCAGGAAGGGGTATGCCTCCAGAGGTCAGGATCCCAGTCAGACAAAAAGGACTTTGGGGAAAGCACCTCATGTTAGACAGTTCTCTTTAGAACGCTTATGGTTCTGTGTCAGCCAAGTTTGCTGCAGCGGACTTGCTGGTGGAGGCCTCTTCGTGGATCCGACAGTCCCCCGGCTGTTCTGTGGATTTGAAGGTTCTAGGACGATCAGACCCAGTTGGGTCAGCAGACGTTCCCCCTCTGGGAAGGATGAAAAGCCAACATTTTTGTTTCTGTAGGAGAAATTCACACGGAGCGGGAAGGACCACCTGTAAGTGATTTCTTTTTCCATAAGAACCTGCAGCAGTGGCTTGAGAGCTCGCCTCTTCTGTACTGTGTAAGGAGACAGGTCAGCGAAGATTTGAATTCTGTGACCGTTTAAAGTGAGATTGTCCGAGCGCCTAGCCCTTTTCATCACCTCCCCTTTGACTGCATAGAAGTGCAGTTTCACAATGATGTCCCTGGGCAAGCCATCCGATCGGGGGGATTGCAAGGCCCTGTATGCTCTGTCTAGCTCCAGGCGGTGCTCCGCAATATCAGGGATGAGGCTTTTAATGAGTGATTTAACCGCTACTTGTACCTCCTTGTCCGACTCCGGGACCCCCCGTACCCTAAAGTTATAGCGTCTCGATCGGTTCTCCAAATCGTCGATCTTAGCGAACGCCATCTCCAATTGGTCCTGAACTTCTTGCAACCTGGTGGAATTCTGGTTAATCCGTGCCACTGCCTGGTCCGCCTTCCGTTCAATAGTGTAAATTCTCATCCCCAAATGCAGCAGATCCGCATGTATGGATGAAGGGATCTGTGCTACGTTTAAAGCCAGTCTTTTGGAAAGCTTTTGTGAGAAGGCTGCCATCATAGAGGGAAAATCCGTGGGGACAGGGGCCTCCTCCTGTGCCTCACACACAGATAGACCCACACACAGGTATGCTGCTATCATGGGAGTAGTGGGGAATCCGGCTCCCATCCTGTCCAGCAGGGATTCCGTAGAGGTAGGGGAAGCTGCTACAGCCAAGGGAGGGAAGTCTGTACCTGGCGATTGCGGGGGGGCAGGTCCTGATCAGCAATCGAGGCCCCAGGCTGGTCCGCTTCATGTAGGCCTCGTGGTGCCGCCATCTTGGCATAGCTGAGGGGACCAGGAGACTCCGCCATCCGGCCTGTTAACTTCCTGGCAGGCGGCGATGACATCTGCGGAGACCGGGGAGCTTCCGCTACTGAAGGGACCCTGTAATGTAGCTGTGGGGGCGCTCAGTGAGCTCCGGTGAACGAAAACAGGCCGCGGTGGAGCGGAGCTTTAGACGCTGGCGGCCATCTTGGAAACCCTGCGCATGCGCCTCCTCATAAACCAGATTTTATAACACACAAGTAGTGCACAGATTAACCACTTCCTGCCCAGTCAATAGACAATTGACGTCAGGGAAGTGGTTGTGTTATCTTGACTGGACATCTATTAACGTCCAGCAGGATAACATGCCAGTGAGCGCCCGTGGGGGCGCGCAGCGCGGCGATTGGTGATGCGGGGTGTCAGTCTGTCACATCGCATCTCCAATCTCGGTAAAGAGCCTCCGGGCACTGACTGGCAACATGGGCACTGACTGGCACAAATTAGTAAATAAACAAGTGATGCCCAGCAATGCCATCAGTGCCACCCCTCAGTGTCCATCAGTGCCAACCCTTAGTGTCCATCAGTGCCACCTCTCAGTGCCCATCCATGCCCAGTGACCACCTATCAGTACCCATCAGTGCCACCCATAAGTGCCGCCCATGAGTGCCCATCAGTGCCGCCTCATCGGTGCCCATCAGTGTCACCTCATCGTGCCCGTAATTAAAGAAGAAAACATACTTATTTACAAAAAAAAATTTTTTAGTTGTCACTCAAAAAATAAAAATTGCAGAGGTGATCAAATACCACCAAAAGAAAGCTCTATTTGTGGAAACAAAATTATAAAAAAAAAATTGTTTGGGTACAGTGTAGCATTTGTCATTCAAAATGTGATAGCGTTGAAAGCTGAAAATTGGCTTGAGCAGGAAGGTTTGTAAGTGCCTGGTATGAAAGTGGTTAAAAAAAATGTTTTAGACTCAACAATGTGTGGCTTCTTCTTTCTATGCTCAATACCAGTTTGTACATTTAAAAGTGTTTGTTTACTGTGACAATTGTGATTATTTACTAAAATAGATAAATCCACTTGGCACTACAAGTGCACTAGGAGAACATGGGAGACAGATAAAAGAAACACAAACAATAATGACCAAACAAGTTTTTCAAAGAGCAAATTTTTGGTTTATTTTTTGGTTAAAAAATCAAAGAATGTCTGGCATCTGGGGTGATGAAGACACGTGATTCAGTGTTGTAACGCGTAGGGAACGGGAGAAGACGTGCATCGAGTGACGTGCCACCTGCGCTGCGCTGCGGCTACCGCTGTAATACAGGCTTGATTTTATTCATTCATTGTAAGTGTGTTTTTACTTTTATTAAAACGGATCATCAAAGATAATACACGATTGGAGGCCTCTTTGTCTTCCTCCTTCTTCCCCTTTCTATGTTGTCCCTCTGAGACCGCAGGCATTTACCTTTCCACCGATCCGTGGTGGTGACCAGGATCTCCCGGGAGATTGCCAGTGAAAGGATCTGTTGATGCTCTGATATACCTGCTGAAGGTGAGAGTTCTGGGAGACCAGACCCGGTGTGTGGGAGTCTTTCTTCACAACTCTCGGATCAGTGGGCATCCTCCTCTATTGTTTCACCATTACGGAAAACTATTGCACTTGTTGGAATATTTGTTGCACCTATTTTGGACTTTGGCTCCATATGCACTTTAATTTAGCACTGTTGCACTTTATCACATGTATTGATTTATGTTATGTTTGGTCTACAATTTGCGCTATCACTTTATTCACTATTACGAGCCATTACATGTTGCTGTGTCTCCGCAATGACCACCTCAATTCCCTCACTGGATCATGATCGCAAGATGGACGAATACAAGCGCACGCTGATATACGCGCTGCTGGTGGAATTCCTACCTGACAGCGGGGCACAGTGGAAGCACAAGGCGAAGGCAGAGGAGGAGGAAGAGGTCGCCAACGCAGCCGGGGCACCGCCAGCACCTCAGAAGGCAGGGTTAGCATGGCCAAAATGTGGAAAAGCTTTGTCAGCACACCACAACAAACGGCACCACCAGCTGATATGGAACGTTTTAGCAGGAGGCAGCATTTCAGCAACATGGTGGAGCAGTATGTGTGCACACGCCTACACGTACTGAATGACGGGTCTGCCCCGTAAACTTCTGGGTATCCAAATTGGGCACATGGTCTGAGCTTGCCCTTTACCCCTTGGAGGTGCACTGCAGCCAGTGTATTTTCTGAACGTGTATTTAGCACGGCAGGGGGCGTTATCAAAGACAAGTGCCACCGCCTGTCCAGAGCCAATGTGGACAAGCTCACATTTATTAAAATGAACCAGGCATTGATACCAAAGGACTTGTCCGTACCCTGTGCAAAATAGACATGTATACCGGCCTTACCCAGCCATTCTTATATTTCTGATCTTTCTATGGTTGCCACCTCATCCCTTTAAAAGCGAAAACATATTAATTACACAGGTTCTCTGGCTGATTAAGGTGCTAAATAAACTCACTTGGTGCCTTATCGACATTAAATTAACCCCAGAACCTGTGTAATTACTAATGTGTTTGGGTTTAAAGGGATGAGGTGGCAACCCTAGATCTTTCTCACTCTTTTGGGGTGTACCCTAATTTAAAAAAAAATAAACTTAAAAACAAAAAGCTGTGTTGGTTACCTCTTCCTCCTCTACCGCCGCTTCCACCTACAACGCCACATCCACCGCAACCTCAACCTCCTACTCCATATGGACCTCGTCCTCCTAGGTCAAGTTTTTTTTTTTATGTTATTTTACGTTTTTTCCCTATCCCCTTTTTTTTGCCATGCTCTTACCGACATTTTGCTGCCATTTGCAGCCCTCTAGCCCTTTCTCTTAGTTTTTAGAGACATTTAAGTAGTTAAAAGTCCGGGTCCCGATTGACTTTAATGGGGTTCGGGGTCAAGTTTGGGTCCCGAACCCGGACTTTTTTCCGAAGTTTGGCCGATCCCGCCGAATCTGAACATCCAGGTGTCCTATTAAAAAAACACCCATTTTAGTTATAGTTGATTGAACAATAGAAGAACACTAGCTAAAGTATTTATCTTACAAAAATAGATATGGAGGAAACACTGCAAACACTCGAGGAAACACTGCAAAATATATTTTTTTGCCCTAAATGGGTGTTTTTTGAATAGCACAATAGAAGAACACTAGCTAAAGTGTTTATCTCACACTTACAGATATGGAGGAAAAAGTGCAATTTTATTTTATTTTTTGCCCTAAATGGATGTTTTTTGAATAGCAGAAAACTATCTTGCAGAGTATCTCACAGTAACATATGCAGTGCTGGTGCTGGTGCTGGTAAGCCTGCAAACCTTTAGGTGGTGGGACTGTCACGTTGAAGAAGTCACTTATTAACGTTCGTTCACTCATTCACTTGATTATTTCTTCGGATGAACTTTTTCACTTCATATTTTTCTGGAATATTAGGTTTTGTCATCAATTAACAGGTGCATCAGTTCACTTGCACCACGTGCCAGACAGGCACATTACTTGTTCCTTTCACTAGAGGGACTCTTATGCACATTTATACATCATTGTTTATATGTTGCAATTTCTATTGTATGGTAATTGATTTTCACTCAGTTATTTTAGCGCTACACTTATGTATTCCTCTGTTTTTTTGCTTTTTTGAAAGAGCCGTGTTAGCAGCTACCATCCACACACATCTGGCAGCGCAGGGTATCCACTTTTCCTTCAACATATGCAGTGCTGGTGTAATTATATTTCTGAAGCAGGACAGACTCCTATATATTTCTTTCCCTACAAGCACAATCAGGAACCTTTCCCTAAACTATCTTGCAGAGTATCTCACAGTAACTTATACACTGCTGGTGTTTCTGATACAGGACAGTCTGACTCCTATCTAAATCTCTCCCTGAGAGCACCAGCAGCAGCCTTTCCCTACCCTATATCTAAAGCAGAGTGACCAGCTGTGCTGTGTGCCTCTAGCTTATATAGAGGCTGGGTCACATGCTGGGTCACATGTTGCACTGGCCAATCACAGCCATGCCATTAGTAGGCATGGCTGTGATGGCTTCTAGGTCACACGAGTAAAACAAATGGTGATTGGCTGCCCTGCAGCGCGCCATTACATTGCCGAACACTGAAATCGAACTTACAGCAAATTGTTTGGGTTCGGGTCCGGGTACAAAAAATCCAAAAGTCCGTTACGAACCTGAACTTTACAGTTCGGGTTTGCTCAACCCTAGAGATAGCACATTTGTCATGCTGTAACAGACAGAAAAGCACAAAATCAGCAAAAGCAGCCCAAAGGGTGGCGCCATCTGAATGGAACTTCCCCTTTATAGTGCCGTTGTATGTGTTGTACGCCACCGCGCTTTGCTCCAGCATTTTTTTTCACAATCTTGTGTATGCAAGGCAGACTTGACAAGAATCACATCGAGAAAAACACAGTTTTTTCCATGACATTAAAAATGGTTGTGTGTACGCGGCATAAGGGCTACATCTCTTTGGCAGTTTGCTGCTCCAGGTGGCATCTCTTTCAGTCCAGTTTTGAGTAAAGGTTTGGTCTTATAGGGCCAGATCCACAGACATGAGCGGATCTTTGTTTCACCATAAACGTAACTTAGCACAGCCCTATTCGGTGCGACTTACGCAAACGGCGTAAACGTAAACTTATGTTAACGACGTATATCAATGCGCCGGGAATTGGAGTATCTAGCTCATTTGCATATTTTTTATGGGAAAGCCTAATGCGTCCAGCGTAACTATGCGCCCACGATACGCCGGCGTAGACAAGTTACGCCGGGCGACTGAAGCCATGTTTTCTGGCGTATCTTGCTTTGAGAATTGGCGCACATTTGAAATTATGGTGGCGTATCTGGACATACGCCGGAGTAATTCCTTTGTGGATCTGGGCCATAGTGTTTATATCCATATTGGGTTGCAAACTGGCTTTGGCATCCTATGAGAACAAAACTTTTGTTCCTCCCATATGCAGCACCACCAAGGATAACTGGTTACATGTCATGGATATTGGGATACTTTAACCACTTCAATAGCAGGCACTTTCCCCCTTTCTGCCCAAGCCAATTTTCACCTTTCAGAGCTGTCACACTTTGAATGACAATTGCACGGTCATGCAACACTGTACCCAAACCAAATTTTTATAATCTTATTCCCACAAATAAAGCTTTTTTTCATGGTATTTGATCACCTCTGGGTTTTAAAAAAGTTTTCTCCTTCACTAATGGTCACTAGGGATGAGCCCGAAGTTCGAGGCGAACTTAAGTTCGACTCGAACATTCGGTGTTCGCCTGCTTGCCGAATAGTAAACAATTTGGGGTGTTCGTGGCAAATTCAAATGCCGTGGAACACCCTTTAAAAGTCTATGGGAGAAATCAAAAGTGTGAATTTTAAAGGTTAATATGCAAGTTATTGTCATAAAAAGTGTTTGGGCACCTGGGTCCTGCTCCAGGGGACATGTATCAATGCAAAAAATAAAGTTTTAAAAATGGTCGTGTTTTCAGGAGCAGTGATTTTAATAATGCTTAACGTGAAACAATAAAAGTGAAATATTCCTTTAAATTTCGTACCCGGGGTGTCTATAGTATGCTTGTAAAGTAGCACAAAATTACATTTCCAAAGGAAAAAAGTAATTTAAAACTACTCGTGGCTAAAATGAATTGTTGGGTCCCAGCAATACAGATAAAAGTCATTGAAAAAAATGGCATGGGTTTCCCCCAGTCAATTACCAGGCCCTTTGTGTGGGGATCCCCCCAAATTCCATACCAGGCTCTTCAGGTCTGGTATGAATTTTAAGGGGAACCTTGCACCAAAATCAGAACAAAACGTTGCGAGGGGGTTCCCCCAAAAATCCATACCAGACCCTTATCTGAGCACGCAACCTGGCCGGCCACAGGAAAAGAGGGGGGAGAAGAGAGCCGGCCCCCCTCCTGAATCGTACCAGGCCACATGCCATCAACATGGGGAGTATGTATGGGGAGTATTGTTCCCAAAAAAACTGCAGTTTATGAAACTTTTTTTTGCATTGATACATGTCCCCTGGGGCAGGACCGGGTCCCCAAACACTTTTTATGACAATAAATATTAAAATTAGCACTTTTTATTTTTCATGTTCGTGTACCATTGACTTTAACCACTTAAGACCCCCACCATTATGCAGGTTAAGGACCTTGCCACTTTTTGCGATTTGGCACTGCGTCGCTTTAACTGACAATTGCTCCCAAACAAAATTGGCGTCCTTTTTTTCCCACAAATAGAGCTTTCTTTTGGTGGTATTTGATCACCTTTGCATTAAAAATGTTTGTGCTATAAACAAAAATAGAGCGACAATTTTGAAAAAAATGCAATATTTTTTACTTTTTGCTATAATAAATATACCCCAAAAAATATATAAAACAACTTTTTTTTTCCGTCAGTTTAGGCCGATACATATTATTCTACATATTTTCGGTAAAAAGATTGCAATAAGCGTTTATCAACATTTTTGGGACCAAAATGACAATTGCAGTTTAGGAGTTAACCGCTAGGGGACACTGTAGGGGTTAAGTGTGACCTCATATGTGTTTCTAACTGTAGAAGGGCGGGGCTGGACATGTGACATCCTTGATCGTCTTTCCCTATATCAGGAAACAGACGATCAATGACACTGCCACAGTGAAGAACAGTGAAGAAGGTGTTTACACAAACCTCTCCTCCTGTTCTTTCTGCTCCGGTGACCGATCGCGGGACACCCGCGGCGATCAGGTCCGCTGGTCCCGCAGGTGCGGTCACGAAGCTTAGGACCGGGTCGCAAACATGCTGCCGCCGGCGCACTTGTGGCCCCACGGCTGGGCTTAAAGAGACACGTACAGGTACGTGATTGTGCCCAGCCGTGCCATTCTGGCAACGTATATCGGCGTGAAGGGGTCCTTAAGTGGTTAACGATGTTCGTGTTTTGCTGCAAACTAAACTGGGGGGTGTTTGGCTCATCCCTAATGGACACTGATGAGGCTGCACCGATGGACACTGATGAGGCAGAACTAATGGGCACTGATGAGGTGTCACCAATGAGTTGGCAATGATGGGCACTAATATGCAGCACTGATGGGCACTGATGTGCATTAAAACGCGGCACTGATGTGTTCTTATGGGTGGCACTGATGGGTGAAACTGATGGGCACTTACAGGTGGCACTGAGTCACTGATAGGCACTGATGAACACTGATGGACACTGATAGATTGCACTGATAAGGAGGCACTGGCAGGCATTACTGATAGGCACTGATTGGCATCATATATGGACACTGATTGGCATCCCTGGTGGTCGTGGGTGGCATACCTGGTGGTCATCAGTCGTGTGCATCCCCGCTGATCCTGGTGGCATCCCTGGTGGTCCTGGGTGAACATCCTTGGGGGGGCTGCGCTGATTATCAGTGCATACCCCCCATCAGGAGAGCTGCAGATTGGCTTTCCTCTACTCGCGTCTGTCAGACGTGAGTGAGAAAAAGCCGATACACAGCTCTTTCTGTTTACACCATGATCAGATTTTCATGTGATCTCCGTTAGAGACTCTTTACCGAGATGGGTGCTGTGGTGTGTCAGACTGGCAAGCTGTACCACAGGTTGCCGAGCTGCGTGCACCCGGCTGTTATCCTGAAAGACATCATATGGTGTCCAGTCAGGATAATGAAACCACCGCTTGGCCATCATTTTGCTATAGGCCAGGCAGGAAGTGGTTAAGCATGCTCTCAAGCTATAGCTTTGCTTAGAATTTTCAGACATATCTCTCTCTAACAGAACCAGCAGGATGGAGATATCATCCAGAATCATCGCCGGTTGAATCACTTCAGCTAGTCAGTAGGCTTATAGAGCTTAGGGCTTGATTCCTATGGAAGCAATGACAACACACTGAACCAGGAGTGTGTAGGCTTTGTGGGCTCCCTGTGAAAGGGTGCCAAGAATATTTGTAGGGGAGTGGCATGCCTTCTATTAAGGCTGTTCTTGCTCATTGTGGGGTGTAGCTAGCTTCTTTATACTGTTAGTCAACAGAAACCATATGGATAGATACTATGTACTTTGTTGGAAACTTTACCTTTTTCAGCATTCCACACTTTTTTTTGGGCTAATTAGTTCGCAAACATATGCTGCCATGAAGCCTGTCAGGAAAACTAAACATTTCCTATCAAATACTTACCATCATTTTCCTTTCCTGATGGGCTCCTGGCAGCAGGAGTTACCTCAGAGTCATAAGTATGTTAGTTATGGAATGCAGCCCCTGGCTCATCCTGAACATTTATGGGAGTGGGGTATTATGGGGTAGGAGCGAGGGCGGGCTACCCAAATGTATGCTGCCATGGAACCCATCAAGAAAGGAAAATTACCGTAAGTGTTTTAATGTTTCTGTTTTTTCAGTGTTATTATGATTTGATCAGACATGTATTATATTTATTGTACTTATTGTATAACTACTTTCATACTCTACCAGTTCATGTCTGGACTACCATATTTTCTTTTACTTTATGTATCCTGGTAAACATTTTGAAGATCTGAAATACAAACATACTTTAAACAAATATATAAAAATAAAATGCTATATAGTGCAAGTATCCTATCAACTGTCTGTGTTGTAAGGCTGCAAAGGTTGGAAGTGACATTGTAATCAATTCTGCTTTCAACATCACAAACAGGTTATCCCCTGGCACTTCCAATTCCTCTGACTTTCATGTAATTATTTATTTATTTGTTGACAGTGGCTAAACAATACAAATTAACAAGTATTGAAGTGGCTTTAAAATTTGTTGACCTGTTTGGAATATACCTACAATAAAAACAACTAATCTATTGTGTGTCTTTACAAGTTTTGGAGATCTAAATTACTAAATTGATTTAACCTTATTTATATAACTAATAACAAAAGGATATTATTGTAATTGTAGTTGAAATAGGAGATCAGTGTGAATCTAGAGCATCTTACTTGCATCTCCTTTAGATACCTACAAATCTGAATGTAGCCAGTATATAAATAATATATACCGTAGTTATATTTTATTACCAAGCAGTGGATTTCATGAACAGGCAATCAAAATGTGGGGAATTTGATGTTGGGGGACACCAATTGGACTTTTTGCAATTTTGACCAATGCATCTTTGGTAAAAAAATATATTGCTATACCGTATATACTCGAGTATAAGCTGAGTTTTTCATCACATTTTTTTGTGCTGAAAATGCCCCCCTCGGCTTATACTCGAGTCTCTCCCGTTACTGTACCCATCTGCAGCCTAATCCCCCGGCGCTGTGATACATATTCAGTCTTGTATCTCCCAGCGCTGTGCCCATCTTTAATCTTATTATGTCCCGACACTGTGCCCATCTTTAACCAATTAAAAATGTGGGGAATTTGATGTTGGGGGACACCAATTGGACTTTTTGCAATTTTGACCAATGCATCTTTGGTAAAAAAATATATTGCTATACCGTATATACTCGAGTATAAGCTGAGTTTTTCATCACATTTTTTTGTGCTGAAAATGCCCCCCTCGGCTTATACTCGAGTCTCTCCCGTTACTGTACCCATCTGCAGCCTAATCCCCCGGCGCCGTGATACATATTCAGTCTTGTATCTCCCAGCGCTGTGCCCATCTTTAATCTTATTATGTCCCGACACTGTGCCCATCTTTAACCAATTAAGACCCGGACCAATATGCAGGTAAAGAACCAGGCCCCTTTTTGCAATTTGGCACTGCGTCACTTTAACTGACAATTGCGTGGTCGTGTGACATGGCTTCCAAATAAAATTGGTGTAATTTTTTTCCCACAAATAGAGCTTTCTTTTGGTGGTATTTGATCACAATCTTCGGTTTATTTTTTGCGCTATAAACAAAAATAAAGCGACATTTAAAAAAGAAAAATTGACACATTTTTGGGACCATTGTCATTTTCACAGCAAAAAGTGCCATAAAAATGCATTGATTACTGTGAAGATGACAATTGCAGTTTAGGAGTTAACCACTAGGGGTGCTGTAGGGGTTAAGTGTGACCTCATGTGTTTCTACCTGTAGGGGGCGGGGCTGGACTTGTGACATCACTGATTGTTTGTTCCCTGATATAGGGAAAGACAATCAGTGACGCTGCCACTGTGAAGAACGGGGAAGGTGTGTTTACACACACCTCTCCCCATTCTTCAGCTCCTGTGACCAATCGCGGAGCTTCGGACCGGGTTGCAGGCGCACGCCAGCACGACCCACGGCTGGGCACTTAAAGAGGACGTACAGGTACGTGATTGTGCCCCGCCGTGCCATCCTGCCGGTGTATATCGGCATTGGGCGGTCCTTAAGTGGTTAATCTTATTATGTCCCGGCGCTGTGATATATTCAGTGTAAGCTGTGTAGTGTAACCAAGCGCCGCCTCCTCCTCGTCTGTGGGAAACTGAGTCATTGTTCCGTCATGGAGCAAGAGAAGGAGGCAGCGCTTGGTTACACTAAATGTATCACAGTGTCGGGACATAATGAGATTAAAGATGGGCACAGCGCCGGAAGATAATAAGACTGAAGATGGGCACAGCGCCAGGAGATAACGCTGATCAAGGTACTGTACTTGAGGCACAGTGAGGCATGGGCGCAGTGAGGCAAAGTGAGGCATGCACATGGACACAGTTAGGCAAAGTGAGGCACGGTGAGGCATACTCGTTCAATACGTTTTCCCATTTTTTTGTGGTAAAATTGGGTGCCTCGGCTTATACTTGAGTATATACGGTAATTTAGGAAATTAAAATCAATAGGTATTGGGCTTGCCTTTTGCACTGATAAAGATATGAATGCCCTTCTAAAGTGTCAAGTTTTAAGAATAATCTACTCTTATGGAAGAGAAAAAATAAAAAGTATATAGTACCTATTAGTTTACATGATACCTAGGTCATGAATTGAAGCCAATTCCTTAGGGAGTATGTATGTTTTTCAAAAAGAATAATCCTATTGAGACCTAAAATCCAGTCAGATTCGGTCGGCGGATAGAGAGTGATCCACTTTGAGTAATCTGTTTACGGGCAACAAAAAGTGTGCATCTTATTGTGTTACCAATAGAGGAGGTATAATTAGACGTATTGCAATATCCCAATAGACATATAAGTGGTTCAACCACAACATTAGTATCCTTTAGCCCGTTTAGGGTATCAATCACCTCTGCATAGTATCTTTTAAATTTTGGACACCGCCACAAGTGATGTATTAGCGTACCTGTATTACCATATCTAGCACAGGCTGGCTCGGATTTCAATCCAGTTGCATACAGAAATTAAGGAGTTCTATAGACTCTATGGGCCAGATTCAGGAACACTTGCGCTGGAGTATTTCGATATGCGCCGCGTAACTGTGATGATGCGCCGTCGTTTCTATGTGCCCGTACCCACCAAACTAGATGCGCCCAATAACGGGTCATTTGCGACCGGCGGAACGTTCCGACGCCAGAGTATCGTCAGCGCTTAATTTCGCTGGGCGCATCAGTCGCGCCTATTGATTTCCCCTGCAAATATGCAAATGAGGGATTTTTCCCAATTCACAAACGGATTAGCACCATACGCTGGCTACATGCGCCGCGCGTATCTCGTCCGTCCGGCGCAAAGTTATTTCTACAAAAGGCTGCTTTATCTTTACTCCAGACGGTCACAGGTCAGCAGGAGAGCAGCTACAGCAGCGTTACCGACGATAAGAGCTAGCTGAGCACCCCCACTTGCAGGACAACACCTCTGTCCATGCTTGTCTGTCAAATTTTACAGCCATGGAGGAAGACATCATAGGTCTCCATAGCCGAGATGACGGCTGACAGCTCCTGGCCATTAAAGTTCAGCTTTCTCCTGTGTGTTTGCGGGGAACGGGAGCAGCCATCTCAGAACAAAAGTAACATCACTGCGGGGAGGGGGAGCAGGATATACTTTAGTGCCGGAATGGCGCTTCTACGGGCGCATTTAAACGCCCAACGGAAGGCACTGCGCTGACGTTTCCCGTGAAGTGGTGCCGACGGAAGTTGTGAGCATGCGCACAAAGGGGGCAAGTGGAGCCTCACTCACTGCGCATGCTCCGTGGATGATGCGCTGAACGTATGCCTCTGCGCTGGGCTCCGCCCATCATTTACATATGATCACACCCACTTCCCCTTGCGTCGGGTTACGCCAGCGCATTATCGTTACTCTGGCGCAAGTTTACGCGCAACTGCTATGTGAATAACAGTACTTGCACCGAAAGGGTCTTCAGAGTAACGTAAATGAGAAGCGTTACTCCAGAGGAAAGATACTCTCATCTACCTGAATCTGGCCCTATGAAGAAAAAATATCAGTGTCAGTCTGTGTGATGGCGAAAAAGACACCCGGGGTGAGGACCAAAGAATATCATCCCAGACCTCCTCGGTGATAGAACCAATATCTTTTTCCCAGCCAGCCCTAGAGCAAATGGGAAAGTTCAGTAAAAACCTAACAATACCCTATATGAGGAAGAGGTAAGACCTTTTGTTGACCCTGCCTGTACTATCTTATCTGTGTAGCGGGCTGCTCCTGTTGGGCAGGCGCTGCTTTAAATTTAGAGGGGGTCTGAGTGTTAGTTGACTCCGACATGTGTGATTTTGACTAGATTTAGCTTCTGTTTCAGCCATGGCTGTGCTGGGAGTAACCACCAATGTTCGCCTGGGGGTGTTAATACCACTCCAGGCCAAAAGGTGGCAGCAGCAGAGTCAGAGTGTATTGGGTGTCCCCCTCGGCAGCCAATCAGTGGGGGTGATTGTCCCGCTGTGCATGCCGGGGAGGGGTACTTAAGTAACAGACGCCACTGGACCCGGGTCGTCATCCGTCTGTCATCTCGCCACCCCGTGGCCCACCTGGCTGGGGGTACGTATTCCTGAAATCCTGGCTCCGGGACCACGTTGGTCCGGGGTTGTGATCTAAGTAGGCCCAGTAGTCAGAATGGGGCCTGCGCTTTCAAGATGATCCTGTGCTGGCTGTCCTAGAGGGAGAAAGACGCTTGATGAAGGAAGCCAGGGGAGGACCTATCCTGGAGAGGACCATAAAGGGGCTGGCATCTCTAGAGGAGGCCTGGAAACTTCATTAAAGGATGCAGCATACACTGAGGGGCTTGATGGTGATCACCTGTCAGATCTGAGTTCTACAGAAGTGAATCTGGAGAGATCCGGGTGCTGAATCCTGTGTTAAGGGGATTCTGGACAGAAAGTGTCTCATCATAAAGAAAGGTCTGAAATAAACCACGTATTTTAACTGGTTTATATTTAAAATAACACAGCTTCTGCTGTTAAAAGGCTATACTTAGCGTTCTGGACAAATGATGGATCGTGAGACAGATTTGTGAATTATCGTGAATAAAAACGTGTGTTTTAATATACACACTATAAAAGAATTACAGATACAGTTATAGTACATTCATTGCTTCAAAATAAAAGTAAGTTTTTAAAGCATGAGCTTACAATGCTTGTTAAGATGGCCGCTTGCCAATGTATGCAGAGAAAAGTCTGTGTGTGTCCTTCTTGATGGTAGATGGCTGAAGAGAAGCTGCAGAAGGCCCACTTTCCTCTCCTCCCTAAACTTATATATCCTTCAAACCTTTGTGTCTTTGGCGCCAAGAATAGACCCTCCCAAAAGGAGTGACTAGAATGAAATACTGAAGAACACATCTGTTTTTCATTTAGACACATTGGGCCAGATTCTCAGAGGCGTTACGACGGAGTATACCCCGTCGTAACGCCTTTTTTTTGTCCTCGTATCTATGCGAGTGATGCTTAGCATCACTTTTGCATAGATACGCTTCTACATCCGACAAGTGTAAAAGCATTACACTTTCGGATCGTAGGTGTAATGACAACTCCGGCCACTAGGTGGCCTTTACGTTGTTTTCGCATTTGCATATGCAAATGAGGTAGTACGCCGATTCTCGATCGCTTTTACGCCGCCCCGTCGTCGCGTACGTCGTTTTTGTTCGCGTAAGGTTATCCCAGCTTCTATGTGGAGTAACCTTACGAAGTACCGTCGGATGCCGTCGGGTCCCGTCGGATGCCATGTTAAGTATGGTGTCGGGTCAGCGTCGGCTTTTTCCGTCGCTTACGTCGTTTTACTAACTCGTTCGCGAATAGGGAGTTGCGTAAATGACGCTCACGTCGTTTTGACGTCGGTTTCAACGACGCTTCCCGACGTGAGCTGGAGCATGCGCACTGGGCTTTTTCCCCGGCCAGCGCATGCGCAGTTCGTTCGGCGCGGGGGCGGGCTTAATTTAAATACAAGCCGCCCCATTTGAATTGCGCGGGTTTACGCTTGGCGATTTACGAGACGCCAGCAAAAACTACGGAGCAAGTGCTTTGAGAATAAAGCACTTGCTCTAGTACGCAGCGGCGGCGTAGTGTAAATGGCTTACGCTACGCCGCCGAAAATATATGAGAATCTGGCCCATTCTCCATAGGAAACGGCCTAGCTAAACTAAACAGGAAATGGAGGGAAAGATGAACTAGCCTTAACATTCTGTAGGTAAAATTACAACAAGAAATGGGGGAAGGTATACATTCTCAGAAAATATATGAAAGCACAATCTTATTTTCACATAGAGATTCCTTTTGAACATATATATATAATATTTACAAAAGCCATCAAAACCTGTCAGCTTCTAGAATTTGAAAACTCAGGTTCAAATGTCACATCAGGAGATCATTGACTCAAAACTCACTTTCACATCATATTAAATAGAAATATATATATATATTCTTAATGATTAGACCAGATTCAATTTAGTTTTTAAGAATATAACAAGGTCTGTGGCAGAGACTGTACTTTATTCTGTGCGCCATTCCGGCTGCTAGGCCAGTGAGAGGGACCTATCCGGGTGAGCAATACCCACTCTGGCTAGAGTGGCGACGAGAACTGTTTGCTGGAAGCAGGAGTGTTTCCAAATTGAGATTAGACACCTGAAGCTGGAATGGAAAAATTGGTAGATGCTGGCGCCTGCCTGACAAATCCTATATGTGTAATAAGTATGTGCTATCCTCTAACATAGAAAGTGCTTACATAAATACCATCAATAATAAATAGTGATACTGGATAAAAAAAATAAAAAAAAAACTTCTAAAAGTGCACGTGATGTTGCTATATCATCAAATTAATTAATAGAAAGGGTATATAAATAAATAGTCCATGTGCAATTTTAAAGTGCTAAGTGTTGCATAGAAGTGCTTTGTGCTGAATTCAAAAACACTATTACCGTGTGCCACACTGTGCTTCTTTCTTCTGTGCTCTGATGTGGCCACACTCACCAGATCATACCCCCCTCCTGGGGTAGAAGGCGTTCACAGTGTATGCCCTGTGCTGCACTCTGGCAATTCCTCGGTCCCCTGTGTGACTATTTCAGTATCCGGCTTAAAGCTCATATATAAAGAGAAGAATGATCCCAATAGTGTGATACCGTTACCAAAAATATTTGTCTTTATTATCAAAAGCTGGGTACTCACAATTTGGCAATTTAGAACAAGCAGTGTAAAATATATCCACGGAAGTGTGTGTTGATTGCATCTGTCCGCTCTACCGGTTTCGTCGTATTGACGTCATTTGGAGCAGACACTGCAACACTCAGCACATACTTATTACACATATAGGATTTGTCAGGCAGGCGCCAGCATCTACTAATTTTTCCATTCCATTCATATCCCACCTAGGTGGGATAAATACGTAGAGGCAACCACCTTATAAATTCTTCTAATACAATATATTGTTATATGAACTAGGCACACTAGCACTTTTTTCTTGCTGCATATAATTATATCATTTTTTCTGTTGCACGGATTCATTTTACTTGTTTACCCTTCCACCCCTTCAACCACTTCTTCTTCTTTCTTTACCAAGTTCTGCAAATAAATCTTGAAAAAAGTTCAATGTCCACACTTTACACTTCTTTTTCTAACTCCCTTCTACTACCCTGGACGGCGATGATATAGAGCAGGGATCCTCAAACTACGGCCCTCCAGCTGTTGTAGAACTACACATCCCATGAGGCATTGGAACACACTGACATTCACAGACATGACTAGGCATGATGGGAAATGTAGTTCCTGAACAACTGGAGGGCCGTAGTTTGAAGACCCATGATATAGAGGTAACATACTGCCAGAAATTAGTGCTACAAGAACAAGAATGGGGGAAAAAATATCCTAGCAGAAGAGAATTGGGCATGTAAAGCATGTCTTAGTTGGAGGAATTGATAAAACCAATTAGATTGTAAAAATAACTAAATAAGGGCCAAAATTTGAGGAAGTCTATCATTTTCCCATATGGGGGTGTATCTAGCAGGATGAGAGACACCCCCTCTTGCACCATATAGGACATAGAGTGGTAACCGACCCTTAAATGCATAAGAAAATAATAGTTGAGCATGAAGAAGTGTCTGCACAGACTCCCATCCATAAAAGTGCTGTAGTTGGGATGCAAAAAATGTATAACCTTGGATTAGGAACTGCCAGACCGCCGGCAGGGATGAGCAGGTATTGGTCAAGAAAAAAAGATCATCTGCATATAATAATATATATTCCTCCATATCTTCCCTAATCAAACCGGTAACATCGGAAGAGGCCCGCATAAGACATGCCAAGGGCTCTATAGCTAGAGCAAAAAGCAGGGGGGACAGTGGACACCCCTGCCTAGTCCCCCGAAAGAGTCTAAAACTGGGAAATTTAAGGCCATTGACCCTAACCAATGCCACCGGAGCGGAGTATAACAGATGTACCCACTGACAGAAGCCAAAGCCAAGCCCAAATTGTTCGAGGATGGCCCATAGGTATGGCCATTTGACACTATCGAAGGCCTTGATTGCGTCTAACGTAAAAAAGGCACAATTTAGGTGACCCGGAGTCGGAACCTGCATATATAAATATGCACGTCTGATATTGAATGTGGTTGACTTATTGGGCATGAATTCTACCTGTTCTGAATGGATAATATGATTTTGGTAGATTACGATTGCCCTGGGGTGGTAATTAAGCACCCTGGGCCAGATTCACAGAGCGATTACGCCTGCGTAACAGGAGATGCGCGGCAAAGGTCTAAATGTGCGCGTGTGTTTCGATGCACGGCATCCCCAAAACAAGATACGCAAGGAATCTACTTTTTTTTGTCCAGCGTAATTTCGTTAGACAGGCGCATCTGTCCGCGCAAAACTGCGCTAGACAGACCATTGATTTGCTAGTCAAATATGCTAATGAGGGACTTACAGGGGATCCACAAAAGAACACTGGGGCAGCGCAGGCTACGCGGTGTGCGCAACAGCAAAATGTCCTGTCTAAAATTAGACCATATAAAAGCTGGTCTAAAAAGAGAAAAATCGTCTACATGTCAGATAAAGCAACACTGTTAGTGAGGAGCTCAGCAGTCACATGTGTTGCACAACAATCTGTATCTATACTACTGACTTTAGATGAGCAAAGAAGGAGGAGGGCACGGAGGATGGCACGGGAGAGGATATACAGCACACGCATAGACCTCTTTGGCATGAGTGATTCTGAGGTGTATCGCATCTTCAGATTCACCCCTCATGCCATCCTGGAATTAACCACAACCTTGCAGGAGGACATCACCAGCCGAACACACCGCTCACATGCAGTGCAGCCACTGGTGAAGGTCCTGGCAACACTCCATTTCCTTGCCAGTGGCTCTTTTCAGCGTACAAGTGGAGTTGTGCCTGGGATGTCACAATCCTCCATGAGCAGATGTGTGCACCAGGTTGTCCCTGCAATCCTCAGACGCATGGCCAACCAAATCATCAAACCAACCACTGAGGACCTGCGGCTGAAGGCAATGACAGATTTCTACAGAATTGCCAGATTCCCACGCACCGTGGGGGCCATTGATTGCACACATGTGGCACTCCAGCCCCCCCAGGAGACAGAGCACATATACCACAATCGGAAGCATTGGCACTCCATCAATGTACAGGTGACAGTCGATGCCCAAGGCCTCATATGGCACATCCGTGCCAAACACCCCGGATCCAGCCATGACAGCTACATATACAATCAGAGCCCCATCCGATTGGAATTCGATCAGAATGTGTATGGGGACACCTGGCTGGTTGGTGAGTGACATGGGTGGCAGGCATGACTGTCCCCCCCATGATGCACACATGACAAGGGGCACATGCATGACTAACATCCTCCTGTCTTTTCCCTTACAGGTGACTCTGCATATCCACTGGGACCCCATCTTATGACTCCTTTCCGGAACCCCCAAACTTCAGGAGAAGAAAGATACAATCAAGCCCACGCCCAAACAAGTGCAGTGGTGGAGCGCACCTTTGGCCTCCTGAAGTCACGTTTCCGATGCCTGGATAAGTCTGGGGGTACCCTCTTGTATTCCCCAAACTTTGTGTGCCATATCATCGGTGCCTGTTGCCTGCTGCACAACTTCGCAGTGAGAAAGGGCCTGCAGATTGACCTACGTGATGACCTGACCCCTGAACCAGACAATGCCCCCCTAACCGAGGTTACCCCGTCTTCTGAGGGAAGAGCAGCCAGGAGACAGCTCACATTGGGCATCTTTGCACGTTAAACACACACATTAATCATGGCACAATGAGAATGCATGCATGCACACCACTGTGGTCCCTAGCACACACACCCCACATCCTCATCAAATTGGATTGGCACTAGTCCACCATGCAGGACTTGTGAGCAGCAACGCCACGCCAAGGCTCCAATTATGTCACTGTACATTCATACACCATTCACACAGACCTGGGGATCACTTCTCCCTTGTCCTGGGGAACCCTTCTCCACCAAAATTGAGGGTGACACCCCTTTTCTGGCAGGAATGTCACCCCCACATTCAAACAGCATTCACAACCCCAAAAAAAATTACCAGCAAAATCAACAATTTTCCAGCAAAAAAAAAAAAGCCCCCAAAAAAAGGGAAAAACAAATTAGTGCCCTTGACGTGAGCCACGCCTGGGGCGCCCCCGGCCACGGCTCCTCAAGGGAGATTCATTGGGAGGGGGGGGGTAAACCGGGGAAGGAGGAGCAGCCCCTGGTCTCTGCCCACCTGGCGGCCTGCCCTCCAAGGCCACGGCTATTCTGTCCAGGGCAGCACCTAGTGTTGCCGTGTTGGCCTGGATAGCCTGGGTGAGGGCCCTCACATCCTGCCCAACGCCTGCTGATGTAGTCTGCAGGTCGTTAAGGCAGTTTGTGAAAGCCCAGGAGTGGCAGTCCAGGTTCCCAAGCGTATCCTTGATGGAGGACAGGCTCTCCTCCATCCGCACCAATGTCTGGCTGACCTGTCCCAGATGGCGGGTCTGGAGGAACTGGTCCCTTCTCAGAGTGGCGGGCAGGAGATCGGCCACCCCCCTGGTCTTCTGGGTCACCTTCCTGCCTCCAGCTGATGCTTGTGGCCGGGGAGAAGGGGAGGCATTTGGGAGGGGAGCCATGTTGGGGGAGGAGGGGGGCTCCCCCTTAGGGAGGGCTGGCTGCTGCCAGCCAGAGGGGAACAGTCCTCTAAGAACAATAGGCCAGTGCCTGACATGGACTCCTCATCCTCCTCAACCTCCTCCTCTTCAACCTCCTCCGCGGACTCCGGCCTTGTCGGGGGGGCCTCATTAGGCTGCTGTCCTGGGGATGGTGCGGTCAGGCCAGATGGCCCAGCACCCTCCTGCACATCTGTGGATGACACAAAACATTCACAGGTTGGAGGATCCACACACTTGCCACATATTCCCTTTCACCCCCTCCCCCACACATGCTACACACCTGATATAAAAAAAAACCTTACCTGGCATCACGCCTTCATGACTTGAGTCATAGCCGGGCAGGCCCTCCACTTCTTGCCTATGAAAGGTCTGGGCCACCGCACGCTCCTCCGCTGTCAGCCTAACAGGGCATGGTGGGCCCCCTCCTGTGCCCCTGGCATGGGAAAGCATTCTGGCCAGCTTCTTTTTGACCAGACGCCGGAGGTCATTTATCTTTTTCTCAATCCCCGACCTTTTCCGTGTCTCCCCCTCCCCCGCTGAATTCACCTGGTCAGTGATCATAGGGTGATTGCGCGGCTACATTGCGCAAGTCTAACGTAAAGGTGGTGAGCTACGCCGGTCCAATAATGCGCAGATGTACATGAATCTGGCCCCCTATGTACGTAAGTGCCACATTCTGTTTGTATATGGATTTAAGGAAAAAATATTAGTGATAATATTATTTTAAAAAATTGACATTGTAGGCACATAAAGTTAATATCAAAATGGCAATAATTGCAATAATTACATAAATAAATACATTGATGCATCTAAAAAAAGATACACAATAAATAGCAAAATGCCAAATGGTCTCCCAGAGAAAATACTCAATAACCACTGTGCTTACTCCACGCTGGGTGGAGTAATAATTCCTGGATATAGCCAGATGGATCCTTGAAGCCTTAAAATCAGCCCTACATGTTTTGCGATTTAGAAAGATTTCACTTCTTCAGGAGCTTCTGGATTTTAGAAAAAAACTTCAATTAGAATACAGGGTAGAGTCATAAAATACAGCAAACAAATAGCTTGCACTAAATATACGTCAATGTATATTACTATATGTAAACTCACCAATAACTAGTGCTTAGGAGAATGTCAAAGGTTGCCTTAGTTCAAACAGCACCTGGCTGAAATACACCTCCTTCTGATGGAGTGAGGAAGGGAAAAATAAAGACCACAAGCCCTTGGCAACCACCACGGATGAACACACTGTGCTATTGAAAGGAAAGTGGGGGTGCATCGGGTAAATATGGATAAAAATGTGTGATAAAGAGTGTAAATGATTTCTTTTTTTTTTTACGTATAATGTTTTTTTTTATTTTGAGATATTGGATTACAACAATTACAGTATGTTAGATGACAACAATTAAGAATGAGATACAATATTAGAATACAGATTAGTTCAGTAATTATCATACTGTTGGCGTTGAAGTTGAAGTATTATACAGATTTAAATAGACATAAATAAAAGGAAATGGGGAGAAAAGAAGGGAAGGGAGAGGGTAGTGTTGTTCCGAAGGTGGATTTTCACTTAATTTATTTCACTATATTCCATGAAGGGGTATCAATACCATGACATGAGAACTCTCGGGTCAAAAGAGTCTGAAGTATAGTATATGGCCCAGGGTTTCCATATACTATCGAATTTCTCCAGCCCATTCTTATCTAGCGCTTCCAGTTTAGCATGTACGAATGAAAGATTCATTCTCTTTTCAGCTTCCGGTAACATTAATGTAGGCGATTTCCATGCGCTAGCTATTTCCTGTTTCGCGGCTGTCATAAACAAAATAAATAACTTATGTTGATTCCTTGAAAGGGTTTCTGGTTTAATATTAAGTAAGGCTGTCATTGGATCCGGTAGTATAATGCAGTTAAATATTTTAGAGGCAAACTTGAAGATCCCCTCCCAGAATTTCCTTACAAGTGGACACTGCCACCAGATGTGAATATATGTATTTTTGTCTGGGCAACCATGGAAACAGAGATCTGAGCAATTTGCTGAAAATTTGGCTACTCTATTGGGAACCAGATACCAACGGAAAAGCACTTTGCGTGCTGTTTCTAATGCCGCCACATTTATAGATGGAGAGCTAGTATTAGACCAGATGCTTGCCCATGTATCATTATTAATTGTACATTCTAAGTCTAATTCCCACTTAGCAGTGTAGGAGGGTGTTAGAATGTTGAATATAGTGATCAGTTGGGAATAAATTGTTGAGATACGACCTTTGGCATGTGGATCTTTTAGACATATCCTTTCAAATTGTGTAATATGTTTTGGGTTATCGCTAAGGCTGAGGGAAGGTCCATAAAAGTTCTTGATTTGGAGATATCTGAAAATTTCTGTGTTGGGGAGGCCGGATGCCTCATATAGGTCTGGAAAGGGTCGGATTGTATTTGTTGATGCTATGTGATATAGGCACGTAATTCCAGCCCTGATCCATGCCTTAAAGGTTCTTGGCAATACCCATGCTGGATAAAAGGATGGGTTTTTATAGAAGGAGAGAAGTGGGTTGTGTGGGGATTGTAATCTATAAGAGGTTCTGTACCTGTCCCATAGTGACAGTGAGTGTTTAGAGATTGGATTTTTCAGTTTTCTACGGTTTTGAGGGCTCAGCCAAAGGATATTGTTAGTGGGGAGGGGATCAAAGTCTATTGCCTCAATAAGTACCCACAATGGGATTTCTGTGGTTGAGTGGTACTTAGATAGTTGCGCCAGTTGTGCTGCTTTGTAGTATGTTGCGAAATCTGGAAATCCCAGCCCATCCATCAATTTCGGTAAAGTTAATGTTTTTTTAGGCAATCTGGGTTTTTTCTTCCCCCAGGTGAACTGTGTTGCTTTATGCTGGATCAATCTAAGGAAATAAGCAGGAATGTGAATTGGGAGGGTTCAGAATAGGTATAAAAATTTGGGGAGAATAGCCATTTTTATTATATTGATTTTCCCAAACCAGGAAATCGGTAAAGAAGACCAGTCGGCCAACAATCTAGTGACACTTTTCAGTAGGGGAGGGAAGTTGGCAGCAAATAATTCTGAAGCATTAGCCGTAAGTTGTATACCCAGGTATGGTATACTGCGGTCTGCCCATTTAAAGGGTAGGGAGGACTGTAAATTTTGTTTCAGCGTGTCACTGAGTGAGATATTCAGTGCCAGGGATTTTTGGCTATTAACTGTGAGGCCAGAAATGTGGGAGAAGTCGTGAAGTACCCGCATTAGATTTGGGGCCGATATCTGCGGTGAGGATAAACATAGAATTATATCATCTGTGAATAAACATATTTTGTGATGACATCCGCCTAACAATATACCTGTGATCGTTGGTTCCATCCATATCCTTTGTGCAAGGGGTTTGATAATTAAGGCGAATAATAGCGGCAATAGGGGACACCCTTGACGAGTCCCTCTTTGGATATTAAATTCTTCCGATTTGTAACTGGCATATTTGATCTAGGCCTTGGGATTGTGGTATAGTGCTGCAATCCAACCCATAAAATGTGGGCCAAAGCCCCACTTCTCAAGAGCGAATCGCATATACGTCCATGAGACTGTATCGAATGCTTTTTTTATGTTGATATAAAGAAAGCACAAGGGTATTCGACGAGTTTTGGCTGCATGGGATAGGAGGGCAGCGCGTCTGATGTTATCGCCTGCTTGTCTGATAGGGATGAAACCAGTTTGATCACAGTGTATTAGCTTGCCAATTATCATATTTAATCTGGTTGCTAAAATTTTGGCTAAAATTTTCACATCGATATTCAGCAGGGAGATTGGGCGATAGTTTGACCAAACTGAATCATCCGCATGTGGCTTTGGTAGCATGCAGATAACTGCAGTTAAGGTTTCTTTCCTGAAAGAATGGTTGTCAAAGAGGGAATTAAAGGTATTCGTCAAAATTGGTGATAGGATATCTGTGAAAGTTTTGTAATAGAGGGCGGAAAACCCGTCAGGCCCTGGTCGTTTATTTACTTTCAAGGTTTTGATAGCCTGGGACACTTCTTCACTAGACACCGGTTCCTCCATCATTTCAATTTGTGCCTTGGATAATACAGGGAGGGAGAACTGGGAAAAAAAAGCTGTTTGCCTTTGATTGATCCAACTCGTTATTAGATGAGTAAAGACTTTCTAATTGTGTTTTAAATTTTTGCAGGATTTTTACAGGATTAGTGGAGTGTACTCCTCTTGAAAGCTTTAGGCAAATTGGTTTGTGTGTAAATTATTTCTATGAAAGAGGCAATGGTGACTAAAGCATATCACTGCCTTGCCTATACTTACATCACATTGTCAAAAAAAATAAAAAATACAGGGGAGTCCTGGGATATTGTTGCAGTTCCCCAATGGGACAACATACAATCTGTGAAAGGAGGAACATTATATAACTTATTTAAGATTCTTATTGTATTATTGCACTGTCAGCATACTGCCGAACCATGTGATTAAATACAGATACTATTAAAGTAAAATTACACAGTAATGAGCTTGTGTCTACCTTTAAATGCTCTTGAAATTTTGGCCTGGTAATTTAAATCTATCCACGATTAATGGCTGGCGCTGCACTGATAGCAGAGAATGAGCTTTTTTAAAGTAACAAATCTGATAAAACACAAATACATAATGGTAAATAGATTAATTCAAAGTACCTAAAATTATAGGTCAGAACCTTGACCAAGCCTACCTCCCATCGTTGTTCCTACTTGGGGTCCGCAACACAGATCATCAGGGCTATCGATTGCCAAGAATTCACAGGCACCACCGCTCCCCAAAGCGCCCCGGAGAGCGGCGTCCCAGCTGTGTTGTTTTTATGCACCCCGCTCGGGTGACGTTGAATTTTTTTTTACAATTGTGACTATGTTTAGGATTCAAGAGTATTTTGATTGTTCAAGAAAACATCCAAGTTGGTTCATTGGATAACAATCTATATAACTATACCTGCTTGTCACAAAACTTTATGTATTCATTTATTTATACCTGCTGGTGACAAAACTTTATGTGCCCATTTATATTTATATCTGGTTATATTTAGTTGTATTTCAATTTATCCCATTCATATGAGTGCACAGTGTTGGACACACTTTATACAGAAGATTACCATTAACAATGCTCTTCACATATAAATGTTTTTGACTTTGGGCTTTGTCATTCCGGTTTGCCTCTAATCGTGTGGGAGGTGTTTTATGCTAATTCCAAAACTTTGATTGGTGGTTTGTTTTTTTAACTCTCCCTTTATATACATGCTTAGATCTGGTTTATTTATCTATGATTAGGCATCAAATGATGTGAAACACGTTAGGTATTTTGTCCTTGATTTCTCCACATATGAATTGACTGTACTGTATTGTATTTTACTTAAATTCTACAATAAAAGACGCCTTTCAAGGGTGTGCGGCCTTCCAGGATGCTTTTCCTTTCACAAGCTTGTGCAGAGCCAGGACCTGTAAGGTCACAGTCGGGTGGGAGCTTTTGTGAAGGTTCAGGGGCTTATAGAGCAGCAATCTCTTCCTTCGCAGCAGTTGTAGTGCTAGCAATTTGGCCAAGCTAGCATTCAGACGCTGAGCATGCGAATGGCTGGAACAAATTTATTTTTGCAGTTCAACAACTGCGGTAAGAAAATTTGCTTGCTAAAATCAGATGGTGGTGTACTGCTAGCAGATTGGCTGCAAGTACTTGGGACACCTATTGCTAAACCTTCATTCATCTCAGTGCAGGTTTTTGAGAGGACTGGAGGTATAGTGGGGGTTGGAGATCCCAGATGAGAAGCAAGGAAAAGTCTGTATTTTTCTTTGATGTGTGTCTTTCAAGTGCTGTTGCCAACGGACTGCATGGGAGGTCGTCATATGTCTGGTCTAGCATGATGTGTCCAAGTGGTTGCTGTTCTGGCCACACTTGATCCACTTCAGACATAGGTTGCAAACAGCAACGCTGCGATCTGCTGCATGTGTCAAAGTGGGGAGTCAGCAGTGCCCTGCACCTGCGGAGCTGTGCGATGTGATGCAATAGAGTGGCTGCCCTTAAGCTTCCCCCTGGAGGGCATCCTGCCTTGTTGGAAATCCTCCCTCCCTCCTAGTCACTGAAGCAAACTTGGCAGTATGCTGCAGCTGGGGGAACATGACTGCCAGTTTATTTCCTTCTTGGGCACCCCCTCTCTCTAGGCTCACGTTACTCCCTTCCTCAATCTGGGAACCAACATTGGAGCTTTGAAATCACTGTGAATCCTCCAGCAGTATTTACCCGACACTGTGGTGGAATAGTTCGGGGATACTCCTCTGTGCATGATGGTGGGGCTACAGAAGGAGTGACTGTGGACAAGGAGCCAGTGGAATAGGCCGCTTTGGCAGCTGCATTGGAAGGCAAACGACTCTGAGCCTGGGTGACAGAGGATGAGGACAGCTTTGTTATCCACTCCACCAACTCTTCTGCATGTCCTGGCTTAATAACGAGGCCAGCAGCAGAAAAAAAAAGACAAGTGTGCCCCACGGCCAGCTGCAGACGATGCACCATGTCCATAACCAGCACTGTTGACTGTAGACACAGAGCCTGCTTGCCCACTTTTAGTGGCCTGTGAGCCTCTGCCTCTCCTTGGCAGGCCTTCCAGACATGATGTATTTTTGGTCTTGCAACACCACACTACACTGTATTAGACACTGTGTACACCACCAGAAGTATAGCAGCAACTGCACTACGGCTTCACTGTATCGTGTACACCACCAGAAGTGTACTAGAAACAATACACCACGGAACGCACTGTAAATAAAGGCTACACTGGATGCAGAGTGTGTGTGTTTTGTTGCAAATTATGTGTCCTCAGGCTGCAACAATTTGGCACAAATACCACAATCTCTCCACTGGCTCTGCACACAGCTCCCCAGGCATGCCTCTTTCAGATATCCACTGATCTTCACCAGCTCCTGACCTGAGTCCATCCTGAAGGATTTACCCAGACCGTGCAGACCAACTGCTTTCCAGCTCCTGGTCCAGGACAACTCTCCATGACTATTTAAGGAGAGGCTCCCTCCCAGTTCCAGAGCTCCTCCGCTGGATCCACAACCCCCCAGATGGGGGTGTTTCTCCTGCACGCAGTCTAGCACTCCATCCAGTTCACCCAGTGGACAACCCCCCCCCCCTAGCAGGCTGACTGTGAGTATATGTAGGAGGCCTTGCCCCCCACCAATCCTAGACGGGGATTGGTCAGGGCTCCTCACATGTACTCCATGCCACTCCAACTCTCAGCGCTGCCCCTCTTCCAGAACATTCTGACTGTTAGCAGGGGAGGCGCCCAAAAGCTGAAGTACATGTCAGTCACACCCACTGCTACACTAACCACTCTCTGCCCCCAGATCAAAAACAAACAGGCCAACTCGCAGCATAGGCCTGCTTAAATTTACCAGCACTGACAGAACCTACAAAACACTACACCTCTAGCAGCTACCTATGGTAGAGGGTGCTACACAAAGAAAATATGTATGTTTATTATGTATACAAGAATCTCTCAAGGATTTGACAAGTTTCTTACAACATACGTAGTGCAAGGAAAAGCACTCATAACTAAAGCATGAAGAATAACATTGATGTTAAAAGCTTACACTGCTTGTGAAGCAATGGTTCATTTTTCTGCCGCTGCATACAAGGTTACAAACCTATAGCTTTTTTAACTTGATTATAACAAATATTTCATTTTTAAAGTGTTCATTAATGAAGTTACATATTTTGTATGTGTGTTTTTTTTTTTTTTTTTTAAGCTGGCATAATATACTGTCAAGAAATGTGTAATATAAATGAAAAGGAATAAAAAGCAGTACAGCTCTCACACCATGTGCTTGCATTATTTATCACAATGTGTCAAAATAGCACTGAGAGACATATGTAGGGCACCCTACATTAACAAACAATTTATTTTTGTATGTTTAAACCAATATAACCATAGAAGGAGGAAAATAAAAAGTGAGCAACAGGAAGGTTGAGTCATTTTACCTTTGACCTCTTTCATGTATCCATCAAACAGAAATGAATTTAAAGCCCCTCTAATCTTCATAGCATCTCATGTAGCTTGAGAAGTACAGGGGGCTAAAAAGTAATGCATAAATCACAGGTGTCATGCTATGTTGCTTTTAGCTGTCTTGATATCATAGCAGTGAGGGGTTTTAGATTAGTGGCAATAGAACATACCCTATAGAAATATTGTAGTTTGGGATAAGTAATTTTACTTAGTATGTTTTCCTTAACCACTTAAGGACCCCTTAATGCCGATATACGTTGGCAGAATGGCACCGCTGGGCACAAGCACGTACCTGTACGTCTTCTTTAAGAGCCCAGCCGTGGGGTCGTGAGAGCGCCACCGACGGCACGCTTGCGACCTGGTTCGAAGCTCCGTGACCACGCCCGCGGGACCCGTGGACACGAGGACCTGAAGAACGGGGAGAGGTGTTTGTAAACACACCTTCCCTATTCTTCATTGTGGCAATGTCAGTAATCGTCTGTCCCTGATATAGGGAAAGACGATCACTGACATCACACATCCAGCCCCACCCCCCTACAGTTAGAAACACATATGAGGTCACACTTAACCACTAGGGGGCGCTGAAGGGGTTAACTCCTAAACTGCAATTGTCATTTACACAGTAATCAGTGCATTTTTATAGCACTTTTCACTGTGAATATGACAATGGTCCCAAAAAAGTGTCAAAATTGTCCGATGTGTCCACAGTCACAAAAAAAAAATGGCTGATGGCCGCCATTAGTAGTAAAAAAAAATATTATTAAAAATGCTATAAAACTATGCCCTATTTTGTAAACGCTATAAATTTTGCGCAAACCAATTGATAAACGCTTATTGCGATTTTTATTTTTTTTACCAAAAATAGGTAGAAGAATACGTATCAGCCTAAACTGAGGGAATTTTTTTTTTTTTGTATATCTATTTTTGTTTATAGCGCAAAAAATAAAAACTGCAGAGGTGATCAAATACCACCAAAAGAAAGCTCTATTTGTGGGAAAAAAGAACGCCAATTTTGTTTGTTAGCCACGTCGCACGACCCCGCAATTGTCAATTAACCACTTAAGTCCCGGACCGATATGCTGCTAAATGCCCAAAGGTGTTTTTACAATTTGGCACTAGGCTGCTTTAACTGGTAATTGCGCGGTCATGCAATGTTGTACCGAAACAACATTTGCATCCTTTTCTTCCCACAAATAGAGCTTTGCTGGTATTTGATTGCCTCTGAGATTTTTTTTTTTTGCGATATAAACGGAAAAAGACCGAAAATTTGGAAAAAAAATTATGTTTTCTACTTTTTGTTATAAGAAAGATCGAATAAACTAAATTTTAGTCAAACATTTAGGCCAAAATGTATTCAGCCACATGTCTTTAGTAAAAAAAATCTCAATATAAAAAAAAATTAGCTACCTAGCGGCAATCAGAAAACCGATCGCTTAGTGACACTGGCAATAGGGGGTGAAAGGGTTAACTAGGGCGGTGATCAGGGGGTTAAACCTTTATTAGGGGGGTAGGGGGCTTCCCTGGACCTAAAGGGGCCTAAGACTAACTTCCCTGCAACTTTTAATTGTCACTAAATGCAGTAATCAGTAAATATATGATCACTGCAATCAGTGACACTGTGACAGTGGGCTGGGGGGGGGGTGATCTGAGGGGGTTAAGTGTGCCTATGTGTATGGTGTCAGTGTAGTGTTAGGTGCAACTCACGTGTGATGTCTTCTCTCCTCTCGCCGGAACGAAAAGACCGCCAAGAGGAGAGGTGACATCACTTCCTCTGCCTGTGTTTACATTACACAGGCAGAGAGCGGGCAGAGGTGAAAGCGGATTCACTGGGAGCGTTCGCGAGGGGGTGGACAGAAACGAACAGCCACCCACTCATCCCGGATCGCTCCCAGAGGCTTACCGACCACCGCATGTACCGGGGGAGGGGTCCCGATCGGACCCCCGACCCACTTCTAGGCAGGGACGTGCCGGCACATCCATCTACCTGTACGTGCCATTCTGTGGACGTACTGTATATCTACATGCGGTGGTCGTTAAGCGGTTAAAGCGATGCAGTGCCGAATCGCAAAAAGAGGCACGGTCCTTAACCTGCATAATGGTCCGGGTTTTAAGTGGTTAAAGGGGTTGTAAATGTACAATTGTTTTCCTAAATAGCTTCCTTTACCCTAGTGCAGTCCTCCTTCACTTACCTCATCCTTCGATTTTGTTTTTAAATGTCCTTATTTCTTCTGAGAAATCCTCATTTCTTGTTCTTCTGTCTGTAACTCCACACAGTAATGCAAAGCTTTCTCCCTGGTGTGAAGTGTCGTGCTCACCCCCTCCCTTGGACTACAGGACTCTCCAGTAGTCCAAGGGAGGGGGTGAGCACAACACTCCACACCAGGGAGAAAGCCTTGCATTACTGTGTGGAGTTACAGACAGAAGAACAGGAAGTGAGGATTTCTCAGAAGAAATAAGGAAGATATTTAGGGATTTTTTTTTTTTTTACCTTTACAACCCTTTTAACAGTTAATTTCAAACTAACATTTAAAGGGATTGTAAACCACTTCAATACAGGGCATTTTCACCCCTTCCTGCCCATTTATTTGCGATTCAGCACTGCGTCACTTTAACTGACATTTGCGCAGACGTTCATGTACCCAAGCAAAATGTATGTCCTTTTTTTTCCCACAAATAGAGCTTTCTTTTGGTGATATTTGATCATCTCTGCATTTTCTTTTTTTTCTTTTTTTTACGCTATAAACAAAAAAAGAGAGACAATTTTGAAAAAAACACAATGGGGGTTATTTACGAAAGGCAAATCCACTTTGCACTACAAGTTCACTTGGAAGTGCAGTCACTGTAAATCTGAGGGGGACATGCAAGAAAAATAAAAAACATAATATTTTTTCCTCAGTTTAGGCCGGTATGTATTATTCTACATATTTTCGGTAAAAAAAAAAAAAAAAAATATCACAATAAGCAAATGTTAGTGCAAACGTTATAGCGTCTACAAAATAGGGGATAGTTTTATTTAGGGCATTTTTATTATAAATTTTTTACTAGTAATGGTTGCAATCTGCGATTTTTATTGGGATTGCGACATTATGGCGGACACATCGGACACTTTTGACACTATTTTGGGACCATTGTCATTTATACGGCGATCAGTGCTATAAAAATGTACTGATAACTGTGTAAATTACACTGGCAGGGAAGGGGTTAAACACTAGGGGGCGATAAAGGGGTCAAGTGTGTCCTAGGGAGTGATTCTAACTGTGGGGGGTGAGCTACCAGTGACATGACAGCGATCACTGCAGTAGATCCCTGTCATCACTAGGCAGAACAGGGAAATGCCTTGTTTATATAGGCATCTCTCTGTTTTGCCTCTCCACATGGCAATTGCGAGCCGCCGGCGGACATCAAATTTGCAGGACCTGCGAACGCACTGCTGAGAAGCGTGGTGGGTGCGCATGTAAGCATGCCTGCTAGGCGGCAAATTCAAAGCAACGTAAAAGTACGTTGCTTTGCCTGCCCGTGCCATTCTGCCGACTTATATCGGCGTGAGCCTGTTGGCAAGTGGATAAAACATTTGAGTAATGGGTGGGGGCCTGGGCAGTGTGAGCACTCTTGCTTGTACTTGCATGACCCCCCTATTTGCACTGTTTCTCGTTAAATGGCTGCTTTCACATTGCAGCGTTACCCGCGGTGGCGGTATAGCAGCGCGATTTTAAGCGCTGCTATAACGTCGTATTTACCGCGCTATTCGTCCACTAGTGGTGCGGTCTTAACCCCCGCTAGCGGCCGGAAAAGGCACATTGCGGGCGTTATTACCGCGGTTTCCCATTGATTTTAATGGGAAGGAGCGGTATAGGAGTGGTGAACCCACCGCTACTATACCGCTGTAAAGATGCGGCTAGCAGGACTTTTGGAGCGGTCCTGCTAGCGCACCGCTTCAGTGTGAAAGCCTTCGGGCTTTCACGTTGTTTTTTTTTTTCTTTTTAAACCCACCTCAGACTTCACCGCCAATGAGACCTGCTCACAATAAAAATTGCTTATGACGTCTCTGTTCAGGTTTCGCATCATTTGTGGGTGAATTTTTTATTTATTTTTTCTCATTCTCTGAAAGGGGAAAACCAATACATATTTTGTTTACTTTCACTGATTTCAATCTCCCCTATAATCCTTTAATTATTCTATCCCTTATACCCTGTTTCTGATCCTTCTCCAATACTCTTTTATTTTTGGGCATGTCCACCATATATGTACCATATCTCCAGTCTGTCTGCAACCGCGCCAGCACAGTTCTGAGGCCCCGTACACACGGCCGAGGTTCTCGCTGAAAATCAGCGAGAACCTCGCTGGAATGCACATTCCAGCGAGGACCTCGGCCGTGTGTACGGTCTCAGCGAGCTTCCCGTCGGGAAGCCCGTCGAGCCGAAATAGAGAGCACGCTCTCTATTTCCTCGACGGCCCGCCTGGAAGAATGGCTGGTTGCCATTCCCGACGGGCGGGTCGCCGAATTCGACGGCCGGGAGAGAACCTCGACGGGCGGAACGATGTGTTCTGCCCGTCGAGGTTCTCTGCCGTGTGTACACGGCCTGAGACTTCTGTCTTATATTTGTGTGCCTTGTCTGGAGTAATATACCACCTCGTTAGTAGTGTTGCTCACGAATATTCGCATTGCGAATATTCGGATCGAATATTGCATATTCGAGTAATCGCGCAATATCTCGAATATCGCGGTGAATATTCGCAATTCCGAATATTCGGATTTTTCAAAATGTATTTTTAAAACAGATCACATCCTAGTGATCTCCATCGATGTCTAAAAGCATTGCTGTGCTGATTGAGAGACCCTGGGCCGAGTAGCTCATGCGATCCTTTTATGCTGCCGAATAATCGCAATGCGATTATTCGGCAATAGGAATATTGCGCGATTATTTTCTCCGCCCTTCATTTGCATCAGAGCCAATCAGATTTCTCTGAATATTCGACAATGCGAATATTCGGCAATAGGAATATTGCGCGATTATTTTCTCCGCCCTTCATTTGCATCAGAGCCAATCAGATTTCTCCGAATATTCGACAATGCGAATATTCGGCAATAGGAATATTGCGCGATTATTTTCTCCGCCCTTCATTTGCATCAGAGCCAATCAGAGTTCCCCTACCACAGTTGTCAGAGGTTAGCAACCTCCACATCAACCAATAGGAACCTGCCTGCACGACCATTATATAAGCTAACTCCCAGCATGATTTTATTGCAGATTCACATGGTGGTTATAGAGAGAGGAGTGTTTCTGTGCTATCTCTGAGCTTGCATTAGCATTGTAGTGCATTTCAGTTCTCTGGTTCCTGCTGTTTCATTTCAGTTCTCTGGTTCCTGCTGCTTATATTTCTAAACTGCTTTTTTCAAAGCAAGAGACCCAAAAGCTTTTTTAAAAGCTCATATTTGTGTTGTTGTTTTGCAGTTTATTTTAGCTTAGTGTTAGATAGATAGATAGATTTCAGTGTACTTAGTGTAATTGTTCTTTAAGGTAGCTTAGTTTAGCGTGTGTTTAGTGTCTGTTTTTGTTTTCTAAAAAAAAAAAAAAAAAAAAAAAAGTTAGTTTTAGTTTATTCATATACTTATCTCTGCTGTGTTAGCAGAGTTACTGTTGCATATTAGTTTAGTACTTGTAATCCTCGTCTTTGTCCTTGTCAGTCAGTTTAAAAAAATAAAAAAAAAAAAAATTTTTTTAGCTTTAGTTTATTCATTTAAGTGTGTGACTAAGCACTGCAGGGTTAGTGTTTAGTGCATAGCTGTCTAGTACGTCTTTGTCTGCGTGCCTGTCTTGTCCTTTATCACATTTACCTCCCCCCCAATAAAGTTTACCCACCCCCCCACATCAGCATGAGCAGCATACGTGGCTGTGGCCGTGGCAGCAGGTGTAGGGGAGTTACTCCCAGTGCTGGGTCGCTGCCAGCACGGGGTACCTCTCGCGCCCCTACTACTGGTAGAGGATCAGGCGGAAGGGGAGTCCGCCTCATCCGGGAGTTTTTCCCCTCGGGCAGCCACCCGATATTGCCCTCCCAGGCTTCAGCAGTGGTGGAATATATGGGGCACAGCAGTGCCACTGAGTCATCAGTGCCGACTCCAAGTAGCACCACCACCAGTACACCGGTGCCTTTAGTACCCACCCCCAGCCCCCAAGAGTCCAGCCTCATACTGTTTGACAGTGACAGTGAGAGGGAGATCTTGGGGGAGGTCCTGCATCATGCAGACATAGATTTATGTCCTGATGGTCAGGACCTTTTTGAAGGGTTCATGGAGGAGGAGGATAGGGTATCGGCTGTCAGTAGCCCAGAGATATCCCTTCCAAGTGGTGCTGGTGTTTTTCTGCAGGAAACACCCGCACCTAGTCAGACCCATGCGTCGGTGAGGGGACATCGGAGCCAGGCTAGCGGCTCCATGTCAGATGTCTCCCTCAGACCACCACATGTCAGCCCTGGGTCTGACATATCTGGGGGCGGAGAGGAGGATGACCCAACATGGGTGGCACCTGGCTTGTCGGTTCACAGCAGCAGTGACGACGAGGAAGGTAGGCACCCTGGGGAAACGGTGCGCCAGGTCACCAGGGAGACCAGCGTCAGGGTCTCCACTGATGATGGCAGCAGGAGGTGGCAGCAGCAGCAGGCAGCTCCACCTGTGCGCACCGAGTCCCAGCAGGTGCAAGTCAGCGTCACCCCATCTGACAGGAGGGCGGCGCTGAAGTCATCTGTCTGGGCCTACTTGACCCTGGTAGCAGATAACCCTACCGTGGCCATCTGCCAGATCTGTCGTGCCAGGGTGAAGAGAGGGAAGTGCTTGGCTCGGGTGGGTACCACAGCCCTGAACCAGCACCTGAGAATAAATCACTGGCGGGAGTTTGAGCAGATGAAGCGTGGTGGTGGTAGCAGCGCCACCACCACAAGTGAGCAGGGTACAGCAGCCCCTGCCACAGCTTCATCTGTTGCCAGCAGGTCATGCCCCCCCGCTCCCTCTAGTAGAGGTACTGGTACCGGCAGTCAGACCTCTACTTCCACAGCACCCTCCTCGTCTGTGTCCTGCACTGCCGTCCGGCGCCAGGCGTCGCTTTCCGACGCATTTGAACGCACCACTCCCTTCCCCCCTGGAGACCGACGTGTGCGTTCCCTCAATGGGCTCCTGGCAAGGGTTATTGCCCAACATCTGCTGCCCTTCAACATCATTGACAGCAACCCCTTCAGGCAGATGTTGGAGCAGGCCCAACCCCAATGGCGTGTCCCCAGCCGCCATTTCTTTGCCAGGACTGGTGTCCCTGCCCTACACCAGCACATTGTGCAGAATGTAACCCTGTCGCTGGATCACGCTGTCAGCGACAGGGTGCATCTCACAATGGATGGCTGGACCAGCAGGCATGGGCAGGGCCGCTACATCAGTTTCACGGCCCATTGGGTTTCCCTCCGAGGTGCCGGGGAGGGATCGGCGGCATCAGATTTTGTGGTGCCGCCCCGGGGTGTCCAGGGGAGAACTGCTGGTCTCCCTCAAGCCACTGTCTCCGCAGCTGCTGAGCCTCCCAGCAAGCGCCCCCGTAGCTACTCAAGTGTGGGGCACGTGCGCTGTCAGGCCGTGCTCCAGCTTGTTAGTTTAGGGGACCGGAGACACACTGGCAAAGAAGTGCTGACCGCACTTCAGGCTCAGGTCCAGAAGTGGCTGACACCCCGAAGGCTCCAGGCAGGTATGGTTGTCTGTGACAAGGGCAGCAACCTACTCTCCGCCCTTCAGGCTGGCAGTCTGACCCACGTGCCCTGTCTGGCACATGTCCTCAACCTTGTGGTGCAGAAGTTCCTGCGCACCTATCCTGGGTTGAGTGACATTGTGCTAAGGGTGCGTAGGATTGCCAGCCACTTCAGGCGCTCCCCAACCGCTACCGTGTCCATGTCTCATTTGCAGCGGGACAAGAGCCTGCCCCTTCACAGGCTGATTGTGGACAGTGTGACGCGGTGGAACTCCACCCTCCACATGCTGGAGAGGTTGTGGGAGCAGCGAAGGGCGGTGAAAGAATACCTGCTGGATCAAGGCAGTGGCGGGCCATCACAGACACTCCCGTACATCACCAGTTTGGAGTGGGGGCAGATACACCAGGTCTGCCATGTGTTGGCCCCTTTCGAGCAGGCGACCAAGATGGTGAGCAGGGAGCATGTCGGCCTCAACGACGTGCTCCCTATAGTGTTCCTGCTGGACAGGGCACTAGATCGCCTGCTCGAAGCTGGGGAGACTGCCTTGGTGGAGCAGGAGGCAACACTGCCCCACCAAGACCAGGCCCAGGACGAGGAGGAGGAGGATGATGATGATGAGGAGGAGGTTACTGGTGACGTCCTGGAGTCAGGGCCTGGTCAGGAGGGAGAGCCGGTGTTGGGGGCACCGATAGTCCGGGGGTTGGGCATCTCTGTGTGCGAGCAGCAGCGCCTCCATGATGAAGAGTCGGACTTCATGGACCCGGGCAGCCGTGAGGAGTCACAGCAGGCTGTGCTCTTCCCCATGGCTGCCCACATGCTGAGATGCCTCAGGAGGGACCCCCGGGTTAAAACTATAAAGGAGAGGGATGATTTTTGGATGGCTACCCTTTTAGATCCAAGATGTAAGGGGAAACTGGAGCAGTTCCTCCTAGCCAGCCGGAGGCAGCACCGGATGGAGGAACTGCAGGCACGCCTAGTCAGCCGGTTGGAGCAGGCAACTCCCCGGCCTCCAGTTGTCCCCCCTCATCTCACCCAGCAGGTGGCTGCACCCAGCAGCAACATCAGCAGCCGAGCAGGGGACCTAATGGGTGAGATGAGGATGTTCTTCCAATCTGAGCGACCCAGTACCAGCAGCAGCAGCAGCAGTCACCACCAGCAGCTGGCCCACATGGTGGCAGACTACATGGGGTCCGTCAGTGCTTCTGACAGTATGAGCACCGACGACCCCATGGAGTACTGGGTTGCCAGATTGGACACCTGCCGCGAGCTCGCTCAGTATGCGCTGCAGTTATTGTCTTGCCCCCCCTCCAGCGTACTATCTGAGCGGACATTCAGCGCGGCAGGTGGGGTGGTCACGGATAAGAGGACCCGTCTGTCCACAGACTCCGTGGACAGACTCACATTCATCAAGATCAGGAGTCTCCAAACTATGGCCCTCCAGGTGTTCAGGAACTACAATTCCCATCATGCCTAGTCATGTCTACGAATGTCAGAGTTTTACAATGCCTCATGGGAAGTGTAGTTCCACAGCAGCTGGAGGGCCGTAGTTTGGGGATCCCTGATCAAGATGAATGAGTCCTGGATCGGCGGTGACTTTCTGGCACCCGCCTTCGGTTCAGGGCGCTGAATGGTCCCTTGTCATTCATCCAATCTATTTATACCAGGGGTGTCAAACTCCATTACATCTTGGGCCGCATCAGCATTATGGTTGCCCTCAAAAGGGCCGGTTATATCTGTAAGATTAGATGTCCAGCGCATCCCCTCCCCTTACATCAGATGTCAAGGGCCACCCCACCATTTCCCCCCTACCATCAGAAGTTGAGTTCCCCCTCTCCCTTACATCACAGTGCATCCCCCTTTCCTTATGCTGCTGCTGGGAAGAAGTTGGATGCATTGCTTGAAAGCAGAAAGTAAGGGTCTGGAGGGCCGCATTCGGCCTGCGGGCCTTGTGTTTGCCACCTCTGATTTATACCTTTGAAACTCATAGTGGGCAGGTAGTGTTAAGGGCATAAATATTTCCATGCTGTGTCATTAAGCCACTATAAGGAGTCCTGATGCTGCTGCCACATTATTTTGAAATGTAATTTCTCAATGCTCATCATGAATTTAAAAGGTCACGTATAGCATAGAAATAACGTTAATCAAACTTTTATATTATGAGGCACTATGGTATAGTCAGGCTACAGCTACTTAAGGCCTCTGTCATTCTGCTTTTCAAATTCAAATCACCATGCTAATGCAACTTCAAGCTTTTGTAATTTTGCCACGATATGGGCTCCTACTGCTAATGCCAAAAGGCTGAGTGATTATGTACCGATATATTACTCATACTGGTGCTGTCACCTTTTGTCTGTGGGATTTGCCACTTTCTTACTACTGCTGGTGCTGCTGCCACCTCTTCCACGAGTGATAAAACACTTTATTGTGTACTGTTACTAATACTTCGGCTGCTCAGATACCTATGTGACAAGTTCTTTGCCACCATATGCTACAATTACCAATGCTGCTGCTGGTGCTGCTGCCACCTCTTCCACGAGTGATAAAACACTTTATTGTGTACTGTTACTAATACTTCTGCTGCTCAGATACCTATGTGACAAATTCTTTGCCACTATATGCTACAATTTCCAATGCTGCTGCTGTGCTGCTGCCACCTCTTCCACAAGTGATAAAACACTTTATTGTGTACTGTTACTACTATACTGCTGCTGCCAGTGCTCAGATAGTATACCTATGTGACAAGTTCTTTGCCACTATATGCTACAATTACCAATGCTGCTGCTGTGCTGCTGCCACCTCTTCCACAAGTGATAAAACACTTTATTGTGTACTGTTACTACTATACTGCTGCTGCCAGTGCTCAGATAGTATACCTATGTGACAAGTTATTTGCCACTATATGCTACAATTACCAATGCTGCTGCTGTGCTGCTGCCACCTCTTCCACAAGTGATAAAACACTTTATTGTGTACTGTTACTAATACTTCTGCTGCTCAGATACCTATGTGACAAATTCTTTGCCACTATATGCTTCAATTACCAATGCTGCTGCTGTGCTGCTGCCACCTCTTCCACAAGTGATAAAACACTTTATTGTGTACTGTTACTACTATACTGCTGCTGCCAGTGCTCAGATACCTATGTGACAAGTTCTTTGGCACTATATGCTACAATTACCAATGCTGCTGCCACCTCTTCGACAAGTGATAACACACTTTATTGTGTACTATTACTACTATACTGCTGCTGCCAGTGCTCAGATACCTATGTGACAAGTTCTTTGCCACTATATGCTACAATTTCCAATGCTGCTGCTGTGCTGCTGCCACCTCTTCCACAAGTGATAAAACACTTTATTGTGTACTGTTACTAATACTTCTGCTGCTCAGATACCTATGTGACAAATTCTTTGCCACTATATGCTACAATTACCAATGCTGCTGCTGTGCTGCTGCCACCTCTTCCACAAGTGATAAAACACTTTATTGTGTACTGTTACTACTATACTGCTGCTGCCAGTGCTCAGATAGTATACCTATGTGACAAGTTCTTTGCCACTATATGCTACAATTTCCAATGCTGCTGCTGTGCTGCTGCCACCTCTTCCACAAGTGATAAAACACTTTATTGTGTACTGTTACTAATACTTCTGCTGCTCAGATACCTATGTGACAAGTTCTTTGGCACTATATGCTACAATTACCAATGCTGCTGCTGTGCTGCTGCCACCTCTTCCACAAGTGATAAAACACTTTATTGTGTACTGTTTTTACTATACTGCTGCTGCTCAGACACCTATGTCACACGTTATTTGCCACTATATACTACTATTACCACTACTGCTGCTGTCAAGTCTTGCCCAAGTGTTTAGATGCTATCTAGTACTATTAACACTACTGCTTGTAAATGTTGTGTGTGTGATAATTACTTTATATTAGAATACTACTGCCTTCATGCTGAGTAATGCTTCATGACCTCTCTGGCACAGCGGACACACCAACAGCCTCCGCTACAAGCTACCAGACCGGATCGTAACAGCAAGTGTGACTAAAACAATAAACTTTATCTTAAACCCTGGTTTGCGGCCTGTTGATGTTGATGTGGATGTTGATGTGTTAGATGTGAAGTTAGATGTGTTGAAAAACCTAACAATCTCAATAAGAAAGGAAACATTTGAAAAAAATAACTTTTTTTATTAAAAAAAAAAAAAAAAAAATCAAACACACTCATGCATCTGCTTCTGAAGATCTGCCAACTCAGCCATAATTTTTCCTTGCTGTTGCACCATCTTCTGGTTTTCGCGGTCTAGAAACTGCATTTTGCGTTTGTTTGCAAGGATTTGGTCATAGGTCCTCTGCAACTCAGCATACTTGTGGTCAATCTTTTTTAAAACTGTTAGGATATAAAAAAAAAACATTTGGATTTCAAAGACCGTTACAAAATAAATATAATATTTATGTTGCTTATTAAACAATCATTATCATGTCTATACAATTGTTATGTGTCTAGATCATATACTTCTTGATAGAAGTATATGTGCTAGACACATAACAATTGTATAGACATGATAATACCATATACCATATTACCATATTATTGTTCTGAAATCTGATGGGCGCGCTTTGAATGCTGTCCATTTTTATATCTACATCTTATTGTTGAAATGTCATTAATTTTTGTGCACATATTTACCCTCCTGACCGATGCTCACAGCAACGGTCTCATCCTCCTGCTCCTCTTCTCTCAGATTGGGTACACCACCAGAAGTTTGGGGGGGGTGGGGTTGCAGCTCCTTCTCTTGCTCCTCCACAAGAGCTGTGGCTGACGAGTGGGAGGGCCCTGGATGCTCCTCATTCCTCTCCTCCTCTGCATCCTCCTCCTGCTCCTCCTCCTCTACATCCTCCTCTGCGGCCTGTCGCCTTGTGCGTTTATGGCGCACAGATGGTAGAGCAACATCTATAATAACACAATGTCCATATATGTAAAAATGTTTTATAATAACATATGCAAATTCTGTGTACTCTGCTGTATTGTATATGAATACAAATAAATTTATATAGACAGTTAACCAATGGGACAATGTTATATTAAAGGGTCTTGCGGGCACTACAGGGGACTGAGTGTGAGCTGGGCTGCCACCATGGTAAAATGAGCTGTTTTTGTCTCCTTTGTTTTGTTCAGACGATCTCATGTTAAAAAAAGGGCCTGATGGAGCACACAGGATTACTATGACAACCCCACGCCTAACACAGGAATTTAGTGGGAATCTATATATATAAAACTTAACGTGTGTGTGTGTGTATGTATGTATGTATGTACCAGCATCGCGTCCAAATGGCTAAAGATATTTACATGAAACTTGGCACACAGGTTACTTATATGTCAGCCACAAACATAGGATAGGTGGTTTAACCCTTACCCACCCCCATTTGCCATGGTCGGGGTTTTTCTTTAAAGTCCCATTCTACTATGGGAAATACATGATACTTCATAACAGCTGTAGATATTTCGATAACACTTGGTCACATGTTACTTTTACGTCCACTTAAAGTATAGGATCGTTAATTTATCCCTTAACTACCCCCATTTGTGAGAGTCAGGTTTTTTGTTTAAAGTCCCATGCAAAGCAATGGGAAAAGTATGTTCCCACATAACTTCTGCGTTCCTGTCTGCTGTCCCATGTCTTTTTTCAACAGTACTATAAATACCTTGGCTGGTGGTGGTGATATATGTTACCACAACATGGCGTCTGGGTTAACAACATCTGCCCTTACATTAATTACATATGACCTTACATAACTGTCACCAAAGGAGCTGCGGTGGCTCAATGCGATTGGCACTGCGCCATTCACCTCTGCAGCTAGGGGTTCGGATCCCGCTCTCGGCTACATGTGAATTGAGTTTGGTGGTCTCAGCCCGGCTCCCGGTGGGTGTGCTATGCGAGGTAAGCCTGCGCTTAGTACGCCCACCCCCCTCCCACAAAAACCACCACACTTACACACGCACTCGAAATTGGGTTAACATGCACGCACTCTGACCACGCGGTCTCTAAAAAGAGAGGCGAAGGACTAACGGGGCTGGTTGAGCAGGCAAATCCTCTCACTCCCTTATAGGGAGTCCCTCTGCCCCGTTGGGCTTCAAAGCCACCCGGGGCATGGAGAAAGGTGGCAGATTGCCTCTGGGGGAGGCCTGCCTACTCCCAACTCCTGCAGTCCGGCTCCTCTCTCGAGTACATGCACAAAATACACTTTAGAAAAAAAAGAAAATACATAACTGTCACCAATAACTTAACTGGATGATATTCATCCCGTATACGCTTGACCTGGTCCATGTGGCGCCTCTTCAGGTCCGACCATTTTTTTAATATGGCCACTCGGTCATGTGTGCAGCCATGTTGGTCGTGTAAGTCCTGAATTAGGGAGCTGATCACTTTTTTCTGCCTGCGTCCGCTCCTGATCATAGCCCTTTTGCAGGAACCTCTGCAAGATGAAGAACAAAGTATATTACAATACTTTTGTTTAAACCCTTATGGATATATGACGGAAATCTATGGTATTCAACAATTGGAAGCATTCTCGCCTTATTAATCAATGACAGTTAATGGCTGTCCGGTAATACTGGGGAGTTGTTTTGCAACAGCTGTAGGCTCCGTTTAGTAAACAGTGCCGTACCAGATGTTTTTTTTTATTGTGGAGGGGAGGGTGGCTATGTAGGGGTATGTGTATATGTTTTGTTTTTTAATTTATATTTAGTGTGGTGTCGTGTTTTTAAGGTACAGTCAGAGGGGCGTGGGGTTCACAGTAGTTTCCTGCTGATGGTTTGAGCTGCAGCGCCAAATTTGCTTCAGCTAGAAGCACACTGTAAGCCCCAGCCCATGTGAATGTACCCTGTACATTCACATTGGGGGAGAGGGGGGGGGGTTATTGCAGCCAGTTGCATGCAAGGAGTTGTAGTTTTGCAACAGCTGGAGGCAGAATGGTTGCAAAACACTGCGCGTTTGTTACCTAACTCAGGGTTTCAAGACCAGTCCACCTCCAGCTGTTGCAAAACTACTACTACCATCAGCCATGGTCTGTCAGTGCATGGTAAGAATTTTACTTTTGCTGCATCTAGGGTGCCACAGTTTAGAGACCCGTGTATAGTGGTCTGAAAAATGTGGGCCTGCAGAACTTGCAAAACTAGAAGTGCCAGCATGCCCAGTAGGGTTGCCACCTGTCCAGTTTTCACCCGGACAGTCCGGGTTTGGACACATGTGCCCGGTTTTGAAGCCATCTGAAACCCGGGCACATTTAAAAATGGGGAGGTCGAGTTGTATGCTAATAAAAGGGGGGCCCTGGGGGAAGGTCGATGCATGCTGATATAAAGGGGGGCCCTGGAGGAGGTCTGGTCTATGCATGCTGCCAGTGGCGGCTGGTGCCATGCCATGAAACCGCAGCCACCGTGCCATCAAAATGCAGCCACTGTGCCATGCCATCAAAACTCAGCCACCTGGAGGAGGTCTGGTCTATGCATGCTGCCAGTGGCGGCTGGTGCCATGCCATGAAACCGCAGCCACCGTGCCATCAAAATGCAGCCACTGTGCCATGCCATCAAAACTCAGCCACCGTGCCATCAAAACGCAACCACTGTGCCATTCCATAAAACGCAGCCACCATGCCATCAAAACGCAGCCACCATGCCATCAAAATGCAGCCACTGTGCCATCAAAATGCAGCCACTGTGCAATGCCATCAAACGCAGTCACTGTGCCATCAAACGCAACCACTGTGCCATGCCATCAAAACGCAGCCACCGTGCCATCAAAACGCAACCACTGTGCCATGCCATAAAACGCAGCCACCGTGTCATCAAAACGCAGCCACCATGCCATCAAAACGCAGCCACTGTGCCATGCTATCAAAACGCAGCCACCATGCCATAAAAATGCAGCCACTGTGCCATCCCATCAAACGCAGTCACTGTGCCATCAAACGCAACCACTGTGCCATGCCATCAAAATGCAGCCACCATGCCATCACAACGCAGCCACTGTGCCATGCCATCAAAACTCAGCCACCGTGCCATCAAAACGCAACCACTGTGCCATTCCATAAAACGCAGCCACCATGCCATCAAAACGCAACCACCATGCCATCAAAACGCAGCCACTGTGCCATCAAAATGCAGCCACTGTGCCATGCCATCAAACGCAGTCACTGTGCCATCAAACGCAACCACTGTGCCATGCCATCAAAACGCAGCCACCGTGCCATCAAAACGCAACCACTGTGCCATGCCATAAAACGCAGCCACCGTGTCATCAAAACGCAGCCACCATGCCATCAAAACGCAGCCACTGTGCCATGCCATCAAAACGCAGCCACCATGCCATAAAAATGCAGCCACTGTGCCATCCCATCAAACGCAGTCACTGTGCCATCAAACGCAACCACTGTGCCATGCCATCAAAACGCAGCCACCATGCCATCACAACGCAGCCACCATGCCATCAAAATGCAGCCACTGTGCCATGCCATCAAAACGCAGCCATCATGCCATCAAAACGCAGCCAATGTGCCATGCCATCAAAACGCAGCCACCATGCCATCAAAACGCAGCCACTGTGCCATGCCATCAAAATGCAGCCACCGTGCCATCAAAACACAGCCACCGTGCCATCAAAACGCAGCCACTGTGCCATGCCATCAATTTTCACCACTATGCCATCAAATGCAGCCACTGTGCCCCCAATTGTCACCACCGTGCCCAGTACCCCCCTGGCACTTACCTTTCTGGCTTCTATGTCCCTCGATGTCCCTCGTCCTGCCCTCGATGACGCTTCAGCCAATCAGGTTACCTGATTGGCTGAGACGCCTGTCAGTCTTATCCTCGGAACGCACGGTCGGTACCTCCCGAGGATAAGCTACAAAAAAATTGACGTGCGTGGCTAAAGTGTTCGGGTTTGGCTTGACGAAAAGGTGGCAACCCTAATGCCCAGGCATGCTGGAAGTTGTAGTTCTGCAACATCTAAAGGGCAATATGTATTCGAACGTCCTTGGGCCTTAAGGACCCTGAAGTCAGGACGTTCGCATACGTCCTATGTCCACAACATGTTAAATTAATTATGCTAAATAGCAAGGAAAGTGCCTAAATACACATTTTCCAACCAGGGTGTCTGCAGCTGTGCAGGCATGCTGGTAGTTGTAGTTTTGCAACAGCAGGAGACACAATGTTTGGGAAATACTAATATCTGATCTTATATACTAACTTTTAAACTAGTCTAAAATGCAGTTAAAGCTAATGAAATAACAGTGGTGAAAATACTTACACTAATCAGCATCTTTTCCTCACTGGGTGTAAAATTGCTTCCAACCATTTTCACTCCCAAGGACTGGGCAGCAAAATTGCGAAGCGAAAACGAGCTGGCAGGTAACTGGCACGGATCCAGGAAATGGTCGCGTGTTGGTCGCGTGTTGTTCTCGCGTTTGCGCATGCGCGAACGAGAATTTCGCAATAACCGCAATCGCAATCGCATTAGCGAAATTTCGCAATATTGTTTTTTCGCTAAAATATCACGAATATTCGATTTTAGCGAATATTTCTCGAATATTCTACTATATATTCGTGATATATCGCAAAATCGAATATGGGGTATTACGCTCAACACTACTCGTTAGACATTGGTAATTTAGTTCTGTTACTTTACTATTTACAGATGAGGTGTACACTCTTCTCCATATTTGTTTTAGATCTAGGTTACTCAGAGGACCCCAATTCCTCCTCCCATGTTTTAATATATGGTGGAGTACCTGGCTGTTCTAAATCTATTAAACTTTTGTATATTTTAGACATTACTCCTTTTCCTCCTTTCTCTAAACAAATTACTCCTTTTCCTTCTTTCTCTACACAAATTTTCCCCAGGGGGCGAAGGTTTTCCATCGATCTATTCGGCTGGGGGAGAGCTTCAAAAAAATGTTTTAACTGGCCATATCTCCATTTATTTATTTCCAATACTTCCCCTCTATCTTTTAGTTCCTCATAAGAACTTAACTTCTCTCTCGTCATGATATCTTTCAGCTGGGCATTTTTTTTTTATCCAATTCCCAAATACTTTATCCCAGGTGGAAAAAATGTTGATTCTTTTAGTGGCATTAATGGTGAGTTGAAACCCCATTTTTCTCTCTTATGTACTTTATCCCATATTTTAATTGCGTGCCGTGTAATATCATGTGACTGTCTATTTAACTCCCTGTATTTATCTAGAATCCAGATAATATTTCCTAGTGCTGCCTTACTTATCTGGCATTCCATGCCTACCCACCTTTTTTGCTTAGTGTCTCTGACCGAGTCTATTACTCTAGTGAGAATTATTGCCTGATAATAACTTTTTAAGTCTGGTGCTCCCCAACCCCCTTGTGTTTTTTTTTTTTTTAAAGTTGCCCAGCTGATACAAGCTTTTTTTCCCTGCCAAATACATTTTAGGAAAAATGTTTGTATGGACTTAAAAAACTTCTGGGGTGGGCTATTGGTAACATCTGTATCTTATAAGTAATTTTGGGCAATATTACCATTTTTAGTATGTTCATCCCCCCCCCCCCCCCCCCAGGATATATGTCCTGCCTTGATTCTGCCCAGTTCTGTTCTAATATCTTCCAATAATGGTAGGAAGTTTATCTTGTACATTCTCCCCTTTGATATTGCTATTTTTACCCCTAGATATTTTATTTCCTTTTTCCCCCACACGAATGGGAACTCCTTTTGATACCTGGCTTGATCTTCCTTGGTTATATTGATGCTCAGTATTTCAGATTTGGTAGAATTCATTTTAAAGTTGGACACCTCTCTGTATTGCTTCATTGCTTTTACTATACTTGGTAGGGTTGTTCTCGGTTGAGTTAAATAGAACAGGATGTCATCTGCGTAGGCCGCAAGTTTATGTTAGTCCTGACCGACTTTTATTCCCTTTATATCCAAGTTTTTTCTTATACCCTCTAGGAATGGCTCTAGTCCTAACACAAATAATAATGGGGTCAGGGGGCAACCCTGTCTTGTACCATTATGAAGCTCGAATGCTTCAGAAAGGGGCCCATTAATTTTTACTCTTGCACTCGGTTTATTATACAGAGCCCTGATCCAGTTTAACATTTTTGGTCCTACCCCTATTACTTCCAGTGTCTTAAATAAGAAGCCCCAGTCTACTCTGTCAAATGCTTTCTCTGCATCTACTGACAAGATTAGACCTGGGGCTCCACTATCCCTGATTTTCTGAATAGCTAATAGCGTTCTGATACCATTATCTCTGCCCTCCCGTCCAACCACAAACCCAACTTGATCCGTGTGGATCAGATCCGTCATAATTTGTTTCAATCTCCCTGCTAATATTTTGGAGAATATCTTGGTGTCACAGTTCAGGAGGGATATTGGTCTGTAGCTCGAACACAATGTCCTATCCTTTCCATCTTTCAGAATCAGAGTTATGGAGGCTTCTATTGCTTCTTTATGCATTTCCCATTTATCGCCTAAACCATTCAGGTATGAACACATTTGTTTGCTAAATGTTTCCCTGGTTTGTTTTCCCATATGTATCTCTCTTTCTTAACTTGGTTAAAGACCCTTCTAGTTTCCTGCTCTATTTGCTCTCTCAATTCTTCTCTCTTAATATTTAACTTTAATACGATTTCTTTATTTCCTTCTATTTATGCTGTTGTTCTAAGTTATAGATTTCTTTTGTAAGCGTTGATCTCTTCTCCTTATTTTTTTTATTTTTTTTTCTGCCCCTACCTTAATTAGTAATCCCTGCACAAATGCCTTATGGGTCTCCCATACTGTCGCCTCCGACACTTCATCTGTTAAATTTATCTCAAAGAATTCTACCAATTCTGTTTTTATCCTGGATTCAATAGTTTTGTCTTGAAGGAGTTCTTTGTTTAGCCTCCATTTCGTGTGGTTGTTTAGCTTCTTCCCTATTTTTAATCTGAGTGAAACTGGCGCGTGGTCCGAAAAGGTCGCTATTCCTATGTTAGAATTGCTTATATTTTCTAGGACTCTATGTTCAGTTAAAAAAAAATCAATCCTCGAGTACGTCTCGTGTACAGGGGAGCGGAATGTATAATCCTGGAGTTTCTTATGTTGTACCCTCCAAACGTCTACTAGTTGGAATTGATAGAGTTTTTTTTTTCAATTTATTTCTCCATGTCATTCTGGTCCCCTATGCACGAGACGTACTATCTAATTCTGGATCCATGTGGAAATTGAAGTCTCCTGCTAGGATAGCTATTCCATGTTTAAACTCCATAAACTCCGTAATTATCCTTATTACATAACAAATAGGGTTTTTATTTGGGCTGTATATATTTGCCAATGAGATCTCTACTCCATTCAATTTTCCTCTCAGAAATAAATATCTCCCCTCAGGATCTACCCTCTTTTGTTCCACTATGAACCTGTTCTCTTTGGAGAAACCAATTGCTATCCCTTTAGCTCGACTTATTGGGGAATCTCCAAAATACCATGAAGGGAAAAACTGAAACATATTCTTACGGTTTGCCTTGGCTATAAGATGCGTCTCCTGTAACATAATAACATCTCCCTTCATGTCTCTGAGTTCCCTCATTATATTTGCACACTTGATGGGTGCATTCAGACCTCTCACATTATATGATATGATATTTATCTATGACATTTTATTTCTTTTTTCAATAGGACTCCCCTTCTAAATTCAAGGTATCCTGAGGTTCCCCCCTTCCCTACTGGGATTCCCTCCCCCTCTCTTACTTCCCCTCCCCCGTACCTCGCTCCCCTCTTCCCCCCTCGCCCTCCCCTCTCCCCATTCCCTTGGAGGAAATACTGCCCTCTCTGGGGCTCTTGACCGTGGCCCTCCTTTCCATATCCCGGCCCCTGGCTCCTCCTCCTCGAGGTTGAGCTCTATGAGGGAGCAGAGAACCCCCCCCTCCCTTACCCTCCCACCATCCCCCCATCCCTCCGTATCTCTCCCACATATAAACCCCCTTCTCTCTTTCCCCTTTGTCTATGTCTTTTTCTCCCCTACCCCTCCTGAACTTAGCTATTTCTTGCTACATTTTCTTTCTGCCCGGAAGTTTCTTCCATACTGGTTGCCAAGCTTGCCCATCCTCTGTACTATCTGTTTGGACCTTCTTTTCCCACCATCCTGGGATCTCAATTAGATCAATATTCAACCTCCTACAGAAGTTTGGGGTCTCCTCTGGAAATCTAAGTATTGCTGAACGGCCCTCTTTACGGCCAGTCAAGCAAGCCGGGAAACCCCATGTGTACTGAATGTTATGTGATCTAAGAAGCTCCAGTAATGGTTTCAAAGTTCTTCTTCGGAATAGCGTTTCCCCAGATAAATCTGGGAAGATCTGCAAGCTGGTCTCTCAGTATTTGGTCGATTGGTTGGATTTCATATAGCTCTTTATTTGCTCCTTATCTCGGTAATTATGGAATCTGGCTATCACATCTCTTGGGACCTCTGTTCCCAGTTCTGGTGGTTTTCGAATCCTATGTATTCTTTCAAACTTAATTTTCTTTGGTGCGTCTTTTGTTCCCAACATGTGGCCAAAAATCTCATCCATTTGTTCCTGTAAGTTTTCTTCTCCTTGTTGTTCCGGGAGGCCTCTAATCCTTATATTTTTTCTCCTATTCCTATTTTCCTGGTCCTCTACTTTATAAGTCTTTGTTCTTTACATAGTTCCTCCACTTGTTTCTTCAGGCCTTTTATTTCTGCGCCCTGACTATCCATTCTTTCTTTCACTTCTTCCACTCTCTTTAGCCTATGTTTCATGTCCTCTCGTAGAGTGTTTATTTCTCCTTTTATAGAGGATTCCAGTCTTAGTTCCATGCTTGTTAGCATTTCTGCCATCTCATTTTTAGTTATTTGTTGTTTTTTTTGTCTAGTTTCCATCTCCTCGTCGTCCTCTAGTTCCTCTCTCCTCGGGCAAGCAGACTCTGTGTTTGTGTTGGAGCTTATTCTATTACTGGGACTGGCTTTTCCTCCCACCTGCGTTATATATTTCCTTATGGAGCCAGGACTCACGCTTGATCTGGGGGTATTTGCTGCTGCTCCTCTCCCAGATCTCCCCCTCATCTTTGTTCCCCCGTAATAATTTTTCTATATATATATATTCCATGAGAAGGGGAGGACCGAAGACTCCAATAGTGATATCAGTCTTTGGGGTAATATCCCACTAACTTAAATTAATTTTATAAGGGCTCATTCTGTTCTATTTAGGCCTCAAGTATCGTTAGTGTAGATATTTATAGTTAGTATAGATAATATTAAGGTTTTGTTCTCCCTTAGATAATAATCATTCCCGAACCTTCCGCTGACTCAGTCTGTGTCTCCTGTGTTTAATACATATCCACCGTGACACCTCTACCTCTTCTCTATAGCCAACGGGAACTGAGGGGTACCAGAAAAACTCACATAGAAGTGGAATATTTCAGGATAATTACAGGTGCATAGTCTTAAATTATTCCAATATAAGTTTCATCCAGTAGGTAAGGATATTAATCCCCTGCTAGAGATTATAAGATGCAATATCGCAATGATTGTACTCTTTTTGCACTCTTCAAAAAAAAAGAAAAAAAAAAGAAGAAAAAATAGAAACGTTTATGCCAATATAAATGTTGGGCTTTTACATTGAAGCCTACAGGGCAGGTTTTTTGACGCGGTATAGCAGCCCTATTTTTAGCACTGTACCACGTGAAAAACGCCCCAGTGTGAAAGGGCTCTAACAGTAGGGAACACTGTGGCAGAGGGCTGTTTGGGGTATACCAGTTTTTAAGAGGCTATAAGGTTTACCTATAAACCTATATCCGTATTACCGTATTTCAAAGATGGATAAATGTATAGTTTTTGTCTAAATGACTTATCGTACTGGTACCAGCCTAATCCATCAAAGCTTGTATATGCTTCAAGCACGTGCTCAACAGTGATGAGCGGAATACGCCATATTCGATTTTGCGATATTCGTGATATTTTATATAAAAAAAAAATTGCAAAATTTCGCTAATGCAAAATTTCGCTATTTTTTTTTTGGATAAAATATCACGAATAATCGATATTTACGAATATTCGCTATATTTTATTAAAAAAAAAAAATTGCGAAATTTCGCATTTGCTAAAGCAAAAATGATTGCGAAATTTCGCTATTTTTTTTGGATAAAATATCACGAATATTCGATATTTACGAATATTCGCTATATTTTATAAAAAAAAAAAAATTGCGAAATTTCGCTAATGCGAATGCGAAATTGATTGCGAAATTTGAAAAAATATGAATATTCGAAATAGCGAATATTCGCCGCGATATTCGAGTTATTCGCGAATACACGAATATGCAATATTCATAGCGAATATTCGCAATGCGAATATTCGTGAGCAACACTAGTGCTCAAGGTGTTGGAAAAGACCTCTACAGTAATCCGGGTGTTTTGTTTTTATGGTGTTTTTGTGTATGTTTTATGTTTTTTTGGAGTAGGAGGAGACTGGTTCTTAAACACAAAAACCTGCCACAAACACACACAAAAAAAAACATGTACTGTACATGTGCTTTTCATGCACTCCTATTGATATCTATTGGGCCAAAAATACACTAAACTGCTCTAAAAGAAGCACCTGCACCTTTTCAAAAATCATGCACCATGTTCAGTGCTGAATTTATAAGGGGTGAATGGGCAATTTTCAACTTCTGATATTATTTTACTATTCAAGATGTTTGTTTTAACATGACAGTGTTGCAGAACTGTATTGTTATGTTTACAAGAGACAAGTAGATGGAACAAGGGAAAACTCTGAAAAAGTTCCAGGCAATAGACCAGACCCCCTCGTGTGGGAGTGAATCAGTGATGTACATCAGGGGAGGCAGAGCCTCACCTGCCATGAACATGAAGACTTTGAGGGTTGTAGCTTGGCAACCTGGGGTCACAGAGACCCCAAATTTGGGGGGTAGGTAGTTATTCGTCATAGAATTACATTTCCATGTTGAGTGGCCCCAAAACTTGAAGTGACCCAGGCCCCACAAGGTCTAAATCCAGCACCGAGACCATTTGATGTGAATAGGCACTATAGGGAATAATGTGATTTCCATGTGTGTGCAGTGCAGCACGACGGCAGTCACAGGAGATATCTCACTAGTGTAAATTGGGCCTAATTTCTGAAAAAAGTAGTAAATTAATATTCTATAAAAGGAAGAATTTTAAACAGGTTGTTGTATAAGGGGTCTTCTCTGCTCAGGCACAGTTCATTGTTAAAGTGTAAAACTTTAGCAAATTTCCGTATTGTATCCATTTCATGATTTATGAATAGATGGCCATTTTATGATATAATGTTAAGTTTTGAGTAAAGCTCATGCCTGTCCTTGATTTTGGCACATTTTTTATTGTTAAGATCAATGACATATATTGTTACAGTCACATTGCCAGCTGCTACACACAGAGAGAGAGAGAGAGAGAGAGAGAGAGAGAGAGAGAGAGAGAGAGCTAGCTGAGGGACCCCCATCAAAACTTTGCTATGAAGCCCTATGATCCATAGTTTTGCCCCTGCTTGCAACCACAAATGATTGTCATCTTTTCATTAAATATAATCTTTTCATTGAAAATAATCCACATCAATGTCCCCTACGCTGCAGAAAAAAGGAATGATGAATTTGTGTTGTGACAGTCCTGGAAGATATTGGCTAAATCTCTAATTTCTTGTCATTATAGATGAAAATTCTACTTAACAGATTGATCTTATAGTACTGTATTTCACCAAAACTAGTAAAAGATTTTAAGTTGTCAGTGGGCTTTGCTTTAAATGCTTTGCATGTATCCTAAACTTATTCTTAATAGATAGTGATAAGTAAACCAAGCAAAAATAAAATGAATTAAATAAAAAACATACTATAATGCATATAATGCATACTATAATGCAGTTCTGTATTCATTATTATATCTTCACTTTTTTTTTTATGTCCTATGTCTTTTATATTTGAAGATTCTAAATTAACCCCCCTTGCACACTGCCCTATGACCAGACAGAGATCACTTTGATGCAGTTAACTAGTCTACACACATTTAATGCAATGTATGCCCTCCTATAATTCCTGTTTTTATGCAGACGTTTTCAAGAAATATGCAGGGTGTATGGCAGTAAATTTTAAGATATTCAGAATCAGTACTAATATGTGACCACACCCTTTTAGCATCTCATGATACATACCGGGCTTATTTACGAAAGTGCAAAGTGCAGTCGAAATTGCACTGAAAGTGCACTTGGAAGTTCAGTCACTGTTGATCGGAAGGGGACATGCAAGGGAGATAAAAAACAGCATTTTAGCTTGCGCATGATTGGATAATAAAATCCGCAAACAAGTAGTGCAAAGTGGATTTGCCTTTTGTAAATAAACCCCATTGTGTGTGGGTGTTTATATATTTATTGTATATACTCGAGTATAAGCCTATGGTGAGAATGCAGCAGCTACTGTAATTGGAAAAGAGGGTCAACAATGCACATCTGCATTACTCAACCTCACTATGTCCATCAACAAATAGTATAATGTCACATCATATAAAAATTCCATATTAGATAATAAATGGCCCCAGATTCAGAGGGCAATAGATGTAATCTCACTTATGAGATCGGGTTGGGACGGAGGTCTACCCCAGGAAGGTTATTTACTTTCCATAGATCTGCAAAAAGCGTTTGACACGGTGGAGTGGCCTTACCTCTTCGCCCTGCTGCGCAAGTGGGGCTTTGGCCCTGACTTTATTAAGACGTTAGAGGCTCTCTATTCCCACCCGATAGCACAGGTGAGATTCCAAGGTCACTTCTCGGAGCAATTCCCCATCAGGAAGGGCACGAGGCAAGGATGCCCCCTCTCCCCCCTCCTATTCGCGGTAGCCATTGAGACTTTGGCAATCGCAATCAGAAATCATCCGGGTATCCAGGGGGTTCGCTGCGGCCGAACGACGCACAAATGCGCCTTGTTCGCGGATGATGTACTTCTCTTCATCACTTCTCCCCTCACCTCAACCCCTAATGTGACCTGCCTTCTTGCCGAGTTTGGCAGCGTGTCAGGTCTCAAAGTTAACATGTCCAAATCTATGGCTCTCAATGTATCAACGCCTCAGTCTCAAGTAGACAGCCTGAAAACCCACTTCCCCTTCTCCTGGAACCCCACTTCCATCCCCTACGTAGGCATCCAACTCACCTCACGACACAACCTCCTACACAAACACAACTATCCCCCTTTGGTAAAGAGGCTAACAGACGACCTCCGTCAATGGTCGCTGCATAACTTATCTTGGCTGGGCCGAGTTAATGCAGTCAAGATGACCCTTCTGCCTAAAATATTATATCTATTCCGCTCCCTGCCCATCCCAGTCACGAAATCCTATATCACCTCTCTGCAGTCCGCAATACTACGCTTTGTCTGGGATAAATCTGGATATCGTTTTTCCAAATCCGTCCTGTTTAGGCCCAGATTAAGGGGGGGGCTGGGATTACCAAATCTGTGGTGGTACTACCGCGCGGCCCAACTTAGTCAGTTCTCGACAATCTACTTAAAAGGCTCCAAACCAGATTGGGTTTCCATGGAAAGAGCCGCAACCCCTGGGTTTACCTTAGATTTTCTTTTATGGTCCCACCCCAAAACTCGCCCCCCAATCTTAGCGCCTACACTATCCCACTCCATGGCTCTGTGCGACTCCCTACATAAACATAGTTCCCTGATTTCTCATTGGCACCCACTGGCCCATATCTTTCGCAACCCCCGATTTCCCCCTGGTTTAGACATAGTCGCCTTCAAGTGGTGGCTTGACAAAGGCTTATACAGAATTGGCCACTTTTTCAACTCAAACGGACCTTTTACTCTAAGCTATTGCACCTCTAGACTTAAAATGCCCCCTTCCGAGAAGTTCAGGTTTTTTCAACTCTCCCACTTCCTACACCAGGTTAGGAAAACCAGCCTAGAACTACCTTCGGTAACGCCCTACGAACAGTGGTGCTCATCGGCCATGGACACGAGAGGCGGGATATCCCTGATTTACTCTGCTTTAGCCGAGCCTATGGAGAGAGCACCTTACATGACGAGCTGGGAACGTGACCTATCCCTTGATTGGACACTAGAACGCTGGCATAACAATCTGGCTCGCTCCTATAAAGGCATTTTGAATGTATCGCTGGTTGAAGCGAACCTCAAAGTTATGACCCGTTGGTATCTGGTCCCCACCCGCATCGCCAAATTTTACCCACAATCTTCCCCTTTGTGCTACAGGGGTTGTGGGCTTATGGGCTCCATACTACATATAATGTGGGAATGCCCCAGAATCCGATCCTTTTGGCATAAAATTTTCCGTCTTATCAGGAAAGTCACGGGGGTAGGGGTAGTCCGTGATCCCACCATAGCCTTACTCAACAACCCTATTCCGAAAATTCCCAAGAGCTCACAATCTCTGATCTCCTTTATCCTACTGGGAGCCAAAATGACCATCTCTAAGGCCTGGAAATCCCCATCAGTCTCCTTCCCAAAAGCTAAAAACAAAATTTCTTGGATAATGACTAATGAGAAGATATCCAACATTATTCTAGATAACGTGGACGGCTTTAAGCTCATCTGGGAACCCTGGGCTTCCTTTGTTGGTATCCCCCTTTGAATTGATTTTTTCCTGATTATCTGGGTATCTGATCTAGTTAACCTCACCTCGTTTCCTCCTCAGAATAAGAATCCAGTGAGTGACAGGCCTTCCGTGTACTTCCTAACCCTTGATCCTTTCTTCTCCCTCTCCTACCTTTCCTATTTCTATCTCTCTTCTACAATCTGTTCATCTTTCCTGGTATGCAAACCCTTCTTTTTAGCTATTGTAGGGTTTCTGGACCTTATAGGTCCCGTAGGGTTTTTCCCTGTGTTTGTATATCTGCTTTATATTTTTGAATAAGGTTTACAGCACATCAAATGGTGGTGCCAGGAGAGCCTGGGGCACTCCCCCCTCCCCTGGTACATATGATTTCGAGATCCTATTGCTGCATAAGAATTCAGCCTAGGCCATAGTGCCTCACCATTTAGCGTGTCTCCTTGCAGTAAGTTCTACACTGCGAGCAGGTATTTTCATGGGACCACCTCGCAATATCTACCCCCGGGGCAGCATGATCCCTTTTGGGGCACGGGGTGAGGATAGGGCGAGGACTCTGTCCCGTTTAGTCTAATACAACTTTACTTGCTCTCAACTGTTGTAACAGTTCCTGTAATGTTTAGTCTCCTTTCTGTTACAGTCGTCACTGTTTGCTTAACTTTGTATTCTTTGCAAAACCTTGAATAAAAATTATTATAAAAAAAAAAAAAAAAAAAAAAATAGATAATAAATGGCCTTCAGCTTTCACTCGTACTTGTTTGGAATCCATAGATATACATTAAAAGATAGAGAGGTTATATGATTATTTTACCTGTATCTTTGCATTTTTACTACAATTGCTGATTGGTGCTCGGGACTCCATGCTGAATCAATCTTAACACCTGGCTTACCAATAACCATGGCATGTCTATGAATGAAGCTGAAAATATCCAGTGATATTTCACTATGCCATCTCCCTGCCCATTCTGCAGCCTTATTATCTCCTGGCCTGTGCTGTGATTTATTCAGTGTAGTTGGCATCCATGCAGTGTACCAAAGCCTTCTCCTCATCCTCCTCCGTGACTGAACACTGACTCGGTTTCCCAGCACAGCCACACTGACTACACTAAATATATCACAGCGATGGGAGATAAGGCTGCAGATGAGGACAGCACTGGGAGGACTCGAGTATAAGCCAAGGAGGGCATTTTTAGCACAAAAAAATTTGCTGAAAACCTTGGCTTATACTCAAGTATATACGGTGTGTGTGCCCCCTCTGGCTCTCACCGCCACTGAGTCTAATAACATAGATTCATGCATTGCACAAATCTATGTTATTGCCGCTGCTGCTGTTATATTCAGATGGCCGGACATGAGCGCCGACCATCTGAATAACGGCAGCTGGTTGGATGTACGGAAGTGCCTATCAGAGCCAGCGGCTCTGATAGGCTTTCCGAGTACAGCCCTTGGGTCCCGGGAAGCTTATCCTCAGAACGTACGGGGGTGCGTTCCTTGGATAAGACTGACAGGCGTCTCAGCATGGATGGCTGACTCCAGTAAAGGTAAGTGCCGGGCGGGGGGGTATTTTACAGGGCACAGCGGCGACGAAGGGCACAGTGACATCAATGGGCACAGTGGCTACAATAGGCACAGTGGGGACAATTGGCACAGCGGCATGAATGGGCACAGTGGTGACAATTAAAGGGCACAGTGACATCAATGGGCACAGTGGCGACAATAGGCACAGTGGGGACAATGGGCCCAGTGGGGACAATTGGCACAGCGACATCAAGGGGCACATTGGCGACAATTGATGGCACAGTGGCTGTGTTTGATGGCATGGCACAGTGGCTGCGTTTGATGGCATGGCACAGTGGTGACAATTTATGGCACAGTGGCTGCGTTTAATGGCATGGCACAGTGGTGTAAATTGATGGCACAGTGGCTGTGTTTGATGGCATGGCATAGTGACTACATTTGATGGCATGGAACAGTGGTGACAATTCATGGCACAGTGGCTGTGTTTTATGGCATGGCATAGTGACTGCATTTGATGGCATGGCACAGTGGTGGGAATTGATGGCACAGTGACTGCGTTTGATGGCACGACACATTGGTGACAATTGATGGCACCGTGGCTGCATTTGATGGGCACAGTGAGGCTGCATTTTTTTTCCGTTTGCCCCCCCAAAACATTTTGAACACCTGCCTCCACTGTATATATATATATATAAACACACAGCCATTAATGTCTAAACCACTGGCAACAAAAGTCAGTACACCCCTAAGTCAAAATGTCCAAATTGGTAACTCATGGCAAGAACTCTTTGAGAATCTGAAAAAAAAAAAGAATTGTTGCTCTACATAAAGACTGAGTCACTCGGGAAGTTTCAGGGGTGGATCGACGGCGACTGAGGAGTGATGCAGTGCCCGAGCTCATCTGAGAGAAGCCAAATGAAGCCGAGCATGAATAGTGAAGAGAGGACCCGAGGACCTAGATACACAACAGGTGAAACTAAGGGTAGAGCTGAAATGCTCCCCTGCTCACCTTTCCTTAAGATTTTGGGGGAGGAGAAGGAAGTAGGGGGGAAGGGAATGGAAGAGGAGGGAGAAGGGGAAATGATAAAGCATAAAAATAGAGAAAGAAGAAACAGAGGAGTGGTGAGTGTTTCTTTTTTAGTTCACTACACACTGCTCATTGATTGTTGGGAACTTCTTTTTTGTATCTCCCCTATACACTGTTATACTGACTAATACTAAGAGAGGACTTGTTTTTTTGGAAATAAGTCACACATTTATTTTTATATATATATATATATATATATATATATATATATATATATATATATATATATATACACAGAGTACCCACGTTTGGTGAGGAGTTTACACCAGGTGTATTCAGTTATTAGTATAAAAACATATACAAATATGGACTTTAAGGAAAGGGGGTAGATACACAACAGACCATCAGAAGAAAAGACGCAGTGGAGTCAGAGAATTTTTATAACATTTTTTGTTGTTTTTATCATTTATAAATTTTTTCTCTTTCTCTAATTTTAGAGTTTCATATCAAGTCACTGCCATACCTTGTCACTGTACTTCGGAGCCTTTGCTATTTTTTTCCCTTGAGATGTGGATGTAGAGGAGGTCAAGGGGGGAGAAATCATGGGAAAATTGGGAAGGGAGGAGCAGTAGCAAAGTCCCCCTGTCCTAGTCTAAGCCCCGGCCCTATGAGTAAATATGTGATTCAAGGAGGGAGTGGAGAAAATCAGACTATGGAAAAACAACAAAATACTAAGGGTCTTCAAACTGAAGTAAAGGTGAAAAAAGAAAGAAAGGCCCAGAATAAATCTGTATTAGAAATAAGCACACTCTCTGACTCCAGAATGGAACTAGATGGTGAAATAGAACCAGAGATAGTAAGAGATGAGGAACAACAGAGTAAGGACCAATTGCCAACAAAGACATGGCAACCATGTTTGAGGCCCTGGAGAACTCCTTGAAAAAAAGAGATGGCAAGAATCCATAAGGACCTGGGTTATCTACTCACAAGAGTAGAAGAAGTGGGAAAAAAGCAGATTACCAGACAAATATAATAAAAGATCTAAAAGGAGAAATAAAAGTACTGAAGATAGAACAACAACAGGAACAGTCATACAGACAAGAAGATCAAGAAAACAAGAACAGAAGAAAGAATCTGAGAATAAGGGGACTCCCCCAAACTACACAGACAGAAGATCTGATTGAAACAGTAAGGACAATATTTAACCATTACTTGGTAAAGAAGAAACAAACCAAATAAAAATAAAAATCTAAAGTGTCCATAGATTAAGAAGACAGAAGGAAATCAAATAAGAAATCAAATATGGGGATATATGAGCGGTAAGCACCCAATTATGAAGAAAAGACACTGCAAATTTTCCTGGATCTATCTCAAAAAACTCTAAGGCCCCGTACAGACGAGTAAATGTATCTGTTCAAATCGGTCGGACAGACCGATTTGAACAGATCTGTCTGCTGGGGATGTATTTGTTTGATCGTGTACACACGATCAAACCAAAATCCCCACCGGCAGACAGCGCGCTGACGTGGCTGTGACGTTGACTCCGCCATGTCACCGCACCAGGAAGTAAAACACTTCCGCGCATGCGTCGAAACCATTCGACGCGTGTGTGAGAAGATATGTCTGCTGGTTAGCATACTAACCAGAAGACATGTCGGGTGGATGGGTTCCCAGCCGACAGATTTGAAAGCATGCTTTCAAATCTGTCGGCTGGCCAAATCCGTCTGTTTGCCCGTACACACAATCGAATCTGTCTGCTGAAACAGTCTGGCAGACCGTTTCCAGCTGACAGATTTGATCGTGTGTACGCAGCCTAAGGAGAAGGTGAATGATAAAACCTTTATTGCAAGTCCTGCAAGAACATGAAATTCTGTGAAAAACTGGAAATCCTAAGACACAATGGAGATACACAAGAAGAAGAGCAGTGGCAGTTGATCCCTAAAATGAAAATATAATAATAATGATGTAAATTAAATAAAAACAGGAATATATTGGTCAGTGGGAGGAGGGACGGGGTAGGAGATTAGAAGAAAGGAAATAGGTACAGTGGGGATCGAAAATTTTGGCACCCCAGGTAAAAAGTTGTATTAATGTGCATAACAAAGCCAAGGAAAGATAGAAAAATCTCCAAAAGGCATCAAATTACAGATTAGACATTCTTATAATATGTCAAAGTTAGATTTTATTTCCATTATTTACACTTTCAAAATTACAGAAAACAAAAAAAATGGCATCTGCAAAAGTTTGGGCACCCTGCAGAATGTATAGCATGCACTGCCCCCTTTGCAAAGCTTAGACCTACCAGTGTCATGGATTGTTCTCTATCATCTTCTGGGAAGACCAGGTGATGTCAATCTCAAAGGTTTTAAATGCCCAGACTCATCTGACCTTGCCCCAACAATCAGCACCATGGGTTCTTCTAAGCAGTTGTCTAGAAAACCGTAACTGAAAATAGTTGACGCTCACAAAAGCGGAGAAGCCTATAAGAAGATAGCAAAGCATTTTCAGATGTCAATATCCTCAATATCCTCTGTTCGGAATGTAATTAAGAAATGGCAGTCATCGGGAACAGTGGAAGTTAAAGCAAGACCTGGAAGACCAAGAAAAATATCAGACAGAACAGCTCGCAGGATTGTGATAAAAGCAATTTAAACCCCACTATTAATTGCACGATCCCTCTAGACATATTTGGCAGACACTGGAGTTGTGGTACACTATTCCACTATAAAGAGATACTTGTACAAATATGGTCTTCATGAAAGAGTCATCAGAAGAAAACCTCTTCTTGTCCTCACCACAAAAATCAGCGTTTGAACTTTTCAAATAAACATATAGACAAGCCTGATGCATTTTGGAAACAAGTTCTGTGGACTGATGTGGTTAAAATAGAACTTTTTGGCCGGAATGAGCAAAGGTACGTTTGGAGAAGTAAGGGCACAGAATTTAACCACTTCCCGCCCGGTCAATGACAATTTTACGGCCGGGAAGTGGTTACAAATGTGTGACTGGCCGTTTAGGAACGGCTTTTTGATTAATGCCCTGCGCGTGTCCGCAGGTGCGCGCAGCGCGGCGATCGGGGACGGCGTGTGTCCCTCGAACACAGCGCTTCCCCGATCACGGTAAACAGCCAATTTCATTGGCTGTTTACCACGTGATCGGCTGTGTCAAAGACACAGCTGATCACATGTCATAACAGATTTGGCGGCGCGCTCCGTGCGCGCCGCCAGAGGCTTGCAGAGCGGGGATCGTTTTAGGCGCGTGTCCCTTGGACACAGCGCTTCCCCGATCAGGGTAAACAGCCAATGAAATTGGCTGTTTACCATGTGACCGGCTGTGTCCAATCACAGCCGGTCACAAGTGTAAACAAACCAGGCAGTTACTATCTGATCCCTGCTCTCTCCTCACACACCGATTTGTGAGGAGAGAGCAGGGATCAGTAAGTGAGATCAGTGTAGTCTGTCTGTATATACACTGTATACAACACACCCACCCTACCCCCCCCCCCCACCAATAAAGAGGACCTGTCACACAGCCCTATAAATCAGCCCATCTGTAAATCAGCCCATCTGTAAATCAGCCCATCTCTAACACTGCCACCCGTACCGCCATCGGTACCGCCGCTACCCGTACCGCTATCGGTACCACCGCCACCCGTACCGCCACCACCCATACCACCATCAGTACCGCCACCACCTGTACCGCCATCGGTACCGCTGCCACCCGTACCGTCATCGGTACCGCCGCCACCCGTACCGCCACCACCACCCATACCGCAATCGGTACCACCTGTACCGCCATCACCCGTACCGCCATCGGTACCACCACCACCCGTACCACCATCGGTACCGCCGCTACCCGTACCGCCATCGGTACCACCGCCACCCGTACCGCCACCACCCATACCACCATCAGTACCGCCACCACCTGTACCGCCATCGGTACCGCTGCCACCCGTACCGCCGCCACCCGTACCGCCACCACCACCACCTGTACCGCCATCACCCGTACCGCCATCGGTACCACCACCGCCCGTACCGCCATCGGTACCACCACCACCCATACCGCCATCGGTACCACCACCACCCGTACCGCCACCGGTACCACCACCACCTGTACCGCCATCGGTACCACCACCACCGGTACCACCACCTCCATCGGTACCACCACCACCGGTACCACCACCTGTACCACTGCCATAGGTACCACCACACATTCCTGCCACTAATACCTCCATCAGTACCGCCACACAGGCTACTAGTACTGCCATCAGTACCACTGCCATCGGTACCACCACCCATACCGCCATCGGTATCACCACCCATACCGCCATCGGTACCACCACCACCGTACCACCACCGCCATCGGTACCACCACCACCCGTACCACCACCACACATTCCTGACACTAATACCTTCACCGGTACCACCACATAGGCCGCCACCACTACCACCAGCAGTACTATTACGCAGGCCCACCAATAAGTACTGACATACTGCCATAATGTCCCAAAAGCTTTTCACACTCGAGGAGGCATATGTCATTATGTCCACCATGTCGGATGATGAGCACAGCGAGGAGCCCCCATTATCCGATTCTGATTCGGAATATGAGAAAGTGGAGGATAGTGGCTCAGAGTCCGAGTCCCCGGAGGAAACCGTCCCTCCCAAAAGAATGCGATTGGGACCAAGATCAGGACCAAGATCAGGAGATCTGCCCAGCACCAGCAGCGCCATACGCCAGGAAGAGGAGCCCAGTACTAGTAATGGAAATCCACGCCCAACCCGAAGAATCCTGCCCCAGTCCTACCTTCCCGATGCCCTGGCAAACCCCTTATGGTTGCCTGCTAACTCAGGATCTGCTATCATCCCCCCTTTCACCGCACAGCCAGGTGTGCAGCCCAACACTACGAATTTTTCTCAATTTGATTATTTTTGTTTATTTTTCCCAGAAGATTTTATGCAGAATATAGTGGATCAAACCAATCTATATGCATCCCAATATATTGCCGCCAACCCCAATTCTTCCTATGCCCGCATGTTCCACTGGCGGCGTCTAACATTGGAAGAATTTAAAACATTTTTGGGTCTTATGTTCAATATGGGGCTTACAAAGAAGAACGAAGTCCATTCATATTGGTCTACACGCCCCATCCAACACATGCCTATATTTTCCTCTGTCATGTCTAGGACAAGATACGACATGATAATGCGTTTTATCCACTTTAATGACAATTCACAGTGCCCTCCCCAAAATCATCCCCACTACGACAAATTATACAAAATACGCCCCCTAATCGATGCCTTTTCCCAGCGATTTGCAGAAGTTTTCATCCCAGACCAAAACATTTGTGTTGACGAGTCCCTTATACATTTCACTGGCCGACTGCACTTCAAGCAGTACATCCCAAACAAGAGAGCCAGGTATGGGTTAAAATTAAATAAATTATGCGATCGAGCCACTGGATATGTGTTCACATTCAGGATCTATGAAGGCAAAGACTCCCAGCTCCAGCCCCGTGATTGCCCAACATATCTTGGAACCAGTGGAAAAATTGTCTGGGAGTTGGCATACCCCCTGTTCGGAAAAGGCTACCATTTATATGTTGATAATTATTATACCAGCCTGCCCCTTTTTCGTCACCTTTACAGCAAGCAAACCCTGGCCTGCGGTACCTTCAAAAAAAAACGGAAGGGATTCCCACAAAAATTGTTGACCAAAAACTTGAAATCTGGAGAGTTGTCATTCATGAGGAACGAGGAGGTGTTGGCCATGAAGTGGAGGGACAAGAAAGATGTCCACATCCTCTCTACCATCCACAATGACACCATGGTGGAGATTCAAAAAAGAGGCAGACATATTGCCAAGCCTGAATGTGTTAACGATTACAATTTGTACATGGGGGGGGGTGGATTTAAATGACCAGATGCTACAGCCCTACTTATCAACAAGAAAGTCCTATTTTTGGCACAAGAAGGTTGCGTTTCATCTGTTTCACATGGCCCTTTTTAATTCGTTTGTATGCTACCAAAAAGACAATCCGCCAACTGAAAGCCCACAAATCTCCTACCTCAAGTATATCGAAGATATCATTGAAGCCCTCATTTATCAACAAGATCCCGTCCCAGGAAGCATTCGCTCTGATTGTGTGAGTCGTCTTCACGAGCGACACTTTCCCTTTAGCGTCCCCCCCTCAGAATCTGGAAGAAGACGCCAAAAAAAATGCCGTGTATGCATCAAAGCAGGAGTAAGAAGAGACACCATCTGTTACTGTCCCGATTGTCCCTCCCAACCTGGCCTGTGCATGGGACAGTGCTTCAAAAAGTATCATACATCCATCCAATATTAGTTCCCCTTATTAACAGACTGCCATTTCCCCATTTGCCTGCTACCATGTTAATTAACTGACCCTGGCCTGTTTACCGACGATGTCTTTGCTTGCCGATTCAAACTATGTTTCTGACCTCCATGTGTACCAACCTCAGCCTGTTTACCGACGATGCCTCTGCCTGCCGATTTAAACCACATTTCTGACTTCCATGTGCACCGACCTTGGCCTGTTAATCTACCATGTTTTTGCCTGCCACTTGGACTGATCTTTTGGCCATTTACTTTTAGTACACAGGGGTCTCACATATGTGAGGGGCTTCAGAAAAGCGTTCTGAGTAGAGAAAACCAGTTTTTCGTTTTCTGTTCTCCCAGAACAGGGTCTGGTTGCCCAGAGGCTTCAAAGCGATTTGGGTGGGAGAAGCCTCTACCCCTGTCCCCCTGGCCCTAAGCTTGATGGTCCTTCCTGCTGCCTGGACCAATACTTTGGCTGTGCTGACCATATTACTGCCTGTATTGACCCATGACATTATGGACCATTTTTCTTCCTGCTGCTTGGTCCAATACTTTGGCTGTGTTGATCATATATCTGCCTGCTACCTCTACTGACTTTTCACAATATTTCTGCTAAGACACCTCTGCCTGCTACCTGGACCTGTGCTTTGGCTGTGCTTTGGCTGTGCTCTGGCTGTGCTGACAGTATCTCTGCCTGTACGAACTATGGACAGTATTCCTGCCTGCTACCTGAATGATTGCTTTTGTTGTCGCTGACCTCATCCCTGCCTGCTGCCTGGACCGATGCTCTCCTCTGTGGACCACTGCACTACTAAAACAAACAGGTAATCTTTTGTTATTTGGTATGTGTATGCTATGTGTTAGATATATGAAGGGCCTTCAAAAATGTGATCGGTTTTAGAAAATGATATGTGCAATTTATGCTTGAAGAACGCCTGAAAGTGCTACTTCAATGTTAGGCCTCTGTATGTGGCCAGGCTGTGTAAAAGTCCCACACATTTGGTATCGCCATACTCAGGAGGAGTAGCGGAATGCATTTGGGGTGTCATGTTTGCTATATATATGCTATGTGTTAGAAATATCTTATAAATGGACAACTTTGTGTAAAAAAAATGCATTTTCATTTTTTTTCCACATTTTCCAAAACCTTCTGGAAAAAAATGAACCGCTCAGAAGACTCATAATGCTTCATAGATTATACGTTGGGGTGTGTGCTTTCCAAAATGGGGTCATTTTGTGGACAATTCCATTGTCCTGGTGCTCCAGGGCCTTCAAAAGTGTAATAGGTGGTTGAGAAAGGATTTGTGCAATTTATGCTTGTAGAACGCCTGAAAGTGCTACTTCAATGTTGGGCCTCTGTATGGGCCCAGGCTGTGTAAAAGTCCCACACATTTGGTATTTCCATACTCAGGAGGAGTAGCGGAATGCATTTTGGGGTGTCATGTTTGCTATATATATGCTATGTGTTAGAAATATCTTATAAATGGACAACTTTGTGTAAAAAAAATGCATTTTCATTTTTTTTCCACATTTTCCAAAACCTTCTGGAAAAAAATGAACCGCTCAAAAGACTCATAATGCTTCATAGATTATACATTGGGGTGTGTGCCTTCCAAAATGGGGTCATTTTGTGGACAATTCCATTGTCCTGGTGCTCCAGGGCCTTCAAAAGTGTAATGGGTGGTTGAGAAAGGATTTGTGCAATTTATGCTTGTAGAACGCCTGAAAGTGCTACTTCAATGTTGGGCCTCTGTATGGGGCCAGGCTGTGTAAAAGTCCCACACATTTGGTATTGCCATACTCAGGAGGAGTAGCGGAATGCATTTTGGGGTGTCATGTTTGCTATATATATGCTATGTGTTAGAAATATCTTATAAATGGACAACTTTGTGTAAAAAAAATGCATTTTCATTTTTTTTCCACATTTTCCAAAACCTTCTGGAAAAAAATGAACCGCTCAGAAGACTCATAATGCTTCATAGATTATACGTTGGGGTGTGTGCTTTCCAAAATGGGGTCATTTTGTGGACAATTCCATTGTCCTGGTGCTCCAGGGCCTTCAAAAGTGTAATAGGTGGTTGAGAAAGGATTTGTGCAATTTATGCTTGTAGAACGCCTGAAAGTGCTACTTCAATGTTGGGCCTCTGTATGGGCCCAGGCTGTGTAAAAGTCCCACACATTTGGTATTTCCATACTCAGGAGGAGTAGCGAAATGCATTTTGGGGTGTCATGTTTGCTATATATATGCTATGTGTTAGAAATATCTTATAAATGGACAACTTTGTGTAAAAAAAATGCATTTTCATTTTTTTTCCACATTTTCCAAAACCTTCTGGAAAAAAATGAACCGCTCAAAAGACTCATAATGCTTCATAGATTATACATTGGGGTGTGTGCCTTCCAAAATGGGGTCATTTTGTGGACAATTCCATTGTCCTGGTGCTCCAGGGCCTTCAAAAGTGTAATGGGTGGTTGAGAAAGGATTTGTGCAATTTATGCTTGTAGAACGCCTGAAAGTGCTACTTCAATGTTGGGCCTCTGTATGGGGCCAGGCTGTGTAAAAGTCCCACACATTTGGTATTGCCATACTCAGGAGGAGTAGCGGAATGCATTTTGGGGTGTCATGTTTGCTATATATATGCTATGTGTTAGAAATATCTTATAAATGGACAACTTTGTGTAAAAAAAATGCATTTTCATTTTTTTTCCACATTTTCCAAAACCTTCTGGAAAAAAATGAACCGCTCAAAAGACTCATAATGCTTCATAGATTATACATTGGGGTGTGTGCCTTCCAAAATGGGGTCATTTTGTGGACAATTCCATTGTCCTGGTGCTCCAGGGCCTTCAAAAGTGTAATGGGTGGTTGAGAAAGGATTTGTGCAATTTATGCTTGTAGAACGCCTGAAAGTGCTACTTCAATGTTGGGCCTCTGTATGGGGCCAGGCTGTGTAAAAGTCCCACACATTTGGTATTGCCATACTCAGGAGGAGTAGCGGAATGCATTTTGGGGTGTCATGTTTGCTATATATATGCTATGTGTTAGAAATATCTTATAAATGGACAACTTTGTGTAAAAAAAATGCATTTTCATTTTTTTTCCACATTTTCCAAAACCTTCTGGAAAAAAATGAACCGCTCAAAAGACTCATAATGCTTCATAGATTATACGTTGGGGTGTGTGCTTTCCAAAATGGGGTCATTTTGTGGACAATTCCATTGTCCTAATGCTCCAGGGCCTTCAAAAGTGTAATAGGTGGTTGAGAAAGGATTTGTGCAATTTTTGCTTGTAGAACGCCTGAAAGAGCTACTTCAATGTTGGGCCTCTGTATGTGGCCAGGCTGTGTAAAAGTCCCACACATTTGGTATTGCCATACTCAGGAGGAGTAGCAGAAATAACCTGTTAATATGACCAGTTTATGTAAAAAAAAAAAAAAAAAAAATTCTTAATTTTCCTAAAAATTGTGGGTAAAAAATACAACTTCAAAAAACTCACCATGCCTCTTAATAAATACCTTGGACTGTCTACTTTCCAAAAAGGGGTAATGTGGGGGGTATTTGTACTTTCCTGGCTTGTTATTGTCTCAAGAAATGAGATTGGCCTTCAGTACATTAGGTGTGATCAGATGTGATCAATTTTCAGTGATTGGCACCATAGTTTGTAGACTCTATAACTTTCACAAAGACCAAATAATATACACTAATTTGGGTTATTTTTACAAAAGATATGTAGCAGTATTAATTTTGGCACAAATTTATGAAGAAAAATCACTTATTTGCAAAATTTCACAATATAAACTAAAAAAAAGTGCGTTTTTTTTCAAATTTTCGCTGTTTTTTTGCTTATAGCGCAAAAATAAAAAACCCAGTGGCGATTAAATACCACCAAAAGAAAGCTCTATTTGTGAGAATAAAAGGATACAAATTTGGTTTGGATACAGTGTAGCATGACTGAATAATTGTCATTCAGAGTGTGAGAGCTCTGAAAGTTGAAAATTGGTCTTGGCGGGAAGGTGCATAAGTGCCTAGTATGGAAGTGGTTAATGAAAAGAACCTCTGTCCAACTGTTAAGCATGGGGGTGGATCAATCATGCTTTGGGGTTGTATTGCAGCCAGTGGAACAGGGAACATTTCACAAGTAGAAGGAAAAATGGATTCAATAAAATTTCAGCAAATTTTGGATGGTAACTTGATGCTATCTGTGAAAAAGCTGAAGTTAAAGAGGGGATGGCTTCTAGAAATGGATAATGATCCTAAACACACCTCAAAATCCACGGGGGATTACATCAAAAGGTATAAACTGAAGGTTTTGCCATGGCCTTCACAATCTCCTGACCTCAACATAATTGAAAATCTTAAAAGAGCAGTGCGTGACAGACAGCCCAGAAATCTGGAAGACTTTTGTAAGGAAGAATGGGCAAAGATACCTTAAACAAGAATTGAAAGACTCTTGGCTGGCTACAAAAAGCGTTTACAAGCTGTGATACTTGCCAAAGGGGACAGTACAAGATATTAACCCTGCAGGGTGCCAAAACATTTGCAGATGCCATTTTTTTGTTTTCTGTAATTTTGAAAGTGTAAATGATGGCAATAAAATCTAACTTTGACATATTATAAGAATGTCTAATCTGTAATTTGATGCCTTTTGGAGATTTTTCTATCTTTCCTTGGCTTCGTTATGCACATTAATACAAATTTTTACATGGGGTGCCCAAACTTTCGATCCCCGCTGTAATAAACATGGGGGTAGGAGACCTGGACATTCGGTGAGTTACCTGAGCCACCTTCCCATTCATAAGGGAGGTTGGCTATAGCGCCGGACAAAACACCACCTCGGGTCAAAAGATAGCAGGATGGGCAAGGGAGGCCCCAAAGAAAGATAGAAACTTGATTAAAGATCATGAGGTTTAAACATATAAAGGGAAGGGGGCAAGAGGAGTAGGGAGAGGTATATGGTTTGAGAGGATATGGTTAAGGAATCCCTGGGTGGCCTTCGGCCCACAAAAGGGACCCCCTCTGTCTTAAGTGGCAGGAGAGGAGTGGGCAGCAGTTGGAAGATGAGATGGAGATGGAGAGAAACAAAGAAATATGAATAACACAACATTTTTAACTTATAATGTCAGAGGTCTAAATTCCCCAGAAAAGAGAAATATGTTATTACGAGAACTGGAAAGAAATGTAGCAGAAGGCTCGAACATTAAGTTGTACTCAAAGAATATCCCAACATGGTATTATGGGGACTCACCAACTAGAATGGCAAAAGGATTAGCAATTGGTTTTGGGAGTAAGGTCAGTTTTGAAGTAAAAGAGAGAAAGTGGATCCTGAAGGTCGTTTACAAAGACAAGTGTATTTTGCCTACAGTCAAGCATGGTGGGAGTGTCATGGTCTGGGGCTGCATGAGTACTGCCACCACTGGGCAGCTAAAAGAGAGAGGGGAGGGAGGCACACCTAAGAGCAATATTTATAAAGTTTTATTTAATAGCGAAAACATAAATGCACGTTCAGAAATTAAGGCATCATAGAGCATATCTGTCAGGTAAAAGATCCTCCTTGAGGGGTGCTAGCAATCCAGTTTTTCCCAGCGATCATCCGGTGGGCAGACCTCCATGTGTGGAGGTCTACTGGCCTGTAGAAGGAGCGCGTAGCCTTTTGTGTCTCTCTTCCTTTCCTCCATACATCAAGGTCCACCCACCAGATGACGTAATTTCCCCAGTACGATCCAAGCCAGGCAGGTGAGATCTCCTTCACTTCCTGCCCTGCAGACAGCATCATGTGCAGTGAAAAAACACAGCTGATCACTTGGAAAAACTGGATTGCTGGCACCCCTTAAGGAGGATCTTTTACCTGACAGATATGCCTTCATTTCTGTTAGTACATTTATGTTTGTGCTATTAAAAATAACTTTATAATGTTGCACTTAGGTGCGCCTCCCTCCCTCTTTTACATTGCCCACAGAGTACCCTGGATACGCTCTGGGATGGCTTGCACCTGAATTACATATATGGAATTCCAATCAAAACAAAAAAAAGACAATATCAAACTATATCACAGGCGTTCTCATTGTCGTGTGCTGGGTAAACCCTTTCTTCTTGACATTGGGGAGCTACAGTTCATTGAGGGAACCATGAATGCCAACATGTACTGTGACATACAGAAGCAGAGAATGATTCCCCCTTTTTAAAACTGGGCTGCAGGGCAGTATTCCAACATTATAAAGACCCCAAACACACCTCCAAGATGACCATTGCCTTGCTAAAGAAGCTGAGGTTAAAGGCGTTGGACTGGCCAAGTATGTCTCCAGAGCTAAACCCTATTGGGGATGAAGAAAGTCCTGGACCGCCGCGCTCCTTAAAACAATGTCTTTATTCAGAAAATGAAAATCAAAAAACAACCAAAAAGCCTTTTTCCTTTTGTCTACTTCTTCTTTTTGACTGCATCATTTTTTGGTTGTTTTTTGATTTTCATTTTCTGAATAAAGACTTTGGCCCAGATTCACGTACATCGGCGCATTATCGGTCCGGCGTAGCGCACCGCCATTACGTTAGACTTGCGCCATCTAGCCGCGTAATCCCCCGATTCACGTAGCTTTTGCGCAGGAAATTGCGCAAGCGTAAGGTTTTTTCCTGAGGCGTAAGGAGGAGTAATACAAATTGGGAGGAACGTGGGCGTGTTACATTGAAATGAGCCGTGACCCCATGCAAATGAAGGGCCGGCCGGCTCGCGCATGCGCGCGTGAAGGAGACCATGTCAGCTCCGCTGTGCGCATGCTCACAACTCGGGAGCGGCGCAATCAGTGAAATTGGAAATGGACTAGGGCAACGTTGTGAACTACGCAGACAGCATAAATAGACACACACAAACGCACTTGCATTGCAAAAGTACATCCCTTTGTGTCCCTTCCCATTTAACCAAGTGCTTTTGTTCCTGTTGTTCGTTGCAGTGTGTCTTGTAGTTCTCAGATTAGTGTTCTGTGTGATCAAGTGCTTGTTGGTATATTTGTGAAAGTGTTTTTTGATAAGTGTTTGAGAGACTGTTTGTTTGATTGATATATTTCTGAGCGTTTGTTTTCTTGCTTTATTTTTTATTTTTTATTTTTTTGTGACTGTTTCTTGCTGAGTGCTAGTGTGATTTTTGGGTGTTCGTTTTCTCTTTGTGTGTGTTCTTGCCTGATTGGTTGTGCTTGTATTTGTGACTGATTTTTGGTGACTGGTAGTGAGTTTGTTTGGAAGTATGACAGAGAGAAAAAGAAAGCTGAATTTTACTGTGGGGGAAAAAAGAATTCTTGCCCGGGCCATTAGCGAGTATGGGCGTTTTCTCCACGGCCCGCAGAGTGCCACCACCACCCCGGCCAGGAGGAGGGAGATTTTGGATAGGATCACTGAGCAGGTCAATTCATCGGGGGAGGGGGAGACACGGACCCGGTCTGGGATTGACAAAAAAATAAATGATCTCCGGCGTCAGGTGAAAAAAAAACTGGCCGCAATGCATGCCGATGCCAGGGGCACAGGAGGGGGCCCACCATGCCGTATTAGGCTTACAGCGACGGAGCATGTGGTGGCCCTGACCTTTCACCGGCATGAAGTGGAGGGCCTGCCAGGCTTTGACACAAGTCCGGTCCCCGTGGTGCCAGGTAAGGTTTTTTTTTCTATCAGGTGTGTAACATGTGTGGGGGAGGGGGTGAAAGGGAATATGTGCCAAGTGTGTGGATCCTCCAACCTGTGAATGGTTTGTGTCATCCACATATGTGCAGGAGGGTGCAGGGCCATCTGGCCTGACCACTCCAACCCCAGGACAGCAGCCTAATGAGACCCCCCCAACAAGGCCACAGTCCGCGGAGGAGGTTCAAGAGGAGGAGGACGATCATGAGGAGGAGGACGATCATGAGGAGGAGGATAATCATGAGGAGGACGATCATGAGGAGGAGGAGTCAGGCACTGGACTAGTGGTTTGTGCGGACTCTTCCCCTCTGGCTGGCAGAAGCCTGCCCTCCCTAAGGGGGAGCCCCCCCCCCCTCCTCCCCCAACATGGCTCCCCTCACAAGGATCTCCCCTTCTCCCCGCCCACAACCATCAGCTGGAGGCAGGATGTCATCCCAGAGCACCAGGGGGGCGCCCAATCTCCTGCCCGCCAGTCTGCGAAGGGACCAGGCCCTCCAGACCCGCCATCTGGGACAGCTCTGCCAGACTTTTGGGCGGGTGGAGGAGAGCCTGTCCTCCATGAAGGATACGCTGGGTAACCTGGACTCCCACTCCCGGGCTTTCACAACCTGCCTAAATGAACTGCAGACTACAGCAGCAGGCATTGGGCAGGATGTGAGGGCCCTTACCCAGGCTATCCAGGCCAACACGGCAACACTTGGTGCTTCCCTGGACAGAATTGCCGTGGCCTTGGAGGGCAGGCCGCCAGGTGGGCAGATATCAGGGGCTGCTCCTCCTTCCCCGGGTTTGCCCCTCCCCCATGAGTCTCCCCTGAGGGGCCGGGGCCGTGGCCGGGGGCGCCCCAGGCGTGGCTCACGCAGAGGGCAATAATTTTTTTCCCCCTTTTTTTTTTTTTTGGCTGACATTTTTGGCATTTTTTTTTTTTTTTTGGCTGACATTTTTGGCATTTTTTATTTATTTTTTTGCTGACATTTTTTTAAAATTTTGGGTTGTGCATGCTGTTTGAATGTGGGGGTGACATTCCTGCTGGAAAAGGGGTGTCATCCTCAATTTTGGTGGAGAAGGGTTCCCCAGGACCAGGGAGAAGTGATTCCCAGGTCCGTGTGAATGGTGTATGAATGTACAGTGACATAATTGGAGCCTTGACGTGGCGTTACTGCTCACCAGTCGTGCATGGTGGACTGGTGCCAATCCAATTTGATGAGGATGTGGGGTGTGTGTGCTAGGGACCACAGTGGTGTGCATGCATGCATTCTCATTGTGCCATGATTAATGTGTGTGTTTAACGTGCAAAGATGCCCAATATGAGCTGTCTCCTGACTGCTCTTCCCTCAGAAGACGGGGTATCCTCGGTTAGGGGTTGATTGTCTGGTTGGGGGGTCAGGTCATCACGTAGCTCAACATGCAGGCCCTTCCTCACTGCGAGATTGTGCAGCATGCAACATGCAACGATGATATGGCACACGAAGTTTGGGGAATACAACAGTCTACCCCCAGACTTATCCAGGCATCGGAAACGTGACTTCAGGAGGCCAAAGGTGCGCTCCACCACTGCTCGGGTTTTGATGTGTGCTTGATTGTATCTTTCCTCCCCTGGGGTTTGGGGGTTCCGAATAGGAGTCATGAGATGGGGTCCCAGTGCATATGCAGAGTCACCTGAAAGGGAAAAGACAGGAGAATGTTAGTCATGCATGTGCCACTTGTGAGGTGTGCATCACGGGAGGGGATAGTCATGCCTGACTCCCATGTCACTCACCAACCAGCCAGGTGTTCCCATACACGTTCTGATAGAATTCCATTCGGATGTGGCATTGATTGTAGATGTAGCTGTCATGGGTGGATCAGGGGTGTTTGGCACGGACGTGCCATATGAGTCCTTGGGCATCAACTATCACCTGTACGTTGATGGAGTGCCAATTCTTCCGATTGCGGTACATGTGCTCTGTCTCATGGGGGGGCTGGAGTGCCACATGTGTGCAATCAATGGCCCCGATGGTGTGTGGGAATCTGGCAATTCTGTAGAAATCTGTCATTGCCTTCAGCCGCAGGTCCTCAGTGGTGGGTTTGATGATTAGGTTGGCCAAGCGTGTGAGGATTGCTGGGACAACCTGGTGCACACATCTGCTCATGGAGGATTGTGACATCCCAGCCACCACTCCACTTGTACGCTGAAAAGAGCCACTGGCAAGGAAATGGAGTGTTGCCAGTACCTTGACCAGTGGCTGCACTGGATGTGAGCGTTGTGTTGGGCTGGTGATGTCCTCCTGCAGGGTTGTGGTTAATTCCAGGATGGCATGAGGGGGGAATCTGAAGATGCGATACACCTCAGAATCACTCATGCCAAAGAGGTCTATGCGTGTGCGGTATACCCTCTCCCGTGCCATCCTCCGTGCCCTCCTCCTTCTTTGGTCATCTAAATTCACTAGTGCAGCTATGAGCGACGATGCCCCTGGCATGTTGGCAGTCAAATTGTAGTGCAACACGTGTGTGTGGTCTGCTCCTCAGTAACGGTGTTGCTTTCTGTGAGATGTAGACGTTTTTTCAAAATTTAGACCAGCTTTTATGTGCTCTAACTTTAGACAGGACATTTTGCTGTTGCGCACATCGCGTAGCCTGCGCAGCAACTGCGTTTTTTTGTGGATCCCCGCAACTCCCTCATTAGCATATTTGACTAGCAAATCAATGGTGTGTCTAGCGCATTTTTGCGCGGATGGATGCGTCTGTCTAACGAAATTACGCCGGACAAAAAAAAGTAGATTTCTGGCGTAAATCGTTTTCTGAATCGCGCGCATCTAAACGCACGCGCACATTTAGACTTACGCACGCGCAACACCAGTTGCGCAGGCGTAATCGCTCTGTGAATCTGGGCCTTTGTTTTAAGGAGCGCGGCGGTCCAGGACTTTCTTCATCCTATGCACCTGTGCACAGTCAGCACCCTTTCGGTTGAGTGGGACGGAAGCAAAGGGGATTAGCAGTTTTCAGAGTGGTATCCTTTTTCACTAAACCCTATTGAGCGTCTGTGAGGCATCCTCAAATGGAAGGTGAAGGAGCGCATGGTCTCTAACATCCACCAGCCTTGTGATGTCATCATGGAGATGTGGAAGAGGATGCCAGTGACAAACTGTGAAGCTCTGGTGAACTCCATGCCCAAGAGGGTTAAGGCAGTGCTGGAAAATAATGGTGACCACACAAAATATTGACACTTTGGGCCCAATTTGGACATGTTCACTTAACGGCACTACTGTTGCCAATATATGCAGTGTTGTAGTGGGCCAATCCCTGTACCTTTGGTCTTTATATAAGAATAAATTCCCCTTACTCTCTCCCTACCTCATTTATTGGTGACCCCTCTTTTTCAGCAGCTTTCCCTGACCCTGGAGTATTTTCCCTTTGGACCTCAAAGGGTTTAGTGACCCTGGACTCATTGCAGAAGGATGGGGTGATACATGCCTTCAGGGGCGGACTGATAACTCATGGGGCCCCCAGGCAATAGAAGATTATGGGTCACCCGGGTTTACAGATGACCACCATGCTAGGAGGCAGTACAGAGGCCGGGCAGCTAAAATCTCAAGATTTTCACATCAAAAGCATGTCAGTTTTGGACATTTCAGGGACAGATGTAAAAAAAACGCAGATTTTTACATACTGTCCCTGGTTTTACTGAGCCTGGCAACCCTGATGGGGCCCCCTAGTGGCATGGGGCCCTCGGGCAGTGCCCGAGTGGCTCAATGGTCAGTCCGCCCCTGCACGCCTTTCAATCCCTACAATCTGTCCATTCCCTCCCTAGATCTGAATTTTACAAATATTTGCAAATCAGGCATTTTTTCAACTCACATTTTCCTGGTTCCTCTATTTGCCCTATTAATACATTTGAGGGTCTTTGCGGCCCTTCTTCCAGAGAAAGGGGGACCATCTCTCGTCTATATAGTCTTCTGGGTGGTCTCGGCCTCCCAGTGAAATCTACTGCTATGCTTGGCTGGGAGATGGAGACAGGAGTGGTTGTTTCTCCTAAAGAGTGGTTGGACAGGATCTCTAATATGCATGAGTGTACAAAGTCTGTAGCGGTGAAGGAGACGGTGGTGAAGTTACACACCAGGTGGTATTTTACCCCGACTAAATTACATAAAGTCTTCCCCACGGTTTCTGAACATTGCTTCAGGGGTTGCCCAGAGAAGGGGACTCTTTTGCACATCTTTTGGAGCTGTCCAGTCCTAGGGGACCTTTGGCAGAGGGTGTTTGATAAGGTGGTGGAGATCACTGGAGTTAGGACTCAACTGACCCACCAGATGTGCTTGTTATTTGCAGAAATACCTGGCTCCACCCCGCCTGAACAGAAATGATCTCACACTCTCTTCAGTGCGGTCCATTGGTCCATTGCCCTGTTTTGTTGGGTCCCTGGGGTTCCTTGTGACCAGGTTATTAAGTGTATGGCCGCTATCCAGATCATGGAGAGGGTCTTCCATACCATTATGGACTCTATGCACGTTTATGACTTGAAATGGGGGCCTTGGTCCCCGTGATTTTCGAATCACTAGATTTGTCTGCTCCCTCCTGGTTCCTACCCACATACTTATATCTAGGCTAGCACTTTGGACAGTGTCCTCCCGTAACCTGCTCTGATTTTCCTTTTTCGATATAGTATCGATTTTGATGTCATTTTGTTATCCTTTTTATTATTTCTTTGCTTTGGGTTATTTGTTTTTTATCTTTATTTTTTCTTATACTGTATATGTTCTGAGCAGTAGCCTTGTGACAAGGTGGAGAGGCACTTATTACCTACCCTATGTTTATAAGCTGTTCTCCCCTTCCTGGCTGACACCACCTGATGCCCAGGTTATGTAACTGCTATTATGCACCTGGACCATGTGGGTCCATTGCCTGTGATGATACTTTGTTACATGATTACTCGCATTGTACTACTTCCTTCACTGCTTACTTATTGTTCATGCTCTTACTTTTCTCAATAAAAGCGTTTGTATTAAAAATGTTCCCACACTGCACAAACAATGCTAACGAAAGGCATGGTAATATATCTTCATGCGTTTTGGTGCAGCACAATCTTAAAGTAAGTCATGCTGGCACATTTTTCAGTGACCCTGGACTCATTGCACACTCTCTCACACTCTCTTCAGTGCGGTCCATTGGTCCATTGCCCTGTTTTGTTGGGTCCCTGGGGTTCCTTGTGACCAGGTTATTAAGTGTATGGCCGCTATCCAGATCATGGAGAGGGTCTTCCATACCATTATGGACTCTATGCACGTTTATGACTTGAAATGGGGGCCTTGGTCCCCGTGATTTTCGAATCACTAGATTTGTCTGCTCCCTCCTGGTTCCTACCCACATACTTATATCTAGGCTAGCACTTTGGACAGTGTCCTCCCGTAACCTGCTCTGATTTTCCTTTTTCGATATAGTATCGATTTTGATGTCATTTTGTTATCCTTTTTATTATTTCTTTGCTTTGGGTTATTTGTTTTTTATCTTTATTTTTTCTTATACTGTATATGTTCTGAGCAGTAGCCTTGTGACAAGGTGGAGAGGCACTTATTACCTACCCTATGTTTATAAGCTGTTCTCCCCTTCCTGGCTGACACCACCTGATGCCCAGGTTATGTAACTGCTATTATGCACCTGGACCATGTGGGTCCATTGCCTGTGATGATACTTTGTTACATGATTACTCGCATTGTACTACTTCCTTCACTGCTTACTTATTGTTCATGCTCTTACTTTTCTCAATAAAAGCGTTTGTATTAAAAATGTTCCCACACTGCACAAACAATGCTAACGAAAGGCATGGTAATATATCTTCATGCGTTTTGGTGCAGCACAATCTTAAAGTAAGTCATGCTGGCACATTTTTTGTGTGTTTCACACACATAGGACAGCCGAATGAAAAACAGGATGCGTGAGAACATGCAGAAAAGTTTGTGTACTGGGACTCATCTCCTGGTGTGAACAAGCCCTGAAACCAGTTTGCCCCAAAATTGTGCACAACTCTAAAGGGCGCCTTGACTGAAAAAATGTTGAAAAACACTGGTATAGCTTATTATCAGTTGTCCAAATTATAACTAGGTGACTGATACACATGGGGGTTGATTTACTAAAACCTGAAATTACAAACTCTGGTGTAGCGCTGCATAAAAACCAATCAGCTTTCAGGTTTTTTGTCGAAGTTTAATTGAACATGCTGAAATTAGACGCTGATTGGCTGCCATGCACAGCTGCACCAGATTTTTCACTCTCCAGTATTAGTAAATCAACCCCATGGGGTTGATTTACTAAAGACAAATAGACTGTGCACTTTGCAAGTTTAGTTGCACTCATTTACCCAGAATTAAGCAAATGTGATGAAGCTCTGTTGATTTCCATCATTGAATCATGTGCAAGAAAAAATGCTGTTTTTTTTCCCCGTGCACCTTGTTGAGTACTCTGCAGAAACATAGAGTAACTACACTTGCAAAGTGCACAGTCTGTTTGCCTTTAGTAAATCAACCCCATAGAGCAGGGATGTCAAACTCAATTTCATTGTGGGCCACATCAGAATTATTATTGTTCTATATATCTGTAAGATTAGATGTCCAGCACATCCCCTCCCCTTACATTAGATGTCAAGAGCCAACCCACCATCAGAAGTTGAGTCCCCCACTCTCCCTTACATCACAGTGCACCCCCCTTTCCTTATGCTGCCGCTGGGAAGAAGCTGGATGCATTGTTTGAAAGCAGAAAGTAGGGGTCTGGAGGAGGACCACAGGAGGGCTGGAGCTCTCATGAAGCTGCAGGAGAGGTGCGAGGGCCACATGTAATGGCCTGGAGGGCCGGATTCGGCCGTGTGCCTTGTGTTTGACACCTGTGCCATAGAGTATTCACAAATGCTCCCAGATGTGCTGAAGGGTGTTTTGAGTATTTTATTAGGAACATCATTTCTTTTTCTTATATACAGTAACACTGCTTTCTTTCTCGTACATCACGGGACACAGAGCGGCATATTCATTACTATATGGGTTATATGGAGTACCTTCAGGTGTGGACACTGGCAATCTCAAACAAACAGGAAGTCCCTCCCTATATAACCCCCTCCCCTAGAGGGAGTCCCTCAGTTTTTTCGCCAGTGTCTTAGGTGTTGGTCACGGAATAGCTTTGCTCCACATCCTTGGGATTAAGGGCAGGCTAACCGGATCTGTCCAAGGAGCCTCAGTGCCAAAGTGGACAGTACCCGGGCCCCAAACCGTGGGGTTTTGCCTATAATGCTCCTCTTTGGAGGGCTGGACCCTGGGCCCAGGACTTGGAGTTTGTAAAGACCATAAGTTCCTGTTTGCCAGGGTGCTATATAGGTCCAGGACAGTGGGTACCTTCATAGGACCCCAGGGCCTGAAGGTCTACTACGCTACCCACGGAGATGGGAGAAGATTGGACCGTTTTGCAAAACGTCCTGCGGCATGGAGCAGGTAAGAGGGGAGCCTGCGGGACTTGGTTCGACAACAGGCTCTCCAGGGGAGATCTTAAGGGGGGTAGCCTGAGTATGCTCTGCATTGGCACCATGGTCACTATGTCTGATGGACAGGATGCCCTGAAATGTTTCCCCCCATCACTTGATCCCCCCTACCTATCTATGTATGTTTGCTAGCTACCTGCTGCTCGCTGGTTGAAGATCTTTAAAAAAATAAAAAAAAAATAAAAAAAGATCTGTCTCTAGGCTAAAGGGACTCCTTAGGGGCCTGTTTTAGCCTTACCTTGCCGGGATTCAAATCTGCCACCTGATGCGTCCTCCAACCTGCATTCCTGGGCTCCAGAGTGCGTCTCCTCCTGGGCTCTCCTCCCCCGACAGTCGCGCGCGCGCGTGCACGCGCGCGCGTGCACGCGCGCATGCATATAGAAAATTTTTCGCGCCGTTCGGGAGGGGGGGGGGGCGGGGAGTGTGACTGCAGTGTAGAGTGGGCGTGCCTTCAATTGCTGTTATACACAGCAGGCGCGTTCTTAGCTCAGTTCAGAGCTGAGCTGGAGAGAGAGGACGTACAGCTGGCAGCACAGTGACTCCCGGTGGCGAGAAGGGGTACTACATGCTGGAGTCAGCTCCAATACTTTTTGTTAAGCCAAAATCCCCTTGGCAACAGGTTGAATGCTGGCAAACATGTTGGGGGTGGGGCTGTATGTGGTGAATAATATTATAAAAGAAAACATACTGAGCCCCACCGTTTTTGGGCATTAGTGATCCTATTGTCCCCTAAACCTTATTTTTTTGTACTCCTGGCTATAACAGTCTGTTGTTGTAAGCGGAGTCCTTCGGTTTTGTATTATGGCTTCCAAGGGTTCAGGATCAAAACATAAATAAAAATAAAAAATAAAGAGAAAAGGCAAAGACAAAGGGGTTCCTCCTCTGGTTCTGATAATATGCCAATAATTTCCCCACAGGTTATTCCTATAGGGGTCACCCTGGATAAGCCATTAAGGGGGTCTGGTGCTGAGGCTGGCCCAGGTCGGCCCAACCCTGTGTTATCACAGAGGAGATGCTAGCCGTCACCCTAGGGGGGCTAGAGAAAAAAGGTTAACAGCTATGATCGCTGGCTCTTTTTCTGGCAAGAAGCGGACTAGATCCCCATCGCCAAAAGGGACAGAACCTAGAGGATCTACCACTGAAGAATCGTTTTCAGCCTCCCAGGCGGAGAGTCTGTGGGTCCAGTCTTTGACAGACATGGTCCGCTTGGCATTCAATTTGCCATTTCCAGAGCCTCAGGTTCCTGCGGTATCCTCTTTGGGTTCTTTTAAAAGCGCCTTTAAGCAACGCAGCTTTTCCGGTCCATCCTCTGTTAGAGGAATTGGTTTTTCCAGGATTGGGACGACCGGACAGAATTTTTTCTGCCGCCTAAAGCTGACGAGAGGGTAGTCTTTATGCACGTCTGCCAGGAAATATTTGTGCTTGCAGGCACTCTTTCCCCTGACCAAGTGCTCTTTAAAAGGGGCCCGGATGGCTCAGTTGGTAGAGCATCGGACTTTTGGTCTGAGGGTCCAGGGTTCAGGTCCCGGTTCGGGCACTGCTTTTCAACTACCCGTGAGGTCCTTGAGGCCGCATCTCCCGGAAAGCGCCCGATCTCGTCTGATCTCGGAGGCTAAGCAGGGTAGGGCCTGGTTAGTGCCTGGATGGGAGACCACCTGGAAGGTTTTCTGTTATTTACCCTATGGAAAAGACATTTTTCTAAGAAAGGGGGCGCTCCCAACGGTGGACGCAGCCATCTCATGGGTGAATAAATCATTAACTGGCCTAAGGGGAAACATACAAATGTTTAAGGTCCCGGTCGATAAACGTTTAGAGACACTTTTTGCAGCATCCCTGGCTACAGCCAGCAGTGGCTGCAATTGGAGTTTTTTCAGGCATTAAGGAACCAGACAAAACAGATGTTTAGACATCCCTGCCCAATAGGCAGAGGAGTTATTGGATATTCCCAAACCCCCTATGCTTTGCGGTAGAGGCTATAAAAAGACTCCATCCAGCAGGCGTCTCGTTGTCACTATTTTTATTATATGAGAAGGCTCTTATGGTTGAAGAACTGGGCGACCGAGCCCCATGTAAAAGACTGCTGGCAGGTTTGCCCTTCCATGGAAAGATCTGGATAAATACATTCAGACTGTTTCAAGTGGCAAAAGTACCCTTTTACCAGTCAAAAGAAGTTCCGGGGTCCTGCGTTTAAAAGGGCAGCTCCCCCCGGTTCCAGGGCCCTCAAATGTCAGGCAGTACGGTCCTCCTGCGCGATCAAACTTTTAACAATGGATCGCAAGGACAGGCCTCTGGGGATCGGTCCCCGACAGAGGGGGTCCGATCATCTGTGGCCGCAGGCTACAGATTAGAATTTCTAAAATTTCCTCCACAAGGAAGGCCTCAATGCGGGCAGCATTGGATTACCTGCTTTACCAGGGCATAATGGTAGAGGTACCAGCCCAAGAACAGGGGCTAGGTTTCTATTCCAATCTGTTTGGCATACCAAGGCTCATCGGCAATGTCAGACCAATTTTGGACCTAAAAGGTTTAAATGCTTACCTAAAGGTTCGCTCTTTCCGGATAGAATCCGTTTGGTCAGCAGCCGCCACACTCCAGAAGGATCGGGCTTCTATAGACATAAAGGATGGTACCTTCATGTACCAGGTCTTTCAGCCACATCAAATATTTTTGTTTTTACGCTTCGCAGTGATACAGCGTCACTTCCAGAAGGTCCTAGCTCCTATTCTAGGCAATTCAAAGGATCCAAGGGATCTCGGTCCTAGCATACCTGGACGACCTCTTAATCATAAGATCACTCGCTTCCTTGGTGGAATGCGTAGTAGCCCTCATGGTTCAGTACCTCGAGAGCTTCGGCTGAGTCCTAAACCGGGGAAAGATCAGCATTTCAACCTACAAAGCAGTTGGAATATCTCGGCACGAGATTAGACACAGAACAGAAGATGGATGTTCCTGCCCCTGGTAAAGGTCGAGGCTATCAAAAGATTGATTCAGTTGGTTCTAAGCAAAAAAGAGCCAACTATTCGCCTATGTATGCGATGGCCATGTTCGGGGCAATACCACACGCTTCCACATTCGTGTCCTACAGGCAGCAATTCTAGCAGCTTGGTTCTGCCCAGTGGTCTGGAAGGCTGGAGAGCGGTCTTGAACAAGTTCACTCGCCAAGGAATTTGGGCAGAGGCGGAGAGGCAGCTGCCCATCAAGGTCTGGGAATTCTGAGCGGCTCGGCTAGCCCTCCTGGCATAGACATCCAGATTACAGGGGTCCTCGGTGAGAAGTCATTCAGACAAGGCCACAGCGGTGGCATATAGGTGAACCACCAAGGGGGAACCAAGAGTCAAGCCACTCAGAGTGAGAGGAGCTTGGTTTTTCGGTGGGCAGAGGTTTATGTACCCTGCATATCGGCGACATTCATTCCCGAGGTGGACAACCTGCAGGTGTACTTCCTAAGTCGCCAAACCCTGTCGCCGGGGGAGTGGTCTCTGCATCCACAAGGTTTTTTCAGACAATCTGCCAGAAGTGGGGAGTGCCAGACGTGGAGGTCATGGCATCAGGATTCAACAAGAAGCTGGACAGGTTCATGTCTCGAACGAGGGACCCTATGGCCTGCGGAACCGATGTGTTGGTTTGCCCTTGGCATCAATCATAACTTCTATATGCATTTCCCCCACTGCAGTTACTACCCCGCCTGTGGCGCAGGATCATAGCACAGGCCGGTTATCCTGGTAGCCCCAGCTTGGTACCGGAGGGCATGGTACTCACTAGTCCTGAAATTGGCAGCGGAAGGCCCTTGGACTCTTCCTCTAGGGCCAGACCTACTCTCACAAGGCCCGATCCTCCACCCTGCATTACGGCGTCTAAATTTGACGGCCTGGCGGCTGAATTCCTGATTCTCAGGGGTAAAGGTCTGTCTAGGCAGGTAATCCCTACCCTCATTAAGGCTAGAAAGCCGGCCTCCAGGGTAATTTTGTTACAGGGTTTGGAGGGCCTACGTAGGCTGGTGTGAGGCTAAGAGATGGGTTTCCCGCAAGTATACCATTGATAGAGTATTAAGTTTTCTCCAGCTAGGAGTGGATAAAGGCCTGGCATTAAGCACGATCTAGGGACAGATTTCAGCCTTATCAGTGTGGTTTCAGAGGCCGCTGGCCGCCCACTCGCTGGTTAAGATCTTCGTACAGGGAGTCTTACGTGTTAATCCTCCGGTCAAATCATATGAGGTCAAATCACCACTTTGTCCATGGGACTTAAATCTTGTTCTGTCAACTCTACAGAAACAACCCCTTGAGCCGTTGGCTGAGGTACCTTTGGTTTTACTGACTAGAAAGTCGGTATTTCTGATCACCATAGTTTCGGCCAGGAGAGTATCGGAATTGGCAGCCTTATCTTGTAAGGAACCATATCTCATTTTACATAAGGATAGGGCGGGGTTCCGTCCTCATTCTTCCTTTCTACCAAAGGTTATATCCAGTTTCCACCTGAACCAGGATGTGGTACTTCCATCCTTCTTCCAAAACCCACCTCTAGAAAGGAGGGGTTGCTGCATACGTTGGATATTGTCAGGGCCATTAAGGCCTATCTTAAAGCTACAGAGAAGGTTCGGAAAACAGATGTGTTGTTCGTTTTACCGGAAGGGCCCAAGATGGGTCAGGCAGCTGCTTGATCCACCATCGCAAGATGGATTAAACAATTAATCGTTCAGGCCTGCGGTTTGAAGAGGTTGCCTCCTCCTTTGTCGGCAAAGGCCCATTCTACCAGGGCCATGGGCACCTCCTGGGCAGCACATCATCAGATCTCTATGGCTCGAATATGCAAGGCAGCAACGTGGTTGTCAGTCCACATGTTTACAAAATTTTATCAATTGGACGTAAGAAGGAATGCGGATACAGCCTTTGGGCAGTCAGTACTACAGCCCGCGATTCAAGCTCCTCAGGATCTGAGGGGGCTCCCTTGATTTGATTTGAGATTTACATTTCTCGTTTAAGTTGGATTTACTAGTATTTGAGTATACCTCTAAATTAAATCCTTCTTCCATCCATTGCTTTCGGACATCCCATATAGTAATGAATATGCTGCTCTGTGTCCCGTGATGTACGAGAAAGAAAAAGGGATTTTTAAATACAGCTTACCTGTAAAATCCTTTTCTTGGAGTACATCACGGGACACAGAGCTCCCACCCCTCTTTTTGGGAACATTTTGGGAGGCATACTGCTTGCTACAAAACTGAGGGACTCCCTCTAGGGGAGGGGGTTATATAGGGAGGGACTTCCTGTTTGTTTGAGATTGCCAGTGTCCACACCTGAAGGTACTCCATATAACCCATATAGTAATGAATATGCCGCTCTGTGTCCCGTGATGTACTCCAAGAAAAGGATTTTACAGGTAAGCTGTATTTAAAAATCCCTTTTTTGTTTTCTTTTAACTGGTTGCATGCCATTTTATTAGCTTTCTTTGTTTCTGGAAGATATTTCTCAGTACTCATTTTAACAAACAAAGCTGTTGCTATCAGAAGATTTTTTCCAGCATCTGCCATTTTTGTGCAATTGAGTTTGCGTTTGTTCTGTTTTACAGGCATTGAAAGACAATTGAGAGCCACAACTAACAATGTATAGTGTTTTCAGGGCTGGTGCAAGGATTTTTGACACCCTAGGCGTAACCTAATTTTGCCGCCCCCTGGCTCCACTCCTGACCCTACCCCCTTTGCCCTGCCCATGTATATGGTGGAGGTGTCAGGGATGGAGGTTTTTTTTTGCAGCACCTCTCCACCTATTTCTTCAGCCGTGGTCTCCACCTGCGTCTCTGGACCCAGCCTGAAGACAAATAGTGGCAATACAGCACCCCTTTACAATACAGTGCCTGCTTTACATCACAGACCTCTTTCCATTCAAGTTTCCCAATTTACATCACAGCCCCCCCATCATAGACCTTCCCCCATTACATCAGTGTCCTCAGCCCCCCTTCCTTGCATCCCGCTTTATTTGCGCCTCAGTCCTCTTCACAGCCCCTCTTGTACCCCAGTCCCCTTTACTTGTACTCCAGTCCCCTCCACAGCTCCCATACTTGTATCCCAGTCCCCTTCACAACCCCCCTCCCTGTATACCAGTCCCCCTTGTATCCCAGTCCCCTCCACAGCCCCCCCTCCATGTATACAAGTCCCCCTCCCTGAATGAATGAATGAATGAAGAACTTGTATAGCGCAGCACATGCGAAGTAAATTGCCTCTGGGCGCTTGTTGGTCCTGTCTCCTTTGAGATCAAAAGAGATGAGTCTTAATCTTTCTCCTGAAGACTAAGTAGTTCTCCTCCAGTCGAATACTGGCTGGTAAGGCGTTCCATAGTGTGGGACCTTGGACAGCGAATCTCCTGTCTCCTTTGGACTTGTATCTGGCTTTCGGTATCTGAAGCCGATTTTGATTGGTGGATCGTAGAATACGATTGGGATTGTAAATTTTTAATTTTTCGCATAGATAGTGGGGAGCATTCCCATGGATACATCTATGCGTTAGACAGAGTGCTTTAAAGGTGATTCTGTCTTTGACTGGTAGCCAGTGAAGGGATCTCAGTGAAGGTGAGATTGATTCCCAGGGTTTTTTCCCAGTCACAAGTCTGGCGGCCGTATTTTGAACGACTTGAAGACGAGCGATTTGGTACTTGGGGAGTCCGAGGTAAAGGGCATTTGCATAGTCCAATCTGGAGTTTACAATCGCTCCCACCACGACCGCTATGTCATTCTTGGGAATAAAAGGCGTGAGTCTGCGTAGTAGGCGCAGCAGATAGTGAGATCCGCTGACTACTGCCCCTATTTGTGCGTTCATTGTCATGTCGGAGTCAAAGATGACCCCAAGACTTTTGACTTTGGCGCTAGGGGTGATGACTTTGCCCAGAATGGGCGGGGGGATCCAGGTTGTTGTCGATTGATTCCTACACTTGGCGTGAAACAGAAGAAGTTCTGTTTTCGCTCCGTTGAGTTTGAGATAACTCTTTGTCATCCAGTCCTCTATCAAAGAGAGGCATGTCTCTAGGTTGAGGTGGTGATCCTTTTTATTGCAAATGCGGAAGTACAGTTGCGTGTCGTCTGCGTAAGAGTGATATAGCAGTTTTTGGCTGCTGATGATTTCAAAAAGAGGACGCAGATAGATGTTGAATAACATCGGCGACAGGGGAGATTCTTGAGGGACCCCGAACGATAATGTGCGTTGTTCCGAATTGAATGGTCCTAGCTTCACTATTTGCGATCGGTTTTCCAAGAAAGAGGAGAACCAAGATAGATCGCTTTCTGCGACTTTGGCTATTTTAGCCAGCCGAGTCAATAACAGCTTGTGATCAACTGTATCAAAGGCTGCGCTTAGGTCCAGCAGAACCAGAAGAGAAGATTCTCCTTCGTCTGCGGCCTCGAGAACGTCGTCCCATATCTTAAGCAATGCTGTTTCCGTCCCGTGTCCGGGACGGAATCCTGATTGCAATGGGTCGAGTAAGTTGTGGGTATCTAGATGCTGTTGCAGCTGCTGTACCACTGCTTTCTCCATTACCTTGGAGAGAACATTTAGGCCTGTTATGGGGCGCCAGTTGAGTGGATCCTTAGGATCCAGGGTGGCTTTCTTCAAGATGGGTTGAATGAAGCCCTCCTTCAGCTGGGAGGGCATTTTGCCCTCCCTGAAGGATTGGTTAATAAGCTGCGTGACAGGAGGTGCCAGGATGTCGGCACATTCCTTCAGCAGTTTGGTGGGGATAATATCATTTGGCGCAGTGCTGTTGCGCAGAGTGCCGATTATATTTTTAGTGGTCTGAATGGAGATGGGTTACAGCGTGAACTCACCAAACTGTGGTGAATTGCTGCCGGTGCTGTGTAAATGACTACGGGGGGGGGGCTGGGAGAGCAATTGTTTTGCTGAATGCTTTGCCGGATTGCCATAATTTTGTTAATGGAGCAATCCGATAACTCATCGCAAAATTCTTGTGTATCCAAGTTGGGGGCTTCAAGACATTCTGGATTCATGGTCTGAGTGACCAGCTTGAAGAGTTCGCGGGGGCGATTTAGGGCACTGTTGATAGCCTCAGAAAAATAGTTTTTCTTGGCTTCGAAGATTTGCTTGTAGTATTTCCTGGTTATTGCCTTGTAGATCGAGAGATTCTCATCTGAAGAGTTTCTTTTCCAGGCTGCTTCTGCCCTTCTGCGCTCTTGCTTCAGTAACGCCAGCTGGTTGTTGAACCAGCCGGAGTTATTTTTCCTGATCTGGGTCTTTCGTTTTGGCGCTATCAAGTCAGCTGACTGCAATAGTGCTATGTTTATGGCCTCCAGTGTTTCTGCCGCTGTTTGGTGCGGCTGAATTGTGATTAATTTTTCCCCTAACGTGGCTTTGAAGAGTTATGAATGGAGCTTTTTCCGACATCTGGTCCAGTGTGTTGTCACTGGATTTGATGTTTTTGTTAAGGGGGGGAATTCGGAAAGAATGAATTTAATTGCATGGTGATCTGTCCATGGCAAAGGTTCATTTTCCAAGATTTTTATTTCCAGATCTTGTCTGAAAATAAGATCGAGCGTTTGACCTGAAGCATGTGTGGGCCCACATACTAGTTGCTGAAGCCCTAATCCTTCCAGGTGGTCGATGCAGGCGTCGGCAATGGGGTCTTGCGGGGAGTTGGCCCAGAGGTTGAAGTCCCCGAGCAGCAAAAGGTGTTTGCTATTCAGGGTATAGGTGGAGACAAAGTCCGTCAAAGATGGGAGCAGCTGCGACTTGGGGCCAGGTGGCCTATAGCAGAGTAGAATCCGGACGGTCTCCTGGTCGTTTACTTGCAGTTGAAGAGTAAGGGTTTCCATGAATGGAAGAGGGTTTTGGAGGCTTGGTTTTGTGATCGCAAGACGCGTCTTATGGATCACCACCAGTCCTCCTCCTCTTTGCCCTATTCTGTTTTCCGTAATAATACGGTAGTTTTCTGGCACCAATTCTCCTAGAATGGTGTTACAGTCGGCTGTGAGCCAGCTCTCTGTAATGAAGAGGCAGTCTAGGTCGTGTTGTAGAATGAAATCATGGATTTCAAGTCGGTGTTTTACTGCCGATCTTGTGTTGATCAAAGCACATGAAATGCTCTTAGGTTGGGATAAACGGCTAAAATTTTTGACAGTTGATCGTCGATCGATCCTCAAAAGGTGCTCAATTCTCAGGGTCTTTTTGGTGATGGCTGGCAGTATTGCGGCGAAACACCTCAAATTCCAAATGGTTTCTGCGGAGTACCGCAGATTAACCATGGTCGCCATTCACCGGGGAAAAAGTCGTTCCTTTTGGTGGCGATGAAGAGAGGATTCAGTGAATCCTCCCGGCTTGGTCCAGAGGAAGGCAAAAAACCCCTAACCATGCTATGCCAATTTGCATTTGTTGATTGGGATATAAATTGTTTTTTCATTAAAAGTAAAATTTTATTCAGTATCATTTTTCATATTCTCATTACATTATGTATACTTTTTCTTATATTTTTTATTTTATTTTAATTAATATTATTTGTATTATTATATATTTTTTCTTTTTTTCCCATATATATATATATATATATATATATATATATATATATATATATATACATTTTATTATTATTATTTTTTCTATTTAACCGATTCAGCCCCGCCCGCCGTCATATTACTGCGGGACTGTGGCTCTCCTGGGCGAGAGCCCGTAGCTATACGTCCGCATTAATGCGGCCACTAGGGGGTGCGCGTGCGTCCCTGCTCGCCCCCTAGTCCCGCGCGCGTGCCCGGCGGGTACGATCGCTGCCAGGCACACGCAATCGCTCGTTACAGAGCGGGGACCGGGAGCTATGTGTGTAAACACATAGCTTCCTGGTCCTGTCAGCGGAGGAAACGCTGATCTTCTGTTCATCCAATGTATGAACAGAAGATCAGTGATTTCCCCTAGTGAGGCCACCCCCCCATACAGTTAGAACACACCCAGGAACACACTTATCCCCTTCCCCGCCCCCTAGTGTTAACCCCTTCACTGCCAATGGCATTTTTATAGATATCCAATTCATTTTTATAGCATTGATCGTTAAAAAAATGCCAATGGTCCCAAAAATGTGTCAAAAGTGTCTGAAGTGCCCACCATAATGTCGCAGTACTGAAAAAAAATGCTGATCGCGGCCATTACTAGTAAAAAAAAAATATTAATACAAATGCCATAAAACTACCCCCTATTTTGTAAACGCTATAACTTTTGCGCAAACCAATCAATAAACGCTTATTATGATTTTTTTTAACGAAAAATATGTAAAATAATACGTATCGGCCTAAACTGAGGAAAAAAAATGTTGTTTTATATATTTTTGGGGGATATTTATTATAGCAAAAAGTAAAAAATATTGCATTTTTTTCAAAATTGTCACTCTATTTTTGTTTATAGCGCAAAAAATTAAAAACGCAGAGATGATCTAGAAAGCTCTATTTGTGGGAAAAAAAGGACACCAATTTTGTTTGGGAGCCACGTCGCACGACCGCGCAATTGTCAGTTAAAGCGACGCAGTGCTGAATCACAAAAAGTGCTGTGGTCATTGGGCAGCAATATGGCCGGGGGTTAAGTGGTTAATAAATGTCATGCTTATGACTATTTTTTAGCCCATTTCTTTATAGTGATATTAAGTTTAACAAAGTGCAGTCTGTTAGGCATGATGAGCCTTTTTTTATTCTTCCATTCGATTAATGCTGTTTGCCTTACATGTTTATTCATGCTGCTATATACTAATATAGGCACTATATAAGAAAAATGTTTATATTATTCTGCCATTTTATATTTCATTGTACTTTTGGCATTTGTAACATTGTTTTTTTTTTTTTTATATATATACGGGCACTTCTGCAGCCAGCATTTCTTTTCTGGTGTCACGGGATTAATTTCCTGACCCAGATGCTGTTTTGTGGTGTTATTTTCTTTTTGGCCACTGCTAGTGCTGTTGCGCCGTTTCCAGGTGGATGTTATTTTTCTTGTCCCACCGGGAACGACGCTGGAACACTTTTATTCCTCTTTCCGGGTGTATCCGCACTATTGCAGGCACGGCCGTGATTTAGGCACCCCGGAAGTGTTTTTTTTTTTTTTACACAGTTCCTTGTTCTCTGACCAATAGGTTAGTAAGAGGATGTAGTGTATTCACTGCTATTACCGTTTATGGGCACTTTACCTGGATCTTCCACCTTCCTGATTGCACTGGGCATGTTCAGGAGGAGGTGGATGTTGCTAATTATTGTGCACAGCTATTTTGTGGAGCCATTGGGGCCTATCATGGGCCTAGGTGGCTTGAGTCTTTTTGTATTTATAGGGGCGTGCTTGTGTCTTGGGTCATGCCTTTGAAGACATCCCCATAGGATGAAACATGTACGGCTGACCGACACAAGCATGCTATGAGCCGTGGATTTTTATATTCTTTGATGCCATTTTTACCTGTCTGTTTGTAAGTACCACACAATAAATTGCTTATTGGTTTTATCCAACGGGCTTCACTATTGTCGTTTCCTCTCTGCATTTTATGACCACATATCTGCTGATGAACGCAATGTATGCTTTTGTACCTTCATGACATTTCGAGATGTTATTTCATCATTGATGCTGCCTGCGGATAACCGTTTTCAAATGTACACTCTGTTGGAAGTGTGATTGCCATTGACCTGCACGTTATTTGATTACATGCCCATAACGTTTTTGTTCTGGTAAGCGGATTGTTTGCACGGTGGTGTGGTGTGCTTTTTCCATATCTACACACTGAAACTTTATACACATATTGTTCATTTGGACTAATTTTCCATTTTCATTTATTTTGAGCGCTGCACTATTGGATTATATTGTTTTTGTTTGCTTATCTACAAACTGTGCTAGCCGCTTTTCTATTTACTTTAAGTTAGCGCAGATATTTGTTCCCCCCTTTTTTTTTTCTTAATACGTTTATTGAAGTCTCCGACCTGTTGCGATTTCTTAATCGGTTCAAGTTGTGCTTTTAACTCATTATTCCTTGTTTATAAACGTAACATTTCAATGTGTTTTATTTTTAATATACCGTATTTTTCGGACTATAAGACGCACTTTTTTCCTCCAAAAATCTGGAGGAAAATGTCCCTGCGTCTTATGGAACGAATATACATTAGGCCACGCCCCCCGCCACTGCCGGCCCCGCCCCCCCCGCGGCCGAACTTCATGAGAAGTAAGTGAGGGGCACAGAAATAAGTTCCTGTGTGTGTAAATCCCATCACCTGCTCCTCTCCTCCCTCCTCCGTTTGCAGCTCCGTCCTCTTCTCTCTGTCACTGTGTGCAGACAGTGCAGCTGATGGCTCGTGAAGTGTAGCTGTCCTACATGAAGAGGATCCAATCAGCACACTGCTCTATCCAACTCCACCTCCAGCAAGCCTGCAGCCTGTCACGACTGAGAAGCTTCACACATCCCTTCTCTCACCCCTCCCTCCTTGCTTGTGTGTTCCGTCTGTGAAGGAGGTGGGCGGGAAGATTAAAAAGAAGCAGCAGACAAACATGGATATACTACTGAATAAGCCTGAGAGCCCCCAGGAGACTGTGAGTGTGTGCACTTCTCACCAACCCCCTCTATTCTCTCTCTCTTCCTAACCCAGCTCAGCATAAAGAACATCTTTTAGAAAATCAGCCTTTGCAGGGATAATGAAGTTGTCTCATTTCCAGGAGCACATATTCAGGGACAATCTCTCCTTCCTTTTTTGTGCATGTTTCCAACCTTTTTCAGCACAGTTCTACCTTGAAATCATTTGAAACAATGCATTTCTCTGTGCTGGGCAGAACTATACATAGTACACTGATCAATGATTTGTAATTTCTCTTCCTGCAGGCAGCCAGTAAATACCTTTGCAGCAAAGTGCACTTTTTTTACTTAAATTAAATGGCAATTCATTATTCATTAATGGCACAGGTCAGGCTGCATTTCATGGGCACTGGTAAAAATTTTGGTACACCATTTGGTTCTGATTTTTTTTTTTCTTGTTTTCCTTCTCCAAAACCTAGGTGCGTCTTATGGTTAGGTGCGTCTTATGGTGCGAAAAATACGGTAAGTTCCTGAAGTTTAAATCCCATTAAAAAATTCAAGCCATTCTTGCATGGACTCAAGGTCATGCAAACCGTCCTGTGGGACTACTTCCCATCTTAAGCTTCTAATGATAATTTTCTCTATAATGTATTGTTCTAAAGTGCAAATATCCCACCATGTGCGTACCTGTTTTTCTAAAACATTGCCAAGAGCAGTTAAGAATGTGGAGCTCCTGTGCCTGCTGTCCTCATCTCCTGGTGATGGTCCGTGACAAAGTGGCTGATGTATTCGCTTACTTAAAGCTCTGATTTTCAGCCTTCTTGTGAGTTTAAACCCCTTGGGGAGAGTGCATCACGCGGTGGATTGAGATCATTGTTTTCCCTGGTGGAAGGTGCACGCTAGGATTACTACTACTACTGAGACACCATTCACCACTTTGGTTTGTTTACATCACCTTGACTACATCTAAGGCCGCGTACACACCATCGGACATATCCGATGAAAACGGTCCGCGGACCATTTCCATCGGATATGTCCGATCGGGAGTTTGATCCGATGGCGTGTACACACCATCGGATCAAATTTCCCGCCGCCAGCAGGCGCAGTGACGTGGCGGTGACGCGGCGGTGACGTTGACGCCGCCGCGTCACCGCCACGTCACCGCACCAGGAAGTAAAACACTTCCGCGCATGCGCCGAATCCATTCGGCGGCGGCGCGGCGGCGGTGGGGGACGACATGTCTGCTGGTAAGTGTACTAACCAGCAGACATGTCGGGCGGACAGATTCCCACCGGATGGATTTCAAAGCATGCTTTGAAATCTGTCGGGTGGAGAAATCTGTCCGCTAGCCCATACACACGAGCGGAGATGTCTGCTGAAACGGTCCATCGGACCGTTTTCAGCAGACATATCCCCTCGTGTGTACGAGGCCTAAGACTTTCTTTATTCACCAAAAGTCTATCATTATTGATTTTTTAGCAATGTTTTGTGTATTTTAATACTACAGAGACTGAACTGTTTTATTCTTATACTGTGTTTATATATATATATATATACCTTACATCCAGGGCTTTTTTTCAGGGGGAACTCGGGGGAACTCAGTTCCACCGACCTTTGGCTCAGACCCTTTGGTGCCTGCTCACCACAATCACTTGTAAACACAGAAGTATGGTTTCTGTGTTTACAAGTGACAGCTCTGCACTCCGTGTGTAACCCCCCTGAACTCTGCACTCTGTATGTAGTGCAATCCTGGTATTTAATGCTCCTTTAAGACCGTTCTACTGTTTGTGAAATCTGAATGGGGTTGTGGTTGAGTTCCTGCACCTCCTTTTCTGAGAAAAAAAGCTCTGCTTATACCTATCGCCCACCAAAGGTAAAATATAACATGACAGCTGCATATGTCAGTTCTCAGAATACAATAACCAACAGCGGAGATTCCTCTATCTATGCTGTTTACAGTGGATAAAGGGAATCTTTAAAATGTCTCCTGCTCAGCCCGTGTGTATGGGTAATACAGATGATCAGGGTTGAGATCCACCTTTGGTCTGAACTCAGTTTGCCAGCACCCATGGAATGCTGTTACATGATTAAATCCCCACTGGCCCAATGAGCTGCAGGTAGAAGATTCCTTGGCCTGTAGCTTCACGTATACAATTGGACAAAGATATAATGGCAATTTATATATGCGCTCATTGCCCAAGCAATACGGCTAACTTCTACAGAAACTACACTCTGATCTCTTCAAAACCACACTATCAAAAATAGGAATGCTAAAGCAAAACCAATCAACAGAACAAACACTCAACCCCTAAACAAAGCATTGCTACAAACAGCAGACACATGAAAGAAAGGGGGTGCTACAAATAAAATTAAAAGTGTTATAATAATGCTATATATTATTACATCAAACAAATGAATGATAAAAAACAACACTAAAATATATATAATGACCAGAAGCATCACCAGTGCTGGTGGATTTATTATAAATGAATGTGTTTAAAGTCCATAAAAAAAGGGCTTGTACTCAGATGGCTGCTACTTCACTGTGAAAAACCTCCAGCTGAAAAAATTTACCAAAACTGTGTTCAAAGGATGGCACCTTACCAGATGATGTTGCCCTATTTAATTAAAAAAAGGTCAATAATAGTTTTATAACGCAGTATAAGGACTTCATGCGTGGCTCGTAATCCTTTAGTTCAGCAGTGACTCCGATATCTTATAACAGAACAAGGAAAAGAAAAGACCGCCATAGTGTAATTTTGTTTTAATAAAAAATATGTATAAAATCACAGTGCCAAGTGGCTCCTTACTCTTGCTGGTGCCTGTGACCCGGCACTGAGGCTATTCAGCGTTGTAATGGTGGAGAGATGGCCTCTCGCTGGGGAAGCTGGCGTGCGTTCCACCTCCTGTACACAGAGAACCAGCGAGACCGGAAGTACGTAGCTGTGTGTGAACAGGTACCGCCTCGATGTATGTTTCGTTACCACGTCATGAGGAAGCGTACCTGACCACGCACTGGACCTGTAAAATTTAATATTATATCCGGAAAATAACATCAAATATAAACATAAGCTATAAAATGATTATAGCAATATATATATAAAATTAAAAGTTAAAATATATATATATATATATATATATATATATATATATATATATATATATATATATATATATACAGGGCTTTTTTTCAGGGGGAACTTGGGGGAACTGAGTTCCACCACCTCTGGCTCACACTTTGGTGCCTGCTCACCACAATCACTTGTAAACACAGAAGTCTAGTTTCTGTGTTTACAAGTGACAGTGTGTAACCCCCTAAACTCTGCACTCTGTTTGTAATGCAATCCTGGTATTTAATGCCCCTTTAAGACCCTTCTACTGTTTGTGAAATCTGAATGGGGTCATGGTTGAGTTCCTGTACCTATTTTCTGAGAAAAAAAGCTCTGTATATATATATATATATATATATATATATATTTTAAATACTCCAAATACAACCAGATTGAGTTATTCATTAGTCAAAAAACAATTTAAATCCAGCTCAATGTTGAGGCCCAGCAGCTGCATAGTTCTGAGACGATGCAACCACTGGGTCTCATTCTGGGAAACTGCCTTAGTGAGGTTGGTTCCTCTCCAATGGCTGGTGACCCTATCTATTCCATGGAAGGTTAACTGACGTGGATCCCTATTGTGGTATTGGTCAAAATGCCTAGAGACACTGTGGTTAGGAAAGCGTTTAAATATGTTGGCCACATGTTCATTAATCCTGACCTTTAACTCTCTAGTAGTCCGTCCTATGTATTGGAAAGTACAAGGACATTCCAAGACATAGGTGACATATTTGGACTGACAAGTGATCAATGGCTTAACTCGATGCTGACCAGCCAACGGCAGCAGGTTGGCTCTCCTGTGCGAGAGCCCGATACTCTACGTCGGCTCTCAAAGCATGCACTACCCCCCCCCCCTCCGCTCGCTCCTGACTCCCACGCACGTGCCCGGCAGTCGTGATCACTGCTGGGCACCCACGATCGCTTGTTACAGAGCGAGAACCAGGAGCTGTGTGTGTAAACACACAGCTCCTGGTCCTGTCAGGGGAGAAATGCCTGACCGTCTGTTCATACAATGTATGAACAGTGATCAGTCTTTTCCCTTAGTGTGTCCACCCCCCCTACAGTTAGAACACACCCAGGGAACATACTTAACCTAGGCGGTTTCCCAGAATGAGACCCAGTGGTTGCACTGTCTCAGAACTATGCAGCCGCTGGGCTTCAACATTGAGCTAGGTTTAAATAGTTTTTTTGACTAATGAATAACTCAATCTAGTTGTATTTGGAGTTTGGTATTTAAAAAAAAAAATGTATATAATCATTTTATAGCTTATGTTTATATTTGATGTTATTTTCCGGATATAATCCTAAATTTGAATGTTACTAATTAATATTTATATTGGTAAAATTTGTTTTTAAAAGTCACCAATTAACTGCTTGCCGACCAGCCGTCGCAGTTATACGGCAGCAGGTCTGCTCTGCTGGGCGAGGCCAATAGGGGTGCAGTCATTTAGAACACACCCAGGGAACATACTTAACCCCTTCCCCGCCCCCTAGTGTTAACCCCTTCCCTGCCAGTGGCATTTTTATAGTAATCCAATGCATTTTTATAGCACTGATCGCTATAAAAATGCCAATGGTCCCAAAAATGTGTCAAAAGTGTCCAAAGGGTCTGCCATAATGTCGCAGTACCGAAGAAAAACGCTGATATACTAGTAAAAAAAATATTAATAAAAATGCCATAAAACTACCCCCTATTTTGTAAACACTATAACTTTTGTGCAAACAATCAATAAACGCTTTTTGCGATTTTTTTTTTTACAAAAAATATGTAGAAGAATACGTATCGGCCTAAACTGAGGGAAAAAAATGTTTTTTTTATATATATTTTTTTTTTGGGGGGAGTTTTATTATAGTAAAAAGTTAAAAATATTATTTTTTTTCAAAATTGTCGCTCTATTTTTGTTTATAGCTCAAAACCTAAAAACCGCATAGGTGATCAAATACCACCAAAAGAAAGCTCTATTTGTGAGAAAAAAGGATGCCAATTTTGTTTGGGAGCCACATCGCACGACCGCGCAATTGTCAGTTAAAGCAGCGCAGTGCCAAATCGCAAAAAGTGCCTTATGGTCCGGGGGTTAAGTGGTTAATTGCATTGATGTTGTTTATGTATGCAAGCACTAATTAAAAGTTTAATCCGCTGTTTTAATTGACATGGCCAATAGTCAGTTATGTAAATTGGTTTATGTCATATATTTTTTTATTGAGGATTATGTTTTGGTTGCTGGAACCAGGACAGAGGCTGTTAAACAGGTTGAATCCCTCCCACTCAGCTATTTGATGGACCTATATTACAGGTCCAGTGCGTGACCAGGTACGCTTCCTGATGACGTGGTAACGAAACGTACGTCGAGGTGATACCTGGTCACGCACAGCTACGTACTTCCGGTCCCGCACGCCAGCTTCCCTAGCGAGGGGCCATCTCTCCACTATTACAACGCCGAATAGCCTCAGTACCGGGTCACAGGCACCAGAAACAGAAAGGAGCCACTTGGCACTGTGATTTTATACATATTTTTTATTAAAACGAAATTACACTATGGCAGTATTTTCTTTTCCTTGTTCCGTTATATGATATTGGAGTCACTGCTGAACTAAAGGATTACGAGCCGTGCATGAAGTCCTTATACTGCGTTATAAAGCTATTATTGACCTTTTTTTAATTAAATTGGTCAACACCATCTGGTAAGGTGCCATCCTTTGAGCAAAGTTTTGGGTGATTTTTTCAGCTGGTGGAGATTTTTTGAAGTAGAAACCGTCTGAGCACAAGCCCTTTATTTATGGGCTTTAAACACATTCATTTATAATAAATCCACCAGCACTGGTGGTGCTTCTGGTCATTATATATATTTTAGTGTTGGTTTTTATCATTCACTTGTTTGATGTTATAATATATAGCATTATTATAACACTTTTGACACTTAAGACCCGGACCTTTAGGCAGCTAAAGGACCCGGACAGGTTTTGCGATTCGGCACTGCGTCGATTTAACAGACAATTGCGCGGTCGTGTGACGTGGCTCCCAAACAAAATTGGCGTCATTTTTTTCCCACAAATAGAGCTTACTTTTGGTGGTATTTGATCACCTCTGCGGTTTTTATTTTTTGCTCTATTAAACAAAAATAGTGCGACAATTTTTAAAAAAATTCAATATTTTTAACTTTTTGCTATAATAAATATCCCCCAAAAATATATAAAAAAAATATTTTTTGCCCTCAGTTTAGGCCTATTTTAGGTAAAAAAAAATCACAATAAGCGTTTATTGTTTGGTTTGCGCAAAATTTATAGTGTTTACAAAATAGGGGATAGTTTTATTGCATTTTTATTATTATTATTTTGTTTACTACTAATGGTGGCGATCAGCGATTATTTTCATGACTGCGACATTATGGCGGACACTTCGGTCAATTTTGACACATTTTTGGGGCCATTGTCATTTTCACAGCAAAAAAATGCATTTAAAATGCATTGTTTGTTGTGAAAATGACATTTGCAGTTTGGGAGTTAACCACAAGGGGACGCTGAAGGGGTTATGTGTGACCTAATGTGTGTTTACAACTGTAGGGGGGTGTGGCGTCATCGATTGTGTATCCCTATAAAAGGCATCACACGATCGATGACGCCACAACAGTGAAGAGCGGGCAAGCAGCGTTTACACGCGGCTCTCCCCGTTCTTCAGCTTCGGGGATCGATCGTGGGACTCCAGCGATCAGGTCCACGAGTCCCGCAGTCCTGGAGTTTCGGACCGGGTCACAGGTGCGCTGCGGGCGCTCGCCCGCGACCCACAGCTGGGCACTAGCACAGGACGTACCTGTACGTGCATGTGCCCAGACGTGCCATTCTGCCGACGTAAATGTGCAGGAGGCGGTCCTTAAGTGGTTAATTTTATTTGTAGTGCCCCCTTTCTTTCATTTATCCAACATTCAAATCAGTTCACTGGTTTCACTGGGGAGCAGCTTAGTATCAATATTTATTATTATTGTTAATGATTTATTGCTATTCACCCAATTAATTTAATCTTTCATGGTATATCTAGTTTTTATATACATCTAGTTGGCGCGAGATCCTTACCTTTCCAAACAGCAGACACAGTCGCTCCGAAACGTAGAGCACTCATCCGCAAAAACAATTTGGGCTGGTTCAATGACACTCTTACTTTACTGAAGCAAGAACGCAGAAGAGCTGAAGAAGCCTGGAGAAGAAATCCAACAAAGGAAAACCACACAAACTACAAAGCACTCACTAATAAATACCACAAAGAATTATTCAAAGCAAAAAAAGAACATTTCTCAAACTCCATCTAAAAAGCCATAAACCGTCCTTGTGAACTTTTCAAACTAGTCGCTCAGACTATGAACCCTACCTGCCTAGAGCCTCCAGCAAATGAAATTCAAGAATTCTATAATGAGCTATCGGATTTTTTTATCAACAAAATTGAAAATATTTGTGAAATAGTTCATCAGAAAAAACAACCAACCTTTCTCAGCAAGAAGAGGAAATTGATACAAACATTATACAATTAACAAATTTTGCGCTGATCCCGATCACCATCAACACCACCAAAAACATCACCAGAAACCTCCGAAACAGCACATCACCAAATGACACCATTTCTACAAAACTCCTGAAAGAATGTACCGACATTTTGGAATCCACCATGACACATTTCGTAGACCAATCATTCAAAGAAGGTATTGTTCCAATCTCTCTCAAGCGAGGCATAATCAAGCCCCTCCTAAAGAAACCCAACCTCGACCGTAAAGACCCAAATTCCTGCAGACTGGTAACAAGACTGAACACCATCTCCAAAATTATTGTACAACAGCTACAATTCCATTTGGACACACACACAAACTCTTGGACCCACTTCAATCAGGCTTCCGCCCAGGCCATGGCACTGAAACAGCACTTCTCAAAATATGGGATGACGCCCTCGAAGCAGCAGATGACAGAGAATCATGTCTCCTGGTGCTGCTGGATCTCAGTGCAGCATTCGACACTGTAGACCACAAAACTCTACTCATTCACCCTAAAGAAGTAGCAGGAGTCACAGACGCAGATCTACCTTGGTTTGCATCCTTCCTAGAAAATCATTCCCAGACAGTGAAATTAGGAGCCTTCATCTCTGAAACTCACGCAATTTCTTGCGGAGTTCCTCAAGGATCACCCCTAAGACCACGTACACGCGATCAGTCTATCCAATGAGAACGGTCCGAAGGACCATTTTCATTGGTTAACCGATGAAGGTGACTGATGGTCTGATGTGCCTACACAGCATCGGTTAAAAAAAACGATTGTGTTAGAACACGGTGACGTTTATGTGTTTTAACACAACTACGTGCTGAAAAAACCTGAAGTTCAATGCTTCCAAGCATGCGTCGACTTGATTCTGAGCATGCGCAGCCTTTTAACCGATGCTTTTGCATACTAACGATCGGTTTTGACCTATCGGTTAGGCGTCCATCGGTTAAATTTTAAAGCAAGTTCTCTTTTTTTTGACTGAAGGATAACTGACTGATGGGGCCCACACACTATCGGTTTGGACTGATGAAACAGACCTTCAGTCCGTTTTCATCGGTTTTGACCGATCGCGTGTACGCGGCCTAACACCCGTGCTTTTCAACATCTACCTTCGCCCACTCTTCAAAATCATCAGCAAACAGGACCTGTTCTACCACTCTTACGCTGACAACACTCAACTCTTTTGCATCGAAAAAAAGACCAATATAACGGTCTACAAAAATGCCTCACATTGATCGATGATTGGATGACTGAGGCCGCGTACACACGATCAAATCTATCTGCTGGAAACGGTCTGCCAGACCGTCCCAGCAGATAGATTTGATCGTGTGTACGGGCAAGCAGACGGATTTGGCCAGCCAACAAATTTTAAAGCATGCTTTAAAATCTGTCGGCTGGGAATCCGTCCGCCCGACATGTCTGCTGGTTAGTACGCTAACCAGCAGACATATCTTCTCGCACACGCGTCGAATGGATTCGACGCAATGCGCGGAAGTAATTTACTTCCTGGTGCGGTGACGTGGAGGCATCAATGTCACCGCCACGTCACTGCGCTGTCTGCTGGCGGGGATTTTGGTTTGATCGTGTGTACAGCGATCAAACCAAAATAGCCAGCAGACAGATCAAATCGGTCTGTCTGACCGTTTTGAACAGATATATTTGCTGGTGTGTACGCGGCCTGAGAGCTCCCTCAAACTCAATGAAAAAGACAAAGAAAAGTTCGATGTGGGCTTTTGGTCGGCAATTACAACCGTGTGTAGGCCCCATCAGACATTTTCTGTCAAAATTTCCAACTGCAAAAATTTGAGAGCTGGTTCTCAAATGTTCCGACAGGAAAAATTATTGTCGGAAATTACGATCGTCTGAATAGAAATTCCGATGCACAAAAATCCTACGCATGCTCGGGATCATTAAACTTAATTTTTCTTGGCTCCTTGTAGTGTTGTACATCACTGCGACTTTGATGTTCGAAATTTCCGACAATATTTGTGTGACCGTGTGTATGCAAACAAGTTAGAGCCAACATTCCTTCGGAAAAAAATCCACGGTTTTCTTGTTGGAAATTACGGTCGTGTGTACACAGCATAAGAGAATAATGAGTTCAGTAATGAGCTGGAGTTTAAACAGTGTTCCACCCACTTTTAGATCTTGACATCATGTGCTTCAGACCTTGATATACACATTGCAATGGGCATTTTGTTCCCCCACTGTCTTTACCTTGTTTATAAGGTGCTTATAAACAGCACTTCCTGTCTGTCCCATCCCTGGCTATGTGTGCGATATATATACGGCTACGCACTGGCTCTTGGAAGATGTTTGTCATAGTTCCCAGGAGTCCGTGGGCATCGCCGATTCTCATCATTGCAAGATTATAAGAGAAGTTCCCTGTGCTGCGAGTTGTGCATAATGCGCATGTGCAAGATCCGGGGGTGCATGCTGGTTATTCAGCAGCACCGTATCCTGAAGAATATACCAGTGGGCTTCACATGCCCACAACCAAGATGGAACAGAGCTACAGTAAGAACTACAAGGTTTGTTTTATAAAAAAAATACAGAAATACAGGCGACCCCCTAGTTACAAACATCCGACTTACAAATGACTCCTGCTCACAAATGGAGAAAGACAACAGGAAGTGAGAGGAAATCTACCCCTATGAAGGGAAATTAACTCCTGTAAGAGTGTCTCCACTGAAGCTTTGTCACCAAGGCTTGTTTCCACAACAACCCAAAATTTTCAAAATCCAATTGTCATTGGGACAGAAAGTGAGGTGACATTTTCTTAACAGGAGCACAGACAGCAGAACAAATACAGGAGAGTCGGGAGACCCACTAACACACAGCTCCTTTCTCTATCTGCAATGTAGAGAGTGTCCTGACTCTCCTGTAGTCCAAGGGAGAGGGCGAGCACGACACTCCACACCAGGGAGAAAGCTTTGCATTACTGTGTGGAGTTACAGACAGAAGAACAGGAAGTGAGGATTTCTCAGAAGAAATAAGGACATTTAAAAGCAAAATCGAAGTATGAGGTAAGTGAGGGAGGACTGCACTAAGGTAAAGGAAGATATTTAGGGGAAAAAAATTGTACCTTTACAACCCCTTTAACCCTCCCCTATGCTATCCAAAAAGCTTAAATGTTGTTTTTTTTTGGCTGAAGCTACACTTAAAAAAAATACCTATTCCAACTTGCAAACAAATTCAACTTAAGAACAAACCTACAGACCCTATCTTGTTTATATCCTGGGGACTGCCTGTATAGCACCACTATAAATGAGATTAGTAATTGCGCATTACATTAGGATGATACTAACAGATGCCGTTAGAAGAAAAAAAGTAATATGTCGGTGGAACTCTGCTTTAAATTTAGTAAATGTTCATAAACAATAGACACGTGCAGACTGGAATATTTTGTTTTTTCGTTTTCGTTTGGAAAATAAATTTATTTAGTTACTCCCGAAAACCGTTTTGATTTATGACGTTTTCCTCGGGAAAGTTTTCATCCGAAAACGTCGATTTTCAATGCTTTTTCGAATTTTCGTCGTTCAATTCGACAAAGCATCGAAAATCGTCGTTCTGAATACAGTGAATAGGTAGAAATTGAACAACGAAAATTTGACGATTTTCGATGCTTTGTGGAATTTTCGTTGTTCAATTTCTACCTATTCATTGTATTCAGAACGACGATTTTCGATGCTTTGTCGAATTGAACGACGAAAATTAGAAAAAGCATTGAAAATCGACGTTTTCAGATGAAAACTTTCCCGAGGAAAACGTCATAAATCAAAACGGTTTTCGGGAGTAACTAAATAAATTTATTTTCCAAACGAAAACGAAAAAACAAAATATTCCAGTCTGCACATGTCTATTGTTTATGAACATTTACTAAATTTAAAGCAGAGTTCCACCGATATATTACTTTTTTTCTTCTAACGGCATCTGTTAGTATCATCCTAATGTAATGCGCAATTACTTATCTAATTTAATGCTACTTGCGCAAGTTCTGTGTGGCAACATTATGTCGAATATTTTAGCGGTGGTGGGGGGCCATTATTGTTGTGTGAAAGACATTTTTTAGAAAAAAGGGCACCCCTCAAACATACTGTAATTGGAGCGCAACAAGGAGCCACGTGCAAAGTATTGCATCAAAAATTGTTATTAGGCGCCCCTGTTAAACAGGGGCAGAAAAATTGTGCCCTGAGCACAACACAACACTTGCAACCCCTCCCAATAACTCCAATTGGAGCGCAACAATTAGCCACGTACAAATTATTGCATCAAAAATTGTTATTAGGTACCCCTGTTAAACAGGGGCTGAAAAATTGTGCCTTGGGCACAACACAACACTTGCAACCCCTCCCAATAACTCCAATTGGAGCGCAACAAGGAGCCACGTACAAATTATTGCATCAAAAATTGTTATTAGGCGCCCCTGTTAAACAGGGGCTGGAAAATTGGGCCTTGGGCACAACACAACACTGCAACCCCTCCCAATAACTCCAATTGGAGCGCAACAAGGAGCCACGTGCAAAGTATTGCAACAAAAATTGTTATTAGGCGCCCCTGTTAAACAGGGGCAGAAAAATTGTGCCTGGGCACAACACAACACTTGCAACCCCTCCCAATAACTCCAATTGGAGCGCAACAAGGAGCCACGTACAAATTATTGCATCAAAATTTTTTATTAGGCGCCCCTGTTAAACAGGGGCTGAAAAATTGGGCCTTGGGCACAACACAACACTGCAACCCCTCCCAATAACTCCAATTGGAGCGCAACAAGGAGCCACGTGCAAAGTATTGCAACAAAAATTGTTATTAGGCACCCCTGTTGAACAGGGGCTGAAAAATTGTGCCTTGGGCACAACACAACACTTGCAACCCCTCCCAATAACTCCAATTGGATCGCAACAAGAAGCCACGTGCAAATTATTGCATCAAAAATTGTTATTAAGCGCCCCTGTTAAACAGGGGCTGGAAAATTGTGCCTTGGGCACAACACAACACTTGCAACCCCTCTCAATAACTGCAATTGGAGCGCAACAAGGAGCCACGTGCAAAGTATTGCAACAAAAATTGTTATTAGGCGCCCCTGTTAAACAGGGGCTGAAAAATTGTGCCTTAGGCACTGGTGGCGGAGCCCAGAAACACAACATTTCTTACTAGCTATCAGCAAGAAAAGTGAGGAGGAGAAGGATATTCCATCAGCAGCATAAGAGAACAGTCACTCAGCATCAGCAGTCTAAAAGGGATCCGACATTTCAACAAAAAATATATTATTTATTAATATCAGCATCAGGTGCTTGGTAGCTGGTGTTGATCCAAGCCTGATTCATTTTGATGAAGGTCAGTCGATCAACAGAGCTGGTGGAGAGGCACACCCTGTGATCAGTGACAAAGCCTCCAGCAGCACTGAATGTCCGTTCTGAAAGAACACTGGATGCAGGGCAAGCCAGTAGCTCAACTGCGTACTGGGCAAGCTCTGGCCAGTGATCCATCCTCAAGACCCAGTAAGCCAGAGGATTTTCGGTGGGGAAGGTGTCCAAGTCGGATCTTGCCCCTAGGTATTCCCGGACCATGTAAAGCAGACGCTGGCGATGGTTGCTGGAACCGGTCAGACCTTGGGGCTGCGGACTAAAAAACTGCCTGAACGCATCGGTCAGACGACCACCTTCTCCACCGCCCCTCCTGTGACTCACTGAAGCCTCAGCAAGACGTTGTCCAGAGCCAGGTTTTGGTAATCCCCCCGGTTCTGGGAACGCATTGCACAGACCTTTCTGCAAGGTCTCCCTCAGAAGTTTCATCTTCTGCTCCCTCTGCGATGGCAACATAAGGTCCGCAAACTTACTCTTGTAACGTGGATCAAGGAGAGTCGCCAGCCAGTAATGATCCCTCTCCTTAATAGCACGTACACGAGGATCCTTTCCTGGCCTGCTTCAGGACATCCTGCAAGCCCGGGTACCTGCCCAAGAACCGCTGCACCACCAAATTGAGGACATGCGCAAAACAGGGCACGTGGGTGAGTTTTCCCTGTCGCAGGGCAGAGAGGAGGTTGGTGCCATTAGCGCTGACCACCATTCCAGGCTTCAGCTGGCGTGGCGTCAACCACCTCTCAGCCTGACCCTGCAGAGCTGAGAAAATCTCTTCCCCAGTGTGGCTCCTGTCTCCCAAGCACACCAGCTCTAGCACCGCATGGCATCTCTTGGCCTGTATCCTGCGTATCCCCTCGTACGCCTACGGAGCATGGCTGGTTCGGAGAAAACATCCCCACAGGAAGAGGCCACAGAGGAAGAAGAAGAGGAGGGGGTGGAGAAAAGAGGTGTGTCACAAGCAGTAGTATTTTTTTGGAGGCGTGGTGGCGGAACAACCTCCAAAACTACTGGACCTTGCCCTGCGTCCTTCCCAGCTGCCAGCAGAGTCACCCAATGCGCCGTAAAAGACAGGTAATGTCCCTGTCCATGCCTGCTGGACCATGAGTCAGCGGTAATATGCACCTTACCACTGACCGCCCTGTCCAGCGAGGCATGGACATTGCCTTCCACATGCTGGTAGAGAGCAGGAATAGCCTTCCGTGAGAAAAAGTGGCATTTTGGTACTTGCCACTGAGGTACTGCACATTGCACAAACTCACGGAGAGGGGCAGAATCTACCAACTGAAAAGGTAGCAGTTGAAGTGCTAGCAATTTCGCTAAGCTAGCATTCAACTGCTGGACATGTGGATGGCTGGGATTGTACTTCTTTCGGCGCTGCAGCAGCTGGGGCAGGGAAATTTGCCTGGTACTATCAGTAGATTGACCGCTACTACTAGCTTGTGACACACCTATTTCTACACCTTCACTGCAGGCTTCAGAAAGGACTGGGGGTCTACTGGGGTCGGAGGTCTCAAAAGGGCAAGGGCAAGGGCAAGGGCTGGTTTGCTTGCCAACGAGCTGCATGGCAAGTCGACATATGTCTGGACAAGCATGTGGTACCCAGGCGGTTGATGTTTTGGCCACACGAGATACGCTTGCGACATAAGTTGCAAATAGCAAAGGTACGATCTTGTGGACATGTTTCAAAAAAGGCCCACACCAAAGAAATTTTGCTGTACCGGTCAGACACACAAGCGCCATAGATGTGTGCTGTAATGCAGTGGTTGTGACCTTAAGCTGACCCCTGGAGGGCATCCTGCCTCTTTGGAGATGTGCCTGTGCCTCGTCGTCCTCCTCCTCCTCCTCCTCCTCCTCTCTCCTATCAGGCACCCAGGTAGAGTCAGTGACCTCATCATCCGCTCCCTCCTCATCACTGTCAACAACCTGGCAGTATGCTCCAGCTAGGGGAACATCATCACTGACAAATTGCTGTCCCTCTCGGCCACCCCCTCTCCCTGGGCTCACATCAATACCTTCCTCTATCAGTGTTCCGTCATCGGAGTCTAAAAAACGCTGCGCATCTTCCTGCAGCATGTACCCCACACTGTGTTGAAACAGTTTGGGGGACTCCTCAGGAGGACATGGTGGTACTAGGGAAGTATTGTGTGAAGCCATTGTGCAGAGGGAAGAGGACGCCTTGGCAGCTGCTTTGCCAGATAAACTTTGATCTGTCTGTGTGAGAGAGGATGAGGAGGATGAGGACGGCTTGGTCATCCACTCTACTAATTCCTCTGCATGTTGAGGTTCAACATGGCCAGCTCCAGAAAAGGACAAGCGGCCACGGCCACGGGCTGAAGAGGATGCACCACATCCACTACCAGCGTTACCTCTACATGCAGAGCCTGCTTGCCCTCCTGACTCTCTGCCTCTCTTTGTTCTCCTTCAAGACATATTGAAGTGCTCAGGTGGTATGTAACAGCACAAGCGGAGTGACACCAAATACGCTCAGGTGATATATAACAGCACACGTACAGTGGCACTACCTGCGCTCAGGTGGTATATAGCAGCACACGTACAGTGGCACTAACTGCGCTCAGGTGGTATATAGGAGCACACGTACAGTGGCACTATCTGCGCTCAGGTGGTATATAGCAGCACACGTACAGTGGCACTATCTATGTGCTCAGGTGGTATATAGCAGCACACATACAGTGGCACTATCTATGTGCTCAGGTGGTATATAGCAGCACACATACAGTGGCACTAACTGTGCTCAGGTGGTATATAGGAGCACACGTACAGTGGCACTATCTGCGCTCAGGTGGTATATAGGAGCACACGTACAGTGGCACTATCTGCGCTCAGGTGGTATATAGCAGCACACGTACAGTGGCACTATCTGCGCTCAGGTGGTATATAGCAGCACACGTACAGTGGCACTATCTGTGCTCAGGTGGTATATAGCAGCACACGTACAGTGGCACTATCTGTGCTCAGGTGGTATATAGCAGCACACATACAGTGGCACTATCTGTGCTCAGGTGGCATATAGCAGCACACGTACAGTGGCACTAACTGTGCTCAGGTGGTATATAGCAGCACACGTACAGTGGCACTAACTGCGCTCAGGTGGTATATAGGAGCACACGTACAGTGGCACTATCTGTGCTCAGGTGGTATATAGCAGCACACGTACAGTGGCACTATCTGTGCTCAGGTGGTATATAGCAGCACACGTACAGTGGCACTAACTGTGCTCAGGTGGTATATAGCAGCACATGTACAGTGGCACTAACTGCGCTCAGGTGGTATATAGGAGCACACGTACAATGGCACTATCTGTGCTCAGGTGGTATATAGGAGCACACGTACAGTGGCACTATCTGCGCTCAGGTGGTATATAGCAGCACACGTACAGTGGCACTATCTGCGCTCAGGTGGTATATAGCAGCACACGTACAGTGGCACTATCTGTGCTCAGGTGGTATATAGCAGCACACGTACAGTGGCACTATCTGTGCTCAGGTGGTATATAGCAGCACACATACAGTGGCACTATCTGTGCTCAGGTGGCATATAGCAGCACACGTACAGTGGCACTAACTGTGCTCAGGTGGTATATAGCAGCACACGTACAGTGGCACTAACTGCGCTCAGGTGGTATATAGGAGCACACGTACAGTGGCACTATCTGTGCTCAGGTGGTATATAGCAGCACACGTACAGTGGCACTATCTGTGCTCAGGTGGTATATAGCAGCACACGTACAGTGGCACTAACTGTGCTCAGGTGGTATATAGCAGCACATGTACAGTGGCACTAACTGCGCTCAGGTGGTATATAGGAGCACACGTACAATGGCACTATCTGTGCTCAGGTGGTATATAGCAGCACACGTACAGTGGCACTATCTGTGCTCAGGTGGTATATACCAGCACACGTACAGTGGCACTAACTGTGCTCAGGTGGTATATAGCAGCACACGTACAGTGGCACTAACTGCGCTCAGGTGGTATATAGGAGCACAAGTACAGTGGCACTATCTGTGCTCAGTTGGTATATAGCAGCACACGTACAGTGGCACTATCTGTGCTCAGGTGGTATATAGCAGCACACGTACAGTGGCACTATCTGTGCTCAGGTGTTATATAGGAGCACACGTACAGTGGCACTATCTGTGCTCAGGTGGTATATAGCAGCACACGTACAGTGGCACTAACTGTGCTCAGGTGGTATAAAGCAGCACACGTACAGTGGCACTATCTGTGCTCAGGTGGTATATAGGAGCACACGTACAGTGGCACTATCTGTGCTCAGGTGGTATATAGCAGCACACGTACAGTGGCACTATATGTGCTCAGGTGGTATATAGCAGCACACGTACAGTGGCACTATCTGTGCTCAGGTGGTATATAGGAGCACACGTACAGTGGCACTATCTGTGCTCAGGTGGTATATAGCAGCACACGTACAGTGGCACTAACTGTGCTCAGGTGGTATATAGGAGCACACGTACAGTGGCACTATCTGCGCTCAGGTGGTATATAGCAGCACACGTACAGTGGCACTATCTATGTGCTCAGGTGGTATATAGCAGCACACGTAAAGTGGCACTATCTGTGCTCAGGTGGTATATAGCAGCACACGTACAGTGGCACTATCTGCGCTCAGGTGGTATATAGGAGCACACGTACAGTGGCACTATCTGCGCTCAGGTGGTATATAGCAGCACACGTACAGTGGCACTATCTGCGCTCAGGTGGTATATAGCAGCACACGTACAGTGGCACTATCTGCGCTCAGGTGGTATATAGCAGCACACGTACAGTGGCACTATCTGTGCTCAGGTGGTATATAGCAGCACACATACAGTGGCACTATCTGTGCTCAGGTGGCTTATAGCAGCACACGTACAGTGGCACTAACTGTGCTCAGGTGGTATATAGCAGCACACGTACAGTGGCACTAACTGCGCTCAGGTGGTATATAGGAGCACACGTACAGTGGCACTATCTGCGCTCAGGTGGTATATAGCAGCACACGTACAGTGGCACTATCTGTGCTCAGGTGGTATATAGCAGCACACGTACAGTGGCACTATCTGTGCTCAGGTGGTATATAGCAGCACACATACAGTGGCACTATCTGTGCTCAGGTGGCATATAGCAGCACACGTACAGTGGCACTAACTGTGCTCAGGTGGTATATAGCAGCACACGTACAGTGGCACTAACTGCGCTCAGGTGGTATATAGGAGCACACGTACAGTGGCACTATCTGTGCTCAGGTGGTATATAGCAGCACACGTACAGTGGCACTATCTGTGCTCAGGTGGTATATAGCAGCACACGTACAGTGGCACTAACTGTGCTCATGTGGTATATAGCAGCACATGTACAGTGGCACTAACTGCGCTCAGGTGGTATATAGGAGCACACGTACAATGGCACTATCTGTGCTCAGGTGGTATATAGCAGCACACGTACAGTGGCACTATCTGTGCTCAGGTGGTATATACCAGCACACGTACAGTGGCACTAACTGTGCTCAGGTGGTATATAGCAGCACACGTACAGTGGCACTAACTGCGCTCAGGTGGTATATAGGAGCACAAGTACAGTGGCACTATCTGTGCTCAGTTGGTATATAGCAGCACACGTACAGTGGCACTATCTGTGCTCAGGTGGTATATAGCAGCACACGTACAGTGGCACTATCTGTGCTCAGGTGTTATATAGGAGCACACGTACAGTGGCACTATCTGTGCTCAGGTGGTATATAGCAGCACACGTACAGTGGCACTAACTGTGCTCAGGTGGTATAAAGCAGCACACGTACAGTGGCACTATCTGTGCTCAGGTGGTATATAGGAGCACACGTACAGTGGCACTATCTGTGCTCAGGTGGTATATAGCAGCACACGTACAGTGGCACTATATGTGCTCAGGTGGTATATAGCAGCACACGTACAGTGGCACTATCTGTGCTCAGGTGGTATATAGGAGCACACGTACAGTGGCACTATCTGTGCTCAGGTGGTATATAGCAGCACACGTACAGTGGCACTAACTGTGCTCAGGTGGTATATAGGAGCACACGTACAGTGGCACTATCTGCGCTCAGGTGGTATATAGCAGCACACGTACAGTGGCACTATCTATGTGCTCAGGTGGTATATGGCAGCACACATACAGTGGCACTATCTGTGCTCAGGTGGTATATAGCAGCACACGTACAGTGGCACTAACTGTGCTCAGGTGGTATATAGGAGCACACGTACAGTGGCACTATCTGCGCTCAGGTGGTATATAGGAGCACACGTACAGTGGCACTATCTGCGCTCAGGTGGTATATAGCAGCACACGTACAGTGGCACTATCTGCGCTCAGGTGGTATATAGCAGCACACGTACAGTGGCACTATCTGCGCTCAGGTGGTATATAGCAGCACACGTACAGTGGCACTATCTGTGCTCAGGTGGTATATAGCAGCACACGTACAGTGGCACTATCTGTGCTCAGGTGGCATATAGCAGCACACGTACAGTGGCACTAACTGTGCTCAGGTGGTATATAGCAGCACACGTACAGTGGCACTAACTGCGCTCAGGTGGTATATAGGAGCACACGTACAGTGGCACTATTTGTGCTCAGGTGGTATATAGCAGCAGACGTACAGTGGCACTATCTGTGCTCAGGTGGTATATAGCAGCACACGTACAGTGGCACTAACTGTGCTCAGGTGGTATATAGGAGCACAAGTACAGTGGCACTATCTGTGCTCAGTTGGTATATAGCAGCACACGTACAGTGGCACTATCTGTGCTCAGTTGGTATATAGCAGCACACGTACAGTGGCACTATCTGTGCTCAGTTGGTATATAGCAGCACACGTACAGTGGCACTAACTGTGCTCAGGTGGTATAAAGCAGCACACGTACAGTGGCACTATCTGTGCTCAGGTGGTATATAGGAGCACACGTACAGTGGCACTATCTGTGCTCAGGTGGTATATAGCAGCACACGTACAGTGGCACTATATGTGCTCAGGTGGTATATAGCAGCACACGTACAGTGGCACTATCTGTGCTCAGGTGGTATATAGGAGCACACGTACAGTGGCACTATCTGTGCTCAGGTGGTATATAGCAGCACACGTACAGTGGCACTAACTGTGCTCAGGTGGTATATAGGAGCACACGTACAGTGGCACTATCTGCGCTCAGGTGGTATATAGCAGCACACGTACAGTGGCACTATCTATGTGCTCAGGTGGTATATAGCAGCACACGTACAGTGGCACTATCTGTGCTCAGGTGGTATATAGCAGCACACGTACAGTGGCACTATCTGCGCTCAGGTGGTATATAGGAGCACACGTACAGTGGCACTATCTGCGCTCAGGTGGTATATAGCAGCACACGTACAGTGGCACTATCTGCGCTCAGGTGGTATATAGCAGCACACGTACAGTGGCACTATCTGCGCTCAGGTGGTATATAGCAGCACACGTACAGTGGCACTATCTGTGCTCAGGTGGTATATAGCAGCACATGTACAGTGGCACTATCTGTGCTCAGGTGGCTTATAGCAGCACACGTACAGTGGCACTAACTGTGCTCAGGTGGTATATAGCAGCACACGTACAGTGGCACTAACTGCGCTCAGGTGGTATATAGGAGTACACGTACAGTGGCACTATCTGCGCTCAGGTGGTATATAGCAGCACACGTACAGTGGCACTATCTGTGCTCAGGTGGTATATAACAGCACACGTACAGTGGCACTAACTGTGCTCAGGTGGTATATAGCAGCACACATACAGTGGCACTAACTGCGCTCAGGTGGTATATAGGAGCACACGTACAATGGCACTATCTGCGCTCAGGTGGTATATAGCAGCACACGTACAGTGGCACTATCTGTGCTCAGGTGGTATATACCAGCACACGTACAGTGGCACTAACTGTGCTCAGGTGGTATATAGCAGCACACGTACAGTGGCACTAACTGCGCTCAGGTGGTATATAGGAGCACAAGTACAGTGGCACTATCTGTGCTCAGTTGGTATATAGCAGCACACGTACAGTGGCACTATCTGTGCTCAGTTGGTATATAGCAGCACACGTACAGTGGCACTATCTGTGCTCAGGTGGTATATAGCAGCACACGTACAGTGGCACTAACTGTGCTCAGGTGTTATATAGGAGCACACGTACAGTGGCACTATCTGTGCTCAGGTGGTATATAGCAGCACACGTACAGTGGCACTAACTGTGCTCAGGTGGTATATAGCAGCACACGTACAGTGGCACTAAATGCGCTCAGGTGGTATATAGGAGCACGCGTACAGTGGCACTATCTGTGCTCAGGTGGTATATAGGAGCACACGTACAGTGGCACTATCTGTGCTCAGGTGGTATATAGCAGCACACGTACAGTGGCACTAACTGTGCTCAGGTGGTATATAGCAGCACACGTACAGTGGCACTAAATGCGCTCAGGTGGTATATAGGAGCACACGTACAGTGGCACTATCTGTGCTCAGGTGGTATATACCAGCACACGTACAGTGGCACTAACTGTGCTCAGGTGGTATATAGGAGCACACGTACAGTGGCACTATCTGCGCTCAGGTGATATATAGTAGCACACGTACAGTGGCACTATCTGTGCTCAGGTGGTATATAGGAGCACACGTACAGTGGCACTATCTGTGCTCAGGTGGTATATAGCAGCACACGTACAGTGGCACTATCTGTGCTCAGGTGGTATATAGCAGCACACGTACAGTGGCACTATCTGTGCTCAGGTGTTATATAGGAGCACACGTACAGTGGCACTATCTGTGCTCAGGTGGTATATAGCAGCACACGTACAGTGGCACTATCTGTGCTCAGGTGGTATATAGCAGCACACGTACAGTGGCACTATCTGTGCTCAGGTGTTATATAGGAGCACACGTACAGTGGCACTATCTGTGCTCAGTTGGTATATAGCAGCACACGTACAGTGGCACTATCTGCGCTCAGGTGGTATATAGTAGCACACGTACAGTGGCACTATCTGTGCTCAGGTGGTATATAGGAGCACACGTACAGTGGCACTATCTGTGCTCAGGTGGTATATAGCAGCACACGTACAGTGGCACTATCTGTGCTCAGGTGGTATATAGCAGCACACGTACAGTGGCACTATCTGTGCTCAGGTGTTATATAGGAGCACACGTACAGTGGCACTATCTGTGCTCAGTTGGTATATAGCAGCACACGTACAGTGGCACTATCTGTGCTCAGGTGGTATATAGGAGCACACGTACAGTGGCACTATCTGTGCTCAGGTGGTATATAGGAGCACATGTACAGTGGCACTATCTGTGCTTAGGTGGTATATAGCAGCACACGTACAGTGGCACTATCTGTGCTCGGGTGGTATATAGCAGCACACGTACAGTGGCACTATCTGTGCTCAGGTGGTATATACCAGCACACGTACAGTGGCACTAACTGTGCTCAGGTGGTATATAGCAGCACATGTACAGTAGCACTAACTGCGCTCAGGTGGTATATAGGAGCACACGTACAGTGGCACTATCTGTGCTCAGGTGGTATATACCAGCACACGTACAGTGGCACTAACTGCGCTCAGGTGGTATATAGGAGCACACGTACAGTGGCACTATCTGCGCTCAGGTGGTATATAGGAGCACATGTACAGTGGCACTATCTGTGCTCAGGTGGTATATAGCAGCACGCGTACAGTGGCACTATCTGTGCTCAGGTGGTATATAGCAGCACGCGTACAGTGGCACTATCTGTGCTCAGGTGGTATATAGGAGCACGCGTACAGTGGCACTATCTGTGCTCAGGTGGTATATAGCAGCACACGTACAGTGGCACTAACTGTGCTCAGGTGGTATATAGCAGCACACGTATAGTGGCACTAAATGCGCTCAGGTGGTATATAGGAGCACACGTACAGTGGCACTATCTGTGCTCAGGTGGTATATAGCAGCACACGTACAGTGGCACTATCTGTGCTCAGGTGGCATATAGCAGCACACGTACAGTGGCACTAACTGTGCTCAGGTGGTATATAGCAGCACACGTACAGTGGCACTATCTGCGCTCAGGTGGTATATAGGAGCACATGTACAGTGGCACTATCTGTGCTCAGGTGGTATATAGCAGCACGCGTACAGTGGCACTATCTGTGCTCAGGTGGTATATAGCAGCACGCGTACAGTGGCACTATCTGTGCTCAGGTGGTATATAGGAGCACGCGTACAGTGGCACTATCTGTGCTCAGGTGGTATATAGCAGCACACGTACAGTGGCACTATCTGTGCTCAGGTGGTATATACCAGCACACGTACAGTGGCACTAACTGTGCTCAGGTGGTATATAGCAGCACACGTAAAGTGACACTAACTGCGCTCAGGTGGTATATAGGAGCACACGTACAGTGGCACTATCTGTGCTCAGGTGGTATATACCAGCACACGTACAGTTGCACTAACTGCGCTCAGGTGGTATATAGGAGCACATGTACAGTGGCACTATCTGTGCTCAGGTAGTATATAGGAGCACACGTACAGTGGCACTATCTGTGCTCAGGTGGTATATACCAGCACACGTACAGTGGCACTAACTGCGCTCAGGTGGTATATACCAGCACACGTACGGTGACCCCAAATCCGCTCAGGTGGTATGTCACAGCACACGTACGGTGACCCCAAATGCGCTCAGGTGGTATGTCACAGCACACGTACGGTGACCCCAAATGCGCTCAGGTGGTATGTCACAGCACACGTACGGTGACCCCAAATGCGCTCAGGTGGTATTAAACAGCACACGTACGGTGACCCCAAATGCGCTCAGGTGGTATTAAACAGCACACGCACAGTCAGAGCGACTGCGTTTCTGTGCAATTCAATAGCCCACTTGCATTAACAGCAACTGCCTTTCTGTGCAAATAAATAGCACACGTGCAGTAACAGTTAATGCGTCTATGTGCAATTAACTAACATGTGTACACTAACACGTTAAAGCATCAAGCACAATCTCCTGCCTGACAGATACTAATAGCAGAACTAGCTAAGCTATACAGTTTATAAATATATTGACAACTCCTAGAGATGTCAATATATTCTCTACAAACTGTAGATTTAACTATACTAACTAGTAGCCTCCCTGATCTATCTATCTATCTATCTATCTGAAAAGACACTGTGGCCCAGATTCACAGAGCGATTACGCCTGTCTAACTAGTGTTAGACAGGAGTAATTTCAAATTTCGCGTGCCGTATCACTAGTTTGAATCCTCAAACCATGATACGGCGGCTTCGGGCTTCGATCCGAGAGGCTTACGTCTTCGTAAGCCTTCGGATCTACGCTGCGATATTTTTGCGGCCGCTGGGAGGAGTCCGCGTCGTTTTCAGCGTCGGGATATGCAAATGACTTTTTACGGCGATCCACAAAGATACGAGTGGTCTTCGCAATCGCTTACGTCATTTTTTTGCTACGTCCTGTTAGACCAGCTATTTGCTGGTCTAACGGTGCGTAGCCCATGTTAAGTATGGCCGTCGTTCCCGCGTCAAATTTTTTTTTTTCTTTTTTTATTTACGTAACTCGTTCGGGAATAGGAATGCCCGTAAACGACGCTACTCAAACAACGAATGAGTTAACGACGTGATTTCGCGCAATGCACGGCGGGAAATTTCTGAACGGAGCATGCGCAGTTCGATCGCCGCGGGAACGCGCCTATTTTAAATGCTTCACGCCCCCTACTCACGTAGATGGCTTGCGCCGGGAGAAATACACTACGCCGCCGTAGTTTACTGGACAAAATCTACCGGGATTCCACGTAGAGCCAGGTAAAATATGGCGGCGTAGAGTATTTCTGATACTCTACGCGAATCCAATTGTATGTGAATCTGGGCCTGTGGGGGTAGATTCATGTAGATCAGCGGATCTTTTGATCCGCGTGATCTATCTTTTTTACGATCCGCCTGCGCCAGTTTTTGAGGCAAGTGCTGTATTCAGAAAGCACTTGCCTCGTAATTAGCCCTGGCGGATCGTAAATCCCCCGGCGGAATAGTAATAGTAATGCAAATTACTATTTAAATCACGCGCGTCCCCGCGCCGATCGTACTGCGCATGCGCCGCCGGCAAAATTTCCCAGCGTGCATTGCTTTAAATGACGTCGCAAGGACGTCATTGTTTTCGATGTTAACGCAATTAACGTATGGCCGTATTCCCGGACGACTTACGTAAACAACGTAAAAAATTCAAAACTCGACGCGGGAACGACGGCCATACTTAACACAGGATCCGCCGCACTTACCCCGCATATAGCAGGGGTAACGATCCGCCGGAAAAATACGAACGCAAACGACGTAAAAAAAAAGCGACGGCCGGGCGTTCGGTTCTGAATCGGTGGTTCTCCTCATTTGCATATTCGTCGCGTAGAAAAAAAGAAGCGCCACCTAGCGGACGGCGGGAGAATGCAGCCTAAGAACCGACAGTGTAACTCACTTACACCAGTCGGCTCTAAGGGAGATCTATGCGGAATCTGATTCGAGGAATCAGCCACATAGATCCGAGCGTCGGATCTCACAGATCCGACGGTGTATCAGTAGATACACCGTCGGATCTCTACATGAATCTACCCCAGTGTCTCTATCTATCTATCTATCTATCTATCTATCTATCTATCTATCTATCTATCTATCTATCTATCTCTCTCTCTCTCTCTCTCTCTGTCTGTCTGACTTCTCTCTCTAAAAGCAAGCCGGAACACACTACACGAGGCCGCCCGGGAGGCGGCCTTTTATAGTGTGGGGCGTGTGCTAAAGCCCTGAGCCCTAATTGGCCAAAGCACCCAGGCTTTGGCCAATTAGGTCTATTCGTTTTTTGGGCGCTGTGATTGGCCAAGCATGCGGGGTCATGGTGCATGCTTGGCCAATCATCAGCGTGCAACGCCGCAGTGAATTATGGGCCGTTGCGCGTCATTCGAATTTGGCGCGAACGACCCGATTTGCTCGTTTTCGACGAACAATCGAATGGCCGATGTTCGATGCGAACATGTGTTCGCATCGAACGCGAAGCTCATCCCTAGTGGTGACAATTGATGGCACAGTGGCTGTGTTTGATGGCATGGCACATAGGTGACAATTGATGGCACAGTGGCTGCGTTTGATGGCATGGCACAGTGGTGACAATTGATGGGCCCAGTGGCTGCGTTTGATTTTGCACCCCCCAAAAAATTTTGAGCACCAGCCGCCACTGTAGATAGATAGCTAGCAAACAAAAAAAAGAGAAAAAAAGAGAGAGAGAGAGAAAGAAAGAAAGGTGAAGAGAGAGAGAGAGAGAGAGAGAGAAGGGAATGAAGGGCACCCCATACATCAGTGTACAGTACTCACTCAGAGGCAGGAAGGACTGACTGGATGGATGGATATCAGACTCCATCTTTCCTTTCTGTTTGCTGGGCTTGAATCTTCCTGCCCACATCCCTTAGGCAACAGAACAGTGTCGGGAGAGTGGGCGGGGCAGACACGGGAGGAGTAGAAGAGGGGAGGGGGAGGAGTAGGAGCAGCTCCTCTCCTCTAACTGGCCGTGGGGGCAGCAAGGGGAGTGTCAGAGCTGGCTTTGATACCCCAGCTGATCTCTCTCTATCTGGCGCTGTGTTGGTGGTGTACACCCCTGGGGAGACGTGACAGGGACCCGGCCCACCGGGCATTTGCCTGGTTTGCCCTATCCAGTCCGGGCCTGATTCTACATATTTTTGGTTAAAAAAAATCGCAATAACCGTATAGTGACTGGTTTGCACAAAAGATATATTGCCTACAAAATTGGGGACATAATTGTGATTTTTTTTAATAGGAATGGCGGCAATCTGCATTTTTTCGGGATTGCGACATTATAGCGGACACATCGGACACTTTTGACACATTTCTGCGACCATTCACATTTATACAGCGAATAATGCTATAAATATGCATTGATGACTGTATAAATGTGACTGGCAGGGAAGGGGTTAACCACTAGGGGGCGGGGAAGGGGTTAAATGTGTGTCCTAAGTAGTGTTCTAACTGTAGGGGGGAGGGGGGTGACTGGGGAGGTGACCGATTGTGTCCCTATGTACAAGGGACACAGATCGGTCTCCTCTCTCCCTGACAGGACGTAAGTCCCTGCTTAGTTACTGGGCAATCGCGGCCGCCGGGCACGCTCACGTTGTTTTCAGTAACACGATGGGCGCGTCATATGACATCCTGTCAGAACAATAGAGCATTCCGCCTGCCGTCATTTGACGGCGGGCGGGTGTTAAGTGGTTAAGTGGTTAAAGGCATTGGTTAGACAGCCACCTTCTGCACCGCTCTTCCTCTGACTGAACAGAGCCTCAGCAATACGTTGTCCAGCACCAGGAAATGGTAACCTCCCAGGGTCTGTAAATGCATTACACAAACCATTCTTCAAGGCCTCCTGAAGATGTTTCATCCTCTGCGAAGGCAGGATGAGTTCTGCAACTTTACCCTTGTAAAATGGATCAAGAAGGGTTGCCAGCCAGTAACGATCCCTCTCATTGATTTCACAAATCCTAGGGTCCTTTCGAATGCATTGCTAAAGGCCATGCAGTGTAAGTTTGCAGAGACATTTGATTCTGAGTCCTCTGGGTCACTAAGGATCAATTGATCCATAACTACCTCCTACCAGCCACGTACAACGCCTTGGGTTTCTGGGGACTGAAAACCATCCCTTGAAGACTGCTGCTAAGTGTTATCCTCTACATCCATGCTGACACAATCCTCCTCCTCCTCCTCTACTTCCTGAATGTTTGGCAGGCCCCCAGGAATGCGATCTGGATAAAGGTGGTCTTAAGAGGAAAGTCCTCTTCTTCCTCCCGCTGTTCTGCCTTGAGTGCTGTCAGGAATGGTCCCCCCTGCTGGTAAATCTGCCTATTATTTTGGCTGCAGTTCTGGCCTCCACCAGCGGGGGGTTCTTGGTATGTTGGAGCACACAGCTTTTCCTGCGTTCAGGTGTGACCTGAATGCAATCACCACGCCTCTATTTATACCCGGCAAGTTCAAGCAGAACTCGCCCTGGTATTCGTCTATTAACCCGACCCTGAGCCTGATATCTGGACCCTGAGCCTGTTGTCTCCATCCTGGACTTTTGACCCGATCTGATCCGATCCGACCTGACCTGATCCCTCTCCTGGACTTTTCCTTCCTGTTCATTCCCCGTCCACAGCTACTTCCTGATCCCCCGTGTATGACCTCGGCCTGGCCTGTTTATGATTCTGGTATTCCTCTTTCCTGTAAATATCGTCTTTAGTGTTGTTTTTGTCACTGTGGATCTTTGTTTGTTTGCACTGAGCTTGTTGAAGGTGGTGGGGTGTTACCCCCTCTTCTTAAATAAATCACCCTTTTTACCTATATCTGTTTGGATTCCTCTTGCAATCACATAGTACTGGTCTATTTCTAATCACTAACAGTATACCAGGGCCATCCTAGACCAGACGTGCTTGCATTAAGGAACCACCCTGTTGTTGTGCGTTTTTCTGAAGCATGGATTTCAATGAAATCTGTTACTTTTCCCTACTGGCTGAGGAGGATGGGGAGTATTGTCGCCAGGTTTTTGAGGGGTGGACAAGGGATCAGCTGATGGAAACCATCCGATCAGCTCATTCTTTGGTGGATCAGGGTTATATGTCTTTTGACGATATTCACTCATTGATTCAGTTATGTGTTGAATCGGCTCCGTCTGTTATTCCTGATGGTAGTGACGACTTCTCTCCCCCCTTCAGTCCTGACCAAGTTGAATCCCTGGTATGGTTGATGGAGGATGATCCAGCCTCCTTTGATGAACACTAAGGCCTCGTACACACGATCGGACATATCCGATGAAAACGGTCCGCGGACCATTTCCATCGGATATGTCCGATCGGGAGTTTGATCCGATGGCATGTACACACCATCGGATCAAATTCCCCGCCGCCGGACGGCGCGGTGACGTGGCGGTGACGCGGCGGTGACGTTGACGCCGCCACGTCACCGCCACGTCACCGCACCAGGAAGTTAAACACTTCCGCGCATGCGCCGAATCCATTCGGCGGCGGCGTGGCGGCGGTGAGGGACGACATGTCTGCTGGTAAGTGTACTAACCAGCAGACATGTCGGGCGGACAGATTCCCACCGGATAGATTTCAAAGCATGCTTTGAAATCTGTCGGGTGGAGAAATCTGTCCGCTAGCCCATACACACGAGCGGAGATGTCTGCTGAAACGGTCCATCGGACCATTTTCAGCGGACATATCCCCTCGTGTGTACGAGGCCTATTGCTCTTGTTCCCAGCAGAAGTTATCTGATTGCATTAGTTCAGTGCAGTCTCTTATTAAACAAGGTGTGAACCAGCCTTTGTTCAACCTGTGCTGCAGGCATGGTCAGATCTCCTGATTCCAGCCAAGCCACTGCATCCCAGCCCTGCCATTAACCACTTACCTTCCCAAGGATCTAGCCGTCCATTGCCAATGACAACCTCAGCTATAGCCCAGTTAATTCAGCTTCCTACCAAGTATTATTACCCAGTCTCTACTTGTTGTACCTACCCCGCCTTTAATCCACCTGTTTCTTCCTTTTCACCAGTAACAACTTCACAAAAACCTCCTCCAGTCACCATCCCTGTGTCTCTGCCATATTCCAATCCTTCCTCCTGTCCCAGTGCCCTCTGCTCAACCTGTCCCAGTGCCATCTGTTCCAGTGCCACCTCTTCCAGTGCCAGTCTCCCAGCTTGTTCCTGTGCCAGCTGCTCTACCTGTTCCAGTGCCAGCCGCCCAGCTTGTGCCATCCGACCAGCCTGCTCCGGTGCCAGCCTGCCACCCTGGTGTTCCTGTGCCAGCCTGCCACCCTGGTGTTCCTGTGCCAGCCTGCCACCCTGGTGTTCCTGTGCCAGCCTGCCACCCTGGTGTTCCTGTGCCAGCCTGCCACCCTGGTGTTCCTGTGCCAGCCTGCCAACCTGATGTTCCTGTGCCAGCCTGTCAGCCTGATGTTCCTGTGCCAGCCTGCCAGTCCGATGACTTCCAGTCCGCTGGCCAGCCTGATGACTTCCAGTCCACTGGCCAGCCTGATGACTTCCAGTCCGCTGGCCAGCCTGATGACTTCCAGTCCGCTGGCCAGCCTGATGACTTCCAGTCCGCTGCCCAGCCTGATGACTTCCAGTCCGCTGCCCGGCCTGCTGTTCCTGTGCCAGTCTGCCAGCCTGCTGTTCCTGTGCCAGTCTGCCAGCCTGCTGTTCCTGTGCCAGTCTGCCAGCCTGCTGTTCCTGTGCCAGTCTGCCAGCCTGCTGTTCCTGTGCCAGTCTGCCAGCCACTCGTTCCTGTGCCTGCTGCCCAGCTCGATGACCCGGAGCCTTCTGTCCAGCTCGATGACCCGGAGCCTGCTGCCCAGCTCGATGGCCCGGAGCCTGCTGCCCAGCTCGATGGCCCGGAGCCTGCTGCCCAGCTCGATGACCCGGAGCCTGCTGCCCAGCTCGATGACCCGGAGCCTGCTGCCCAGCTTGATGACCCGGAGCCTTCTGTCCAGCTCGATGACCCGGAGCCTTTGTCTGCTGCCCAGCTCGATGACCCGGAGCCTGCTGCCCAGCTCGATGGCCCGGAGCCTGCTGCCCAGCTGGATGACCTGGAGCCTGCTGCCCAGCTCAATGACCCAGAGCCTGCTGCCCAGCTCGATGACCCGGAGCCTGCTGCCCAGCTCAATGACCCGGAGCCTGCTGCCCAGCTCGATGACCCGGAGCCTGCTGCCCAGCTCGCCCTGGTATTCGTCTATTAACCCGACCCTGAGCCTGATATCTGGACCCTGAGCCTGTTGTCTCCATCCTGGACTTTTGACCCGATCTGATCCGATCCGACCTGACCTGATCCCTCTCCTGGACTTTTCCTTCCTGTTCATTCCCCGTCCACAGCTACTTCCTGATCCCCCGTGTATGACCTCGGCCTGGCCTGTTTATGATTCTGGTATTCCCCTTTCCTGTAAATATCGTCTTTAGTGTTGTTTTTGTCACTGTGGATCTTTGTTTGTTTGCACTGAGCTTGTTGAAGGTGGTGGGGTGTTACCCCCTCTTCTTAAATAAATCACCCTTTTTACCTATATCTGTTTGGATTCCTCTTGCAATCACATAGTACTGGTCTATTTCTAATCACTGACAAGTGCCCTGTCCATGATCCCACAAAGTGTGTGCTCCAGCAGGAAGTCTAGAGGGAAAGTGTCACTGATGTATGCATTGACACTGTTCACCATCCTTGTGGCCTCTTCAAATGGTGACAGGACAGTGCATGCATTCTTGATCAGTAGCCACTGGCATGGCCAACAGAAGCCAAGCTCCCCTGACCCTGTCTTGGTGTCATACCCACACAGGTACTCATTGATGGCCCTGTGCTGTGGCATCTTTTAGACTGATTGCTAGTTTATAGGAAAAATATTTAGAAGAGGCCATAGAGGAAGAAGAGGAGGAGTGGAGGAGAGAGCTGTGGCAGAATCACCACTAGAATTTTGGAGGTGTGGTGGTGGAACAAGCTCCAACAACACTGAACACTGTTCTGCATCCTTCCCAGCTGCCAGCAGAGTTACCCAGTGATTCATGAAGGAAAGGTAACATCCCTGCCCATGCCTGTTGGACCATGAGTCAGCAGTAATATGTCCAATGAGGCCAAAACATTGCCTTCCACATGCTGGTAGAGAGCCGGAATGGCCTTCCATGAAAATAAATGGCGTTTTGGAACATGCCACTGAGGTACAGCACATTCCACAAATTCACAAAAGAGGGCAGAGTCTACCAGCTGAAAAAGCAGCAGTTGCAGTGCTAGCAATTTGGCTAGCATTTAGACGATAAGCATGTGGGTGGCTGGGACTGAATTTATTTTTACTGTTCAGAAAATGGGGTGGGGAAATTTGCCTGATAAAATCAATTTGTGTATTTTTTTTTTTTTTTTTTTTTACAAAAGGTAACGTTTTATTTGTCAAAGTGAAGGAGTGACATACAAAATATGCAGAAAATTACAGATCATGCAGGCGGAGCAAGTACAATACCAACATCAGTGCAAACAATGATTGCAGGGTATACACTATGGACATTAGTGCAGTGCCAGGGACCCGGGAAACCAAAGGGCCAGCCATTCACACAACAAGGATATATAATCTGATCCAGGAAGAAGCACATTAGGTCCGGTCAGGCAGGGCATTACATGTAGCTGCAGTTCCCACCCAATCCCCCCACACCTTATCATATTTGGCTGGACAGCCCCTGTGGGTATATATTTCTTTCTTGTATGGTAATACAGCATTAACTGCAGCTATCCATTCCTGAAGAGACGGGGGTAGGGCCCCAAGCCATTTCTTCGCTATTAGCAATCTGGCTATTAATAGTGACTCTTGGAGGAAAATTTTGTGGTACTTGTCAGAGTCTGGGTCCGGGAATATTCCCAATAAACACTGTTTAGGGCAGAGGGTAAGGGGAGACCCCATCTCATCATGAATGAACTTTACCAGGTGTGACCAGTAGTCCTGTATCACAGGACAGGACTACTGGTCACACGTGTGATACAGGATACAAAAAATTGCTGGAGGGGCTATCACACCTGGGGCATAGCGGGCTATGGTCGGGTTTGTATTTAGCTAAGCGAATGGGGGTTAGATAAGACCTGTGTAAGATGAACAAGTGTGTAAGATGGTCTGACAATTTGGGTGAAACCTTCTTAGTGGTGTCCAGCACGTCCTCCCACTCATCATCCTCGAGCTCCCCCACATCCCTGGACCAGCGATCTCTAAGTCCATAGGCCAGAACCACAGCAGGAGGACGGAGAAGGGTGTAGTATAGTACTGAAATCAATTTTCGGGAGTCATGACCCATTATGGTGCGGAGCACGTCAAGTTTTTCAACACTGGGGGATGCATCTCCAAACTGAGCACGTAGAGCATGACAAAGCTGAAGGTAGCAAAAATGCATGGAATTGGGGAGGGCCTCCTTAAGCTGTTGGAATGATTTTAAAATAGTTCCCTGATACACGTCAGACAAATACCGTACCCCCCGATCCAGCCAGTGGACCAGGTCAGGGATGGACAACAACTCAACCAGGCCCGGATTGTCCCATAGAGGGGTATGGAAATGGGTAGCTGTGCCTTCAACTTGCAGCTCACTACATCCCAAATCCTACAGTGGTGGTAGAGCAGGCTCCTGTGGTTTCCCTGTGCCCAAGCACCCCCAAGGTTCCTAAAGAGGACCTGAAAGGGGTGGGTGAGCCCGGGAGCATGGGGGAGCACAAAAACCCAAGATAACGGTCTCTGTCGAGTTTGTCAAAATAAAAGAAATGAGAGAGCTGTGCCGCCAAGTAATAAAGGTTAAAATCAGGCACTGCCGCTCCACCCAGCTCAGTCGGATTTTTTAAGCCTGCCAGGACAATTTGTGACGAGCTGAGCCCCATACAAATGAATTAAGGATCGCCTCAATGGCCTTAAAAATTTTCAAAGGGAGGTATACAGGGGAATGCCATAGGACATATAGAAATTTGGGGAGGAGAATCATTTTGATTAAGTTCACACAGCGCATTACACCCAGTGACAGTTTAGCCCATATTTGCGTTTTGGATTTTAAGAATAACATCAGCGGTTCTATATTAAGGCAAACAAAATCCCCAGGAGACCTAGAGATGTGGATCCCGAGGTATTTTAGGGAGCTGACCCTAAGGAGAGGGGAAGAGGCCTGAAGTATCGAGGGTGCACTCACGTCAATTGGACGAATCTGGGATTTATCCCAGTTGATCCTTAGGCCAGAATGACGCCCAAAGGTTTCAATGACCATAAGGGCAGTTTGCAGGGATTGACCAGAGTCAGCCAAGTACAGCAGCATATCGTCTGCATACAGACTGATCTTCTCCACCAGATCCCCCCGGCTAAGGTCACAAACACCTGGATGCGCTCTAAGGGAAGAGGCCAGGGGCTCCACCGCCAAGGCATACAATAATGGGGATAAGGGGCACCCCAGTCTGGTACCTCTGGAGAGGGCAAAGGGGCCCGCAACCCGACCATTGACCAAGATCCTGGCACACGGGTTCTGGTATAAAAGGTGAATCCATCTGATAAAATCGGGCCCGAAGCCAAAACGTGCCAGGCACTCCCATAGATAGACCCACACAATGGAGTCAAATGCCTTAGCAGCATCCAAAGACACCACGACTCTGGAGCCCACTTGATCATGCTCAGCTTGCAAATTCATGTGGAGTCTACGCAGGTTATAGGCTGTGTTTTTGGCAGGCATGAACCCAACCTAATCAGGGTGAATCAGTGTGAGGATCACCGCATTGAGGCGTGGTGGCAGGATCTTGGCAAGGATCTTGATGTTCAGCTGGAGGAGAGATATTGGGCAGTAAGATTCAGGGAATTCTACATTTTTGCCGGGTTTGGGGATGAGCACAACGTAAGCTTCGGACATGGAAGCCGGTAGGGAGCCAGACGAAAAATACAAGAAAAAAGTTCATGAAGTCTAGGCACTAGATATTCACCGTACATTGTATAAAATTCAATGGGGAGACTGTCCGAGCCCGGCGCCTTGTTAACGTTAAGCAGGGAGATTGCTTTCGAATGGTGATAGGGGAGATTGCTTTCGAATGGTGATAGGGGCTTCCAGAGACTCCAGTTGAGAAACCGAGAGAGTAGGCAATTCTATATCAGCCAGCATTGCGGTCGTTTCCGCCCTGTGGGTCATAGTACTAGAGGAGTACAAGGAGGCGAAGAAAGAGCGGAACTCCTCAGCCACCACATCTGGATCTGTAAGTAACATCCCACTAGCATCCCGGAGGGAAACCACCGTGGGAGGTCTATGATCCAGGTGGGCCAGATAAGCCAGCAGGCATCCCACACATTCTACACACTCATATGCCCTCTGTTTACCATAAAATATCTTCCTTTCAGCCTTCTCAAACAGGAAACCATTTACCACCCGGGACTGTAATTTTAAGGCATCTGCCGTGGTCGAGGAGGGGTCGTAAACAAACGCCCTCTCTGCCTCAGCCAGGGAGCGCTCCACCTGCTTGACCACCCGAGTTGAGGCCTTCCGATATTGGGATATGCATTGAGACAGGACCATACGGGCGTGAGACTTAAAGGAGTCCCAGACCACCCCAAAGGGCACAGTGTCCTTGTTGTCTTGGAAAAAGGAATCCCACTCAGCGCCGGCCTCCTCCAAGTTGGAGACGACCGACAGCCAAAAGGGATTAAGTCTCCAATTGTAAGAGGAGGGGGAAGGGTCGATGCAGAGCTCAATCCAACAGGAGGCATGGTCGGAAAGAACCCGGAGGTTAAACCCCGCACCACCCAAAATAGGAAGAAGGCTACGAGAAAGCAATATAATGATCCGCGACATGGAGCTGTGCGTCGACGAGAAGCATGAATATGTCTTATCCAATGGATGACAGTGCCTCCACGTGTCCACAAGCTCCAAGTCAAGGAGGAGTCTACCAAACCTAGTTTGAGGGTGAGCGGGGCAGTCCGGGGGTGTGAGAGACAGTCTATCAAGATCAGTACTAGGAACATTATTAAGATCCCCCAGCCAGATCGCTGTCACACTTGGATATTGTGACATAAACCCCAGGCCCTCAGTCAGGACAAAGAACTGGAAGGGGGAGGTATATAAATAGCCAAGATAAGGACTTCTAGACCATTCACCATTGCCTGCAGAAATATGTACCTACCATGAGGGTCAGATTGAAGTGTAAGCAACACAAATTGAGTGGATTTGGCGACCAGCTCGGCCACTCCCCTGGAGTTCGGTGTGGTGGAGCCTGATACACCCAGCCTACCCATGGCTTCTTGAAGAACATCAGGAGTTGGCCTCTGCACACTGAGCTTTCAAATAGGAGAGAACAGCATTGCGTTTCGGGTGGGCCCTGAGGCCCCGCACATTCCATGTCAAAAACTTTACACCAGGCATGACAGGCATCTGCTAGTAACATCTCGGACGTACCAGGCCCACACGCAGGTGCCCACGGCCACCCCGAAAAAAGGGGGGGAAGCCGCGGGCACCGCACACAGAGCCTAAGACGCCCAGGCTAGGAGGCCACAATAAATTACAAAGACACAGCAAAGGCACACCATCAGTATATAGTACAATGTCCCATGCAGCACCCGCCACCCCCTGTACATAATTGAAAATTCTGCATAACACCAGACACAGTATAAAAGAACATAAAAATAAAAACGAAAACAAGAAAAAAGGAAAAACAATCACAAAACAGGTGAAAACAGCAACTTGAAGCACTGGGGTGTCCGGGCAAGTCGCCCACCACACAACCACGCTGTGTAGCTCACCATGCCCGGCCAGACCAGGGAAACCATACTTGAGCCAGGAGGCAAAAGTTCCAAATTGGAAAAACAGCTTGGGGTCCTCTGGGACAACCACAGCTAAGGGGACGATTATTCGCTGGCTAACCAGCAACAGTACGAGGAGTGAGGCCCCCAGTTTTAGAGCTTCAGGATATCGTCTGCACGGGGAATGTAAGGATACAAGAGTGTGAGTCCATGTCCCAGGTGCCAGCATGAGGGGACAGCTCGCCACATGAAGCCAATCGAGTGGGGCCGCAGTGTAGCAACATTCAACAGGGGTAAGAGGATGGGAACAGGGAAGGAATCTGCAGGGACCGCAGCGGGCCAAGGACCAAATGGGGGTAATGTTGGGAGGGGAGGGGGCGAGAAGGAAGCCAGGAGGAGAAGGGTGCAGGGGACACAGAGTGGACAGATGGCCTCAGTCAAAGGATAAAGGACATAGTACCTGAAGGAGATAGGGATACAAGGCCCCCGAGAAGTCAGAAAAGGGGATTCCATCCCACCGCACCCGATGGTCGCAATCCAAACACCATCCGCACCAGGGTCTACGCGGGTTGTCGGGGCGGCGGTCCAGCATTCTCCAGCCAGGTAAGGACAGCCTCAGGGGTAAAAGGCCACATACACGATCAAATTTATCTGCTGAAACTGGTCCGACGGACCGTTTCAGCAGACACCTCTGATCGCGTGTACAGGCTAGCGGACATGTTTTCCCAGCGGACAAATTTCAAAGGATGCTTTGAAATTTGTCCGCCGGAGACATGTCCGTCGGATATGTCCGCTGGTTAGTACACTAACCAGCGGACAGAAATCTCCGCGCATGCATCAAATGGATTTGACGAATGCGTGGAAGTATTTTACTTCCTGGAGTGGTGATGTGGCGGCGTCAACGTCACCGCCACGTCACCGCGCCCTCAGCCCGAGGGGATTTTCCTCCTAAGGTGTGTACACGGCATCGGACCAAAATCCGATGAGACATGTCGGCTGCAAAGGTCCGTCAGACATATTTGAGCGGACATGTCTCATCGTGCGTACGCGGCCTCAAAGAAATCCTCTGCAATGACACGAAGCCTGACCGGGAAGAGCATATCGTAAGAATAGTGCTGGATCCTCAGGCGGCGTTTAGCTTCAGAGAAGAGGGCCCTCTTCATTTGTACATCTGCAGAAAAATCCAGGAACACTTTGATCTCGACGTTCCTGAAAGGGATATTACCCTGCACCCTGGTGAGGCAAATTACGGCATTCCGATCACGGAAATTAAGCAATTTGGCTATTAAAGTCCGCGGTGAAGGAAGAGGTTTAGCAGCCAGCCTGTGGGCCCTCTCCACTGTGAAAGAGGAGGAGAATTCAGCCCGGCCAAACGTGGACACCAGCAGGTTTTCCAGGAACCTCGGCAGATCTGTGCCCTCCTTACCCTCAGGTAAGCCTACAAAGCGGAGATTGCACCTCCTGAGGCGGTTCTCCATGTCGTCTTGTTTTGCCAGGACCATGGTGAGCTGATGTTGGAGCTGTTCAACCGCAATCTGCAATGGCGGTATATCGTCCTCCATGTGGCCGACGCGGGTCTCCGCCTCTGTGACCCGATTCCTGAGTTTCTGCATGTCTTGTCTGATGAGCGAGACATCCATCTTTACCTCCTCTATTTTGCATGTCAAGGAGCTCTTAGGCCCCGTACACATGAGCAAATATATCTGTTCAAATCGGTCGGACAGACCGATTTGAACAGATCTGTCTGCTGGGATGTATTGGTTTGATCGTGTACACACGATCAAACCAAAATCCCCGCCGGCAGACAGCGCGCTGACGTAGCGGTGACGTGGCAGTGACGTTGACGCCGCCACGTCACCGCACCAGGAAGTAAAACACTTCTGCGCATGCGTCGAATCCATTCGACGCATGTGCGAGCAGATATCTTACGAGCAGGGCCCTCTGATCCCTCCTGTATTGATTTGTATTGTGAATGTACTGTCTTCCCTAATGTAAAGCGCTGCGTATACTGTTGGCGCTATATAAATCCTGTATAATAATAATAATAATATGCCTGCTGGTTAGCGTACTAATCAGCAGACATGTCGGGCGGACGGAGCATGCTTTAAAATCTGTCGGCTGGCCAAATCTGTCTGCTCGCCCATACACACGATCGAATCTGTCTGTCAGCAGACAGATTTGATCGTGAGTACGCGGCCTTACAGTTCGAAATGGCTTCCAGGACTCGTGCCATGTTGTCAGCCGCCGAATCAGCGGGAGCAGAGGTGCCAGCGCCATCTTCCTCCGCACCCTCCTTGTCATGGAGCCGGTATTTAGCTAGTTTTGCGACCGCTTTGGAGGACTTCTTTGGTGGCGACATGTTCCCAGCAGGTAACGGAAACAGTAAACCCTGTAATCCAAGATAAGGTAGGCAGTAGAAGCCCCAGGATAGTCAATGTCGGATTCTCGGCGAGCGGAGCTCCCACAAAACACTCCTTACACCATGCCGTCCAGGCCACGCCCCCCAATTTGTGTACTTTTAGCAGATTGGCGGTAAGTACTTCGGACTCCTATTGCTATACCTTCATTCCTCTCAGTACAGGTTTTTGAGAGGACTGGAGGTATAGTAGGGTTGGAGATAACAGACGAGGAGCAAGGAGAAGTTCACCTTGTGGGTCTTTCAAGTGCTGTTGCCAAGGGACTGCATGGCAGATCATCATATGTCTGATCAAGCATGTGGTGCCCAAGTGGCTGCGATCTGGCCACGCTTGATCCACTTCAGACAGGTTTCAAACAGCAATGGTCAGTTCTGCTGCACAGTGTTGAAAAAAGGCCCACACCAAGGAACTTTAAAAAGTCAGCAGGGAGTCAACAGTGCCCTGCACCTGCAGAGCTCTGCGGTGTGATGCAATAGGGTGGCTGCCCTTGAGATGCCCCCTAGAGGACATCCTGCCTCATTGGAGTTTTGCCTATTCCTCCTCCTCCTCACTTTCCTTCTCTCTTCTCTCAGGCAACCCAGTACAGTCAGTGACCTCATAATCCCTCCCTCCCCATCACTGGAGCAAACTTGGCAGTCAGTATGCTGCAGATGGGGGAACATAACTGCGTGCCCCACGGCCACCTACAGAGGATGCACCATGTCCACGACCACCACTGTTAACTGTAGACACAGAGACTGTTTGCCCTCTTTTAGTGGCCTGTGAGTGTCTGCCTCTCCTTGGTGGACATCTGGACATGATGTATTGTTTGTTTTGCAACACCACACTACACTGTATTATATGCTGTGTACACCACCTTAAGTGTATTATAAACTGTACACACTGTATTAGATACTTTGTACACCACCAGAAGTGTAGTAGAAACTGTACACACTGTATTGGATACTGGGTACACCGCCTGCACTGTAGTAGAAATGGTACTATGACTGTACTGTATTGTGTACTGTGTACACCACCAGAAGCGTAGTACAAACTGTACACACAGTATTAGATACAGTGTTCACAAAATCACCACCTGCACTGTATTAGAAACTGTACTACAACTGCACTGTATTGTGTATATAAACAAGAAGGACATGCGCCAAACTAAGTGCAGTAAATAGGAATTTAATGGAGTAAATTTATAAACAATAAATTGGCTACTCACAAACACAATGAGAGCATAGGCACATAAGGGGTTACCGACTGGTCCGGTGTCACACCTATCATCTACAGCTGCAAGGGTCCATGCAGGCTGACTTGGCTGAGTCATGGGAGATGTAGAAGCCCATCTTGGGAAAGCCTAGGAGAAGCAACAAGGGGTCCAGGAGCCGTGTATCCCAGCTAGGAAGCGATGTGCGTTCCAGCATGAAGCGCGATCCGTCGCCGTACAAACGGAAGTGACGTCGAACCTCGGGCCAACCAATGGGATGACGCGTTTCTCAGCATCCACTGGTTAATCAGATCCATAACGTCCAATAGGAGCGTACTATATATGCAGGGGATTATCGTGATTGGTCAGCGGAGCTTAATAAACAAAGTGCACACAGGAAGTGCTGGGAAATAATGGCATAGATAATGGAATACACTAGAGATATTAGCAAAACACGGAAGATAAAGATATTTTGCAGAAATTATGTAAAATATGTAAAAAGATCACCGTACGCATATGCGCAAAGCAAACACGAATGCTTGCGTATGAGTGATTACAGATGACACATCCACAAACCAGGGCACATATATACATGTAGGCGGAGTGGAATACACATACACACGCATGTACACACATATACATATACATAGAAACATATACTATACATGAGAATGTTAAATCAAAACTAGGGAATGGCTCAGTATAAACAGTGATATATGGAAGGATAATGATATACAAAAACAAAGATATAAATATAATGCACAAACAAGGCAGTCCTGTATAGTCATGAGTGTGCATCAACATATATATTCTCTGGGAAAAATTATATATAGAAAACTTATGTTATATATATACACACGTACACATGTATAAACATATGCACATATATATACACACACACATACACATAATGCGGTGCAAGGAAGTGTATCGTCAGCCACCAGAATAAAGACGATAATACAGAAAATGATGATTATAAAAATCATAACAACAAAAAGTAATTACAAGAATGGATCATTACAGAAAGAATCTTAGACAATGTTATTTGTTTCTATTTCCTCATTGAGTCCATGTGGCGTCATCGTATTGAGGGAATAGATCCAAAAGGTTTCCTGTCTGCATAGTCGTTGAAATCTCTCGACTGCAGTAGGGGTTTCAGGAATGGCCTCAATAACCCAAACCTGTAAAAGGGAAATATCCTTATGATGGTGGATGGCAAAGTGTCGTGCGATGCTAGACTTGGGGTCGCTAGCATAAACTGCACGTTGATGCTCCCCAAATCTAGTACGAAGAGCTCTGATCGTCCTACCCACATACAGGAGTCCACAGGGACAAGAAATACAGTAAATGACATGTCGTCGAGCAATTATAAAAGGAACTCAAATTATAAGTCTTATTGTTGGCTGTAAAATTATTTTTACCATGTTTAACATAAGAACAAGTTAAACATTTGGCCTTTTTACACTGAAACATCCCTACTAAGGGGATAAGAGTTAGCTGTTTAAGCCTATGGAGTTTGGTGTTACCTGTGGATTTGATTTTGCTAGGGGGGGGAAATAGTTGTACAGGATAAGGATGACTATATGTCTTCTTACCATGTTCTTACCATGTTCGGAGATGCGGTGTGTCAGACACTCGCGACCACCGCACTGAGTGTCCCAGTGGGCCTGCGTCATATGACGCCCAGTTAGGATAACAGAGCCACTTTCTGGCCGTCAATCTGCTATAGGTCGGGCGGGAAGTGGTTAAACCAAAAAAAAACGCATGGGGTCCACCCGCAAAATCCATACTCGACCCTTATCCAAGCATGCAGGGAAGGGGGGGGGGGGGTTAGTGTGTGCCTCTGCCCTCCTGAAGCATACCAGACCACATGTCCTCAACATGGGGGTTGTGCCACTAGGTGACGTCACCAGGTGGCCCTGCCTTTACCTATATAAGAACTATATAAGAACTGTCAAATGACACCTTTAATATATTTACTTAGAAAAATGGTGACGTGTTCAATACTTATTTTACCCGCTATATGTTTGTATATACTGTATACATACACACACAGTGTTTTATGCATGTTTCTGATCCCATGATACACTTCATTTTCATTAAAACATAGTTATGTTATTGCTATTTTAGATTAAGGCATGTTCAGTCTGTTCATCATTATTCATGCAATAAAATATGTTTAATACTTATCCTTTCTTTTTATTATTTAATTATTAGTGAGAAGCAGGGAGGAGAAAGGGGCAATGGAGCTGACATAGTGCTGAGGAGAGCGCTATAGGAGGCTTTGCTTTACCCAGGGAGGACTGTTAAGTATGATCGGGTCTGAGGCTCCTATGAGATAGATACATTCATCATTGGTGTTCCCATAACAGGCTGAACAGTTGATCTGGCTTATACCCAGGCGGTACTTTGAGAGGGGCGGCAAATTGATGCACAAGAATAAGAAAAAAATTCCAGCAGTTTGGTGCACACGGCAGACACCAGATCAGATGTACAGCTTTCCTCCACCTGGCCCAGTAGGCGTAGCAGGTCTGTCCCTTCCATAAGATTTGAACACCCCCCATCCCCTACCTTATTTACACAAGATGGGAAGCATGGCAGGCCTGGACAAAGGGCAGGACTTTTCAAGTTAAAAAGCGAATGATTGGTTACTCGACCTGCCTTTCACATGAAAAGTCCTGCCCTTTGTTCCGGACATGCCATGCTTCCTGCTTTGTGTAAATAAGGTATGGAAGGGGGATTTCTGTAATATCAATGAAGGACTTGATGAGGGGGTCTGGAGTGGGGGGATCTGTGATGGGGGATCTGTGTTTGGGGAGACTGTGGTGAGGGGGTCTGGGGTGGGGGATATGTGATAGAGAGGGGTCTGTGATGGGATGGTCTGTGATGAGGGGAGTCTGTGATGAGGGGGGATTTGAGATGAAGGCAGTCTGTTATATGGGGTTGATTTGTGATGAGTGGAATCTGCAATAGTGGTAGGGATCTGTGATGATGGGAGTCTGTGATAAGGGGGGATCTGTGATGGAGAGGGGTCTGTTACAGGGGGATCAGTGATGAGGGCAGTCTGATGGGGGGAGTTGGGATCTGTGATAAGGGGAGTCTGTGATGATTGGGGATTTGTGATGGGATGGTCTGTGATAAGGGGAGTCTGTTATGGGGGATCTGTGATTGAGAGGGGTCTGTGATGAGGGGAGTATGATGGGGGGATCTGTGATTGGGGACTCTGTGATGGGGATCTGTGATGAGATGGTCTGTGATGGTGGGATCTGTGATGAGGGGAGTCTGAATGAGTGAGGGAATTTGAAGAGGGGACTCTGTGTTGGGGGGGATTAGTGATGGGGAGGGGTCTGTGATGGGATGGCCTGTGATGGGATGGCCTGTGATGAGGGGAGTCTGTAAATGGGAGGGAGATCTGTCAAGTGAGTCTGGGATTGGATGGTCTGTGATTAAAGGAGTATGAGGTTTGGAATTGAACATAATGGTATGACATATAATTTTGCAAATCTGACTTCCTGATAAATTTTATTTTAGTTTTAAAGATGTAAAATAATGGATGTGGGGGCCTTTTGATAGGGATTTTTTTTTTTGGGGGGGGGCAGCATTCCATTCTTGGACCCAGGCAGCATAAGGTCTTGGGCCAGCCCTGCTTATATCTGAAGTGAGGGGTCAATACTCACCAATGAGTGTATAGGCCTTGAAAGGTCTTATTATCTGGTAAGAAGATATTTTTGTCTTATCTATTTCTTGGGGAGAACGAGTTGATACACCTGTCGTTAATTGGAAGGGTACCACCCTTTATTCACCTAAGGATTAACTGGTGTTTGGACACTTTCATCACTTTAAACATTTAATGTGTTTTGGATTATGTGAAGGACTTTAACGATTTATATCCTCTAATAATACATCGAGGAAAGACTTTATAATAAATATCACTATTTTGACAGCACACCATGTTTTCTTTATTTAATAAATATGTTTAATACTTATCCTCTCTTTTTATTATTTAATACATTATAAAATGCAGAATAATTTGCAGTGTTGAGAAGAAAGATTCACAGATGATTTCCCATGTTGCTCATTTTTGTAGAAGTTGAAATGAAAATACAATAATTGCCACTGCATTGTGTGAATAGAGCAGAGTGAAATTGCAAGACAATCCAACACATTTTCAAAATTAAAAAAAGTCAGTTAGTAAAAAGGATTAAAATGGTTAACTTGAGCAACAGTTGAGAAATGCATTATTACACTTATGGTTATCCCACTTTATGATTTTATCACAAGAGACAGAGGGAAATGCCATGTATTTATGTGATTGTTTATTTATGCCTTAGACTGTTGAAAGGGGACTTCTTATATCTCTACTCTACTGTACCTTTAAAGTAAATGTAATTTTTTAAGTCTCTAAAATAGGAGTGAGAGCAATTATCTGACACCAAAAGACCTAGCACACACCACATTTCCAAGTAAAACCCATATCCTCGTTGGAAAAATATTCTCAAACATTTACAGCTACATTATAATCTACTTGCCAGTGCTGTTCTTTAAACTGCTCACAGGTTTGATTTAAAAATAACTCTAATAAAACAAACTATTCATAAATATAAAGAGATGTGAGCTGTAAAAAAAAACAGCATTACCCAAATTACAAATGCATTTAAAAGCAGTCATCCGCCATACTTGACTAATGAATAAGGACATTTTTGTTAGGACCTTTTTTTTCATTTATCAGTGGGCAGGAAGGAGATAAAGACACTGATTACTCATATAATTAATTATAAGTAATTTTGGTCCTTGTGATATATTGTTGCAAATGAATATGTTTTCAGTGTTTGAAAATAATATCCCTGCCAAGCTGTAATATAATTATGGCATATGTGCATGTTCACACAAACATTAAGAAATGTTCTTGCTCAATCTGTGATGCAAAGTATATAGGACAAAGTTCAATGTATTATTGTCATTGTTCTTATGTCAAACTGTAAATAAAGTCTGCTTGATGTGTTAATGTTCATGTTCAGCATTTGGGGCAACTAGACAAGGCCCAACATAGAACTAATATTGTTGAAAAGCTTTTGTCTATATGCATTTTGCCTTTGGAAATTAGAGAAAATCTTAAACGTGTAGATTAGGAAATTACACAACTTCCACACCTACCACATTCAAGGCTTTGTAATATTTGGCATGGAATTAGGTTTTTATTATTGTTGGTCAAAAAAGTAAAAGAAAGTTGCTATAAAAATCTGAAATGTGGAGGCGCATGCGCGCAAGCTCCGGGATGTCGGCCTAAGCACGGAGCTCCGCAGCACCCCAGCCCCACGATCTCTCTAGCGGGCACAGCTTCCTTGTTTCTGACCCAGCTCCTCGGCACACATCTCGGGGACCCGACAGAGCACCGCTTTCGGATGTCCGGACCGGCTGCCAGGCGCGACTTGGAGCCGGAGTCTAACAGACTCGGCGGGGACGCGAGATCCAAGATGGCCGCGGCTGCAGCTCCCGCACAGCCACTCGTCTCCACGGGGGAAAGGAAGCCTGGGGCCAGGCAAGTGCTCACCCCAGCTACCCTCACTTATGCCCAGGCAGCCCAAGGCTCCATCCACATGCCTGCAGCCCCTTCCCCGGCCTCCACAGAATCCCTGCTGGGCACAGTAGAAGGATACACCATGTCCCCACTAGGCCCCACATTCCCCTCCACGCCTGCAACGCCAGCACTGGACCATCACAGCCATGCTCAATGCTCCTCACAGGATGACATGTTTATTAAATTTTCAGCGTTGCTTGAAAGGGGCTTAGCCAACACTGCTGCCCAGATTGCTAGGGAAATGAAAGCGGACTTTGCCAACTTGGGATCTAGGATGGAAGCAATAGAGAGCAAGCTTAATGTAACGGTCTCTCACACTAACCAAAACGCTGCTCATATTCAGACCCTCCAGGACCAGCTAGACATGGCCCTCTCTAAGATAGATGAACTTGAAAACAGATCCAGAAGGTACAATTTTAGGGTCAGGGGCCTCCCAGAGTCCATCTCTGACATCCCTGAAGTGGTCCAGGATCTTATTAAAGGACTTGTCCCAAATGTTCCGCCGCACCGCCTTGAATTGGATCGTGCCCATAGAGCTCTGGCCCCCCCAGAAAGGATGGCTCACCGAGAGACATCGTTGTTAAGCCACATTTCTATGCTACCAAGGAAGCAGTCATGAAACAATCCCGGTCCCTGCAGCAAAGTCCAGATTTTTGCAGATTTGTCTCCGTTCACCATCCAGAGAAGGAGATCCTTGAAACCACTACTCACCGTTCTCTCCAAACAGGACATCAAATACCATTGGTCCTTCCCCTTCGCAGTTAAATTCTCTATCTAGGGCAGAGCCTATGCTTTTTCCAGCCTACAAGAAGGGGAGAGACTCTTGCTGCATTTGAAATTGATCACCCAGGAACCCCAGATGGAAGTCTCGGGGGGCTCTGCGATCTCCTCTAAGCGCCCTCCTCCCATGAGCCCAATCTCCCTGTCTTGGAATACCGGGAAGCCTAAGAAGTCTAAAGACGGGGGTTCCTCTAAGAATGGATAAACGGTTCTTCTGGCCTCAGCTTGGCTCTTCTTCATGGGCGGCCCGCTCTGGGACTTTGGGCTCTGGAGGGGCCTGTGATTTTTAGGGGGCCCCTCGGCCTGATTTTCCCCAGGTTTTGGGATTTGTGCTAACATAATTTTTTTTTACAGGTTTCGGTTGCTGTGTTACTGTATTGGTATTCTACCGAGTTCCAGCAAGGGGCTGGGGTGTTCCCTTGCGTCTCCACCCCTCCCACTCAGGCGGTTTTCCGTTTTTGGGGGACGGGTAGTCGGTCCTCATTGAGAGGTCATTGACTAGGCTATCTCAGGATCCGAACCAGTTTTCCTGGTTGAGGTCTCTGAATTTTCTTGATCGAATGTTTGTGTTCCTGTGTCTGTCTTCCTATTTTTCCTTTTTCTCACTCTTTCCTTTCTTTCGAGCCAGTCTGCGGATGCCACGAGTCCGGGGGGATGTTCCTGGGTTGCCTTCTCTCAGCGCTTGCCGTTCAAAGCCGTATTAAGAAGATTTATAAGGGTAAGTGATGTTTGCCTTAGCAGCTGTCCGCACCTCTGTTCCAATGCCTGACCCAGACTTGCCTGGAGGAGAGCTTAGGATTGCCTCACATAATGTACAAGGCCTAAACTCTCCTAAGAAAAGGAGACTAGCATTTAATCATTACCGTTCTATGAGGTTTGATGTTGGCCTACTCCAGGAGACTCGTTTCCCGATTCGGTACAGTCCCAAATTCCTCCACTCTCACTTCCCAACCTTTTATATGGCGAACGCCGAAAACAAGACCAAGGGGGTAGCGATATTATTCTCTAAAAACTCCAAATTTCAACACATAGCCACACACAGAGACCCGGATCGGAGGTATATCCTTGTGAAGGGCTAGATCGAGGGGATCCAATATTCTTTTATTTCCTATTATGTGCCTAACAAGGGCCAAGCGTCCTTCTTTCAAGCCCTTCTCGGGACCCTTCTTCCGCTGGTGGAGGGTAAGCTCATCTTTGGCGGGGACTCGAACACTGTATTTGACCAGGGCCTGGACAGGTCTAGACCCCTTGGGTCACAGCTTACGCACCCCACTAAAGCAAGTTTGAAGATAGCTAAGTTACTTCATTCTCAAGGCTTGGTCGACATATCGAGGGAACTGAACCCCACTACAAGGGATTACACTCATTATTCTGCCCCACACAAACTTTAGGCTAGAATTGACCATATTTTAGTCCCCCCAGCCTCATTCCTTCCGTCTCCAAGGCATCTATTGCCGACTGCTCTTGGTCTGACCACTCAATAGTATACCTTCACTTGCAAAATTCCCTTTTTAATCCAACCAGAACCCATTGGCAACTCAATGAATCTATTCTAAGCAACCCCTCTAATGTGGCAGAGATTGGGGACTCCTTACGGGAATATTTTCTCCTAAACAATGTAGAGAATGTCTCCCCGGAAGTTCTGTGGGTGGCCCACAAGGTCGCGATCAGGGGTAAAATAATTGAACTTGCCACTCGTGTCAAGAGGGAAAGGTTAATAGACATCAAAAACCTGGAGAGTAGATTTTTAACCTTGAAGACCCAACATAAAAGGTCCCCCTCCAGGGACCTCTTAGATCAAATACTTGCCACTAGGTTGGAACTTAACCTGGCTCTCACAGTAAAGGCAGAGAAGGAACTCCGCTGGAGTAGGGCGAAATTCTACTGTCGCAGAGACAAGATTGGATCCATGTTGGTCTCCAAGTTGTCTACGCGCTTTCGCTCCCACTCGTTTCCCAAAGTTCGAATCACAGATCAGACCATATCAGCCAACCCCAAAAAAATTATGGTAGCGTTTCAGGAGTTTTACTCAAAGCTATATAATTCCGATCAGGCAGACAGAGGCCTGGGGGCTTCACCCTTTCTCCGGGAACTTCCTATTCCAGCTCTTACCCCTTCTCATAGGGGGGTTATGGAGGTGGACTTTTCGGTCGAGGAAATAGTGGAGGTCATAAAAAACCTAAAGACAGGTTCCTCTCCAGGGCCAGATGGTCTATCAGCACCCTATTATAAAGCATTCTCGGAGATCTTGGCGCCCTCTATGGCCAGTTTTTTTAACGCAAAATTCAAAGGAGCCCCACAATCCTCATCTTAATACTGCTTTTATCACAGTAATCCCTAAGCCTAACAAGAACCCGGAGGAGGTGGAGAACTATAGGCCCATCTCCCTCATTAATAACGATATGAAGATCCTGACTAAGATCTTACCAAATAGGCTGGCTTCCTTTATAGGCAGATACATACATAAGGACCAGGTGGGTTTCATACCAGGCCGTCGGGGACCTGACCAGATTAGGAGGGCCATTGACATCATCTCCCTTTTACAGTGGAATTGGGCAGACGGCCCTACTCAGCAAGGAATGCTCTTGTCCCTTGATTTGCATAAGGCTTTTGACTCCATTGAATGGCCCTATTTGTTTTCCCTTTTGGAAGGTTGGGGGTTTGGCAGTAAGTTCTTAGGGGTCCTTCGCGCTCTGTACTCTACATCTAGAGCAATGGTTCGTTTCCAGGGACATTACTCCCCCCCTTTTGGCATCTTTAGAGCGACTAGGCAGGGGTGCTCCCTTTCACCCCTAATTTTTTCGATTGCTATCGAGACGCTAGCAATCGCGATTAGGTCCAATTCGAATATTTTGGGCGTCTCATGTGGCTCTTAAACCCATAAATGCGGCCTTTTTGCCGACGATATGTTGTTGTTCCTGACCTCTACTATTACCTCTCTTCCCAATCTCTTTAAAGTTTTAAAGGATTTCTCTTCGGTGTCGGGTCTCAAGGTTAACTTCTCTAAATATTGCGCACTTAATATCTCCCTAACTCTTGACACAGTGGCAACAATTAGAAGCTCCTTCCCTTTGCAATGGAGGGATAACCGCTTAGAATATTTGGGAATTAATCTCACTCCCAAAATAGAACTTCTATACTCAGCGAACTTTCCCCCCACCTATAAGAAATTAGAAACAGACTTAAAGGTTTGGGCTAAGGGCAACCTTTCGTGGCTCGGCAGCATTCATTCAGTCAAAATGACCCTCCTCCCCCGACTGCTATATCTATTCAGAGCACTCCCAATTAATGTCAGGAAGGATCATCTCCTCTCTCTACAAAGGAAGGTAAACATGTTTGTTTGGGGTAGGTCAGGTTGTAGATTATGACAAATTAAAGATGCGCTACAATTTACAACTAATATATGTGAACCGTGCAGTGAACAACACCATATAGGGTTAACAAATAACTGACAATCAGACAGTGTGAGTTGCTCAGTGAATCCAGCTGTGGGCAAATCCACACCTAAGTGACAAATATGTGTGTCCCATGAAACAATGATAAGTGCTGAAAAAAGGTCCAAATATAAATATAAATCCAATATCTATACACCGTGATTCCAAACTGAAATTCCAAAAAATAGGTACAGCAACTATGGGCCAGATTCAGGTAGATCAGAGCATCTTTGCTCTTGAGTAACGCATCTCATTTGCGTTACGCTGCAGAAATTTTAGGAGCAAGTGCTGTTATTCATGAAGCACTTGCTCTTAAAGTTGCGGCAGCGCATCGCAAATGAGCCAGCGGAATTCAAATTGGGCGGGTACGGGGCGTGTAGTATTCTAACTATGCGCGATCCCGCGGCGAACGTACTGCGCATGCGTCGAGTGTCAATGCATCCCAGTGCGCATGCTCCAAGTTCTGTCAGTGAACGTCAATGACGTCACGTCCCCATTCATGAATGTTTTACGCAAACAACGCGATTTTTTTTTTTTCCGACGCGATGACGACGGCTATACCTAACATAGGATACTCCACTAGGGGGCTGCTTTATCTATACGCCGCGTATCGCTTCCGGAAACGTCGTAAAGTCACTGCGTCGTGCCCGAAAAAGATCGTAAATTGCCGATTTCCGCTCATTAACATATTTTTTTAGCGTAAATCGGCGGGAACGCCCCCGGCGCCATTTTTAAGTTGAAGTAACGATGCGATGGCGAAATTCAATAACGTCGATCGCATCGGAACTCCAACCCGGCGTTTCTTGTTTTCTGGTTATAGAAAACAGAAACGCCGGCTTAAAGTGACAGTTAGGCTGGCGGATCACTGGATCCGCCAGCCTAACTCTTCATGAATCTGGCCCAATTAGTACAAAATCTTCAGTTGTATCAAAGCTCCTAATTCATACAGATGAAATTGATCCTTACATGGTCCGCAGAACATATAACAAAAAGAGAAAACATACCATGGTGTAATATTGTATGGTAGACTGTATACCAAATACGTGATATGTCACACTCACGGATTCCCCTAAAGATAAAAGCCGCTCAGTAACTTGCTGAGTATCGTATGAGACCTCCGTTGGTTCCGTACGTAAGGCTCCTCCCTACGCGTTGCGTCACGAACACGTGACTTACTCATGGGATATGGCGGTGGAGCGCAACATGTGGGCCATTTATGTCACTCAACCCGGAAGAGTAAAGCAACGGAGGGGACTTTAAGCAATCAACATCATTTGCGGCTAAGGACTTATGACAGTGGTATTGGAACCGTTAAAAACTGTCACAAAACAACTTAAATAACATAACAATCCTTAAAAAAGTTAAAAAGACATAGAAATAATATATATAAACTATGTACAATTCCTTTGACAATCGTAATAGGAAGAGAGTCCACTCGCTTCCCCGATGGTGAAAAATGGGTACTACATACTGAATTACATGTATAGCAATTACATCATATGAAATGGACCACTCATAATAAAATTAAATTATACAAATACTGTGAATATATATGCATACATATATATTAAGATTGCACGTTTTTGATATATGTATGTGCAATCTTAATATACTGTATATGTATGCATATATATTCACAGTATTTGTATAATTTAATTTTATTATGAGTTTTCCATTTCATATGATGTAATTGCTATACATGTAATTCAGTATGTAGTACCCATTTTTCACCATCGGGGAAGCGAGTGGACTCTCTTCCTATTACGATTGTCAAAGGAATTGTACATAGTTTATATATATTATTTCTATGTCTTTTTAACTTTTTTAAGGATTGTTATGTTATTAAAGTTGTTTTGTGACAGTTTTTAACGGTTCCAATACCACTGTCATAAGTCCTTAGCCGCAAATGATGTTGATTGCTTAAAGTCCCCTCCGTTGCTTTACTCTTCCGGGTTGAGTGACATAAATGGCCCGCATGATGCGCTCCACCGCCATATCCCATGAGTAAGTCACGTGTTCGTGACGCAACGCGTAGGGAGGAGCCTTACGTACGGAACCAACGGAGGTCTCATACGATACTCAGCAAGTTACTGAGCGGCTTTTATCTTTAGGGGAATCCGTGAGTGTGACATATCACGTATTTGGTATACAGTCTACCATACAATATTACACCATGGTATGTTTTCTCTTTTTGTTATATGTTCTGCGGACCATGTGAGGATCAATTTCATCTGTATGAATTAGGAGCTTTGATACAACTGAAGATTTTGTACTCATAGTTGCTGTACCTATTTTTTGGAATTTCAGTTTGGAATCACGGTGTATAGATATTGGATTTATATTTATATTTGGACCTTTTTTCAGCACTTATCATTGTTTTATGGGACACACATATTTGTCACTTAGGTGTGGATTTGCCCACAGCTGGATTCACTGAGCAACTCACACTGTCTGATTGTCAGTTATTTGTTAACCCTATATGGTGTTGTTCACTGCACGGTTCACATATATTAGTTGTAAATTGTAGCGCATCTTTAATTTGTCATATTTATATTTGGTTTTGTGCACCTTCACCGGATGCAGCTTGTTACATTTGGTTATTAATATTTGTGTGTAATTATTTATTTAGTAGCGCTGTATTTTATTTTATTCATCAGGTTGTAGATTACCTTGCTCCACCCTCCTCAGGCCCAAAAGAGGAGGGGGTTTAGGCCTGCCGTGGCTCTTTGGGTATTTTCAGGCAGCATGTCTTTCTCAGCTTTCGGCAGTTTACTCCAAAAGACTCTGAGAAACCGGACTGGGTCCACATCGAGAGACAAGCAGCCCCATCCTACACCCTAGACTACTTGCTTTAGATCCCCCCTAAAAATCGTCCCCCTATCCTTTCACCCACCCTTTCTCATTCTCTCTCTCTTTGGGACAAGTTGCGATCCAATCCTGATTTGATCTCAGAAATTCACCCCCTTGCGCACATTTTCAACAATAGTGACTTTATCCCGGGACTAGATATCACAGATTTTAGGTGGCGGTTGGACAAAGGACTGTACCGAATTGGACACTTCTTCTGGGCGTCGGGTCCCATTACTTTAAAATATTGTAAACAAAAGCTTAAGCTCCCGACGTCGGAATTCTTCAGGTTTGGGCAGATACAACATTTCCTCCATAAAATTTGGAAGGGGAAACCCATTCCACCCCGAATTACGGATTATGAGCGTTGGTGCAGAGAGGCGGTCGATCAGAGGGGCGGAATATCTGTTATATATCACTCCCTTGCACATCAGGATGGTAAGACGTCTTATATGGTTGCCTGGGAAACTGACTTCCAATTCCAATGGAGTGTGGAATCTTGGTCGACTGCATACTCGAAAGCATACAAAGGTATCCAAAATGCTTCCCTGATAGAGGCTAACTTAAAGGTCCTCACGAGATGGTACTATACCGCTGTGAAATTGTCTCGTATGTTCCCTTCTGCCAACCCCTTATGTTTTAGAGGATGCAACATCATTGGTTCTATGGCACATGTATGGAGGGAATGCCCAAAAGTTCAATTTAATTTTCAAGGTAACCAGCCTTCAACTCCCTAGGTCCCCTGATGTCGCTCTCCTCAACGCCTTTATCCCCAATACCATTAAATCCACACGATCTTTGATTCACTTCATCCTCTTAGGTGCCAAGGCTACTTTGGCTAAGGCTTTAAACAGCCCTCGGTCCCTTTCTCAGCTGTGAAACGCAAAATTTCCTGGATCGTGTCCCAGGAAAAAGTGGTGAGTATTCTGGTTGACACCAAAGACCGGTTTGAATCCATTTGGGAAACGTGGGCCTTATTTGTTGGCATCTCTTTGACACCAGGAGTTAGATCGTAGCGAGATCGAACCAATTAGTTGCCCCTCCGGTCGGGGTACCGTAGACTAGCTCTTCGTTCTCTTCTCTTCCCCCTTAAATGCATCTCCAATTTCCTGGCATTTGGAATTTTTTGGAGTTGATGGTATTGGCTTCTCAAGAAGCACACGTCCTCATTATTGGCGTCTGTAAAGGGATCGTTGGTGTCTGATCTCCGCATCCCTCTCATTTCCTCCATAAAATTGAGCATAGCGCCATCTAGGTCCTTTTTTTTTTTTTATAAAGTGAGTGAGGGCGCTAGAAAAGGTAGTCCTCTATCTGTATGGTAGAGAGAAAAAACCCAATGGAAAAGTGGATAAATGTATCATGGGGATGCCAAATTAACAACAATCCATTGTGACATAGACAAAGGTGCAAAATAACAATCAATCATCTAATCAATCACCTTGAGGAAAAACACTTAACAAAAACTAGCTTATGAACGCAATAAAAAATTACAAAATATGTATTAAATACTGTGCATATATTTAAAGAAAATTGTCTTTGACGTGCATTAATTAGAAGGTGACACCCGTTAAATTCATAGGACAGTATAAATCCGTCCTACATAAAAATAGTGTGAAGGAAATATAAATTGTATGTATATTTTGAAGTCCAGTGCAAAACTGAGATAGAAATAGATGTGCAGGAATGCAGGGTATCTGATCACAGACGTGCTTGGCAGCCTTTCACCATGGAAATTCTTAGTATCACCAAAACGTGCTGGAAAATGATTATGCGCTTACCACAGATCAAGACCTCTTAATTAAAAGCAGGTCATACAAGCTGGACAGGATAAGTGCCTGTTTCACTGATGGCAAGCCCTGACCCAGCTGATCCTCTAGTGCCGTGCCCCTGCCCGACTCAACATTGCAACCAGCATTCATCGGGTCAACTGTGCGCCCAAGCGGGATTCTTGGTGATAACCAACATTGCGCTGTCAGTCCTAGTGTCAGGCAGGCACGCTACAAAGTAAGAGGCCACCCGGCTGTGTGTTTGTGTATTTTAATTTTTTAAATAAAGGATAAGCACTATGGGCTTTCCCCATATTCTCTTTGTTTTATTATGAGTGCTATGGTTCCAAGATCCTGCTGCATCTGAATCCAGGGCTTGCCATCAGTGAAACAGGCACTTATCCTGTCCAGCTTGCATGACCTGCTTTTAATTAAGAGGTCTTGATCTGTGGTAAGCGCATAATCATTTTCCAGCACGTTTTGGTGATACTAAGAATTTCCATGGTGAAAGGCTGCCAAGCACGTCTGTGATCAGATACCCTGCATTCCTGCACATCTATTTCTATCTCAGTTTTGCACTGGACTTCAAAATATACATACAATTTATATTTCCTTCACACTATTTTTATGTAGGACGGATTTATACTGTCCTATGAATTTAACGGGTGTCACCTTCTAATTAATGCACGTCAAAGACAATTTTCTTTAAATATATGCACAGTATTTAATACATATTTTGTAATTTTTTATTGCGTTCATGAGCTAGTTTTTGTTAAGTGTTTTTCCTCAAGGTGATTGATTAGATGATTGATTGTTATTTTGCACCTTTGTCTATGTCACAATGGATTATTGTTAATTTGGCATCCCCATGATACATTTATCCACTTTTCCATTGGGTTTTTTCTCTCTACCATACAGATAGAGGACTACCTTTTCTAGCGCCCTCACTCCCTTTATATTTACTTTTTGCAGCACACCACTGTTTACACTGAGGAGCAGCTGTTTCCTACGTTGGTTGCCCAACGGAGTAAAATTATATATTTTGATATTTTTAAATTTGATTACTTAGAGTGATACACTTTACTAATTTTGGCGCGGAAATCACTTCACTTTCCTTTTTTTTTTTGTCTTGTTTTTGAGGTGGTAGCAAACGAACGAATCTGAGGGGTGGAACATATATATATTAGCACATTTTATTTTGTCATGATTTCAACAGAAGTCATTTTATATTGGATACTTACAGGCACACGTTGTGTTTGTTGCATGTCCGTTGCAGCCGCTGGCGGATTTTCGACTTGCCCTGTTGGGTTGTCTTCTTCTCCCCTTTCTCCCTCTGGATCTATCTGTGAAGCCTCTAAATCAGTCTCCTCTTCCGAGATGGAAATGTTACTGGCAGTACTGTGAAATATATGTTTATATATGGGTTAAAGATTAATACAGAAGAGTTATTAAAATTCAAAGATCCATGTGTGTTGTTTTAATACAGATATTTTCATGTTTCATTTTCATTGGAGCTTAGTAGGTCAAATTTAATAAAGGGGTTAAGTACCTTCTTAAGCTCATAACATTCCGGAGGAATTCTAGCATCTCGAAGAAAGCTCCCTTCTTGTATTTGGAGGGTGCAGCTCCACTACGGGTCTTTGATTCCTCTATGAGATCCTTCCTGAATCTGTCTCTCAATGAGCGCCATCGTGTGACGATGTTATCTCCTATAAAGAAACAGTAAATACAATAAACTAATAGAACTACAAAATGTACGTAAACTATTTAAAAACCCATATTTGGATAACATTTCGGACATGAGAGCCGGGGTGTATTTAGGTTTTGTGCTGCCCTAGGTCTTGTGGCAGGTGAAGTGGCCAGTGGACAATCCGCAACTTGTGGCAGGTGACGTGGCCAGTGGACAATCCACAACTTGTGGCAGGTGACCTGGCCAGTGGACAATCCACAACTTGTGGCAGGTGACGTGGCCAGTGGACAATCCACAACTTGTGGCAGGTGACGTGGCCAGTGGACAATCCACAACTTGTAGCAGGTGACGTGGCCAGTGGACAATCCACAACTTGTGGCAGGTGACGTGGCAGGTGACGTGGCAGGTGACGTGGCAGGTGACGTGGCAGGTGACGCGGTAGGTGACGCGGCAGGTGACGTGGCAGGTGACGTGGCAGGTGACGTGGTAGGTGACGTGGCAGCTGACGTGGCAGGTGACGTGGCAGCTGACGTGGCAGGTGACGTGGCAGGTGACGTGGTAGGTGACGTGGCAGGTGACGTGGTAGGTGACGTGGCAGCTGACGTGGCAGGTGACGTGGCAGCTGACGTGGCAGGTGACGTGGTAGGTGACGTGGCAGGTGACGTGGCAGGTGACGTGGCAGCTGACGTGGCAGCTGACGTGGCAGGTGACGTGGCAGGTGACGTGGCAGGTGACGTGGCAGCTGACGTGGCAGGTGACGTGGCCGGTGACGTGGCAGGTGACGTGGCAGGTGACGTGGCAGGTGACGTGGCAGCTGACGTGGCAGGTGACGTGGCAGGTGACGTGGCAGGTGACGTGGCAGGTGACGTGGTAGGTGACGTGGTCAGTGGACAATCCACATTTTGTGGATTTACTACAAGATTTACTGTACAAACCCACCACCACCCCCCCTTAACCCACAAACTACTTACCACGTTTGATTCGTTGTTTGTTGGACTGCCAGTTCGGTGTCACCGCCTCAAAAACTTCCTCACATTTTTTATTTGCGACAGTTTGGTCGCTGTATTCTGCACAGCTCTTGTCCCATATAGCAGGCCTATCCTGAATAAGGTGAATAAGCTCCTCATGGCTGACATCCTTTGCCATTTGTTAGTGGTTTACAAGCACTGTCTTCACTGTCTTTATGTCCAGGCACTGGGAAGCATGTGCTAGAAGCATGTGACCTTGGACAATACACTACCTGGGTCAAAGGGTATTGTAATATATGCATATTGCATGCATATTAAAGTTTATTGAATTTAAGCTTTTTACCTATTTTGATAAAAAACGGATATTAACGGATCGGATGGTAAACGGATCGTCCGCAAAACATCCGTTTTTCGTCCGTTCCGTTCTTTAGACGGAAGAAAAATAGGGTTTTCTTCCGTCCAAAAAACCGGAGGTTACCGCAGACGGATGTTAACGGACTTTAGCGGATGCTCATCCGCTAACGGACGCTAACCCATAGGGAAGCATTGAGGTCCGTTAACGGACGTCCAAAAAACGGATGACCGGAACGGACGTGTGAAAGGGCCCTAAGTGTACAAAAAACACACTTCAACACAGGAAAAGCACCGATCTGTAATCATAACACTGACCCATATTGCTTTTTTGCTTCTGCAGAGTCCAAAAAGAAAGGAGTGATGATGGCTATCCACAAATCAATTTAATTACAATTGCATAGTTTTGGTCCTGTTCCCAATGGCTGCCTTCTAATACTTTCAGCCTCATTTAAGAATCGCCCTCTGGTGCTAGTTAATATATATGCCTCCAATGAGTGTCACAGACAATTTTTTTATTCTCTTGCAAACAAAACTTTGTCCCTATTAAAAACACCAAATTATTATGTGGGGATTTTAATACAGTCAGGCCGCGTACACTGAAGTCCAGTTTCATCGGTCCAAACCGACCGTGTGTACGGCCCATCGGTCCATCGTCCTTCGGACCAAAGTTTTAAAACTTGCTTTAAAATCGGACTGATGGACACCTGACCATCGGTCCAAACCGATCATTAGTACGCAAAAGTATCGGTTCAAAAACCCGAGCATGCTCAGAATCAAGTAGACGCATGCTTGGAAGAATTGAACTTCGTTTTTTTCAGCACGTCGTTGTGTTTTACGTCACCGCGTTCTGACACAATCGGATTTTGAACTGATGGTGTGTATGCACATCAGACTATCAGGCCACTTCAGCAGTAACCCAATGAAAACAGTTCTTTGGACCATTCTCATCGGGTTGGACCGATCGTGTGTACGCGGCCTCATAGACAACTCTTTGGACTTGTCTAACAACAGTAGAATATGATCCACCACACTTTCCTATTATGTATAACTTGAAGATCTTTATTTTCATGCATTTTACCAGGAAAATATCAAGTCTGAGATTCAACACCACTTTAATGTCAAAGGAAAAGATCCATAAGCTTGAAGTGAGATGAATGGCAGCCTCAGCCCAAATTCCAGGCAGGCCCCAACACATTTTGCCCCGCCATTTGGAGCTTAATCCTGGGGATGGGTGTTCTGAGCATAAGAGGGTGCTGTCACGATCCCTATCATGCCAAGAAGACTGCGAGGCGTGGTCGTGCTCTAAGTGGGCTTGAACCCAGGACCTCACCCTTGCTATTGCAATACCTTGCCTCTGAGCCACTTCTCAGCTTGGGATTTTTGCTTGCTTTCCAGCTAAGGTGGTGCTGATCACCTTAGTTGGATCTCATTGCAATCTGCACCTGAATATTCTGGTCCAGCTGAGGCAACTTACCCAAATTATCCAGGGTATAAAGCCCTGCCTCACTCTGACAGCCTTGTCAGTTCATTGTTATCTGATCATCCTGCTTGTTATCCGATCTCCCTGTCTGAGCCAACGGTTCCTATTGATCTTCAGCTCCAAGACTGACCCCGGCTACTGACCTTTTGCTTTGTACCTCGGATTGCTGCTGTCTCCTGTCCTTTGACCCCGGCCTGTACCTTCAGACTTCCTCTACCGTCTCCAGCCCTTGACCCACGGCTTGTGTCCCCCGGACTTGTCTTTGGTTCCTGTTTGTCGAACACCTGCCGTTACCTTGATAGCTGCTGATCCTTTCTATACAGGAATAGCTTGCATCACCTTGCGACTTCCAGACATCTCCTACATCACTTTGGTACTACTACACTCTGCAGAACCGCAAGTATCAAACACTAGTTGCTATACCTTTAGTATTTGTTATGTACATGCAGTAATACCTTGCATGTTTAAGCTAAGCAGTCACATCCATCCAATCTTGTCTATATCAGAGAGCCTTACTTGTTCCCCCTGAATTAGTTGCTTATGAAGGAATAAGTATCTACAGTCTTTCAATTGGTTGTCCATTAGAGGTTGTGATGAATTAACCCCAAACTTTCTGTTTATTCTGAGAGAGAGCTGGTGGTTGTACCTGAGGGGCCTCTGTAGCTTAAATCCAATTGCACTACTGTAACTACATAGCAGGGATGTTACAGGTGCTTATAAAAGCATCATTGGTTGCCATGTAAGAGACATGGATGACTCACATATGTGCAAGCAAGCAATCAAGTGGATAAAAACAGCCACAGACATCAAAGCTGGTCACAAGATTGCTATATAGTATATCAGCTGTGTATAAAAGGAAACATTTCACAACAAAACTGCAAACAAATGCAAAACAATATTGTTGAGTTATTCATTTAACCACTTCATCCCTGCAAGCTTGGCTGGACTGGGACAAAAATTTGGCCCTGGACTTAATCCAAACCGGCCCACTTAAATTTTGAGTGTCCCCATCAGCATCCCCTTACATCAGAGTGTCCCCATCAGCATCCCCTCTCATCAGTGTCCCCATCAGCATCCCCTCTCATCAGTGTCCCCATCAGCATTCCCTCTCATCAGAGTGTCCCCATCAGCATTCCCTCTCATCAGAGTGTCCCTATCAGCATTCCCTCTCATCAGAGTGTCCCCATCAGCATTCCCTCTCATCAGAGTGTCCCCATCAGCACCCCCTCTCATCAGAGTGTCCCATAAGCACCCCCTCTCATCAGAGAGACCCCATCAGCATCCCCTTACATCAGAGTATCCCCATCAACAGCCCCTTTAGAGTGTCCCCATCACCAGCCCCTTACATCAGAATGTCCCCATCAGCACCCCCTTACATCAGCGTGTCCCATCAGCACCCACTTACATCAGTGTCCCCATCAGCACCCCCTTACATCAGAGTGTCCCCATCAGCAGCCCCTTTAAAGTGTGCCCATCAGCAGTCCCTTATATCAGATTGTCCCCATTAGCAGCCCCTTATACCAGCTTGTCCCCATCAGCACCCTCTTACATCAGAGTGTCCCCATCAGCACCCCCTTACATCAGTGTGTCCCCATCAGCACCCCCTCTCATCATAGAGTCCCCATCAGCACCCCCTCTCATCATAGAGTCCCCATCAGCACCCCCTCTCATCATAGAGTCCCCATCAGCACCCCCTCTCATCATAGAGTCCCCATCAGCACCCCCTCTCATCATAGTGTCCCCATCAGCTCCCCCTCTCATCATAGAGTCCCCATCAGCACCCCCTCTCATCATAGAGTCCCCATCAGCACCCCCTCTCATCAGAGTTTCCCCATCAGCACCCCCTCTCATCAGAGTTTCCCCATCAGCACCCCCTCTCATCAGAGTTTCCCCATCAGCAGCCCCTCACATCAGAGTTTCCCCATCACCAGCCCCTTACATCAGAGTGTCCCCATCACCAGCCCCTTACATCAGAGTGTCTCCCTCCTCTCCTCCCCCTCCCACATGTACTCACAGTTCTAAAAGGCAGCTTATTTTCCTCCTCTCTCCAGTGATGTGATAAGTGGCAAGTGATAAGGGTTAAGGGGAAAGAGGAAGGATAGTCTGATGGCTGTCTATCTCCCTCTGCAGGCTGGAGGGAGCAGATAGCCTAATACTTGCTCCAGCAAGTGTCGGGAGCTGCACCTTGGTGACAGGAGTGAAATTGCGATCGCTCACTGTCAGAGAGGAGCGGCTCCAGGACTGCACCTGACAGGCCCACTGAGCCATTGGCCCACTGGTAAACTCCCAGTAGTCCCGATGGCCAGTACATGCCTGCCTGGAAGGATTTATCCCCTTATTGGCCTGGCAAAACATCACTGTGTCACTTTAACTGAAAATTACGCAATCTTGAGCCTCTGTACCCAAACAAAATTGATGTTATTTGTTTCCCATAAATATAGCTTTCTTTTGGTGGTATTTGATCACCAATGTAATTATTATTAATATGTTATTCATTTAAAATGATCAATGTATTTATCCATATAGGTGAAAAAAAATTAAGTGTACCTGAAATATTGAAAATAATAAAAGTACCATAAGATTTGGCAGCCTTGGGTGAAACACGATCTCCCCACTGACTTTGACCATTCTTTATTTGTCTCCAAACTAGGTTACGCAAAACATCATTCAAAGGGCCAGATTCACGAACACTTGCGCTGGAGTATTTGGATATGCGCCGCGTAACTGTGCTGATGCGCCGACGTTTCTATGTGCCCGTACCCACCAAACTAGATGCGCCCAATAACGGGTCATTTGCGACCGGCGGAACGTTCCGACGCCAGAGTATCGTCAGCGTTTATTTTCGCTGGGCGCATCAGTCGCGCCCATTGATTTCCCCTGCAAATATGCAAATGAGGGATTTTTCACAATTCACGAACGGATTAGCACCATACGCTGGCTTCATGCGCCGCGCGTATCTGGTCCGTCCGGCGCAAAGTTATTTCTACAAAAGGCTGCTTTATCTTTACTCCAGACGGTCACAGGTCAGCAGGAGAGCAGCTACAGCAGCGTTACCGACGATAGGAGCTAGCTGAGCACCCCCACTTGCAAGGACAACACCTCTGTGTGCCAACATGCCAGGGGCACTCGTGGTCCTAGAACTACTGATGGGTCCCCTGGAACCAAGAAGGCGGGCACGTGAGAGGATATACCGCACACGTATGAACCTCTTTGGCATGGGGGATGAGGAGGTGTATCGCCAATTTAGATTCAGCCCAGATGCAATACTTGAACTAACCACAACCCTGCAGGATGACATCACCAGCCCAACACACCGATCACAAGCAGTGCAGCCACTGGTGAAGGTCCTGGCAACACTTCATTTCCTTGCAAGTGGATCATTCCAGCGTACAAGTGGAGTGGTGGCTGGGATGTCACAATCCTCCATAAGCAGATGTGTGCACCAGGTTGTCCCTGCAATCCTCAGACGCATGTCCAACCAGTTCATCAGACCAACCACTGAGGAGCTACGTCAGAAGGCAATGACAGATTTCTACAACATTGCCAGATTCCCACGCACTGTGGGGGCCATTGATTGCACACATGTGGCCCTACAGCCCCCCAGTGCCACAGAGCACATATACCGCAATCGGAAGCATTGGCACTCCATCAACGTACAGGTGATAGCCGATGCCCAACGCCTCATATGGCACGTCCGTGCCAAACACCCCGGGTCCAGCCATGACAGTTTCATATACCGTCAGAGCCCCATCCCAGCAGAATTTAACCAGAATATGTATGGGGACAGCTGGCTGGTTGGTGAGTGACAAGGGAGTCAGGCATGACTATCCCCTCCCGTGATGCACAACAGAAATCGCACATGCATGACTAACATTCTCCTGTCTTTTACCTTACAGGTGACTCTGCATATGCATTGGGACCCCATCTAATGACTCCTTTCCGGAACCCCCAAACCAGAGGAGAGAGAAAATACAATGAAGCACACATCAAAACCCGTGCAGTGGTTGAGCAAACATTTGGGCTCCTGAAGTCCCGTTTCCGATGCTTGGATAAGTCTGGGGGGGCCCTATTGTATTCCCCTACCTTTGTGTGTCAGATCATCGGTGCATGTTGCATACTACATAACTTTGCTATGAAAAAAGGCCTGCATATTGACATACGTGATGACCTGACCCCCGACCCACACAGTCCCCACCTGCCAGAGGACACCCAGTCTGCTGATGGAAGAGCAGTCAGGAGGGTCCTCGCCGTAGGCATCTTTGGACACTAAACCAAAACATTAATAACACAGACAGTGCACGCGTGTACACCACTAATGTCCCTAGATCACACACACCACATGCACATCGCATTGGATTAGCCCAAGTCCAGCATGTAGGAGTTGGGAGCAGTAACGCCGCGTCAAGGCCCCAATGATGTCACTGTCCATTCACACACCTTTCACACATCATTCATTCAGCCGTGGGGTTCACTTCACCACCACGGCCGAGGGTGACACCCCTTACTTTCAGGAGTGCCACCCTCTCACATTCACACACCATTCACACTGTCCCCTGCACTCCTGACCGTGTGCAGTACAAAAAGAAATTATAAATATCATATCCTGATCATTAAAAGAAAAAAAATCTCATAACCTGAGAAAAATAAAAAATAAACTCATGACCTGAGTATGTCAAAAACAATAATATAAAACCAGAAAAAAAAAAAGGCCTCATCGGGGATGCCGGGGGCTTCTTCTGGGGGCCCCTCTCTGGCTCCGCAGCTGCCTGGATGGAGTGGGTGGGGGTGGGGGGGCATCTGGAGGTGGCTGATCCCCAGGTGGGCCACTCCTGGCAGGTGTGGCCTGCGTGCCCTCCAAGGCCCTGGCTATCCGTCCAAGGTATGTGTTCGTCTGGGCCTGCATCCGGAGCTGACGGGTCACCTGGTAATGCTGGGCCCGCCGACTCAGCCTCCCCTGCTCCCGGATGGCAGCACTGTTCCCATGGATGGCAGCAGTGTTGGCCTGGACGGCTGCAGTGAGGTGCCTTATATCCCCCTGCACCTCCCCCAAAGTGGTGACCACTGCAGCGCAGTTGCAGCTGACATCCTGCACTGCGTTGCTGAGGTTGGCAACGGAGCCCAGGCTGTCAGCCACTTTCTCCAAGTGCACCGCTATGGCCCCCATCTGTTCCGTCTGCCTGGCGTGATCCCTCGCCAACTGGTCCTGGACACCATCAGACACCCCCCTGGTCTTCTGGGTCGCCTTCCTGGGGCCAGAAGATGGATGTCCTCGGGTGGAAGGTGTCGCCCTTGAGGGGCTTCCAAGGATGGGGGAGGGGACGACAGACGGGCCAGGAGAAGGGGAGGAGACAGACAAGACTAATGAAAAGTCCTGCTCTGCCACAGCAGGATCCTCCACAACCACCTCGGCAGGTGTGGTGTGGCCACTCTCCTCCTCCACAACCTCTTCACCACCCAGTGGCTCGGGCACATGATGGCGTGGGGGGGATGGGGTGGAATGCAGGCTGACAGATGATGGCCCAGCTCCGTCATCTGTGGATGACACAAAGCAGACACATGTTGGTGGTCCCACACACTTGGCACATGTCCCCCCCCCCCCAAATGCAAAACAACAAATAGGGGATTATAAAACACTTACCTGTCCTTGTGCCTTCCTCCACGGAGTCATAGCCTGCGACCCCCCTCCACCTGCTCCCTCTCCAGGCAGCGAGCAACCACCTCCTCCTCTGCGGTCAGGGTGACAGGACATGGGGGACCACCACCTGTGCCCCTCTCATACCTCCTGATGGAGGCCACCTTGTCCCTCACCTTGCGCCGCAGGTCATTTTTTTTTTTTTGTATGTCCCCAGCAGTCCGGGTGGAGTAGCCCAGGACATTGACCCTGGCAGCAATCGACTCCAGGATGCCCTGCTTCCTCTCCCGGCTGGTCTTCCGGCTTTTTTTGCCATGGAGAAATTCATTATCCGTCTCCATAGCCGAGATAATCACTGAGACCTCCTGGGCATTAAAGTTGAGGTTCCTCCTCTCTCTGGGGGTAGCGGGAGCAGCCATTACAGTGCAAAAGTATCTTCCCTGGGGTGGGGGGAAACGGAACTACTTTTGCGCCGGAATGGCGTTTCCGCCAGCGCTTTTAAGCGCCCAGCGGAACGCATTGCGCTGACGTTTCCCAGGAAGTGGTGCCGACGGAAGTTGTGAGCATGCGCACAAGGGGGCGAGTGGAGCCGCACTCACTGCGCATGCTCCGTGGATGATGCGCTTAACGTAAGCCTCTGCGCTGGGCTCCGCCCATCATTTACATATGATCACACCCACTTCCACTTGCGTCGGGTCACGCCAGCGCATTATCGTTACTCTGGCGCAAGTTTACGCGCAACTGCTATGTGAATTACAGGACTTGCGCTGAAAGGGTCTTCAGAGTAACGTAAATGAGAAGCGTTACTCCAGAGGAAAGATACTCTCATCTACCTGAATCTGGCCCAAAGTGTATATATTGGTTAGTTATCTGCCAGATCACCACCCCGTGTATTCATTATTTCTCTTTCCTTATTATTATAATTATTATTATTATTATTATTATTTACTCTCTTTTTTTTTTTTTTGACTTACAGAGTGTACACATCAACTACTTTAAGATTTTAATTATAATGAATATAGTATTAGTACACAGTGTAGGATGCTTTGAAGGTAATTCATGAATAATATTCTATGTACTTCTGTGTATCTCCCTTTCCTTTTACTTTCTGTTTCCCTTATGAAATTCAAATCCTAATAAAAACATTTGACAAGAAAGTGGGTGTTCTGTATGCTTATAACAATCCCAGTGTGGGTGGAGCCGGCTAAGGATGGATCAAGATAATTTAGTGAATAAATAACCAATATTATATAAATAAATATAACAAGCTCATTTGATCCTTCAGGCATATGCCCTGCTGGGTCCATCTTGTCTGGTAAGCCTTTGATCTTCATTTTGGTGGATTGCCTACAGACAACTATATACAGAGTCACTTTTATCACAGTGGATCAATTTTGGACTTTATATTTGATTTGTTAACTAGCACTTTTTTGGTTTATTTCCATCTTTGGTGCTTCACTTTGTATTTATTTTATTTATTTATATAATATTGGTTATTTATTCACTATATTCATTTGGTGCATTTTCAACCTACACATTATTTTGCATCATGTCCAAATTTTGAATAACACAATTTTGTTCAGTCAATGATTGCATTATATTATCAGTTTGATTAATCATTTGCAAAGTTTTCATATTATGTGTGCAATTTAATTTATTAAGTATAACACGGAGGTTATATGTACACTTATATCTTTTGAGCATACCAAGAGTAATATTTTGAGCGCCGTACTTTCTCTTTTCCACTTGCTTTATATACAGTACATCTGTTCAGAAAAAATGACTTTGGTCAGCGGGACTTTAAATGAGGCCAATCACCATGCGGAGTAAGCATATACGATATACAGTATTGCTTATTGGGTTCCAACACAAAAAGGGGGAGTTAGTTTAAGATGCCCCCTCACACCCGCCATTGCCACCTGGGGGCATGGAGAAGGATGGCAGATTGCCTCTGGGGGGAGGGTCAGCCTACTCTCAACTCCTGCAGTCCGGTTCCTCTCTCTCGAGTTCACGCACAAAAATACACTTTAAAAAAAAAAGAAAAAAGGAGGGGACAGCTCCAGGCGTAGCCAGCCGATCGACGGCATTTCTTTCTAGCGAAGACATTGCTGTGCGGGGGAGGGGCCGCAATGACGTAATTAATAATTGATTATTGCCCAATACCACATCGATGCAGAATCGGGCAGGGTATAATCTCGATGCATCGATGCGGCGATCATTTTCAACACCCCTGATGTATGCCCAACACGTTTCGTTGGGATCTACCAACTCTTCAGGGGCGAATGCAATGGTGATATATAAAGAGACATAACTATGTGGTATAATTTTGTAGTAATATAATATAAATATACAGAACGAGATAGATAACCCTACAAATACTCACGTCAACTGTAAAAATGTGAGCACGGGACCAGAGCCTGTTGAAATTGTCTGGCATGGGAGCTGAGGTAGAGACACATGGACAAACAGGAAGCACTGTGGATTCCACAATGTGTGAATATGGAAGACAGTGGGCCAACACTTCTGTGGATTGAGATCAGTGGTATATAATGAATGTATAATAATATTAAGAAAGTGTGGAAAGTAGGTCAGATGAAAGGACTGAGCAAACACCAAGTATGAACAGGAAAACAGGTGAGAGGAAAAGGAAAGATGATGAAGGAACCATAAGGATAAATAAAAAAAGGGCTAAAGGTATTGGGTGAAACCTATGAAAATGTACCTTGTTGGTACACATGGAATTAAGGAACCAAGCATAAGTGAGAGCTTGCATATGAAGGTGTTGCCAGAGAGACACCTGGACACCAAGTGAGGGGAATTTAAATGCTCCGAGCTGTACCAATGTGTCCCGCCCAGCGTCACATAGGCGTGGCAGGAAAGGGGAGGGAACAAGGGGCCTGAGCGAGTGAATCCACCCATACAGTATATCTGTTGTGCAGGCAGCTACTTACATTCATTATTGACAGCGCAGTTTTCCTTTCACCTTAAGATCAAGATAATTGATTGTGGAATGATTTTCTTCCAACGTGAATCTCAGATTTAGGAGATTGTTGTTAAGGTATGTAAAAAATTCAGTTGTGTGTGTGTGTGTGTGTGTAAACATATATTTCCTCCCACCACCCCATATACAAGTTAGCGTAGGTAGGAGAGAAGAACGAACCCATAGATGCCCCCTGTTTTTAAATGTACCATGTGGAGATTTAAATCATGAGGAATGATGGAATATAAGTATGTGTCATCACAGGTTAGCCATTTTCCTGTTTTTATCCCATTGTAAGACTTCAAACCTGTGTACAGTATGTTTGGTGTCACATATGTGAGATGGGATTCTACTGACAGAGGCTTGTAACAGAGTGTCCATTAAATTACCTAGTGGTTCTCCCAGGGAACCAATGCTTGCCACATTAGGTCTGGGTGGGTGGAATGTCTGTGTTGTGTGTCTTTAGAAGATGATGGAAAATGAGGTGGCATCAGCTTCTTGGACTCCAGGTCTGTCAAGATTCCTCTATTTTATAATGAATTGTATTGTTCTTTGTAAAGAAAGGTGAGGTCAGAAGGGGGACATCCATAAGTGTTTTTATCAGAAAGTTGTCGCAGAGCCTTATTCATTAAAATAATCTGAAGAGTTTAATGTGACAACAGCTCCTCCCTTTTCTGATCCCTTTATTACAATTGAGGCGTCATCCTGTGAGGATTTTAAAACAGTCCTTTCCGATATGATGCGATTATGATGGTGTGTGGAGAGGGCATTAGTTGACTTCGCCAAATTTATCAAATCTTGTTCTACTAATTTCTGGAAGATGCCTAATTGTTTCCCCCTAGTGTGTACAAGGTAAAATTCTGATTTAAAAGAAGAGATGGCAAAATGGTCAGATGGCTCAATCTTATCATGTATATGAATCCTGAAATAACCCAAAGTGCTCATAGTGTGTATCAAACAAAAATCTTGAAAATCGAAATCCATATGTGAAAAAAATATATCAGATGAAGAATCCCGAGGTAAATAAAGCAGTTTATAAATGTAAAAAATATATAAAAAATTAGTCGTAGGTGCAAAATTCAGTCCTTTAGAAAGAATATTGATTTTGGTTCGAAAAATTCAGGCATTGTGATTAAAGTTTTCAATCTATATACAGTCCCTCTGTTGTTATCTAATTTTATCTCTGAGACACTTAGATATTTTAGTGTGATGCCATCTTTCAAGTGTTTCCATGGTTCCATGGTCAAGAGACGCTCTTCCTTCTGTTTAAACTCAGGTAAATTATGACAATTTTAAAAATCCTGCTGTAAGAGACAAATCTCTGGAAAACATATTCAACGTGAACACTGGTACTTTATCTGATGATGCACTGCTGTGGAATACACACAAAGATATCATCAGAGGCCTTTTGATCAAATTTGGTGCACAAGAGAACAAATCCTGTAACATTCATTAGCGTAGCCAAGGCCAAGCACTAGTAAAGAATCAACCTCAAGCGCAGCCTCTAAAAGGAACAGCAAGAATGAATCTCAGTGCAAAGCACACTTGCCCTTCTACTGTGCAGTTCCCCTGCCACTGACTGTTTTGTGATACACAGGACAAAGGGATTTTCTGGAAATCTCAGGATAGGAAACTCCTGGAATCTGGGGCATTTGGTTGTTAACTATGTATCTATCACCTAGGAATAAAAAGCATATTAAAACAATATTGACTATTTCAGAAAATGATGGAGAACATTAAACGCTAAAATTCAAACATGGTCCATATTCATGAGATCTCCTGGCACTAAATAAGCAGTCAAAAACGTTAGTAGAAATTCGGATGAAACATAAGTAGCTTAAATGTGGGTCAGAGAATATTGTGCTTGCTCAGGCTTATGCCGCGTACACACCATCACTTTTTGTGATGAAAAAAAATTACATTTTTTAAAATGTCATTTAAAATGATGGTGTGTGGCCAAAATGTCATTTTATGTCTTCTGAAAAATGACCAAAAAAAAATTCGAACATGCTCAAATTTTTTATGTCATTTTTCAA